>CM021109.1:201481090-201598768 GCA_007115665.2 Sequoiadendron giganteum | reverse complement strand
TGATCACATTAGCAGTCAAACTTGCTCTAACCTAAGAGCAACTCAGGACACACTCGTCCCACACAATAGAGAGGCTTTGGCCATCTCTGCTTCCAAGAACAATGAACAAGCAATTGAAATGATAAGTAATTTTGGAACCAAGCTAAAATTGAAAGATAATGGAGTGGGAGAATATTCTTTATCTCTCTCTAATTTACCCATATCTCCGAGATCCCATGGTCAACCATCGACATCCACACAACAGGCTATAGTAGCTTTAGCCTCAGCTTTAGTTCCCATCACCAAGTTTAATGGAGTGTTTATCAAAGAAAATGAAACGGAAGATAGAGGTATCCTTGATTGGCTCTACAAGGATGAAGAAGAATTGGTACAACATGTCATGTTTCCCATAGAACAATATGGAAAGGGTTATGCTATCATGCAACAAATGGGTTATGAAGGAAATGGCCCTATAGGTAAAAGGAAAGAGGGTATTTTTGAACTTGTCCAACTAAAAACAATGCACCTAAATGATAAAACTGGGTTAGGATATGGTGAAAATGCAAAGGAAGAAGTGATACAAAGAATGTCTAAAGAGGAGTTAACTGAAGCAATCTTGAGAATTCACACAAATAATTCTGACATGAACTCAAATGAATATGAATGGGACAACTTCTCTGATGATACCTTTATCTAAGAGAAAAGGGTGGATGTCATACATAAATTCACACCTACATTCTTACAAGGGGAAAGCTCAAGGCCACTGCTTGATTACGTCCTACAAAGCGATCATGATTCAAGTGAGACCGATTCAATTCAAAGCGAGACAAATCATTTACAGGAAGATTCCATCCTAGACCTCCCTTATGATGATGTTAACAATAGTATCATGACCCTAACAGCCAGTGACCTTACTCATCCTAATGATCCATTTCGTTGGTCCATCCTGAACTCATCAATTGGGAAGAAATCGCACCCATTGATGTCCCAAATTTTCCTAATGAAAAAACCATCATAAACTTTCTTTGTTCATCCCAACCGAAACAAGTTCCACCAGGGAATCACAAGATCAGAGTTTTTGATAGGAAAGTGCCAAGTTTCTCAGCTATGAAATAAATAATATAAAAGAAAGATCTAATGGTGAACACCTAACAAAGGCAGTGTTAGATCAAGAAAAGAGAAAAATAAAAAGCGTATCCAATGGTGAAAGCCTTTCAAAGGTGCCAGAGGATGGGAAACTTGACACTCTTCTAGAGCATTATCAGGAAAGGTCTTCCATTTTAATCAAACCAACAAAGGCACTCAATATAGGTACTACAGAAAAGCCCAAAGTTTTGCAATTGGCTATATCTCTAACAGAAGAGGAAATACCTAGATTCACATACTTTCTCAAGAATACTCAAATCATTTTTGCATGGTCCTATGTGGATATGCCTGGATTAGATCTAGATCTCATCATGCATCATCTATCTATTGCGCCGGGGGAAAACCTGTGAAGCAGAAACTTAGAAATATGCATCCACATGTTGCATTGTTGGTTAAAGAGGAATTAAAGAAGACTTTAGATGTCGAATTCATTCGATCTATGGATTACGTAGAATGGATCTCCAATATCATACCTATTTCAAAGGCAGACGAAAGAATTAGAATATGCACAAATTTTAGAGATTTCAACAAAGCATGTCCTAAAGACGATTTGACTATTGGGCATGCAATGTACTCATTAATGGATGGATTTTCAGGATACAACCAGATAAAGATTGCACCAGAGGATCAAGATAAAACAACATTCACATGTCCTTGGGGTGCTTATTGCTGGAACGTAATGCCATTTGGGTTGAAGAATGCAGGGGCTACATACCAACGAGCAATGGTAATGATTTTTCATGATATGATGCATACATTCATGGAAGATTATGTTGATGATATCCTCGCCAAATCTAACACCAGGGAAGGACATAGATATCTTATCTAAAATTTTCAAAAGAATGGAACAATTCAAAGTGAGACTTAATCCAAAGAAATGTGTCTTTGGAGTGAAATGTGGAAAGCTACTAGGTTACATTGTATCAGAAAAATGAATTGAAGTGGATCCAGCTAAGGTACAAGCAATTCTTGATATGCCACAACCAAGGAACATTAGTCAACTATGCTCTTTGCAGGGACGGTTACAATCCATTCGAAGATTCATTGCTCAACTCGCGGATAAAAGTTTACCATTTACACAAAAATATTCCATTTAAGTGGGAGGACAAATACCAAGTAGCATTTGATTAGATAAAGTAGTATCTCATGAATCCCCCAGTATTAATTCCACTAGTGCAAGGTGCGCCTCTCATATTATATATTTCTGCCACAGAAGTATCTTTAGGAGCATTATTGGCACAGGAAGACAATTCAAGAAAAGAACGAGCAATCGATTACATCAGTCAGACCTTGACAAGTCATGAGCTAAATTACACTTTCATTGAAAAAGATTGCTTAGCAGTGGTGTTCACTTCTCAAAAGTTACGACACTACATGCTAACTCATATAGTAAAGCTTGTGGCTAAGATTGACCCACTCAAATATCTTCTAAGTAAGGCAACCTTAATTGGTAGGTTGGCTAAATGGGTTATGATCCTAAGCGAATTTGATATTCATTATATGGATCAGAAAGCTATCAAGGGACAAGTAATTGTAGATCAGTTAGCAGAAGCACCAATACTAGCAAAACACCCAATACACATTGATTTCCCTGATGCCGATGTATTCACAATAGTTATCCAACAATCTTGGGCGCTCTACTTTGATGGTTCTTACACTCAACATGGTTCCGAAGCAGGTATTCTTTTTATTACACCTCAAGGACATACAATTCCAAAATCTTATCGGCTAATGTTTCCTTGCATAAACAACATAGCTGAGTATGAAGCATTAGTAATCAACATAAAAATTGCAATAGACTGGAAAATCACAAAACTTCACATTTTTGGTGATTCACAACTTGTTATAAATCAAATCAATGATGAATATCACACTAAAGATGACAAGTTGATACCTTAGAAAACAATGGTGGATGACTTCAAGAAATAATTTGTTAACATCAAGTTCATATAGATTCCACATATTGATCATAAAGCAACAGAGGCTATGGCTACAATCGCCTCTCTACTCCACTTAACAGAGAAACAAACATGGTATGATTTCTTGGTGGAACAATTATTTTCTCCTGCCCATGACAATCCCGAAACTAAAATCATTTGCCATTTAACCAGTTCCGATTCTCCCTTATATGGCCAAACTTACACTTACCTAAAGGATACTATTTTACCCTTAGACTTGTCTAGGAATCAGAAGAAATTTCATCCATTAATCATCATATTACACCTTAATTGTTGATGTCTTATACTGGTGTGGTCTGGATGGTACCCTCCTTAGATGTCTCGAACGCGATCTGCAAAGGCCTTACAAGAATTACATGGTGGAATTTTTGGGACACACTTAAGTGGACTAACCTTAGTGAAGAAACTTGTGAGATTAGGTTACTACTAGCCGACCATGGAGAAAGAATCATTCATCTTTGTGAAGAAATGTGCGAAATGTCAGATTCATGGGAATCTCATTCACGCTCCTACTCAGGAACTACAACCTTTCACCACAACATGGCCTTTCGCTCAGTGGGGATTGGACTTGGTTGGTAAGATACACCCATCATCTTCAAATGGACATAAATTTATCATTATTGCCACTAAGTATTTCACTAAATGGATCGAATTTGTTCCTCTAACAACTATTACTGGCAAACAAATCTCTTCATTCATTTTGAACTATATCATCAACTGATATGGTATTCCCAAGTCCATTATCATAGACAATGGAAGACCCTTTAAAAAGGAAGATGTTGATGAGCTATGTGAACGATTCTGCATCCAACATAGGTTCTCTACGCCTTACTATCCACAAGGGAATGGTCAAGCTGAGGCTTCAAACAAAACGATTTTGAAGATTTTGAAGAAAACTATCAATGAAGCAGGACGTGATTGGCATGTCCAATTAAATCCAGCATTATGGGCATACAGAACAAGTATTCACACACCAAAAGGTGCTACTCCCTATGCTTTGGTCTATGGAGTGGAAGCTATTCTACCACTAGAAGTTGAGATTCCCTCACTTCGAGTATCACTAAAAGGGTTAATCAATGACGAAGACTATAGAGTATGAAGGTTGCAAGAGCTAGAACTGCTTGATGAACGACGTGTCAAACTGCAGTTAATCATTTGAAGGGATATCAACAAGTTATGTCCCACTACAATCACAGAGTCAAACCACGAACTTTTCAAGTGGGTGACTTAGTTCTCAAAGAAAACCCTTGTAATCAACAGGATCAGGAAAAGAAAGGCAAGTTCGAACCTAATTGGTTGGGCCTGTTCGTTATCATTGCAGCATACGATCGGGGGCATATCAGTTGTCAACTGCAGAAGGGGACCTATTTGAAGATCCAACCAACAACATTCATCTGAAGAAGTTTTATGCTTGAGAAAATATCAAAAACAATATAAAAAGTCCTGAGAAAATAAAAACAATATAAAAAGTCCTAAAAAATATCAAAAACAATATAAAAAGTCCTAAAAAAAAATATAAAAAATCAAAAGAGCAAAAACAATAAAAATCAAAAGAAAAAAATCCTTGCCTTGATGAAAACCTGGCAAATAGGCATCTTGGTAATAGCAAAAAAATCATAAAATCAGGAAAAGGTGCAATAAAAACAAATGGTGAAAACTGGGCAAACAGGCATTGTTTGTGATTTTATTTGGCTCTCTCATCTATTGGGATTCATTTTATCCATCTTTTCATCGGCATCACACACATGCCTCGCCATCACAGTTTACATCGCATCATCTCCTTGAAACGACAAGGACCTCATCATGGCTTGATGAATTAGGATTATCCTTAGCAGTAGTTGTGTCTAGCAAGAGTCAAAGTACAAGGTCACTAGGGGGCAATTCGCTTCTTGGAGCTTTTTGAGCAAAAAACAACATGTGTCTAGAATCAAAATATCAGGAAACAACAAAACTTGTCCAATTACAATGAGGCTGCATGACTGTTTTGACAAATGAACAAATTGGATGATCTTAATCTGAATAAAATGAATGATAAACTTAAAGCAATAAGTTGCAATTATTGTTTTGATATTTGATGACATCATGTCTTTGGAGTGATTCAATGATGTACTGAACTAGAATCACAAGGAAGAAGTATGATTTTTCTTTGCTTGCTGTCTATAAGCTAATCATTAGTATTGTGCAAATTTGTCATGGGACATGCTCTACAATGTATCATTGATGACATTTCAGAATTTGCATAGGAAAATGGTTAACTTTTGTTTGTTTATGCAAACAATACTTAAGTCATCTTGGTTTAATTATACTTCGATGCTTGTATTAACTTGCTATATCAAACATCATGAAAGCAGTACTCAAGTCATCATTGGTGCTAACATACCCTTTGATGCTTGTACTAACTTTCAACATATCAAAAGGCTCAATGATGAAAACCAAGGACAACATGAAATGACAACAAGGAGAATAGTTCATTACTGCATTTTAGGACTGCATTACTCATTTACATTTTTTTGGGGCTGTTTAAATAGATTTTTGAGGGTTGGCCAAATTCTTGGATATCTTTTCGGGCAACGATTGAGTACACCTAGACATTTATTACATCTTATTCCATTATCACTCATATCATTTCACCAAAACTCATTTAGGGTATCATTATTATTGCATTTACATTTAGCATCATCCTTTCATTGTTAGTTCATCATATTCCTATCACGTGCATAAATAATTCATTATTATATCATAACATTAACATTTACATTTGCATTTTGATTCACATCATCTACATTGATAATAAAATTGCATCCATATCATCCATTTCACATCATCATTTAGGTTATCATGTTCAGTTCCATTACATTATATTACATCATTATCATATTACATCATTTTTCCAAGTCATGTGCATATCACTCATTAAATATCACATCTTCATAATCATATCATTTATCCATTTATCTCATTTCATTATAATTTTCCATTTAATCATTTATCATTACATCATATCATTTTCACAACATTAAAAACATTCACCATTACATCTTACATCTTGCATTCATTACATACATTATAAAAGAAAATCATTTTAAAATTGCATCAAACATCATATTAGAATTATTTCAACACATCCTGCATTATCATACATAAAATGAAAGAAAATCATTTACATCATCATACATCACGAAAATCATACATGACATAGCATATAGAAAAATAAAAATGCATACATCAATAATCCATAACACATGCATAATCGAATCACCACTGCATCTCATAAATCTCATCAAAACAATTGTCCAAGAGTACAAGGATATCATATTTTTCAACAAGATATATCAAATACAATGAAATGTGTCACAATGCTCATCACTAAGGAGCATCTGGCCGGGGCACATGACTGCTACTGTCTCCTGAGGTAGTGGGTCTCGATGGATCTCTGCTCCCAGAAGCTCTGACCTATCATCTGATAGGCTGACCCACACTCCTGGTAGCAGTCCTAGAATGGTTGCGTGAGTGGGTCCAAGATCGAGTACCCGACTGTGTGAAGGCAATCCTCCTCTCGGGTGGTACTACCTCAAAATACCTCATCCTATGCAGTATCTAGTCCCTCTGCCACAACCTCTCCAATAGAGGTGCTCTCAATTGATTTGAGGAGTCTCTCGACCACCCCCTCAGCCTATATGCATCTCTCTTGAAAGCTGTCCCTCTCGGCTGTAAGTTGCACTACCTATGGGTCAGGAGGTGGTGGTTGTGCAACTTGTGCCTACAGCTGATTGATCATCCCTTGAACCTATGCTAACTGACTCCCAAGAGTCTGAACTTTTGCTTGCAAAGCATCAATTTTTCCTTGTGAGGGAGCCTTGATAATGATCCGTGGAGCCGAAGTACTCGGCTGGTCCACCACTCTAGAGGTCCATGGCTTCATCCTGAAGGGAACATCAAAGAAATATCTCTGTCCTTCGCCCCCACCACCTCTGTCATCCCCACTGTCATCATTGCTGTCATCCTGGTTGCAAGAGTCATCCCCCTCATCTCCCTCCTCATCAACATCCATGGCCGCTACATCCTCTACCCTTGCCTGAGCCTCTCCCTGTGGCTACTCGGCTACTGCCTATGCCTACTCTCACCCCCTCTATATAAATGGCCCTCCCAATAATGGAGTAGACTCCTCTAGACTAGTAAACCTCGAGAAGGGATGTGTGTAAAAGTATGCCATATATTCGTCTGTCATCCCTGCATCTGTAACCTCCGGATGTATAGCTCACTGATTTGGTTGCAACTCCAAATACTCTGCTCGGGCCACCTCAATCGTCACAATGGGACCCCACTCTGGTACATCCTCCTGATGCCTGGCATAATGTGCCACACCCTGCGACATCATCTGTACTAACCCAAGCTACCTCAAGACCCGCATGACTAAGAACCGCTCAATAATGTATAGGGTACATCCAATCAAATACCTCAATCTAGTGCAATAGGGAAATTCTATATCATCTACCTCCCATAGATCACAATCTACATACGGTCTCTAGACGACTGTATCTAAATCATCTAACATGCACCGCTAATACTCCAACTTGCCCAACCTTGGCTGGACAAAAGGCCCTGTGTATGCATAGACATATGGGAACCCAAGGGGATGATCCCTCCAAACAATGAGACACATAATAGCAAAATGCTCCCATGCAAATATCTTTAGAAGAGTCACTCCACATGAGAGACTCTTCCCATCTATGTATACGACTTGATGAAGATCGTGGTAAAAATGGGCAAGCATACATGATCCCCATGCATATCTGGTCCGGTGGAGAAGCATATCCTCCAGAATCCTACCCCATCCAACTGGTAGTCCCTTTTCCCTGCGATCAAGACAAAGGAAACCACCGTTCATACCTACTAAAATCAAAGGCAGTGGGGAATATCTCTCCACCATCTCCTTCTAGGGAAGCTCATATTCGGAGACATGAGGATCCTGGAAGACTCGCCTAAGTGCATCGGTCCCCCCGATCTCCTTGTGATCATAGATCACAAGCTCACCAACTACAAGAATACCCAAGATCCTGTA
Source organism: Sequoiadendron giganteum (assembly GCA_007115665.2). Classification (NCBI taxonomy): domain Eukaryota; kingdom Viridiplantae; phylum Streptophyta; class Pinopsida; order Cupressales; family Cupressaceae; genus Sequoiadendron; species Sequoiadendron giganteum. The sequence continues at coordinate 201,590,623 of CM021109.1, read as the reverse complement.
CACATCCTCCGAAGTCATGGTAATCTCTCCTGTGGGCATATGAAAGGTGTTATGCTCACTATGCCACCTCTCTGCTAATGCAGTCAACAACGCCCTGTTGACCCGATACTGTGGGATCCTCAACAATGGACCCAATCCACACTGGTATATGACCTCTAAATCATCTTGTGACAGTCACGAAATCATTTCCCATGTCCGAGGAAATCTCTCTCTGATATGGAGGAGGTTAAATTCCTCCTTTACAACATCATCAAGCAATCATACAAATCAATCAGCAAGCAATCTCTAATCAAATCGATACATCCAAAGCAAAATATTCAGTACATCAACAGACAATCAACCCAATCAAATCAACACTTATTTGTTTTTCATATTGCATGGAAGCAAATCTATCATTTCATCTACTATTTGTTTTTCATATTGCATGGAAGCAAATTTATCAAACACTTCACCTACTATTTGTTTCTCATACTGCATGGAAACAAATTTAATAGTCACATGACTCAATATCTATCTATTTGACTTTCAATTGGGAAAGCAAATCTATCATTACTATTTGTCTTTCAAACAGGAAAGCAAATTTATCAGACTAATTTGTTCTTCAAGCATGAAGACAAGTTTCTCAAATCTAGCTAATCTATTTTTGATGTTATTTAAAAGCACAAAAATAGTTGTCTAATTTCGCAACAATCATCAAACACTTATCAAAGTTTCTTCAAAATTTCAAATTCGGGAAAAATCCATGGATGCGCCAAAACAGGTCATCAATGCGCTAAACCATGTATGCACAACTTTAAACCATGGATGCGCTAAAACAGAGCTGCCATGCACAACTCCGTCAATGCATGATTCTATCTAATCTATGTGCTAAAAAAGACCTTCTATGCACTACTTCACCTATGCGTTATTCTATCACACAAATGTGCCAAAACAGTCACCCTATGTGCCAATCTAGCATCCTATGCGGGCAACATTTCTATATGCGCTACTACAGGTAACCTATGTGTCATTCTATGCTATGCGCGACTATTTCATACCTATGTTCTACTTTGGATGTGCGACTTTATCTACCCTATGCGCTATACTATGGCTCGTATGCACGAAACCAGGACGTGAAAAATCTAAAAATTATAAAAAAATACAAAAAATCGTCAAAAAAAATTATGAAGAGGATCAAGTCGACTTACCAGAGGTCTGTACGCGACTGGTCTTTGATACCGGCGGGTTTGCTCGAATATGTGGTGCTCATAATGGATCAGCATCTTGTTTTCACTTCTCAGAGCTCTGAAAATTACCAAAGGTTACTGTTCAAATGACAATGACTTTTCACCTTTTTCACCTTTTAAGGGGGTAAAAGTGTGAAAATATTCAATTTTTTTTACAAAATAGAGCGCTATTTCGAGAGCTAAATCACTAATTTTCCTTCGAAAATCATTTTGATTTTTTTATCATGCGATTTATCTCTCGAGGGGGCATATAGATCGAAAATTTCAAAATTCTGGGGCAAAATTCTTTGAAGCAATGCGTAAAACACATCACTTCAAAGAGGGGAAAAATGTACACATCTAAAAATTGTCACGGTTAACCAAACCTGTTAATTAATTAAATATGAATTATTTAATTAATATTCTTAAGTCATCTACATATAAATAAATTTAATTATTTATTTATATTGTTCGTTTTTCCAAATTTTTCTAGTTTAATTAAATAAATAAGTTTATTTAATTATTGCTATCTTCTTCTTAATTAATTAAATAGATTTCACAATTTATTTATATTAATTATCACAAGTTTAAATTTTAAATTTAAATGATATTCTTCATTTCACATTTAATTAAATATTTCCAATATTTAATTAAAGCGCTTTCTTTCTAAATTCTTTATTCTTTTCCACTTAATTAAATATTCTAAAAATATTTAATTAAAAGCTTTCTTTCCTCCATAATTAAATATTCTATAATATTTAATTAGAAACTTTCCTCTGTTCATAGTTAATTAAGTATTTTATATATTTAATTGAAGCGCTTTTTATCATCTCTCACACATAATTAAATATTATTTATTTAAATTATGGAAACGTCTTCCATCTTTCTCTCAACCTTCCATGTTTTTTTCAATTTCTCGATCTCTCACCGTTCATCTTAACAAATTTGAATCTTAATCATTGATCCTCGCCAATTGGATTCTTGCTTTCAAAAATCTATAAATACAACCCTCTTATGAGTTGTAGAGACACCTCAAATCTTATATTTCATACGCAGTTACTATAGTTGCATTTCAATATTATCAACATTCTAGCATCATAGCTTAAATCATATAATCATGAACATGCATTTTCAATTAATCTCATTCTCCTAAGCTGCCATTTCAACAAGCTGCTACTTACACAACTGAGAGCCAACACCTTTAATCAAATCCATTGGAGATAGAGGACAATGAGACAAATTTGAAGAAGCTATTAGAGTTGGCATTTATGCTTTCTAGTTAATTTTGTTTAATATAATGTCTTATCGGTGTGTTAGTTTACTGTTTAGTTAATCTACATTTTCTAACACAATAATATCTCCCAAAATTACCAATTTTCCTCCAAATTTGAGGAGCCAATCAAGCTGCAATCCAAACATACCTTCATTCTTCCCTTTGCAATTCAATCTCCCATCCCAAGAAATCCAGCAATAAGCAAATCCACCCAATTTCCAATTTCGAGAAGAGAGGGTTTGCGAGAGAGTTTTTAAAAATTCGAAGAATGAAATAAAAGTTTTTATTTTTGTTTTTATCTCTTTCCTTTTCTATTTTCACTTTCACTTCTTAATTTATTTCTTTGTTTTTGTTTTTATCTCTTTCCTTTTCTATTTCACTTTCACTTCTTAATTTTCATTAAAGCCAAATTGCCTAATTCTTTTGTTTTCCCAAAGACAATAAAATTATTCAATTAATTCATTTTTTCATAATTTAAATAATTTAATTCTTTTTTTGAATCTAAAGGAAAAAATTGAATAAAAAATTTAATTAATTGCAATGATTTAAATATCCATTTTAATGCATATTAAATTGCAAATTTCCCTATTTTATTTTCTTTTTCAATTTCCTAACCCCAATGAATAAAAAACAATATTCACATGCAAGATTGAAATCTTTAGAATAAAATTGCATGCAAACGAGAACTAAACCATATTAAATTAACACATTTATGGGTTTTCCATAACACATGGATATCTAAATCACCACTACTTTAGATCCAAAATTAGGAGGGAAAACAAGGCTCATCTTGCACTCAATCGAGTGCAATAGTTACTATGAAACACATAAGCCTATAGTGACAACTCTAATTAACCATAGTTGGGGAATAACTCAAACTTGCATATTAAGTGGAGAAATAACCTTGTACTTGTATCCACTCACACACATGTCAACTGTGCTTGCTCAATATAGAATAGCAGAAGCATAACACAATAGTCCAATGGGGTTCAACATCATATAAAACATTTACATATACTAACAACCATTGAATAAATCACTATGATAATTAGAAAGAATGATACATGCATCTCAAGAAAAACAACAAATTGAAACACATCAAATCCTCATAAGGAACTTGATACACCACCACACACACAACATAATGCAACCAAAATATCAACAATCAACATGTTGAGGAATATAATATCGAACATGTGGGTGGTCCAAACACACTATATAACACTCAAGACAAAAAGAAAGCACATGACCTATGCATTTGAATAATACATAGTTGAAAAACAATGCCAAAACCAAGACATCACAAGGCAAAAAACAAGACAACATTACAACAACACTACCTCTCACTCAAACTATGGTTTCCCTCTTTCAACCCTTTAACATAATCCTTAAGTATCATGCCTATTTGCATTAGACTCCTCAATATCTCTCTTTAATTTTGAGAAGTTTCTTGTTTTGAATATGTTGCAATGCTCTTGGTTGTTTTTTTATAGGAGGATGTAGCATCATCAAAATTTGGCCATACTACTTATGCCTACATTCTTGGGTGATCACACAATGCTGGTTTACAATTCTGTTGAGGAAGGAAAATTGCAAAAATGCTCCCATGATTTTTTTTTGGTTTTTAGGGGTTTGCACGAATTGGGGTGTTCGTATGGACCCAAAAAGGGTTCGTATGGACCTTGGTTCGAGTGAACCCTATTTAATGATGGGACCCACTTTTTGGCAATTGTTTAAAATGAAGACAATGGAAAATTCAAAAAAGGGGGGGTTCGCTTGAACCAGGGTCTATACGAGCCCCCCTTTTCCCCCCTTCCCCTCCTCTTCTACCAAATATCTATAAAATTTTGCCTTTCGAAGCTCGGGTTGAGTTTGAAAATGGAGGAGACTTCACATACCTAACTAGATGATGGTAGTCCTCAGAACGAGCTATCCATCAAATATAATTTTAATATGTTTTGGTTTTATTATTTATACTTTTTTTAGTTTGATTAAACATAGGTTTTTCATTGAAAATCAAGCTCTCTATTCTACACATGTGGAAAAATAGTATATTATCAAAATAAAATTATGAAAATATGTTAGGCTAGGTATTGATGTCCTTGATATAGTAAAAATAAATAAATTGAATATTGATGCATACAATTTTTTTTATATTGTATACGGTTCGGTCCACCTATGTCTGAATTGTAATTTGTTTGATTTCAAAACTTGATTAAGGGAAACATATTCAATAAAACACTATGAAATGAAATGAACTTGTTAGATATCGTAGTTACAAATCTAAATTTGAAAAAAATAAAATTTTATCCTTCATAGATTTTTTTTTATGTTGTTTACAGTGAGCATCGCTCCTTAAATATGGTGTTTACTGATAAAAACTTGTTTTAGAAGGAGATGGAAAAAGAAGTGCAATCTGATTCAATTTTTTTTTTTAAAATATATTTAGAATCTACAAAAAAAATGTCACAAATCAGTAGTTCGCATCATCTTCAAATTCCTCATGGTTTAGCAGCTATAGGTGCCCAAAAGTGAAGATTTAGTTAAAACAATTCAATTCAAAGTTGAGTTTGGCCAAAAATTGTAAACTAGTATTGTGGGATCACCCACTTGTGGACATTGACACCTCTAAGGATTTGCCTAGGGATATTGTCCTACTTCTTGGGGATAGATTTGTGGACTCAAACACTTGAATATGAGGGTCTTCCCTTTTGTTGTAGGAGATGCTTCGCTAAAAGAAAACTTGCCTTTTAATTCCCTCATTCTCATGAGCCAAGAGAAGGGTGTGGTGACTTGGTGTAGGAATCCCCTCCATTTCCATTTGACTATTGATGATTTTGACTTTGGCGATGTTGAGTCTTTGGCGACCCCCTCCCCTAGGGATACCAAGACTTTAGAGATTACTTTTGATGGGTTTGTCTTCTTAAGGCCTAGTAATGGCCACTCCACTTTTGGACCTCATGACGTTGGGTGTTGATTCTTTTTATTTTTCTCTTTTGGAGGTTTTAATGTAGCATTTTCCCCCTCTTTTTGCACTTGTGAGGGGTTTCGTTTAGGTTTTCAGTTGAGGCTAGCCTTCACCTCTCTCCCTGTTCTAAGTATTTGAAGGATGATGTCTCATAGGATATTGTTAAAAGATGGAAACCATTCACATGAAATTGCACCCTACTAAACATAGGATCAACATTCCATTAACACAATGAAAATAACCTCAAGGTGTGGGACCTTGCAATTGAGGTTAGATCTCTAGAGAAGGTCAAATTCCTTTTCTAAACTGGGTGTAGATATGTTGGTCCAACCCAACATATGAAATCCTAACACTAATCCTATTCTACCAACTCACAAAGGAAAAGGGAGAGAAATAATTGCATAAAAAGGGAAGGGGAGGTGATACACCAAGATTAGAAATGCTCCTTCCTACTTAGAATAGCACAATGTATCAATGAAAAAAATTCGGTGACTTACATAATTCTCTATTCAACTGGTTTCGATGGGTTCATATGGAGGTTAGGGTTTGACAAGATGTTGCAAGGAAAACAAAGATTCACAATCAACACATGAAAATATAGTTAACACAACATATAGACATAGAAAATGGTAAAAGAGCATTAAAAAATGAAGGTAAGAGAGATATACACAACATATCCAAAGGAGAGAAGAGGAAAGATGACTGTTGTCATTAATACAAAGGCATAAGCTTGTTTACAATTGCAGAGTGCATAGAACTGTAATGTGTACTAGAGAAACTAAGGAAGAAACCTTCACAATGAGCACAAGAGTTCCCTATATAAAAGAGACTCTAAAATGTTCCCGTGAAGAGTGTCCAACACTCTTTTAAATTCCACCATGCCTTCACATTGATGCCTTATAAATATGTGTCTTGATGGATGGAGGTCACCCACAAAATCCATAAATAAATAAAGCAAGGAATGTCCCTTTGACAAAAGGAGTTTGCAAAACATAAATGAAGCATGCTCGTTGTGATCCTTTCCCAAATCCATACTCAAAACATTAAATTCCCTCTCCGTAGCATTAGAAATTGAGATTGGATGTTTGAGGAGAGTTGTTGGGAATTAATGGCATTTATGGACTAAAAAATGCCTCTTGGGAATATCACCAAAATGTTGGGCCCAAACTGACCATTGAATTAAATATTAAATGGTTTGCAACCTCGAAAGGTCACCTCCGTCAGACATCGGGCATTAGATCTACAAGGAAAAGCTTGTTTGATAGTTAGAGAGAAGAACATCCATGAAACATAAACCCCAAAGAGAAAACCTTTGTCAAGTATTGAGGGTCAGACCCACCATATATCACATACCACATATTGCATTGATGAAGAAGATGATATGAAGAATGCCTAAAATGCGATCCCTAAAAGATATTCTATTGGACGTTGGGCATCAGACTTGATGCTTGCTAGAAGAAAGGAAGGAAGAAATAAAAATCCAAAAGGTTGGAAAAAATATGGAAGAGCGCGTAGGAAAGGAAGATGTCATCGAACAAAGGTCGGGAGGAAGGTTTAAGTCTTATTGCAAAGTTAAGACATAATATAAGAGGGAGACCCAGGGTGATCCCACAATACTGGTTTACAATTTTTGGCCAAACTAGACATTGAACTGATTTTTTCTAACTAAATCTTCACTTTCAGACACCTATAGCAGCTAAACCGTGAGGAATTTGAAGATCATGCAAACTAGTGATTTGTGACATTTATCTATAGATTCTAAATATATATTTTGATTTTTTTTTGGAATCAGATTGCACTTCTTTTTCCATCTCCTTCAAAAACTAGTTTTTTTCAGTAAACACCATTTTTAAGGAGTGATGCTCATCGTATAACACAATTTTTTTTCCATGAAGGATAAAATTCTAATTTTTTCGAATTTAGATTTGTAACTACAATATCTAGTGCTTCCAATTGGTTTCATAGTATTTTATTGAATATTTTTTCCTTAATAAATTTTTGAAGTCAAACCAATTACAATTCAGACATAGGCGAACCGTATAACACAACATTTTTTGTATGTATCGAAATTCATTTTTTTGTTGTTGGACCAAGGAATTCAATATCTAGTGCACTCATATTTTTCAATTTTTTTTGATAATTTGCTATATTTCCACATGTACATAACAAAGAGCTTGATTTTCGGTGAAAAACCTACATTCACAAGAAATTTAAAATAAATAATAATAAAATTAAATTTATTTAAAATTATACTTTTTGGGAAGCTTATAATAAGGACTACATACTTACAAAAAATATTTTTTAAATGAATTCATTTGATCCCCCAAAAGGTAAAACAAAAGTGCTTTTTTTATCAACATTTTGATAGATGTAAAGGAGACTCTGTTATAGGTATGGTTTTAAACTAGCGAGGTTCTATCCAAGGGGGTTCGATCTAAGGTGGTTTGATCAAACCCTCTTCAATTGGAATCCTTCAAGTGAAAATTTTAAAGGCTTAAATTATTATATTTTCTAAAAATATGTGATTTATTCAAAAATCAGAATCTCCCAAAAATTGTAAACCATTATTTTTGGATCACCCCCCAATTGCCGAAGACCAAAGATATGGCATTGAGGATCGAGGATCGTAAGGAAGGCTTATATCTTATCATAAGAATAAGATAAAATATAGAAGAAATACCCAATCGTTGGTGTGTGTAAGGTTTGTTGCAAGTATGCGTAGTTGGTGTTGTCATTGATATCAACAAGTTTCGGGGAGATTGTTGTAGGCTTATGTTTGTGTTGTCATTGATGATTGGTTGTGTTGATGCTTTGATTAGTTGCATTATGTTTTCATTAGTAAGTGCTATTGGTTTCAACATCTAGTGTTGCTTTGATAAGCTTCTGTTGGTGGACGTTGGTTTAGTAATGATGAGCATGTGTTTCTAGTGCTTGGTTTCCAAGTGCCCTTGAGAAAATTTGAATAAAAGAGGAAATAGTGTGTTACAGAGGTGTTCTGGTATATAGTTTGGTCTTTTGGTTTTTCTCTGCATTTCTTCATGGTTGAAGATCTGCTTGTGTATTTTAGATATGTTGGTTAGAGGTGTTCAGAGGTTCTATATCCAAAATTTCTTGGTTTGGTTCGTTGTGCAGAAGAAGTTGTGTTCACCAGTGTGTGAACTGTATGTTGTAGTGGGGTCTAGGAGAAATGGTTTTGCTCCACATTTATTTGCACTTTGGCTTTTGGTCTTGCAATTCTGGAAGTGTGCAGATAACGATCATATCTACCTACAGTCAAAGTTGTTTGTGGTTTGGTGCTTCAGAAGTTGGTTTCTTGTGTAACTGTGTGTGGAAGGTTATTTGAGTGTATTGGGTGTGTACATTCTTTAGGTGAAAGTTGTTTCCAAGGAATTTGTTGGATTTTAGGGTGTTTATGGAATATTCTAGATTGTGCTCAAGCATGATGTGTGGTCCCCCAATGATCTTTGGATTTGAGGAAGTGTGTACTTAAATGTTAATGGTGTTTACACTGGTTCAACTAACCTTGGGTGTTTACACTAATTGTGAATTTGCTTTTGTGATTGTGGAAGCGTGGTGTGATGTATATGTTTGATTTGGGTCTAAATTAAGAAATGGTGTGGTTTGCTTTCATTCCTTTCCACCGTGGGAATGCTTAGTACTGACCTAATTTTAATTTGCACGGTTGAGGTGCATAGCCATCCTTGGAGAATTTTTCAAGGTTGAAGAAGGTATAAATAATTGATGAGTTGAAAGAAATTAAGTAGTGAAGTGTGTGATGCGAATTGTAGAAGTGTGGAGTGTGAATTTGTGAAGTGCAGTGCAAACTTTAATGAGTTAGACTACTAGAAGCAGTGAGTAGAAGGTGTCTACAATATTCAAGAAGGCTATGAATGTGTTGGTGATGATGTGGTGGATTTTTCTATTGCATTGAGATGGATTTCTCATGGTAACATTCTTCTTTCTTCTTTTCTATTATCTGCCAGTGAACCCTTCTTTCTTTTGGGTAGTGAGCCCTCTGGTAGTGAGCCCTTTGTACTCGGTGTTGCAATTTATTTATATTGTGAGCTAATCCTCACCATGGTATTTCCATTCTTGGGTTTTCCATGTAAATTTTGTGTTCTATTATGCATGATGTTGATGTGTTTCAATTTTTTGTTATTTGCTTTCATGATAAATCACTCTAATAGATTAAGGGTTAATTAAGTTGATGTGGATTTGAATGTTTGTGAGGGTTTTGTATGTTTTAATATACAATTGATTCACCCCCCTCTTAGTTGTCTTGTGTGCATTTAACAATTGGTATAACAGAAAGGTTCCTTGGAAGAAAGCTTAACCACTTGAGGTAGATCTGGGATGGCGCACAAGAGGGATGCTCCTTTGTTTGATGGAATGGACTATGGCTTCTGGAAGACAAGGATGGAAGGTTTCTTGGTATCTCTTGGATTTGGAGTTTGGAAGTCTGTTGAGGCTAGATAGACTATGCCTAATTGTGGTTTGAGTACTGATGATGAGATCAAGGACTATGAAAACAATGGTAAAGAAAGGTATGCTCTTTTAAGTGTTTTTTCTAACACAAAAATTGTGAAAGTTATGCATTTTAAATCTTCTAAAGCTATTTGGGAAAAGTTGGAAAGTATTTATGAAGGAGATGTTAAGGTCAAGCAAGCTAAGATGCATAATTTAAAGATAACATTTGAGAACCTAAGGATGTTTGAAGATGAAAATATTACAAGCTACCTACAAAAGGTGGACAAAGTTATCAATTACATTAGGGGTCTTGATGGAAATATTGAAGAAGAGGAAGTGGTAAAGAAGGTACTAAGAACTCTGCCTAAATATTATAGTTAGAAAGTTTATGCTATTGAGGAATTTCAAGATTTAAGAAAATATTCTAGAGATCAGTTGTATGGTGCTATACCTTCTTTTGAAATGAGAGAATTTGGTCCAAGTAATGCAAAAGTTGAGACTCCTTTTAAGGTTGGAAAATCAGAAGACTCAGGAATCAAATCTTGATGATGTTGAAGCAAACTTTGTGAGGAAAATGAAAAAAGGTACTAGTAAATACAAAGGTAAGTTTCCTTTCAAATGTTTCAATTGTGGTGAGATTGGTCATTATGCTTCAAGATGTCCAAACAGAGCTTTGAATGACAAGAATAAAGAAAAAAAAGGTAAAAAAATTAATTAAAGTTATTATATTAGAGAAGATGCCAATATATCTGATGATGAATCTAATTATGCGGATGATGAGGATAGTGAATGCTTGTTCACGACTATTAAAGATGGAACTAATTTTTCTAACTTTGAGAGATGTGTGAAGGAAAATGCTTCAAAAGTAGGTAATAATACTAAAGGAACTATGGTGACTACTTTTGATTCTAGAGAGGAGAAGAACTACTAGATTATTGATAGTGGATGCTACAATCATATGACCAGTGACAAAAGTAAGTTTGCTAAACTTGAGAAATATGAAGGACGTCTAGTAAAGTTTGGTTATGATACATCTGCTAAGATATGTGGAAAAAATTCAATTAGTTTTGATGACAAGAATAATATAAATGATGTTCTTTATGTTAAGGGTTAGAGACATAACCTTTTGAGCGTTGGATAAGTGTGTAGCAATGATATAATCTTATGTTTCAGGATGATGGATGTGAGATCAAACAAAGCTCTGAAACTATGGTTGCTACTGGAAGAAGGACACATGGAAATTTTTATCATCTTAAAGGTGTTGATGGTCATTATGAATTAGATTAATGAAATTTGGTTATGGCATAAAAGGATCTATCACATTAATTTTGATTTCCTAGTTAGGATGAGTTCAACTCAAGTCGCAAGGGATCTGCCAAGGATTACAAAGCTCATTATTGTTGTCTGAAAGGAGTGTCAAATTGGGAAGCAAGAAATAAGTTTCAAAGTCAAAGAAAAATCTACTACCAGGTTGTTGGAATTAGTGCATACAAACCTTTGTGGTCCTACCAGAGTAAGATGTTTTCAAGGTGACAGGTATTTCATGCTATTGATTGATGATTATTCTAGAAATGATATGGATTACTTTTCTCAAAGAAAAATCTAAATCTCTAGATAAGTTTAAAGAATTCAAAGTTATGGTTGAGAATGAAATGGATATGAAAATCAAGTGTTTTAGGTTTGACAAAGGTGGAGAGTTTTAGGTCAGACAAAGGATTAGGTTGCTGATATATTCACTAAGGATCTTCCTAAGGATACTTTTGAGTATCTCTAGGAGAAGTTTGGGTTTATTACCCCTCTTTCTTTGAACTAGATGCATGTCTAGTGGAAGTCAAGGCTCATTTTTTATTTTAGATTGATATTGGAGGCTACCTCTCAGGGGGAGTAGGTAGTGCCTTTGTGGAAAGGATGTTGTAGTCAGGTGGAGTAAGTGTTGATTTAGGTTGGTGTTGTCTTGTGTCAGCTATGTTAGAGGATATGTGTAGTGGTTGTTAGTTGAGACAGTTTATGGTGTGCTCCTAAGGGGGATTATGCAAAGTAGTAAAAAGAGAAAGTGTGTATGTTCGATGTCAAAGGGAGAGAGAGATGTAAATATTTTTCCCTTTGCCATTGATGCCAAAGGGGGAGAAAAAATAATGTGAAAAATATCAGATGAAAAAAGGGGAGAGAATAATGTGAAAAAGAAGCTAAGGGAGAGAAAAAAAGGGAGAAAGAGAGAGTTTTTATGGAGTATTATGTTGGTAATAAGAGCTGTTTGTTGTTGTTGATGGTTTTTCAAATACATCATGTGTTTCCATAAATGAAAAAGGGGGAGATTGTTGCAAGTATGAGTAGTTGGTGTTTCTATTGATGCCAAAATTTTTGGGGTTGATTGTTGTAGGCTTATGTTTGTGTTGTCATTGATGTCCGATTATGTTGATTCTTTGATTAGTTGCATTATCTTGTCATTAGTAAGTGCTACTAGTGTTGTTTTAATTACACCAACAGGTGTCAACCTCTAGTGTTGCTTTGATAAGCTTCTATTGGTGGACTTTTTTGGTTTAGTAATGATGATCATGTGTCTCTAGTGCTTGGTTTCCAAGTTCTTTTGAGAAAATTTGAATAAAAGAGGAAAGAGTGTGTTGCAAAGGTGTTCTGGTGTATAATGTGGTGTTTTGGTTTTTCTTTTTATTTCTTCATGGTTGAAGATTTTCTTGTGCATTTTAGATATTTTTTTAGGGGTGTTCAAAGGTTCTATATCCAAAATTTCTTGGTTTGGTTCGTCGTTAGAAGAATTTGTGTTCACCAGTGTGTGAATTGTATGTTGTAGTGGTGTCTAGGAGAAATGGTTTTGCTTCACATTTTTTCGTAGTTTGGTTTCTGGTCTTGCAATTCTCGAAGTGTGCTGATAATGATCTTATCTACCTAAAATCAAAGTTGTTCATGATTTGGTGCTTCAGAAGTTGGTTTCTTGTGTAAGAGTGTGTGGAAGGTTGTGTGAATATAGTGGTTGTGCACATTCCTTAGGTGAAAGTTGTTGCGAAGGAATTTTTTGGATTTTAGGATGTTTGTGGAATATTCTAGATTGTGCTCAAGTGTGGTGTGTCATCTGCGAGTCATCTTTGGATTTGAGGAAGCATGTAATTAAATGTTAATGGTTTTTACATTGGTTCGATCAACCTTGGGTGTTTATACTAATTGTGGATTTACTTCAGTGATTGTGGAAGCATGGCATGACATATATGTTTAATCTGGGTCCAAATTAAGAAGTGGTGTGGTCCACTTTAATTCCTTTTCATTGCGGAAATGCTTAGTGGTGACCTAATTTGAATTTGCATGGTTGAGGTGCATAACTGACCTTGGAGAATGTTTTCAAGGTTGAAGAAGGTATAAACACGTGATGAGTTGAAGGAAAATTAAGTAGTGAAGTGTGTGATGTGAATTGCAAAAGTGTGAAGTGTGAATTTGTGAAGTGCAATGAAAACATCAATGAGTTAGACTATTAGAAGCAATGAGAAAGAGGTGTCTACAACCTTCAGGAAGTCTGCAAATGTGTTGGTGATGATGTGGTGGATTTTTATATTTCATTGAGATGGATTTCTCACTATAAAATTCTTCTTTCTTCTTTTCTATAATTTGGCAGTGAGCCCCTCTTTCTTTTGGGCAGTGAGCCCTTTGTATTCGGTGTTGTAATTTTTTTATATTGTGAGCTAATCCTCACCGTGGTTTTTCCCTTCTTGGGTTTTCCATGTAAATATGGTGTTCTATTATGCATGGTGTTGATGTGTTTCAATTTTTTGTTATTTTCTTTCATAATAAATCATTCTAATAGATTAAGGGTTAATTAAGTTGATGTGGATCTAAATGTTTATGAGGGTTTTGGATGTTTTAATATAAAAACTATTCACCCCCCTCTTAGTTGTCTTATGTGCATTCAACAAGCTCATGGTTTAAAAAAACTTGTCGGGGGTCTGAAAGTGGCTTTGAAAATTCTGTTGGAATCTGAAAGTGGTTTCAAAACCTCTATTAAAATTTGAAAGAGGTTTCAAAACTTCTGTTTGAGTCCCATAGAGTTCTCACAACCTTTCTTAGTTCTAACAAAACTCTTGTGTTTCAAAATTTCAAAGTGTCTTTATTTCTCATGCGTTGGTTTGTAAGTCTAGTTTTAAAACCTTTGTCAGGGCCCAACTAGGTTTCCACAACCATGTCAAATTTTGATAGAGAACTCACATCCATGAGAAAAATTTGCATATTTTGCAAAGAGAAGTTCAAAGACTTGAAAGTTGATTTGCGACTTTGTTATGAGGTTTTGAAACCTCTTTCAGATCCTGACAAGGTTTTTGAAACCATTAAAATCTTTGAGCGATGATTGAACAAAAGAATTGAGTCTTATGATGGAATGATGGTGAGGGGTAAGGAAGATGGCCGATCCCTGAAGCCCAAAACTTTAATACAAGTTATGTTTTGAAGGATTTCCTTAGAACCTCGACGATTAGGGGAAGGAAAGGGAAAATAAAAGAAAGAAAGAAGGGTTAAGAGTTAAGGTGGATGACCAAAACCTGAAACACTTATACTTGGGAAAATGATGGATACAAGCATTGAAGAGGTAAGAACCAATGAGTGATAGAGATAGTATGTAGACAATCGGAAACCTAAAATTTGAAAAGCTCAAAAAGTCTAACACAAACATTTTTGGGTTTCTTGAGGCATATTTCATGTAAGATGGCCTATATAAGATCTCTTAGATCAAATTTTACTAATGGGCCATATAAGGGGGCATGAAATGTTAACAAAAAATAGGTCTCTCTAAACATGCTTGTGTTTCCTACACCTAGGTCAAGGGTGCTTGATATATGTTAGGATGAGGCTTGGGGTTGCATAGGTGGCCTTCTAAGTCTATTTTGTTTTGTATCCTTGTTGAAATCTCATTGTATAAGGTTTATGATCCCTTCAAAACTATATTTGTGTTGGTAGCTTGGTTGCATTAGTGCATTGGTTTTAGGTCCTACAAAAATCTACTCATTTGTGGTTTTGTTGTGGGTTAGTTGTTCTTTTTTCAACATTTTTTCTATTATTTTGGGTTTCTAGGGCCTCATCAAAATGTATTATTTTATCTCTTTAATAAAAAACTACTGGCTATACCGTTAACTATTACAATGCTTAAATTTGTACAAGGTTAGGGAGTGAGGGTCTTGACAAATTTAGTATTACTTTTGTGAGTAAAGAGCCTTAAAATAATATGTTACAAATTTGCCTCATTTATAAATTACCCATATATATTGTTGTACACTAGACAAAATACGTACAATAGAAAAGGATTAAAAAAATATTAAGAAAAATAAATATGGTTTATGAAGGAAAACCATCAATAAGGCATGCTTAAAGGTGAATGCATCTTAATGTTAATTTATGATCTTATTGTTTAGGACTCCAATCATATCTACTCCTTGATAGCCTCCAATTTATTTCAAATAAATAAATAAAAGGCCCATCCATTTAGATCTTAGCTCAATGAAAGTTTATAAAAGCTTTAAGATTGATTAGAAATAGATAGGCCAAATTAGTTGAAATAAATGTTACATGGGGATGTGTACCCTGGGAATTCTATCCATTCTTTTCCTTGGGATGTTTAGAAAACATGGGGATAGCTAGGAAATTTACCCACACCCTTTTGCAAAATTGTAAACTTAAAACAAAGACACTTTAAACATAAAATTCCTTTATTTTGTTGTTTTGCATTTTATGAGAGGAGATCAAAGAAGAAGAACAATGAGAAGAGAAGAGAAAAAAAGTGATAAGATGAGATGATCAAAACTACATAATTTGGGGTAAGTTTAGCATCCATTTTTTATTTTCACAAATCAAAGTTGTTGTGTAAGACATTCTTTTTGATGTGCAAGGGTGTCTAGTCACTATGTAATAGATCTTAATTGTTGCACAAGACATTTCCATTATTGTACAAGAGATCCTAACTGTTGTGTAAGGGTTTCTAGTGTATAATAAATTTATTTTTCATGCAAATTGAATGTATTTGTTGTGCAAGTGTCTTTATTGCAACAAAAGGTATTCCTTTGGCTACACTAGTAGTCTCCTTGTCACACTTGACACCTTTTGGTTATGTAACCTTTTTTCTTTGCTATGCAAGATTTTTTTTTCACATTCTCCATGGTATTGTTTCAAAATTCAAAATTGTTGTTGGCTAAAAGATTTATTTTAGTTGGCTAATAGATTTGTTTTTGTTGCAATATTGCATGTACTTTTCAAAAACCCTAGTCAAAACTAATGTTCTTGGATCTCAAACAATATTGAATGAGTTCAACAATTTCTATATAAAAAAAAAAATATTAGTTAATTATATATATACAATTTTGTTAATTTATGTGTTAACTTGTGTGAATTCTCAATTCAGCTCTAGACCAATTATGTAATATGATTTTATGATTTATATGAATGTATTCTATATAAATAATTGAAATTTATATTTTGAAAAAAATCCCTATTTTTTAAATTATCACCTCTTAAGAAAGGTCCTCCATCCTCTAGTATCATGGAAATGCATTCTGACATCCCAATCTTGGAAACTATATGGAATTTATGTTGGAATTAGTAATAATTTGGTTATGTGGTTTGCATGACCACAAATATACTAAAAATATACTTTAATGCATCTACACTTTACATGATGGTGACTTCCAAGAACATAAAACTAGATTGTTGCATGTATTGTACAAAGTAGCAAGAAGAGGAAAAGTACTTAAGAATGAATGGGACCCTTAGGGATCCATTCAAACCTTCTCTTTTTGAAATAAAATAGAGAAAGTGAGATATTTGTCTCAATCCCAATGTGTCACCTGTCAACAAGTGAAAAATTGACACATTTTGCTTGAGCCCAATGCGTAGGAATATAGTTCTTTCCACATATGAAAAAACTAAAAAACCAGTAATCCAAGATAGAGCACTAAGTAGTGTCCTATTTATTATTGGAGGAAAATTTACTATTGGGTTCATCTACAATTGTAACGTGAGTTGGGAATACAAATGTTTGCTTGGAACTTGCAACAAAATTTCATTTAGAGGTAAACCAAATAGCATTAATTTATATAATAATTTCAACTATGTAGGCAATTATGGAAAGTTTGAGAGAATGATATGAAGATGCATGGATTTATTGGACTTGTTTCTTTTCCTTTTGTGGTCATAGTTGTGGTCATTCTTTCATATAATGACTTAAGATGAGTGAATTGTAGAGAACTTCAAGCACATGGAGCATTATAAAGGTTTTATGTAATTCATAATATTCTAAATGGTTCTAACGTTGAATAATAGTGAATTATAATCTTTCTCATTAATTTTGGTTGGCATAGGGGCACACCAATTTTCAACTAGGTGATTATTGTGTCCCTAGGGTTTTGTATTAGGCATCAATCAATGAAATCAAAATCAAATTATTATTCATTGTTAGAAACCCTACTAGAGACTATATATCCGAGACAAATTTATTATGGAAGCTTTATTCATCCAAAGCACTGAAATAAAATGAAATTTAACCATTATGAATTCTATAGTTATTAGTAACCATGATGAGAATACCATTATACTAAGAGGGGGGTGAATCAATATAAAACAATCTTTTAATTTTAAAAACTTATTGAACAACAACAATAACACACATGCAAGATAGATAGCAATTAAGAACACACGATTTACGTGGAAACCCTTGCAGGAAAATCCACGACAAAATATTGCTTATTTAACTTCTTTGCAGGCACCAACCTACTTCTTTTAGAAGTCTTCTTTTGTAGGCACCAACCCATTGGAGAGACCAATCCCCACAATTGAGCACCAACTCAACAAGAGAATTATCTCTTTTAATGAGAGGCACCAACTTCTCGATTTCATTAGTTAGGAGGCAACAACCTCCAAACAAACAAAATGATAAATATTTGAAACTTCTTGAATCATCTCTTATTCACCTTCATAAATTTTCTCAATATATCTGCTATAAATCAACCTCTAGATATGTTATAATGTCCTCTTAGATCTGCTATAACTCTTTCATATTCTTCACATAAATCTGCTCTTATTCTTCCTCAAAAATCTACTTTTAAAATCACAAAGATATTCTATTTATTGCTTTCTTTCAAAATGTCTTTGTAACCACTTCTTATGGCTTCTCCAAAGGGGGTGACTTATTGAAAGAACATGTCATTTTCTAATGGATGCAACTCCTTATTTTAAATTCACCTCTTCACCTTTACCTTGGGCACTCCAATAGGGGTCGACCGCTATATAAAACATATTTTTTATTTTCAATTTTTGAATCCTCAAAATGGTGCACCACAATGAGGGGGTCAGCCTCAACATAAAAAATAAATTAATTTACAATTTTTAAATCATTAATGAAGCTACCAAGAGGCTAAGAGTTGGCTCTTAGAAACAAAATAATTTTATTTTATTTTCTTTGCAACCCCAATCTTCCATTAGTGAACACCTTCCTCAACAAACTCTCTTGGCCTTTGAATACCTTTGACATCAATGACAATAATTTACAACAAACCATATGGTACACCACACAATGAAATTCGTAATTAGTTTTCTATTTATTCCAATTCAAATGAAATTTAACAAACTTAAAATTAAATAAAACTCAGAGTGATAATAGATTGACAATTCATTGACCCTAGATTTGAATGACAACATAATTTTGGAATCAATGATTGATAATTTAATGATGAAAATAATACATATATGAATATGAATAACAAGAAACTTTGCCTATCAATTTTCTTAATGATGAAACATATGCACTAGCGATTTGACCCTCAATTGGTTGAACCTAGGTCACTTGGAATTTTTTCAGAATCTCACTTGTATAGTTGGAATCACCCCAAATATGATGTGAGGTGTGGGAGTTTTTGGGATTAATTGACTTTCATCTGTATGATCACTTGAATGAGATCCAAGTTTGGTTTCTAGGAAATTATGGTAACTATTGGGTGTGCCTAGATGGTGCCCTAGGTTTGAGGTCGGCTTAAACATGATTTCCCACTCAACAATCTTATGAAAAGTAAAATGTTTGAGTAGAGTTTAGTCCAAGTTTGGTAAATTATTCTATTATAGCAATTCACAAACTAAATTGGGTCTCTTTGAGGAAGTTTGGTTGTTGGGTTTAAACCCCAAATGAATCATTTTTGGTAAATAGTCATGATTTGAGCATGCCACTATTGGTCTAGGAACTATTTAACTCCATATCTACAATCAAGTATAGCGACCTATGATAACAAAAGGGAAATCAAATTGTCCCTAAAGAAACATGTTTGAATGTCAAGAATAAGCGTAGGCGAAGGTTTTCATCCTCACCACACCAAATCTCTCCACAAAGATTTTTGTATCTATTTGAAAGAAAGTTTCTTGCATAAATCCAAAATTGATTCTACAAAATTAAGTTCATGATGCTCAACCAACAATTATTATATTGGACTAGGAAAATAGGTCACTAGGGCCCATAATTGGGTGCCTAAATTTTAATTTAAAAATCATAACTTTATTTAATTTATTCTCGCAGTGTCAAAAAATGTACTCCTTTATATTTTCACACTTTGTTTGGGTTCCCTCGATTAAATTGGACTTAATTATGCTTTAATAATCCTATTTTACATCTACAAGCCTAATAAATTACATTTTTCAAAGGGAAAACATGGCAACAATTAATGCCAACACATAATACTTTACCTTAAGCAATGTCTGTTCCAGGAATAGGAACCTAGGACCCATTCACCCATGGCGAATGGGTCCTCCATAGGCCTTTGAACCTAAATTTAAAATATGTTTTTGGAAGTATTTTAATGTCGGCTTGTAATGTTTAATTTTTAGGACATTAAGGATACATACCTATAAATACAAGGGTATTTCATCAATTCAAATCCTAAGAAATCTAGAAGCAAGAAGGCGACTTTCACAAGAGAAAAGATTATGATCAAAAGGATTCAAGAGTGGATTTATTAGTGATTTATTGTAATAATCAAGATCTTAAAAATCATGTCAAAGTGATTTGCAATCATGCATGTTTTTGGAGCTAACATTGTGATGTAGTTTTCAAAGATTCAAGTCATATTTCAAGCATCAATATCCACATACATTGAAGCCATTCCATGCAAGATCAAGACTTCATCCCTCCAAAGGTTTATTCAAGGGATGGTGAGTTGCAACATAACATTGTTCATTCATCATTCCTTTCATGTTTCATTATTTCAATTCAAGGTTTAATTACCCAAATGAGGTTTGACCAAGGTGAACCCCCATTCACCAAAAAAAAACAATTTTCCCTCTTATGTTTGTGTTGCATATCTTAGGTTGAAGAAGGATTGAAGATATTTTGGAGAACAAGATTGGAAAAGTTGTCAAAGTTGCAAAAAGTTGTCAGCAATTCACAAAATCTCACCTACATATCTTATTTTCGACTTTCCAACACTAAAACCCAAATGAAATAGAAGCTATAGTCTGACATCAATGGCTCTCAAAATCTGGTTAAAACCTTTGCACAAAGAACCAATCACCTATAGGTGAATTAGTCCTAGTTAGCCTCTCAAATCTGCATTTTGGTGATAGGTACATATCACTCTGCCATTTCTAGATCTGCCAAAAATTTGTTGTTTCCATCTATATTATGCTTTAAATTGATGTTTCAAGTTTAAATGTGCATAATTGAGTTGATTTACTATTTTTTAGTTTTTTTTCCAAAAGCGCTATTCAGGTTGATACCCCCATGCCCAATCATAAGGAAACCAACAAATTCCCCCGTTGAGTTGACTCACCTAAGGGTTGTAAGTCAATTCTTTGTGGGGATATCTTTTCCTAATGAAATAAATGAAAGATAGGTTTATCACCCCCATTTTCCCCATTTCAAGTTGGTGAACCTATTTTTCTATGTTTCATTTTGGTGAACCTCACATTCTTGCACTATAAAATTTCTAAATTTGGAGTCCATTCAAACCTCAAATCTAGTATTTTCATTTCATTGATTTGCATCTCATTTAGAGTTGTTTAATTGCATTATTTTACATCTCATTTAGGGTTTTAGGTTTGCATTTTGAATTCTTTAAAATCTAAAAAATTCAAAAATTTCATTAATTTTGCATAGTGCTTACATAACATTGCATGATCAGTAATTTAAATAAAAGAATTGAATCAAAATTGATTTTCAAATTAGGTCTTTTTTCTTATCATTTAACATCATTTCACACTTGCATTTTGATCTTATTTTCCAAAAATATAAAACTGTAACTACCTGTTTGCAATCAGAATTTGAAAACATAAACATTAACTCAGAAATCTATAATTTAATTTTTCAAAACCCTGACAGAAGACCCATTCACCCATGGGCGAATGAGTCCCTGATCAGATTTGTTTCTGAATTTCTGGGCACTAAAACCCTGTGTCTACATTCTGTGTTTCTGCATTCAACTTTCTGTTTCAATTTCCAAAATTTTATTTTACGCAATCCTTTACAATAAGGTTAATTGATCAATTCAAGTGCATTTAAAACATAATTTGAAATTACAAGACATCATTTTTTAGGTTTTTGCATATGATAATCAAAAAATTATAATGTTTAAAATCTAAAAATTTATTATCTCTTTTCATTTCAATTCATCCTTGCATCATGGACATGTGTATGGGAAATATATGGATATCCTTACTATCTTTGGTTGATGTCTCAGGTTGTGTGTTTGGTATTGATCCTAATGCACTAGAACCTAGTCATGCTCAATCAACTCCTAATGAATTCTTGAACAAGACAACTAAGAGGGGGGTGAATCAATTGTAGAAAATTTAACCTTTAAAACTTTCACCAGAAATTAAATCTATTATCATTTACAAATCCTTTACTTTGCTAATATGATTAATCATTAAGTGTAAAAGAAAAAAATGAAAGAAGAAAAACCATACACACAATAACACAAAATTTACGTGGAAAACCCAATTAGGGAAAAAACATGGTGATGATTAGCTCACAATATAGAAAATATCAAAACTGAATACAAAGACTCATAGCCAAAGAAGGTTCACTGCCAAAATAGGATTTACTGTCCAGAACATGACTCACTGTCCAACAAGGGTTAACCACCCATAGGGCTCATTGCCACATAATTACAAAGAAAATAGAAAAAAATTGTTATAGAGATAAAATAATCTCAATGAAATGGAGATTTCCACCATAATCCACTCACACACTTGTAGCCATGCTTGAATGATAGAGTACACCTTCAACTCAATGCCTCTGGAAAATCACAATTAGATTTCACATTGATTTGCTCAAAATCACATCACATACACACTATTTTGCTTCTATCTCACATATAAATTTCTTTCCTTTATCCATACGATATCTCAACTTGTATTTATACCATCTTCAACTTTGAAACTCATCCAAATTCAGCCACACACCACTTGTAGCCACACACCACTTGTATTTACAAATTCAAATTAAGTCGGCACCAAAACATTCTACTGTAGAATTAGAATGAGGGAAACCCAAACACACACTAAATGAGGACCTAAATAAGTCCCAACATGCCTCAACAAACTTCCATGACCTTCATAAGTATTGTTTAACATAAGGTCGGCCAAACTAGTGTGAAAAACATAAGTCAATTAAGCACACTCAACCTTAACATGATTCAATATTTCCAGATAACAAAAATTAACTTTAACATGACCTCTTCAACTTATCTTGAGAACCACAAGTCATAAGAATCGAACAAGAAGAAATATGGAGCAACTACATTTCTCTCGAACCTCAGCCAGATAGACAAAAAAGCATGGTTCACAACTGGTGAACATAACTCACACTGTACAATGATCGAGAAACCCAAAAACTGGATATAGAAGCTTCCAAAAATCATGAACAATACCTCAAATCCTTACTAGCATAACAACACAATCCAAAGCAAAACCCAAAGAAAACATTGAATACCTGCAACCTTTCTTTATTTCAATTTTCTCAATATCCTTGACATATACAACAAATATGACATTAATGACAACAAAAACAAGTTGACTAGTTTACTAGTTGATATCAATGAAAACATCTTCAAACTTGCAACAATCTCCCCCTTTGTCATTGATGGCAATAGATGATGTGAAAAACCATCAAAGACAACACAATAGATTTGAACACACTTTCTCATGATTCTACATTCTCCCCCTCAAAAGATAATTTTTTTCACATGATACTCTTCTCCCCCTTAGCCATCAATGGAAAAGAGAAGATATTTAACATTATTTTCCCCTTTGACATTAAGGACTTTACCAGTACTGGATAATCCCCCTTAGGAGTATACCCAAATAATTTTCAATGAAAACACAAGATACTACCTACTCCCCTTGAGAGGTAGACACTGAACATCAATCTAGAAGAAAGATAGATCCACTAGACTGATGCATCTCCATATGCATCTAGTTCAAGAAAGGAGGGGCAATGACCCCTAACATCTCCCAGAGATACTCAAAAGTATCTTTAGGAAGAGACTTAGTAAATATGTTAGCAATCTAATCCTTTTTAGGCACACACTCAAGCTTTACTTCACTCTCCACAACCTTCTCTCTCATAAAGTGATACCTGATAGATATATGATTTTTCCTTGAGTGCATCATTGTATTATTTGAAATTTTAATTGCACTTGTATTATCACAGAAGATAGAAATGGGATCATCAATCATTACTTTGATATCTTTCAATGTTTTTTTCATCCATAAAACTTGTGTGCAACAAGATGCTGCAACAATATACTCAGCCTCTGTAGTGGATAAGGAAACTAAATCTTTCTTTCCACTCAACCATGACACCAATATGCAACCAAGAAAGAATGTACCACCACTTGTACTTTTTTTTCATCAAAACAACTTGCCCAGTCTACATCTGTATAAGCACTTAGTATAAAATCAATATCCCTAGGATATCACAAGCCATAATTTGAAGTTCCATTCAAATATCTGAATATCCTCTTAACAACATAAACATGTGTTTCTTTAGGGTCTTCTTGAAATATAGCCACAAGACAAACCACATGTATGATATCAAGTCTGGTAGCAGTTAAATGCAATAGTCCTCCAATCATAGATTTGTATTTGCTCTGATCAACCTTAGTTGAATCATCATCTTTACTCAATTTACAACCAATCACCATAGGAGTGCATATCGATTTGAAACCATCCATTCCAAACTTCTTCAACATCTCTTTTAAATAATTTGATTGTAAAATAAAAATCTCCTTTTCTGTTTGATTGATTTGCAACCCAAGAAAGAAATTCATCTCATCAAACATAGACATTTCAAACTCTTTTTGCATTTCTTTAGCAAAATTTTTGCACATTGTTTCATTTCCTCCAAAGATAATATCATCAACATATACAAATAATATCAAGATCTTGTCATTTTCAATTTTGAAATATAAATTACTATTTGTCGTACCTTTATTGAAACTTTGTTGAATCAAATATCTGTCTAACCTCACACACCAAGCTCTAGGAGCTTGCTTCAATCCATATAAAGACTTCTTTAATCCAAAGCTCATATCTGGCTGATTTAACAACTGAAATCCTTCCGGTTGTTCCATGTAGGTCTCTTTTTCTAACTCACCATTCAAAAATGTAGACTTAACATCCATCTGATAAAATTTAAAATCTTTGTGTATAAAATGCCAAAAAAAATTCGATAGCTTCCATCCTTGCTACTGGAGAAAAGGTCTCCTAAAAATCTATACCTTCTACTTGTGAGTAGCCCTGACACACAAGTATTTCTTTATTTCTGACCACTTCTCCATTCTCATTCAAATTATTTCTACATATCCATTTTGATCCAATTATGTTTTTATCTGCTGGTCTAGGGACCAATCCCCAAGTTTGATTCTTCTCAATCTGCATAAGTTCTTTAATAGATTTCATCCAATTCTCATATTTACATGCTTCACTTTCTGTCTTAGGTTCAACTTTAGAAAGTAAATACAAATTTATTTCACTAGCAGTAGTAGCTCTGCTTCTTGTCAATATTCCTTTCCTCTTGTCTCCAATGATTACAATTTTTGAATGATTCTTTTGCACATATTTAGGTGTCTTTAGGGACACCACCAGAGCTTCTTCTTCTTCATTTTTCTTTTCATGTTCTTCCATAATTTCTTCAACTTCTATACAATTAGGTTCGTCCAATATATATCCATCAACCTCAATTGAATTCTTCAATGCTTCATCCACCTTGACATTTATGCTCTCTATGATTTTTCTTAGCCTTTTATTGAAACATATGTAAGCTTTGCTTCTAGTAGAGTATCCAAGGAAATTACCTTCATCACATCTAGCATCAAATTTCCCTAAATTTTCTTCATCCCTTCTGATATAACATTTTCTTCTAAATACCTTGAAATATTTGACAGTAGGAATTCTTCCACACCATAGCTCATAGGGGATCTTAGTACTGTTAGCTTTTTATTGAACATGATTGAACACATAAACAATAGTATGAATAGCTTCTCTCTAGAAACCTTCTGGTAGACCAACTTTTGTAATCATTGATCTAGTAGCTTCTTGAATTGTCCTATTCTTTCTTTCAACAACTCAATTTTGTCGAGGAGTTCTAGGAGCAGAAAATTGCCTCTTTATTCCATGAACTTCACAAAACATGTTAAACTCATTGGAGGTGAATTCACCACCTCTGTTAGACCTCAAACATTTTATTTTAAAATTTTCTTCATTTTCAACCATATCCTTAAATGCCTTGAATCTATCTAATGTATCGGATCTATCTCTAAGAAAAGTAACCCATGTATATCTAGAGTAACCATCAATAAAAAGAATAAAATACCTATCACCTTGTAAAATTCTTACTCTTGTAGATTGTTCCTTTGACCTAAAGCAGTTTCTCGCTTGTTTTCCAAACTGATAATCCTTGCAAACAACATTAACAGGATTTATAAACCTTGGTAAATATCTTACAACTTGCACTACATTGATTGTCGCCAAGTTGTAAAAATTCATATGACACATCCTCTGGTGCCATAACCAACTGCCATTAATTTTATACATAAAACAATGTCCATCAACACCCTTATGTTGATAAATTCTTCCTTCATACTTCTTTCCTGCAACGATCACCGTTCCATATCATTTCTTGATTTCACATCTCTCATCATCAAATACAAGATTATATCCTTTACTACACATCTGTCCAACACTCAAGAGATTATGCCTTAAACCCTTAACATATTAGACATCATCAGTATTATGCTTGCCATCAAAACTGACTGAACCTATCCCACAAATCTTAGCTCGAATATCATCTCCAAATCTAACTAAGCCTCTCTCATAATTTTCAAGTTCAAAAAACTTACTCTTATCATCGACCATGTGATGTGAATAGCCACTGTCAACAACCCAATAGTTATTTTCCTATTTAGCTGAGAAGAGATTACAATATCTTCAACTTTCTTTGAAGAACTTTCCTTTTCCTATCTTTTAGTATTAGTAAGAGTAGATTCATATTTTATAACCAAGAACAAGCATTCATTTTCATCAAATATCGATAATCAGATTCTTCATAAAAAATACCAGCATCTTCATTCACATAATATTCTCTCTTAATCGTCTTTCCTTTATTTTATTTTCTTAATCTATGTTTATTATTCTTAGCTCTTTCCATAAATCTCAAAGCATAATGACCAATTCCTCTAAAAATAAAGAATTTAAAAGGTAACTTACCTTCATACTTACTAGAGCCCTTTTTCATTCTTCTTACAAAGTTAAATTTTCTTCATCCAGATCTTCAAATCTTGTAGCCTTGAAAGAAATTTCTATCTTGGATCCATTTCTCAAGATAGGATTTATCATTTCAAAAGATGTTAGAGTACCTAATAACTGATATTTAGTATAAGTCTTATAATCTATAAATTTCTCAATAGCAGACACCTTTTAACTGTATGCATCAGGGAGAGTTTTGAGAATATTCTTTACAATGTTGGATTCATCTACTGTAGCACCAAGTCCTTGCATTCCACCTACTAGTTCGTCCACTCTCTATACATAGGATTTAATATTCTCATCTTCAGACATATGCAATATTTTGAACTATGCCTCCAAATTTTGTAACTTTGCTTCTTTGACCTTTTCATCTCCTTCATGAATCTTTTCTAAAGCCTCCCAGAATTCTTTAGCAGTCTTCATATTTTGAACTTTAATCAACTCGAAAAGTGAAAGACTATTCTTTGGAATGAACTTTGCCTTATTATTTGCTTTATGCACCTTGATTTCATTAGTTGTACTCAGACCATTTGTAGGAGGAGTGTAGGCAATCTTATAAGTTTTCTAAACATCATATCCACAATACTCCAGATATCCTTCCATCTTTATTTTCCAGAGGGCATAATTAGTCCCATCGAACTTAAGACACTCAAAAGTGATCTTTCTCGCCATCTTAGACCTTCCTCAAGTGGTTAAGATTTTGTCTAAGGAACCAAGCTCTAATAACAATTGTTGAAAAAGACAACTGAGATGGGGGGTGAATTAGTTGTATCAAATTTAACCTTTAAAAATTTCACCATAAATTAGATCTATTATCATTCACAAATCCTTTACTCTGATAATATGATTAATCATTAAGTGTAAAAGAAAAAACTGAAAGAAGAAAAACTATACACACAATAACACCAGATTTACATGGAAAAACCAATAAGGGAAAAACCATGGTGGGGATTAGATCACAAAATAGAGAATATCAAAACCGAATACAAAGGCTCACTGCCAAAAGAGGACTTACTGTCCAGAACATGACTCACTATCCAACAAGGGTTAACCACCCAAAGGGATCACTACCACATGATTACAAAGAAGATAGAAGAGATTTGTTACAGAGAGAAAAAAATCTTAATGCAATAGAGATTTCCACCACAATTCACTCACACACTTGCAAACATGCTTGAATGATAGAGTATACCTTTAGCTCAATGCCTCCAAAAACTCACAATTATATTTCACATTGATTTTCTCAAACTCACATCATATACACACTGTTTCACATCTATCTCACATCTATCTCTCATATATCTTGCTTTCCTTTATCCACACACTTTCTCAACCTATATTTATACCATCTTCAGCTTTGAAACTCATCCAAAGTCGGCCACACACCACTTGCATTTACAAATTCAAATTAGGTCAGTACTAAAACATTCTACGTTGGAATTAGAATGAGGGTGACCCAAACACACTTTAAATGAGAACCTAAATAAGTCCCAACATGCCTTAAAACACTTCCATGATCTTTGTAAGTAGTGTTTAACACGAGGTCGGCCAAACCAATGTAAAAAATATAATGATACTCTTTTATCTTATACCAACCGAGTTACTAATACACCCATTAACTTAGAGGAGAGCTATGGTCAAGGCTTTAAGATCTTAAGAAAACAAGGATGTGGCAAAAAAAATGAGCATGAAGTCGACAAATTACTAGAATAAATCCCCATTGAAGATGCGAAAGGGCTAGGATATCAAGATCCTCCTCCCTCTGCATCTTCTAAGGAAACAAGTGTCATCCTTCATAATGATCAACCAATCCCTAAAAAGGAAGATAGGATCATCTTAGGTCCTCCTCAAAACTCACTTCAACAAGTTACCCAATAAATCAAGAAATCCAAGCCTTATAAAGTCAAAGAATTTCCATTTTGTACACTAAAATAGAAATTGAACGAAAAATGGAACTTCTTCATCTAGGATTGATTTACTTGCCACCTATCAAAGAAAAAACATCAAAGGAAACACAAAAGGTAAGAGTACAAACATAAATTTTTGTGCATTTAATTGAACTCTTGGCCATCTTACTGATGAGTTTCATGCCTTAAGTAGAATCATTAGCAAATCTGAACCATTTCCATAGGACTACGATAAGATAATCCCTTAACAATTAATTGTATTTCGCTCATTGCCATGTGATAGTTGTAGGATCATAGCATACTCACTATTGCATGTTTTATATTTACTACAAATCATTTCTATATTGTAAGGAGCCTATTTTCATCACCCATCTTAGCTCATCCTTGTCTTGCACCTAGTGGGGGAAACAAGTTAGATAGCCTTATTCCTAGTACAACACTTGTTGTTGTCCCTTTGGATAGTTATCTGCCTTCCACATACGATGAACAAGATTGGGATGCAAATGACCTACTATAATTTGACTCACATGTGCTATACTAGTATTTTATTTGTCTTCTTTTCATGTTTTTTGTGTGATTGCATGTGCGTAATGTGATCTCCCATATAGTTATATTTGATGTATCTTTATGTTCATTGCTCTATCTATACCTACATTCTTCTATATGTTGTAAAACTTTATCTTTTATTTTGTCTTGTGTTTTCCTTTTGTGGATGATGCAAGGCATCCAGACATTTAAGTCTCTTCCATGTTGACCCAAAAACTTCTCTTTGTTTTTCCTTTCTATGTGTCATTCTTCAAATTCTATGAGTATTTGGGGAATGATGACGTTTGCAAGCTCTATAATAATATTGTAGTAAAGACATACACTAACCCTGAATCCATGGATCCCTTATGTGTTTGGGATTTCATTTGGGGCAAACCCCTTTTTCATGATGTAGCTTCATTTGGAAACATATGCTTGACATAGGGCTTTCCAAATAAGCTCTCATGTCTTTAATTTTTAGCATCTGTCATTTTCTACTTTAAAGTAATTGCTCACAATATGGTGTTTAGAAATTTATTTAAAGTGGGGGAATACATTGGCATTATCATTTTGACTATAACTTATTTTTCTGAGTGCAATCTTGTTATTTCACGTGATCTGTCTTCTTTGTGGTGTCATTGGGTTTGATGTCCTTCAAGATTGCAAACTTTCTAAGAATATGAAATTCCTCTTAGTGGTGATGCTATAGATTGCATTTACTAAGTTTTGAATCTTTTATCTTTGACTATTCTTCTCTTGGATATATTAGATACGATGTTCCCTAAGGAGAGACCTTACATGAACTAAGCAAAAAACCTTTGAATATCTTATTGCATATATCAAAGCTACCAAGCATAACACAACTTTATTTTGAGTGGAGCATTTTTCATGAGTGCTTAGCATAACACAACTTGTTAGCCTTGTGACCATTTCTATGGAATCTTATCAAAGTTATTAGGAAGTATAACTTTGGTATGGTTAGTTAGCCACTTCCTGGGGCTCACCTAGTGGACAAAAAATTTCACTAGCCTATGTGAGCACATGTTGTTTGCATAATGGATAATAGGTTTCTCTTGTAAACATTTTGGAAAAACAGCTAAGGCTTGATCCACATCAAGTTGGACAAGCAACCGAGGCTTGATCCACCCCTTTTTTCTCTTTTTCTTTCTTTTAGTATTTGACATTGTATGATTGAGTATCTTGTCATTGCTGCTGCATATTTAATAAAGGTATGTATCTCCTTGTGCCTTTGTTGGCTTTCCATGAGATCTTAGATATTTTGGGCTTGATCATCCTCCTTGATCTTTTTTTCTTATCTTTCCAACAATTGTACAATTAGACCTCTCTTTATTGTCCATTTTAGTGTGAGTTTGACAAAAGGTCATCCTCTCACTAAAGTGGGGGCTAAATGTAGTGTTAGAAAATGTAATCCTTTACATTTTTGCTTTGTTTGGGTCCCCTCAATTAAATTGGACTTAATTATGCCTTAATAAGCCCTATTTTACATCTACACGTCTAATAAATTACATTTTCTAAAGGGAAAACCCAAAAATAATTAATGCCAACACATAATACTTTACCTTGAGCAATGTGTGTTCTAGGAATAAGGACCTAGGATCCATTCACCCATGGGTGAATGGGTCCTCCCTAGGCCTTTGAACCTAAATTTAAAATATGCTTTTGGTGGTATTTTAATGTCCCCACATTCCAATTTTAATGTTGGCTTGTAATGTTTAATTTTTGAGAAATTAAGGATACATATCTATAAATACAAGGTTATTTCATCAAATCAAATCCTAAGAAATTTAGAAGCAAGAAGGAAAATTTCACAAGAGAAAATATTATGATGAAGAGCATTCAAGAGAAGATTTATGAGTGATTTATTGCAGCAATCAAGATCTCAAACATCATGTCAAAGTCATTTGCAATCATTCATGTTTTTGGAGATAACATTGTGATGTAGGTTTTAAAGATTCAAGTCAATCATCAAGATCCACATCCATTGAAGCCATTCCATGCAAGATCAAGATTTCATCCCTCCAAAGGTTTATTCAAGGGTTTGGTGAGTTGCAATATAGAATTATTCATTCATCATTCCTTTCATGTTTCATTATTTCAATTCAAGATTTAATTACCTAAACGGGGTTTGACTAAGGAAAAACCCCATTCACCAAAAATAGACAAAATTTCCCTCTTATTTTTGTGTTGCATATATTAGGTTGAAGAAGAATTGAATATCTCTCAGAGAACAAGATTGGAAAAGTTGTCAAAATTGTCAATTCACGAAATCTCACCTATAGATCTTATCTCTAGCTTTTTGACATTGAAACCTAAATCAAATAGAAGGTATAGATTGACATCAGAGCCTCTTGAAAGTTGGTTAAAACCTTTGCATAAAGACCCATTCTCCTACAAGTGAATTAGTCCCAATTAGCCTCCCAAATCTAGATTTTGGTGATAATTACACATCACTCTGGTATTTCTAGATCTATCGAAACTTTGTTGTTTCTATTTGTATTATAATTTAAATTGATGTTTCAACTTTGAATTGGCATAATTGAGTTGATATAATATTTTTAGTTGTTCTCCCAAAAACTATTCAGGCTGATACCCCCATCTTCAATCATAAGGAAATCAACGAATTCCTTGTTGAAATGCACAAGACAACTGAGAGGGGGGGTGAATCAGTTGTACCAAATTATTTTACTTCCAATCTTAATCAATTCCACTTTAACTTTAGTTTGTTATTAAGTATACACATGAAATGTAGATAATTGAAAGAAAACACCAGAGACACCAACTTTACGTGCAAAACATAATGAGGGAAAAACCATGGTGAGGATTAACTCAAAATATAATAGTAATACAATACCGGATACAAAGGCTCACTGCCAGTGGGCTCATTGCTGGTAGGCTCACTGCCTAGAAAGGACTCACTGTCCAGATCCAAAGACTCACTTCTTATAGATAGGAATCACTATCTAGAAGGAGGCTCACTGCCTACAAATAAAAATATATAATAGAAAATCCACCACAACATGTTCAACACATCCACAACTTGATCAAGGGATTATAAACACCGTCAGCTCACTGCCTTCAAGAATCTAACACATCAAAATATTGATGCCTTGATTCACTCTTACACACTCTGCTTTACACACTTTGGAACATTTCTTAGAAACCTTCAGGAACATCCACAAAAACTACAACAAACTTCATACACATAACACTCTTCAATAGTCCAACCAGATTGAGCATAAACACAATGTAGCTCTGAAAAAAGCCTTTCGGAGCACCAAACCACAAGCATGTTTGATAGAACACATAAAAAAACAAGATTAACCTTCTTCCAGATCCACAAGATTTAAAACAAACCACCAAAATACTACGGAGCAAGAACATCTCTCCTAGTCCACATAAAAATAGTTATGCAGAATGGGTTTGTTGGGTGAAATTATGTAATCCTCTTTTCAATAGATTACACAACCTTGATTTCAACCACAACTGTCTGAGATGTAATCTCTCCTCTCAAAAAGGGGAGGCTCCCTTCTTACTACTTAAAAAAGCTTAGTAAAACTAATTAAATATTCACAAACATGTACACTACAATTACGAGATGGGGGTGTATCACATTCATACTTCTCTCTTTTTCCAAAGAATATGTTTTACAATGATTCATAGTTGATAGTTCTGATTCGATACAACTTTAAACTAAAAAAAAAAAGTAATTCAAATATATCTATCTTGCCAAATCAAAGCTTAGAGATACCAACATGATAATAATAAACAATAAAATAAGAAAGAAAATTTCACGAAGGCACCAAGTCGTTCCATTTATTTTCATTGATGGATCCTTGAGAGATGTAATGATTGTCATAGTAGAAGCACAAAGTCTTCTTAGATAAAACAACTTCATGAACAACATGAACAATTACAAGCACAAAGTCTTGTAGATAATCCACCAATAGCTATCCAAACATAAACACAAATCCGAATAAAGAGTGCAACATTAAGTTTACACAGATTTATTCAAAGCCCTTAGATCTCAGACACTAATCATTGCCAATCTTAATCAAATCCAAAAGATGATTGATACAACACAAAGTCTAGTATGCAAATTTCTTCTTTATTGATCAAAATAGATACACAAAGGTGAAAACAAAGTTTCATGCATTTTATTTTCCAAATGGACAACACTTCATTACAAAAGATAAAAGATAAAGATTACAATGGAAATCCCTCCTATTTATAAAAGAGAGGGAAGAGAAAATCTAGGAATTTAGTTTAGAAAAATTAGGAAAGTTAGGTGAGATAAATTAGGAAAATCTCACCTAACTTTGACTTAGTCAAAATTTTTGTCCATCTTTTTGGGAAAACATCTCAGATTTAACATGTAATTACATTTGCTCAAAATACATTTAAGATGTAAAAAAATATTTACAAAATGTGCAAATGAAAGAAAAATCTATCTAACACTAGATATGAGAAAGAAGTCTTCATGATTCCTTGCATTGGGCTCAAAATTTCCTTATCTCTTCTTTGTTTCTAGTACGAATGCCTCATTTGGACCAACAGTGTAATCCACAATCATGTGAACTTTGGTGATAGGCAGGAACTTGATAAAAAATGCTTCAGTATCTAGGCACAATAGATCAAAATGTATGCAAGAATAGGCTTAACAATTCTGATGCAAAGGTAGGAAAAACTGAGGTTTTAGCATGGGGTATTGCACTTCATATGTAATTACTCAAATTTTCAAGACACTGCATGTTGGATGTAAATTTGAGCAATTTCATGGATTTGGGAAGCTTGAATGCGATGATGGTGGAGAACGGAGTGGAAGCGAGCAAACTAGCTATAGACACATAAAAATGACCTACGCTTGCGAACTCAATTTTCTCCTTAATTCCTCTAAACATAATTAAACCATTTGATTATGTCTTGCTCAAATTCAACTATTAATTAAATAATGATTAAATTATTTAATTAATTCATCTCTTTTATTCTTCCTGACTATTTAAATAAATAAATCACATTTGTTTTATTTAAATATGCCACTAATGTCTAATGTCCTCTTTAAATTAAATAAATTATTAAATTTCGTTAATTAATCCATTATTTCCCTCTTGGTTATTGAAATAAATATATTTTATTTAAATGCATCTTGTTGATGGTGTTTTCTGCACAACAACAACTCAGATAGAATATATAGTATCCAATCTCTCTTGAAAGGTCAATCATTATTGAAAAAGAGATAACCCCAAGGTCTCTTGGGTGTCAGGTCATGACTTGCAACAAAACAACTCTGTGATAAATGTGAAAATGCTGGTAATCACAAAGGGACCTTACAAAACAAATACTGGAAAATCTAAACTTATCAGATTTTGCAATATAATGATACTCAAATTCCTGGTTTAACCACAGTTCAAAGAAATAATAAAAGATAAGGGTTTCAAAAATCCTAAGATTAATACTACTCCTAGAATCAACAATACTAATGATGAAATACTTGGAATGAACCAATCCCTCAAAACTAATTTCTACTTAACCCAAGCTATACCTGTAATCTCACAAAAACAGTGTAATCTTTTAAGGAATTAAATATTTTTAGATCATAGAAATTCATTCAATTGAACTAGATAAATGGCCACAATTGAACTAAGCACATAAATATCCGGTATAGGTTGACCTTGCACAACAAACCCACAATCAAGAAGCTGCCCAAAGTATGAACTAGAGATTGCTACAACACTCCAAGCACTAAATCACAAGCACTATCAAATCATTTAACTCTAAATCTAAAATGCATTCAAACATTTCCAAGCAATTTTAAAGATAGAGCAAGAACCATGCAAGATTAATCAATCCAAAGAAGGCACCAATAATAAGACTATGCCTTCACTTGCATTGAATCACTAGTAATAGAAACAATTCTGATATTCTGTGTTACCGCACTTGCTTGAAATAAGACTAACTCCTAACTCTAACCTTCTGCTCTAATCTTCTAGTATGTCTTCTATCTAATTATAACAAACTAACCAACTATCTAACCGCTTACAAATGAGGCAAAATTCTATACTTATAGAGACTTCATCCTATTTCAGCTCGAGCTAGGGTTACAAAGAAGGTCGGCCACCAACTAGATCAGCCTTGGACAACCCACATTAAATTGCCGCCCCACATTGAGTGCACAAGGCGCCTTCCTCAGATTGGCCTAGGATCTCTACGAATCCTAATCCAAATTGAACAAAATCCGTAGGTTCCTTCCACCATTAATGTATCACTAGCGTAAAGAAGAAGAATGGTAATGTGCATGCAATGTGACTCTAAATATGAACCATCGATCAACAACTGAGTTGAGCATCTCAAGCGACTCTGATCGAGTCAAAACTATTTGAATTTTCCATGTCATGTCCAACTCAGATGAACGACCAATGAGCATGCTAACAAACCCTCCCGTGCATGCACGAGTTCTACCTGCCCATGGCCACAACATGTACTTGACTGTATCTTGTGGATCTCACAACATATTTAAAGTATGCTCATCCTCCTCCCGACCCTGCTAGCAAGAACCTGCTCGATCCAGCCTACGCCCAAAAGGCCACAATAAGCATCCAATATAGCGTGAGAATCCAAGTTAGTCAATCACAAACAACACATTCAATCATCAAAGAGATCAAAACAAACATTAGAATCCATTAAAATATCATTAAAGAATCCTTCTTCAAAGCTCGATATTTTCACCCCTTCGCGGAATTCAGGTCAGGAAGTAATTTCGGGGAATTCCGAGCCAAGCGGATTTTAGCGATGAAAGCACAAACAACATGAAAAGTTACTCAATCAACATCCAATACTCAAGAAACACTTGTAAATACCTTCAAATGATCCAAATCAACCATGCAATGCACAATCATTAACAATTAACCCATGAATCCTTTCAGTTCATGATAAATAATAGATCTTCAGAAAATTCTATCAGGGATGGAAATCTTTGAAACCAGCAAGACTTAACACATCTCGGGAAAATGAAGGAGGAACAGATTTTGGGATTTTCCTAAGGCAACGGATTCTCATGAAGTCAACATAATTTTCACGTCATTAATTGAAAAATATGACCTTCTAACTCCAAGGTGATAAAAAACGCACTATCGCTAGCCACCAATCCAACCCCTGAGGTAACGTGGTAAACCACCCCACCGCAAGCCAAGTGTGAAGCCCTCGTGGTATGGCAGTATACCACACAACCACGACCTAGCCTAGAGAAACTCATGACATCACAGTACCACCATGCTACCATGCCAGATGAACTGCCCCTATGCTACTGCACCTTAGAATGCAGACCCTCATGGTATGGCGGTGTGGTGTGACAAGACAGCCAAAGATGCAACTCGAGAATTCGATGAGGCAAAGGAAATTTGGAAAATTCCAGGGTAGAAAAATTTTTGCGAAGCATTAAAATCTCTGAAGACAGTGCAAAACCAACCCCCATTAGGGTTTCCAGGCTGCCTGGGGAAATCCGCCAAGGGAGGAAAATATCGAAACCAGGAAAAAACCCAAGATTGACCCAAAGACTCAAAATTTTCAAAGTGTTAGCTGAATAGGGGCACATTACAAGAAAGATAAGCATTAAGGAACATTCCAAGGTAACCAAAACCCAAGACCAAAGGACCAAAGCACCAAAAACTAGAATCCCAAAATTTTCAAAGAAAATTCCAAAAGGCAAGGCCACAAAAAAGAGCCAAAAGAACAAGCAAAGAAGGTCCCTAATTTCAATGGGGCATGTGTGCAAAAATTGCACAACAAGTGGTGACTTTTTTGGGGAAATGCTCCAGAGCATTTCAATGACGAAATAGAATAAAGAACCCAAAGTCTCTGGTTTTGGTCCTTACATCAGGTCACCTTAAGAACAAGGTTTCAAAAATCACAAAAAAAAAACCTTTCTTGTACTTGGGTCAAAGTGTGTGTGTAGGAATTCATTTCCCTTCTGTTAGTTGCAATAGGGACCATACTTAGTCCGATAAGGCTACAAAAAGGATTCCAACTCCAAAAGCAATCTGGTTAGAGCCTAGGTGCTAGTTAGGCATCCATAGCCTCGACGAGGTTATCACGATGATTCTCCCTAGCATAGCTCTACTGCTATCCAGACATCCATAGCCCCAGTAGAGATACTAGGATACCCCTGATAAGGTGAACATTTCTTCGATTTTCAACATTTTCTTTCCATTTTTCTTTTTTGATATTCTCTTTGAGATCTTTTAAACTTTCCTTTTCACTTTGTAAGCAATGGAGCCCACACTTAGCAATGAGAACCACAATGGTGTTGGAGCAGAATATAAGATTTTTCACCCAGTTATACCTCATAAGGACCATATGCATCCTCAAAAACTTTAAGATTTGTGTGAAAGTATGAGACCCAAATACATTCCAAAATTTGACTTAATCAAGTGACTCCAATGCCAAGCATATGAAACATCAGATGAAGGAATTCCACCAACTGACTCTGAAAAGATGATTAAAGTTTGTAAAAGAGATCCTCAGAATAGCCCCAAGAAAGAAGCTAGTTATACAGATGCAACAGGCCCAAAAGAAAGTAAGAAGACCCAAAGCAAGAGAAAAATATAAAGAAAAACCAACCAAAGCGGACCTACTCTAACCAAAAGCAGAAAATGAGAAAAACAAACAAAAGAAACCCTAATCTAACCAAAGGAAAAATAGAAAAATAGAAAGGAAACCTAATCTACCTATTACAAGGAAAGAGTTAAAAACAACTCAGGACTGGAAATAATGCTTCAAATACTGCCCATTGACAGATAAAGGGATATCCTCTCCAGTGAGGGTTCTCAAATGAAAAGCATTATCTCCCAGAATCTCTGCAATCTAATAAGGGCCGAGCCAAAGTTTGTCAAATTTTCCATGCCCCCCTTTCCTGTCATGTGCCTTATCCCAGTAGAGAACCAAGTCAGAGATTCTAAAGGCTTTCACCTTGGCTCTCCTATCAAACCATCTTTTCTTTACACCCTAATGTTTGGAAAATTTTTCTAGGGCTTCATCTCTTCTCTCCTCAAGGTGTAACAATTCAGTCAAGTAGGCTTCACGCTTGTCTTTCCCATCATAATATTCATTAATGAATTGCAAGGTAGAGATCTTTAGCTAGATGGGAAATATAGGTTCCAAACCATACACTAGGTGATAAGGAGAGGTTCCTAGGGATTCCTTCTGTCTGGTGCGGTCCACCCAAAGATAAAATATAAGCTGTGTGTGCCATTCCTTGAGATTCTTTTCTAGTAGCTTACAAATGACTTTTAACAGATTCCTATTGGAAGACTCAGTCAAGCCATTACCCTGTAGATAGTAATTAGATGCAAATTTTATGACAATTTCATGATCAAAGGTCTAGTTAGAAAATTCCAATGATGCAAATGCAAGACCATTATCACAAACTAAAGCCAATGGACATCCAAAGCGATTGATAATACTTGACTCAATGAAATCTATTACGACTTCAAAAGTGTATTATTTGCATGCAAGAGCCTCAGTCCATCTAGTAAAGTAATCAGTTATGCTGAGAATATATATGTGGCCTACAAATGAAGGTGGATTGATTGGACCTATAAAGTCCATTCCCCACTGTGCAAATGGTTTTACCTCTATAACAGGTTGAAGTGGAAGGGCTGCATGTTTCTCCTTACCTATTGCAGTTTGACATACATGCCAATTCCTCACATGGTTATGTGTGTCTTTGAATAAGGTGGGCCAATAATAGCCCAACCTCAAGGCTTGATTTGCAGTGGAAGGTGTCGAGCCATGGCCTGTGCTATATTTTTCATAAAATTCAGACATCACTCTCCCAACTTCTTCCTTCCCTAGGCACCTCAAATAAACTCCCTCAAGATATATTTTATACAAGACAACTCCCTTTATCATGAAACTATCACTCTTCAGACATAAAACTCTCCTTTGTACTACGTTAAGGTGTTCAAGACATTGTTGGTTCAACAGATAATAGATAATTTCATCATACTAGTCCCCTAGAGACACTTCTTGGAGGTGATATTGCTGAGTCATGAGGTTAGGACCCATTTCAGCCATTGTCTTTGTCAGTCCTTGCCCCCTTACCAATTTCATGGGTTGGATCTCAATATCATACTCTTGCAACATAGTTACCCACTTGGCTCTATGTTCTTCCAACTCATTTTGCATGAACAACAACTTAACTGCAAGATCAGGTACTATGACAAAGACCTTATTTTTCAGTATATAGTGTTTGAACTTCTTTATTGTTCTAACCAAAGCATAGGCCTGATTTTCCATATTAGGGTATCTCAGTTTTGCATCCTTTAAATGAGCACTCATAAAAGCTATGGGATGTTCATCACCTTGATCAGACTTTTGAGTTAACATTCTAGCACAGGAGTGGTCAGAAGCAAATGAGTATATTTAAAAAGGCTTGGCATAATTCAGACTTACCAACACTAGAGCCTCAACAATAGCTCTCTTGATTTCTGCAAATGCCTCCTTAGCTTCTGCACTCCATTCAAATTTTGTCTCTTGTTTCAACATAGCATTCAAGGGCTTCATTATCTCTGTAAATCCAATGATAAAGTTTATGACAAAGTTAATTTTCCCAAAGAATGACTTCATTTACTTTTTTCTTGCAGGAGGCTGAATCTTCAGTATAGCCTCCACTCATTCTGGATCAATGAGAATGTGTTGTTATGAAATGATATGCCCTAACAGTTTTCCTTCAATGAATCCAAAAATGCATTTCTTCGGATTAAGTGAGATGCCAAAATCTCTACATCTTTGGAATACTTTGCATAAATTTTCTATGTGATCACCTCGCTTCTTGGAAAAAAATTTCAAATCATCCATATAAATAATGATGCACTTACTAATAATGTCTTTGAAGGCAATATCCACAACTCTCTAGAATGTAGCTCCATCATTGATTAACCCAAAGGGCATTCTTCTGTAGGAAAAAATTCCCCCATTTTGTAGTAAAGGCAGTTTTGTGCCTATCCTCATATTGTACCATTACCTGGTTGTATCCAGAGTACCCATCTAGAAAAGACATCATCTAAGATCCATTAACAATTTGAAGTACTTCATCTAGGGAAGGAATTAGATAGTTGTCTTTTTCTGATGCCTTGTTAAGGTTCTTGAAATCAACACACAGTTTGATTTCTCCATTTTTCTTCCTTACTGGAAACAAGTTTGCAACACATGTAGAGTATCTTACTGGAAATATGATTTGTGCTGAAAGTAGCTTTTGTACCTCCCTCTGAATGATGGGTTCTAACAAGGCATTAATTGGCCTCTGTCTTTGCCTGAATGGTTTAATATTTGACTTCAAGGGAATGATGTGTGTAATGATCGAAGTATTATATGTCTTTAATTCCTCATAACTCTAGGCTATCACATCTTGATATGTATGTAGGGCATCAATAATCCCTCTCCTTTCCTCTGGAGTGCACACCTTACCAATAAAAACATTTTTCACACCTTACCTTATTGAATGCATCTTGGGATAGTATTAGTTTTTAGGTTAATGACCCCTTCTAGGTCCATTTCAGCCTCTTGAGGCTCTACCTCATCAATCACTTGAGAAGAAAACACATCACAACTAGTAATAAAATCAAGGATGTGATTATCATCCTCAAACACCTGGAAATTGGTTACATTGTCGGGCACTGAGGGTATTGGAATGAGCTCTACAGTAAAATTCTTCAAACCTAAAAGTGATAAGGGCTGCAATGTACTAGTTGCTTGTGTCAAAGAATCTACAGTTTGATTTTTACTTTGAGGGATCAACTGGATCTTAAAGGCATCAAATCCTTCAATGAGATCCCATAATTTGTGCCTATAGTTGGTCATTCTTCTATCATGGCACGAGTATTGTTTCCTTACTTGTTTAACTACCAGTTCAGAATCTGCAAACACTTGCGAGATCCTGAATTTTTTTCTCAATGCCATTAATAAACCATGGACCAAAGAATCATACTCAAATACATTATTAGTGCATTGGAACTGGAGTCTATGAGCAGAAAAATAAGTTTTACCTTTAGGGCTGATTAGTTCAAATTTTTCTCTAGCACCCTGCTTTGATTTGGATCCATCAAATCTCAATGTCTAGCAACCACCAGCTCCTAATTTCTTCGAACTAACCTTGTCCTTGCTACTACTGGGAGGCTCTTCAAGAGGCATTGTGATCTTTCCTTTTGAATCATTCTAAATTCTCGGTGTACCCCATCCGACAACTGGGGTTGGAGTAATGCATCTTTGTATCTGTTCCACTGCAGTTTGGCACAAGCAACATTCCAGCTCAGAGTGAGGGGCATTGTGAACTCTGCACCAATTAGGGAGCAAAAATTCTTTGAAATTAATATTTATACCCAACTAAAACTGATCCTCCACACACTTTTGGATAAGCTCTAGGAAATTATCCATCAAGTTGAGTTGTATATCTTCCCGATCATCAAGCTCCTCTGTTTGTTCAAGCAGTACTATAGAACTACCAGCTCCTGATGTGGATTCATCAGAGAAGCCTTGCACATAAATACTTCTTCTATGTCTGAAACATGGGCGGCCAAGACATAGTTACCCATGCTGACTTCTGACACCAATATCTCATTCGAAGTATTCTGATATTCAGTGATCACGTACTTCATTCTAGGTTCTGTGTGAATTCTAATTTGATTTGGGACTCCTTTCTAGGGGAGCCACATGTGAGAATGATCTATGGATGTATATCCATTTAGTGCCTTGGTGAAATCTCAACCCAAGATCAAACCATAAGTGTCAAGAATATCTGCCACCTGAATATTAAGTACCCGTTGCACTCTAGGATCTGAAGTAACTTGCATGGGAATCATGTTCAGTTCTACCACTATATTTACCTTTGTCTTGTCCAATTGGGTGACCTTCTTCTGAGAGACTGTAGGGGTAATACCTAGAGCCCTATAGACAAAAAAGGGCATAAATTTTTTAGATGCTCTTGAATCTAGAAGAAAATTGTGTAGATTCTTCCCAAAGATATGAATAGAAATTAGGAAGGGAGGGGTTTCCATTTTGACCTTGAACAAAATCAACTAAGTGTCAACTTGTGCAACCTGATTCCTATCTTTTTCTTTCCCCCTATCTCCAGGTGGTGCTTGAATTCGGCCTTTGGGTGCCTGTGAACTAGGAGGCCTACCAACTACCTCATTGACTACTACTCCTTGTGGTGCTTTACTTGAATTAAAATACCCTAGGACTATATTTCTAATCTCAGGGACCCTTAACAACTCAAAAGTAGAAAGACTCACCTTTACCCTCCTGAGTTCCTCAATCACATATTTTCCTAATTGCTCCACATTCATGTTGACATGGGTCTCTTTAGAAAGACTAGTTTGTTTATCTTTTTCTATATCAACATTGGTCCCTTTTGATGCCTCAGGTTGTCCTCCTTTTGTAAAGTATTATGTTGGGACATGAGGGTAAGGTGGATTATTACTGGCATGTGGGTCCGGTGGAGTGGTAAAATTGTTTGGAGGAATAGATGTAGTAAATGGGCCACCAGCTGGTGGATTCCTATTGGGCCTATTCCTCAAATCATACTTTTTTATAGGTTGCTAAAAAATTTGTACCTCTTCAACACCATCTTCCTCCTCATCCAAGGGACCATTATCATTCTCAGTCCCTTCATTAAATAACTAAGAAATTTCATCTTCATTCAACAATTTTTTAGCCTCCTCATTCTGACCACTTGACTCCGCTGGTTCATTCTCTCCATCCCTCGGGAAAGGAGCATGATTCAACACCAAAACTGGGGAATCATAAGGATTTGAAGGATACCAATTCTTGACCAGTGGAGTTGTTTTCAACTTCATACTGAAATATGGAAGCAACAGTTTGAAATTCGGGACAATCCACCTTAGAGTGTTGGCTTGTCTTATGAAGCCTGCACCACCCTAACAAAGCTACTTCAACTAGATACACTCCACTCGAAGGTTTTTCTTGATTGGAAGGTTGATCTAGTGGAGTGGGGAATTCTCCATTATTAGGTTTGGTGTTCCATGGCCTATTCTGCCTAGGTGGTTGTCTCCTTTCAAACCCTTGTCCACCTTGTTGTCCTCTATCAAAGTTCTGACCAAAATCTTGTCCTCTTTCAAAATTCTGATTTTTGTCAGAATGCTTCCCTTTGTTGAAGTTCTGCCCTCATGAAACATCTCAGTTCTCCCTATTGTAATTTGATTGCATTCTCCTTTGAGAAGCTTGGATTTGGTCATTCTAGTTCCTCAAGTAGGTCACCTCCATATTTAGTTTCTTTACTTGCTTGGTTAGCTCATCTAACCTCTCCTTATCAAGACTATTGTAAGGCATTGAATTCACATTTTTTGGAGGGTATCCTGACACTCCTCCTAGACCAATAGACTGATTCAAAATTTTCAAGCTCTATAAATATGTAGGGAAACCAGTCTGTTTTTGTGGATGAAGGGGTTGATTGGCACCTTGTTGCGGATAACTAGGCATTGGGTGAGCTTGACTTATTGGATAACCTAGGTGTGGAACCAAAGGCAACTGCATAATGAGATTCATAATTGGAGTGCGATTAGTTAGTGCCTGGTTAAGAGCTTGTACTTGTCGAGGGTGAGCAGCTGGTCCCAAAGATGGGAGGGGTCCTAATAAGTGTTGTCTCATATCTGTACTAACCTTAACAACCTCTGTATATGCAATGAGAAAGGTAGTTGGGGGATTAGTTCTCCACTTAAGGAAGGTGGATGTAAGGCTATCAAGGGCTTCAAAATAGACCTCTAAGGTAGTGGCATCATCCACAAAAAAAGGTGCTTGCAATCTAGTGTATGCACGGTGGAACCTATTATTGAACGACCCTATAGGCTCATTAAATTCTCTCTTAACCCTGGTAAACTACATGTAGATCTCATTGACACTGATGGGGATTTTAAACTTCTACAGAAATGCAGCCTCAAGTTCAACCCAATTATGGATTGATGCAAAAAATAAATGGTTGTACCAATAAAAGGAATCCTCTCCAATAAAATAAGGGAAAATTATGCATGCAACATCCTCATGATTAATCCCTCTATCTCTCAGGCAAGTCTAAAAAATCCTAATATGCTCCTCTACTGTCCTATTAGGATCATCCACATGAAACTTAGAGAAAAAATGCTCAGGGTTCTTGGGCATAACATTGTAGTTATTGAAGGATAGAGGTGATGGGTTATTTGCCAAGAAAGCCATCGGTAGAG
The DNA here is from genome assembly GCA_007115665.2 of Sequoiadendron giganteum. Taxonomy (NCBI): domain Eukaryota; kingdom Viridiplantae; phylum Streptophyta; class Pinopsida; order Cupressales; family Cupressaceae; genus Sequoiadendron; species Sequoiadendron giganteum. Next base: position 201,546,260 of record CM021109.1, on the reverse strand, counting down.
GTGGAGGTGGTAAAGGCTGATTGATGATGGGTGGTTGTTGAATGGAACCAGCCTCAAAATTGGATGAGGATAAGATGGATGAGGGAAATGACGAGGTGGATGGTGACTCCTCCCTTCTTATAGTCCTTCTTGACCTAGTTGGAGGTGGTAGTTCTTGAAACTCTTCTTCTCCTAGTGTAGATCTGGTTCTCCTTTTGAGCCTCTAAGGAGAAAGGGCATTTAGAAAATGCTCTAGCCTGCTTATTTAGGCCCTCCTTCTAGCACCAATCCTGTTGATGGTATTTTCTACACAAAAACAACTTAGACATAATATATAGTATCCTATCTCTCTTGAAAGGTCAATCTCTATTGAAAAAGAGATAACCCCAAGGTATCTCAAGTGTCAATTCATGACTTGCAACAAAACAACTCAGTGATAAATGTGAAAATGCTGGTAATCACAAAGGGACCTTACAAAAGAAATACTGGAAACTCTAAACTTATTAGATTTTACAATATAATGATACTCAAATTCCTAGTTTAACCACAGTTCAAAGAAATAACAAAAGATAAGGGTTTCAAAAATCCTAAGCTTAATACTACTCCTAGAATCAACAATACTAATGATGAAATACTTGGAACAGACCAATCCCTCAAAATTAATTTCTGCTTAACCCAAGCTATACCTGCAATCTCACAGAAACAATGCAATCTTCTAAGGAATTACAGATTTTTAGATCATAGACATTCATTTAATTGAATTGGATAAATGCTCACAATTGACCTAAGCACACAAATATCTGATATAGGTTGAATTTGCACAACAAACCCACAATCAAGAAGCTGCCCAAAGTATGAACCAGAGATTGCTACAACACTCTAAGCACTAAATCACAAGCACTATCAAATCATTTCTCTAAATCTAACATGAATTCAAACATTTCCAAGCAATTTTAAAGATAGAACAAGAACCATGAAATATTAATCAATCTAAAGAAGGCACCAATAATAACACTATGTCTTCACTTACATTGAATCACTAGTAATAGCAACAATTTTGATATTTTGTGTTACCGCACTTGCTTGAAATAAGACTAACTTTTAACTCTAACCTTCTGCTCTAATCTTCTAGGCTGTCTTCTATCTAATTCTAACAAACTAACCAATTGTCTAACCCCTTACAAATGAGGTGAAATGCCATACTTATAGAGACTTCATCTTGTGTTAGCCTGAGCTAGGGTTACAAAGAAGGTCGACCACCAACCAAATTAGCCTTGGAGAACCCACATTAATTCGCTGCCCCGCATTGAGTGAATGAGGCGCTTTCCTCAGATCGACCTGGGATCTCTATGAATCTTGATTCAAATTGAACAAACCCCGCAGGTTCCTCTCGCCATTAATATCTCACCAGCATAAAGCAGAAGAATGGTAATGTGCACGCAATGTGACTGAATATGGGCCACCGATTGAAAACTGAGTTGGGAATCTCAAATGAATCCAATCAAGTCAAACCCATTTGAATTTTCCATGTCACGTTCAACTTAGATGAACAACTAATGAGCATGCTGACAAACCCTCCCGTGCACACACAAGTTCTACCTGCTCGTGGCTGCAAAGTGTACTTGACTTTATCCTTCAGATCTTGCAACATCTTTAAAGTACGCTCATCCTCCTCTCGGCCCTACTAGTAACAACCTGCTTGATCTAGCCTACACCCAAAAGGCCACAATAAGCATGTAATATAGCATGAGAATCCAAGTTAGTCAATCACAAAAAAACATATTCAATCATCAAAGAGATCAAAAAGCCATCAGAATCCCTTAAAATATCATTAAAGCATCCTTCCTCAAAGCTCAGGATTTTCACCCCTTCACGGAATTCAGGTCAGGAAGGAATTTCGGGCCAGGTGAATTTTAGCGATGAAAGCACAACCAACATGCAAAGTTACTCAATCAACATCCAATACTCAAGAAACACTTGAAAATACCTTCAAATGATCCAAATCAGCCATGCAATGCACAATCATTAACAATTAACCCATGAATCCTTTCAGTTCATGATAAATAATAGATCTTCAAAAAATTCTGTCGGGGACGAAAATCTCTGAAACCAGCAAGACTTAACACATCTTGGGAAAACAAAGGAGGAACGAATTTCGGGATTTTCCTAAGGCAATGGATTCTTGTGAATTCAATATAATTCCCACACCGTTAATTGATAAATTTGACCTTCTAACTCCAAGGTGATGAAAACCTAACTACCGCTAGCCACCAATCCAACCCCCGAGGAAAGGTGGTAAACCGCACCACCGCAAGCCAAGTGCGAAGCGCTTGTGATATGGTGATATACCGCACAACCATGACCTTGCCTGGAGACACCCACGACATCATGATACCACCATGCTACTATGCTAGATGAAGTGCCCCCATGCTAGTGCACCTCAGAATGTAGACCCCCGCAGTATGGCGGTGCCACCACACAACTGCGACAAGACAACCAAAGACGTAGCCCAAGAATTCGATGAGGCGAAGGAAATTCAAAAAATTCTGGGGAAGATGAAATTCTGCGAAGCATTAAAATCTCTAAAGACACTGCAGAACCAACCCCTGTCAGGTTTTCCAGGTTGTCGGGGAAATCCGCCAAGGGAGGAAAATCTTGAAACTAGGAAAAAACCTGAGATTGACCCAAAGACTCAAAATTTTCAAAGTGTTAGCTCAATAGGGGCACATTACAAGAAAGATAAGCATTAAGGAACGTTCCAAGGTAACCAAAATGCAAGACCAAAGGACTAAAGCACCAAAAACCAAAATCCCAAGATTTTCAAAGACAAGTCCAAAAGGCAAGGCCACATAAAAGAGTCAAAAGACCAAGCAAAGAGGGTCCCTATGTTCAGTGGGGTGTGTGTGCAAAAATTGCACAACACATCTCTACTACTAAGGTCTTATCATAACTAAATAAATCCCCTAAAATTTTTTTAATTATTAACCCACTCCTTCCACAATTAAATAATTAAAATTAATTATTTAATTGTCTCATTTAATTCTCTTACAAACTTAAATAAAAATCATTTATTTAAATTTCCCTCCTTTCAAGTAAATAATTTTAAATTATTATTTATTGTCACACGAACCCACCATTTTGAATTAAATTAACATTAAATTCAAAATAATATTTTTCCTCCATAAATTAAGTAATTTCTAAAATTATTTGATTTTCTAACTCCCTCTTTTTTTTGTGCCAAATCTTATCTCCCTATCACACACATTCTTATTCCTTGATTTAATTTCTTAAATTAAATCTTGACCACTCATTTTGAATTCACCCTAATGTTTCCCTAACCCTAATTGTGGGTTATCATTTTGAATTTTGACCATTGATTCTAGGGCACTTGTCAATCTTTAATCTTGTCCCTCCATCCAAAATTGCATTTTCTATAAAATGACAATTTTATCCTCATTTTTGGTATCTTGGATCTTGCATATCTTGGTGTCTTTCATTTTGCATCTCTTATTTTCTTGTCTTCATATTTGTCATCTTGCTAGCTAGTTTTCATGTGGAAATTAGTTTACTTGCATAGCCATTTAAAATCCTTCAATATTTTCTTAAGACTTGTCATTGTCATTAGATTGCTCATCACAAGTCTAAGGGAAACCTCACATTTTCAGCAAGTTGAGAAGGTATAATGGAGGTCAGCCATGGAGAATGAAGACATTTTGGGTTAGATTGTTTCATTTGTTTTCATTTATTCCTTTGCACTTCATTATCACTTTGGGTTTTTATGTTTTGCATATGATTTTCTAACCCTAGGAAAATTCCCTCAGTTACATTGGTGAACCCAACATTCGTTTTTTGCAATTTTCGTATGGATTTTTTTTAACTTTTTTTTTGTAGGTATAGGTATGGAATCCTGCAATTGCAACCTTCTATAATGCAAACACTCTATCATGAAATATATGCTTTTAGAAATGACATATTTTCTCTGTCAAATCGCATTCACTCCTCCAAATGATGCATCTGATCTGATGAGCCACATCTGTAATTCCGAGCGACGCATTTGATTTTCGAGCCGCATTTTCTTTACACAGTGACACATTTGCTTTACATAGTGAAACATTTTCCTGTTACACTTGCAGAATTCCATTCTGAGACACATTTTCTCTATTGCGATGCATTCGCTTGGATAAAATTTGCTTTCAGATTTTCCTATATTTTTTAGATTTCATTTTTTTGCATTGTATGTTAGGGTTTTTGGATTACTAATATGTTTGTTACAAAATGTGGCAAGCTGGAGTCTAACCCTTGTTGTTTGTGTTCCTTTTTTAACAATTTTAATCAATCAAACAAACAACTCTACAATCTTTCATTACAATTCATGAGTTAAAATGAACATGCATGCACATTCATGGGTTTAAAAAGAACACAATCATGCATTACAACTCATTGGAATAAAATGAATTTGCATTTTTTCATAGCATTGGTTTAAAATGAACAAGTTCTTTCTTCACACTACAAACGATTAAAATAAACAAGTGTTTTAGTGTTTTGTGGTTTAATAACACTCTCCTAAGTGTGTATGAAATTCTCTTGTGCTTTGTGCGATCTGGAGAAGGGTGATCCCGCAAAGCTAGTTTACAATTTTTGAGAGGAACTAATTTTTGCTGAAATCAAATATTTTTAGAAAATATAATGATTTAAGCCTTAAAAAGTTCCATTTTAAGGGTTCCAATTGAAGAGGCTTTGATCAAACCACCTTAGATCAAACCCCCTTGGATAGAATCTCACTAGTTTTAAACCATACCTATACATGAGTCTCCTTTAGACCTATCAAAATGCTGATAAAAAATCACTTTTGATTTACCTTTTGGGGGATCAAATGAATTCATTTAAAATTTATTTGAAATTATTATGGTAGTCCTTGAAATGAGCTATCCAATGAATATAATTTTAATATGTTTTGGTTTTATTATGTATTTATTTTTTTAGTTTTATTAAACATAGGTTTTTCATAAAAAATGAAGGTCTTTGTTTTGCAAATGTGGAAGAATAAAAAATTATCAATTTTTTTTTTGAAAAATAAGAGTGCACTAGATATTGAAGTCCTTGATCCAAGAAAAAAAATAAAATTGTATTTCGATATACACAAAAAATGTTACACATTATACGGTCACAATATGTCTGAATTGTAATTGGTTTGACTTCAAAACTTGATTAAAGAAATAACATTCATTAAAAAACTATATAACCAAGTGGAAGCACTAGATATCGGAGTTAAAAATCTAAATTCGAAATAATTAGAATTTTATCCTTCATGGAAAAAAAAGTTATGCGTTATACGGTGTGCGTCACTTTTTTAAAATGTTATTTTTTGAAAAAAACCAGTTTTCATTGTAGATGGAAAAAGAAGTGCGCAATATGATTCCATATTTTTTGAAAATAATATTTTTAGAATCTATAGATAAAATGTGATGAGACTCTAGTTTGCATCATCTTCAAATTCCTCATGGTTTAGCTGTTATAGGTGTCTGAATGTGAAGATTTAGTTAAAAATAATAATTTCAATTTTCAATTTGGCCAAAAACTGTAAACCACTATTGTGGGATCACCCAGAAACAAAAACACTAAATATATTGTTACTTTATCACCCCTCACATTTCATTTTGGGTTTAAAATGAATAAATCTTGCTAGTGTGAGCTAAGTACATTGTGTGTTCTCTCTCTTTGTTTATGCAAACAAAGATTGATCGAACTACAAATGTACTTACTTGCTATTGTTTATCCTTAGAGGGCCTGCTTGGTGGGAAAAAGTAATCATCCTAGGGAACGACTCAATTGGTAACAAAATAAATCCAAGCGACTTCTAGTCGGTATATAAGTGTGGGTACTCAAAGAAAGTTTGAGTATCACGAGGATTGTTCCGAAAAGAAGGGCATCAATGGTCTCTTGCCGCATGGATGGTCCCCCATGAATGGAATGCCTGCATTAAAACCCTTGTTATAGTAAGTCCAAAATCCTTTATCTATTCTTTGGTGCAACAATGGTCATTGTGAAGGCATCCACATTCTTGTAGTTTTTAGTAGAGATGATCAGCCTGCCATGGGAGACTCATGGAGGTTGGAAGCTTGGTTGCCCTCAGAAGTTAGTGCACTATAAGGGGGAGCCCGTGGGGCCAAGCTTTTGAATTCATCCACTGAGAGAAAGTGTGGTTGGAGTAAAATCTGCATGGAATAAAAAAGAATATAGTCTTTCAAACCATAGGGTTGTACATGTCTTCTATGTATTTATTTTCACAAATATTCAACACAATATGTTTGCCAAGTTTTTTTCAAACAAAATAAACAATTAAGCATCCTTTTTAGACCTAAAACAACACTTCAAACTTGAAACAATCTTCACAATCTGTCAATTTTTTGTCCAAAAACCAGACTCTGTAATGTATCTATCAAAAGTGCAATGCATTTGCCATGCCGAACCACATTTGCTGATTCTTGAACCGCAATGGCTCTGTTGCACCACATTTGCCATTCCAAATGCCACAGCTGCCTATTTTTGCAATGCATTTGATCTACCAAACACCACAATTTCTCTGTTGCACCACATTAACATTCTAAAATGTTGCATTTGCAAATTTTGAGACAAATTTTCTTTTCTACAACGCATTCAAAATGATGCAATTTCTTGTTACCTAAAAATTATTTCATTGTAAAAAATGCAAGGCTTAAATTTTTCCAAACAGATTTCCAACATCTTTTTCAATAGTCTCTATTCATAACCAGACCAATAATTGATCAAATTCCCTCACCCTTTCATTTTACATTACATTTTTAGTTTTCCATTGCATTTCCTTAATTGCATTCTTAGGTTTTACCATCATCTTAGGTACTCATTTTGTAATTTTTTTAGGATGGGACTCTTTTCCATTCTTTGTTAAATCTTTGTCTTCTAAAATTAGGTTATCATTGGACGTGATCAAACCATTTCCTTTAGTCATTTTCCTTTTGTGAGCCATTTCCAACTCAATAGCCTAGTGTGGAAACCTCACTTTGTCCTCTTTGTCATTTACTTCTTTTAAGAAAGTCCCTTGACATTCCAAAATTGAGACATTGCCTAAAATTTGTATGGTTGAGTGTGCCTCTCCCTAAGTTTACCAATATTGAGTGCATCCTAGAATCCTTTGCATACCTTTATCCTCCTCATTTTAGTCTCATTTACATAATTTTATAACATTCCTTATTCCAAAAATCCAAAAACATAGTATCATACCATTTTCATTTGATCATTCTCCATCCTCCCCTCATTTGAGAAAAAAAATTATGGTTGAAACAAGACTACAACAAAAAAGAAGAATGAATTCTTTTGGACAAGGTAACAACCTTTACAATTTCTCAAATGACATGAATGCAAATACCAACATGGGGAATTCATTCATCAATCCATTTAGTGAAATAACCATCTCATCTTCTTCACAAAATACTTTTGAACAATTCATTCACAGAGACAAAAATGGACAAGTATTTCATGAAGATATACAAGCTACCGTGCAAAATTCTGAAGTAGCTTCCTTTGTTGAAGAAATGGTCTTGCATGATTTAGATAGATACCTAGCCATACTCCTTGACCAAGGGGCTAGGTTACCAAAAGGATTTGACATCAACACCATAAGAGAAACATCTTGTGATCCTACCAATCAATCACACAATGCAAACAATACCTCCATGGGATCTACCACACAACATGACAATAACACCATTAATGCTACCTCTATTGGTGCTACCACTACACAAACTGCAACCAATACATCTAATGTGGTAAACACAATGAATATTGGTGGATCATCCACCTTAACAAACACCACATCACATTCAATCCCTCAACAAATGTCCATAGTTTCTTCACAAACTATTGGATCAACATTTGGGACTTCATCAAGTACAATGGGAACTAACACATCAAACCTCTTTGGAGCCTCATCTAGCTCTATAGGGACATCAACAAACCTTTTATTTGGTTCCTCTACCAACACAATGGAAAAAAACTCATCAAACCCCTTTGGGAAGAATAAACAAAGATTTTTCATTCAAGGACCTCAATCAAGTGTGCCAAATTCATCACAAATCAACACCAACATTCCCTTGAGACAAAATATCAACATTCCACAAGGCCACACCTATCTATTTGTACAAGTCAATCAAGGCACCAAACATATGACTTCACTGGGCCACCAACATGCTCAAGGACAACAAATTCCATAAAGCACGTCTGGAACCCACATCCCCACTTATGCATCACATGTCCATACACATCAAAAAATCCCTAAGGAACTCAATCCATACCTATTACCAACATGTACGATGCTACAAACAACCTAATTATGGAAGCACTCACACTCAAATTGGCCACTCTTCAAACATAGGTGGAAACCTTGCAAATGTCCAATAAAAAGCCTTAAATGTCATATGAATTATATCCATATATATTTGATAAAACCTTGTACATGCCACCATTTCCTCTAGGATATGTGCTGCCACACTTCCCTAAATATAAAGGCAAAACCAATCCCATTGAACATATAAGAGAATTCACTACTAGTTGCATGGAAATTTCCTATGAACACACCTATTTAATGAGATTGTTCTCTAGAATTTCTGCAAGGAACACACTGGAATGGTTTGCAAAATTTACTAAGGGAATCAAATCATGAGACGAATTGGCCAACAAGTTTGTTGAAAATTACACTTATAACATTGATACAGATATTGACATCGCATCATTATGCAAACTCACTCAAGAGGACATAGGTGAGACTTTTATCCCATTCTTCCAAAGATGGAGAACTCTAGCAAGCCGATGTCCTGTAGAGATTCTCGAAAAGGAGAAAGTCGCCATGTTTGTACAAAATCTCCTTGGACCACTAAGATATGGCTTACAATTCCATTGTTGCACTTACTCGCTAAAGGAAAATTGAAGTATGGTGGAAAAACAATCAAAACTACCACAAACACCAACCTAAGTGCTTCCAATGACAAAAACCAAATACTGAGTTAAAAATAAACATATCACCAATGACGGTGTGGTCGATGCAAAAACGGTCAATGCAAGAGGTCCTGTGCTCACAATCAAAGGAGTCCAAAATCAAAATGCACATATGATTACACTGACACAAATTGTTAGTGCCATTCAAAACACTTCTGCTCAGTCAAATCAAAGGCAACCACGTCAAACATGACAATTTCAAAAACGCACATACACTCCCTTGGGTGAGCCCATCGAAGTTGCCTTAAAGAAACTTATTCAAAATGGTGTCATAACTTTGGAAGAACCTAAACCATATGAAATTGGTCAATTCAAGCCATCATGGTGGGATGATAACACATTTTGTGATTATCACCATGTCAAAGGGCATAAAACTTCCTCTTGTTTTCAACTAAGAAATCTTGTACAAGATCTCATTGAAAACCATACCATTGAGCTTGGTGGTCAACCATTTGTGTCTAATTCAGATCATATAATTCATAAGAACCCATTGTAGGACCATAATTCAGGCAACCCCTCATCGTCTGACATAAATAATAATAAGAATCAAGCTAGTTAAGTTCATGTTGCTTTCAACTATTCTAGTGGTACTATCATTAATAACCTTCAAGCAGCTGATGGAGACAAATGTGTCAATACCATTCTATTAAAAAGGCCTCAGAATGAAATGTTACTACACACAAAAGAAAGGTCACCATCCCAGGTCCCTCTGTTTGTTAGCCCAAAATTACCATACCAGGTCCATCTGCTTAACAAACAAAACCCAATCCATAGTTTAACCTTATCGAGCAATTAAACAAAATACGAGCTCAAATCTCCATCCTTGAATTGCTCCACATTTCGCCCGTGTATAAGGCCATCTTGGATAAAGTCTTGCAAGAGTCTTCTATCCCAAACAATATTGATGTTAACCATTTCCAAACTATGGTAAGATATTTGACTTTGCCTCATCACATTACCTTTTTGGACCTTGACTATTCTTCACCCAAACCATCTTATAATGATGCCTTGCATATCAAGGTTTTTATCCATAAGCATAAGGTTGAACAAGTCCTAGTAGATGGAAAAGTAGGATTGAACATCTGCTCTTTAAAATTGGTTAAATTTGTTGGATTCTCTGATGCTTGTGTAGATGCTACCGAGAGTTTCGTGATAAAAGAATATGATGATGAAGAATGCTCTTCTAAAGGCATCATCACACTTCCAATTTGTGTGGAACTAGTTATCATAAAGAAAACATGCCAAGTCCTAGATCATGATATACATTACAATATCTTACTTGGTCGCCCATGGATTCATTCCTTAAAGGCCATTCCATCCACCTACCACCAATGCCTGAAGTTCCCTTTCAATGGCACCAAAATTACTATCCCAAGAGATCCTGATCCATTTCAATACTGTACCAACCTGAGAGCCACTACTGAGCATCAGGTACCTATCAATCGAGAGGCTTCAGTTTCCACTTCTTCTAAATACATTGACCCATCTACACTCACTAGGTCATCCATATCCATTCCATCTACTTCCACCACACCGTCCTCCTCGGCCTCCATACCAAGTATTGACCTTAAGATCTAGGATGTTGGCTGTGGATGATTAAAATTGAATACGGCTTACTGTATTACAACAATACCCAAGCCACATAAATTTTATGGTTTACCTTGTTTCATAGTAGAGCCTAAGACAACTTTCAAGGTTCCTCTGAAAAGGGTATTCACACTATGTGGAGACATGAGTGATGAAGACATTATTGACATAGCTGATTGGATCTACAAAGACCCAAAAGGATTACCCCCGCTACCAATACATATCTATGGCAAAGGATACAACATATGTAAAGCACATGGTTTTGATGGAACTAGTGGCCTTGGACCAAACAAAAATGGAAGGAGAGAGCCTATCATCATTTCTAAGAGACCAAAGTATATAGGGCTAGGGTTTGAGAAACTCGAAACTAATGATTGATGTACCAATGTACTTTCCAATGAGGACGTAACAACTCCTGAAAGTGTTGAAACAAGTGAAGACTCCCATACCAAAACTGACTCTCATGAATGGGAATGGTGATCTGATAGAACCCTACATTACTATGATATTGGAAAACTATTCCTAGAACCCGACCAACTCCCTTTTGAGGAAAGATTTCGACAAATGTACAATATTGATCCTATAGTCCACCATTCTAAAAATAAGGAATGGGTAATTATTCCTTGGGACCCAAAAGAGCATAAAATGTCACCGACAACATCTGAATTGTCCCACTCGATTCTCGAACCCGCCCATGATCCTGACATGCCTAAGCCTATTTTCCATGCCTCTGACCTACCATTAGTTGATCATGATTCAGATCCATTTGTCCCTTATTATGACTATGAATACAATTCATCTGAATTTGACTATGGTACTTGGATTGAATTTGACTGGGAAATTGAGGATGAAAATTCCGCCTTCACACTTGAGGCTTCCATTTGCATGCTTTCTGCATCCTCCCCATCCTTTACCAACATTGACAATGGTATCTCCCTTGTCTACCCACAAATCATTGATTGGGACCAACAAGGCCCGCTCGCTATGGATATCTTTCAAAATGATGAAGCCATTGAATAATTCATGGGACTCCATGAGGGCTTACCATGGGGTGATCATAAGGCAAGATTCTCTATTGATCTAGATTGTGTAATCCTTCAGTCACAAAATATAAAAAATAAAACAAAAAAATAAATGTCTTTAGGTGAAAACCGCAAGGTGCCTTTTGACAATACAATAGTAAAAATAAAGGACATATTCGAAGGTGAGAACCTCCCTAAGGTGCCTAAGGATGGAGGATTGGAATTTCTTCCCGTAACATAGGAAAAATCAGAAATACTTATTGAAGATACCATAGAAGTTAACATAGCTACATCAGAGAATCCCAAAATGGTTCTCTTGGCCGTGTCATTGACAGAAGAAGAAAAACCAAAATTCCAACAATTCTTCTCAGAAAGAAAGGTTAACTTCGCATGGTCATATGCCAGGACTAGATCCAGAGTTAGTGTTGCACCACCTTCCTTTAATTCTAGGTATCAAATGGGTCAAACAAAAGTTAAGAAAGATGCATCCATAGATCACATTACTTGTGAAGGCCGAAATTAAGAAGTTATTGGATGTAGGTATTATAAGATCAATAGACTATGATGAATGGATCTCCAACCTTGTACCAGTCACTAAGCCCAATGGACAAATAAAAATTTGTATAGATTTTCATGATCTAAACAAGGCATGTCCAAAATATGACTTCCCATTTCCGAATATAGACATCATTGTTGATCTCTCAGCAGGGTATGAGATGCTATCCCTTATGGATGGTTTCTCGGGCTATAATCAAATCTGCATCGCCCTTGAAGATCAGCACAAAATTTTTTTTACCTATCCTTGGGGAACATACTATTGGAATGTCATGCCTTTTGGTCTAAAGAATCCAAGCACCACATACCAGTGAGCAATGACAATGATATTCCATGATCTCATGCATACACTCATGGAAGATTATGTGGATAATCTCTTGGCCAAATCTTTGACACAGAAAAATCATCTCAGGGTCCTGGAAAAAATCTTTAGGTGGCTCGAAGAATACAAAGTCCCTTTGAACCCGAAGAAATGTTTCTTTGGGGTTACTTCGAGAAAATTGTTGGGTTACATATTTTCTCGATGAGGCATAGAGGTTGATCCATAAAAAGTAAAAGCAATATTAGACATACCTTTGCCGAAGGGAATCAATGAGCTGAGGACACTTCAGAGAAGATTACAATCTATCCAACACTTCATTTCACAACTAGCAAACAAATGTCAACCATTTCAATACCTATTATGCAAAAGTATCCCATTTGTGTGGATAGATAAATGTCAAGCGGCCTTCCAAAAAATCAAAGATTATTTATTGACACCACCTATCTTAATGCCTCCAATTGAAGGGAAATCTTTGAATCTATATGTCTCTACAACCACTTCGGTATTGGGGGAATTATTGGCACAAAATGACAATGAATAAAAGGGAAGGTCTATATACTATATCAGTCACACATTGGTCGAATATGAGATGAAATATACATCCATCGAATGTGCATGTCTTGCAGCTGTATTTGTAGCACAAAAGCTAAGAAATTACATGCTAAACCACCAAAAACACCTGGTAGAAAAGATTGATCCTTTGAATTATCTTTTGAGTCAGGCAACATTAACAAGAAGATTAGAAAAATGGGTAATGATCTTGAGTGAATATGACATACAATATCTTGAACACAAGGAAATAAAAGGACAAGTAATAGCTGATCAACTTGCAGATGCACCCTTAGAAGGCACCCATCCTTTGATAGCTGATTTTCCTAATGAATCTATCTTTCATGCAGAACCTTCATCACCATGGAAGTTGTATTTGGATGGGTCTCATACTGGTCATGGCTCAAGAGCAGGTATCTTGTTCATCACACCACAAGGGGATCCCATTCCTAAGGCATTCCAAATTCCCTTCCCTTGTACTAATTACATTACAAAATATGAGGCACTTATCATAGGACTCCAGATGGCCATAAAATGGAAAATTCAGACACTATTAGTTTTCAGAGACTCTCAATTGGTCATTAACCAGGTGAATGATGATTATGAGACAAAAGATGAAAATTTGTTTCCTTATAAGCGGATGGTTGATATCGTCATGACATCTTTCAGTTTGACTACTTTTGAACAAATCCCTAGGGAGCAAAACAAGGCATCCGATGCAATCACAACTATTGGATCTCTCTTAGACATCCCCAATAATGTGTCACAATTTGAGTTCTTAGTGGAACAACTACTGATGCTTGCATATGACATTCCAGAGTCAGAAATGGTTTTTAAACTTGTTGGTCCTAGATCACCTTGGTATCAGGACATTTATGATTATCTTAGGTCCCAAACCCTTCCACCCAACCTATCCAATAATCAAAGAAAATCCTTCATCGGAAAAGCTGCTTGATACACCATCATCAATGACATCCTATACCATCGTAGCTTTGACAATACCCTTCTTCATTGTCTTGACATTGATGAAGCCCGAACAAATCTATGTGAGGTACATGAGGGTATATGTGGATCTCATTTGAGTGGTCTGAATTTAGCTAAGAAAGTGACCAAAGTTGGGTATTATTGGTCGATAATAGAAAAAGATGCTCTTCAGTTGGTTAGAACATGTCAAAAGTGTCAGGTGCACATTGACCTCATCCATGCACCTGTAGAGGAGCTAAGACCGATCACTTCGCCATGGCCCTTCGCAAAATGGGGACTTGACATTGTGGGAAAGATCCATTCATCCTCCTTCGATGGCCATAAATTCATTTTTATCACCACTGAGTATTTTACCAAGTGGATTGAAGCCGTCCCCCTCACCTACATCATTGGTAAGCAGATTTCCAAGTTTATCCTTAATTACATCATCTACCGGTATGGGGTTCCATATTCCATCATCACAAACAATGGTCATAATTTTAAAAATCAAGACATTCGTGAGCTTTGTGAATGCCTCCACATTCAACACCATTTCTCCATGCCATACTATCCCCAAGGAAATGGTCAAGCCGAGGCATCGAATAAAATAATTCTTTCAAATTCTTAAGAAGACCGTCAATGACACTGGCCGTGATTGGAATCTACAACTCAATCCTACCTTGTGGGCCTACCGTACTAGCATCCACACACCCATTGGAGCCACTCCATTTTCCTTGGTCTACGGATCTGAGGCCATATTGCCCATCGAGGTTGAAATTACTTCTCTTCGAGTCACCTTGAAGGGAATTATCAATGATGAAGAGTACATACAGTCTCACTTGCATGAGTTAGAAATGTTGCAAGAAAGAAGAAAAAATGTCTTAAACTACTTACAGGCATATTGGAATCACCTCTACAGAAGCTATAATAAAAGAGTGATGGTCATAAAGTTTGAAATTGGCAATTTGATCCTCATGTAGAATCCAAGAAATCAGGCTGACTGAGAGAAACCTGGCAAGTCTGAGCCCAATTGGATAGGTCCTTACATCATTACTACTGCATTTAGTTATGGTGCTTATCAGTTAGCTATGCCAAATAAAGAAAAATTGATAGAACCCATCAACAACCTCCATCTACGCAAGTTATACACATAGCATTAGAGGGCCTGTCTGAAAACCATAAAAAATAAAAAAAATTGAAAAATATAAAAAATCGCCACCTTGATGAAAACTTGGAAAACAGGCATTTAGGCGACACCAAAAAAATGACAAAACTATTAAAAATAATTAAATTCATCCAATAGTGAAAACTTGGTAAACGGGCACTTTGGATAGGTACCATGGTGAAAACCTAGCAAACAAGCGCCATGTGTAGTTAGTATTTTCTTTTCCATCTACTATCATTCCATCTACCTTCAATCCAAAATGCATAATCATGACATCTTGACATACTCACGATATTTTACATAAGTCCTATCAATTCTATCCATGACTAGCATTGGTTGACATTGCTCCTTGCATATCCTTGCCTTTTATCCCGCGTATGCTCCTTCCATATTATTCTACTTAGATAATCTTTGACCTATATGGGGGCAAGACTTCTATCATTTTACTACAATGGGCATTGCACATGGCCCTGGCATTCTTAAAAAAGTCCTGAAAAAAGTCATAAAAATCAGAAAATGTCCTGAAGAAAACACAAAAACATTTAGAAAATGTCAAAAATTTCCAAAACAACGTCAATATCTATCCCGCTAGTTATCAAAGTTAGTCTTTGTCATGATCTGAACTACGTTGTCTCTGTGCATTTGCTACATAGGCAAGATTCATCTTTGAATCCTTGAGACCTTAGGTTTGTCAAAATAAAAATCATGGATCAATATTTTGTCCTTTAGACAAAGTCATTGGTCATGTCGAACTACGAGGTCTCTGAGTGCATGATGCAAGAAAGGCCATCAAACGATGAGCCCCCAAGGCCACACTAGGTTAGTCCATTAGGGTTCATGATACTGGACTTTCACACACATTAAATATATTCAAGACAAGAAAATCATTCATCAATATTAAAATAGGCAATCTGTTAGCAAAATTTAACCAATCTTTTCAATCCATATATTTCAGTGCTGGCATGTGGTCAAATTTTCATCTAATCAAAATCTATCAAGGCGAATCAACCTGTCAAAATCTTGGTTCTTCTTTAGATTTTTCCTTCTCAAGAATAATTCTCGTCATTTCTTTATGCTTTGGATGTGTCCTTCCTTAGCGTTTTCATCATTATCTAGCTTTTTCGAGTGATTCTCTTGACATTCGAGAATCAATGCTCTTGACATCAACATCATTCAGAATGTATCCTTCCTGAATTTGACAACACCTGGCATTTGGAAACTAGACCTCGTCAAACTTGGCATCTTGACATCACAACACTTGGCATTTTGAACACTTGGCAAACACTTGGAAAACACTATATATCTTTTTATTATCATCATGATACTAGTTCCTTATGTCAGGGGAGCCACAACGTATCATGAAGATTGTCCTTGTCCTTTTTTAATCATCCTGATGCTAGTTCCTCGATGATGTCCTGAATTCAAGATTTAGAGGAGCACCGACGTAGTCCGATGATTTTCTTGTCTTTTGATTGGCTATCATGTGGCTAGTCTCTCGAGGATGTCTTGATTTTAGGATTTAGAGAAGAAATGATGCATGATGACTAGTCTTGTATGTTTGTGGTTGGTTATGACAAAATGACTAGGGGAAATTAGGTTCCTCATTTGAGTCATGATTATCCTTTTCTACGATTGCTTGTTATATGTGATGGTTTGACCTTGCACACTATTGATCTATGTCATATCATAGTGTTTTTTGGCCACTAGGACAATCCGCCCAATGATGATTAGATCGACGACTATTCGATGCTATGGAAAATATTGAAGGATTCCTTCTCCATACTAACATGCATTTTCTCTTCTTTTTGAACTAACATCAATCTTCTCCTGCATCTTGTCTCTTTCCTTCTCTCATCCTTTGATGATATCCTGTGACATACAAAAACATATTTGCATATATGATCATATGAACACTTCATTGTCATATTTGAAATTTGTATAAATTCAGTTCCATAATAAAATCGACATTCACATTGCATATACATAACATATAAGTTTATCATTTACATCCATCCATCTTGCATACATAAAACCATAATTTTCATTAACATATAGACATCATAACCATCATTAACATCAATGCATACAAATAGGAATAATATCATCATATAATTCATAATTCATACATACATAAACATACCCATAAATGCATCCATAATCATAAAGCATGAAATCCATTACTCACATCATACATCTCATGATACATTAAAGCATCCATTTCATCATAAAGAACACCATTATCATAAACATATGGAATAGGACCATCATAAATGCATCACATCGAATCACATCACATCACATCACATCATATAAAAGCATAAAAACATCATCATAGGAATCATAACCATATAAGTCACATATTACCATAGTCATCACATAATCATCATCATCATATAGGCACCATCAACACAAATGCATCATCACAAAACATAAATTATATAAATCGCATCGCATATATACGTAATCTCAAAAAAATATCATGTCATAGGATAGAGTCATGAGATATCCCAAAAATGGAGCTTGCAAGCTCCATGGTCAAAACATAATGTGTCATAACATAAGTCTGAAACTAAACATGTCCAATGCCCCTAGGATGTGCTCTCCCCATCCCCTCATGGAGAAGAGCATGGTCACTGATGACCTGTTATTGGAGCTAGCATAACCTATGATGATGTAACACCCTTTGTCTATGAGGCCAATGGTACTGACACTGATGGCATCATCTCAATAGTAACATTCATCAGGGATGACATTGCGATATGCATCTATGAAGCTGAAGGATATGTCACTGGAGGCTGGATATGGGCTGATCTATGTCCTGGCCTAGATGAACCATGACTGTGACCTGACCTATGACTTGAGGCATGCCTATGAGAGTGGCTAAACCTGTGCCCTGAGGAATGTCCTGAGGAGGTAGATCCCCCCGCACTACTCTGGTTCCTGCTACTTCTACCACTCCCTGTCTTGTTACCACTGCCTGTCCTCATCTGAGATCATTTCAAGGTAGGATCTCATCTCTCAGGTGACACTGCCTGATCATATAGTAACCTATAATGTCCCAGTCGAGTGCTCACCCTAGCCAACTCTCTTGCTAAGTCTCTTGATTATTTTAGCATAATTGTGCAAACTTTGTGCACCACCTCTCAGCCTCCTACTGGTGGATCACAACCTAATCCTTGTCCACTTGTACCACCTCCAACTCCACTGATAATGCCTTGTTTTGAGACAAGCCTGCATCTAATATGCTCTAGAGATCAACTACTCTATGATCTATGGTGGCATATGTAGGCAAAATCGGTGGCCTATCACTCTCCTCCTCTCCCTCAATCATCTGCTCCCTCAATATCCTCTCTGCCTCATCCATCCCATCCTCATCCTCCTCATCCCTCTCCTCCTCTCTTGCAATCTCCTCTACCTCAATATCCATGGCTTGGTGCTCTACAGGAATGTCCTCCTCCCCATGCACCTCTCCATCTGGCTGTAACTCAGCCTCCATCCCACCCTCATGCCTAACATCCTCCTCCTCCCTCCCCCCATCCTCACCCTCCTCTTGGATAGTGAACAATGGTGCTCCACCCACCTACTACTAGACTCTCCTAGGTTGTCTCTTGCCTCCCACCCCTACCATCCCCACCATCATCTCCACCCCCACCACCTCCATCATCCCCTCCATCTCTCCCACCATCCCCTCGGCCTCCGTCCCTCCCTCTACTACCATATCTCCCTCCCTGCCCTCCCCTTCACACTTGTGGAATGACTGATTATTGATCAATCAACACGGGCCCATATGGATTTTTCAAAGGTATCAACCTATGCACCTGCCACCAAGAATTATACTCTGCTGAGATCCCAACATCTACTGGCCCCCCTCTCCAACCCCACTCATGTGCAACTAATCCATCAATCTACTACTATGGGAGGTCCCCACATGGTGTCTCTCAATGACTACGAATAGTCGACCATCCCTACAGGCACACCTTGTTGCTCTCCAAACTGTCGAAGCACCCTTTGGGGTAGGTACATTTCAATAATATGCTGACTCTATACTATCCTGCCAATCAAATTTATGAACTGATGAAAAAATGCCAGATGCTCCTCCTCACTTGGCCACTACACACAATCTCTGTATGGTCTCCAAACAAAGCTCATTAGGGTATCAATCCTATGTCGCCAATATCTTGTGTCCCTTACTCGAGTCTATGTGACTGATCCTACATATAAGTATACATAGGGCATCCCCTCGCCCAATTGCTAAATATGAACTGGTGGGTAGAAAATGAGAATGTGCTCCCACACTGAGATAAATCATACCTAACAAACATGGCCCCCAAGCAAACACTGTCATGTCCCTGTGCATTCGAACCAATACATCACCCCATCCAATAGGGAATCCATGCCTACGACGATCTTGAATCAGGACTCCAACAATCAATGTAAACAACATGGAATCCCATTGAGGATAATGCTCAGCCACAAAATCCCATCTAATCTCATAGCCCTGAATCCCTAGTTCAGTATTATCAACAACATCATACATCTCTGACATAGCCTGTCGCCCTCTATGTGGATTATAAACTACCCACTCCCCGCAGATCGGGATGCGGAGTATCCTGTACACATCCTCTAATTTCATGGTAGTCTCTCCTATAGGTAGATGGAATGAGCATGTCTCCGAGTGCCACCTCTCACACAGTGCTATCAATAATCCTCTATTTGCCTAAATAAGGGGCATATAGGTGACATAGTACACACCTAGTCTCATCAGTCGTTGTCACTCACTATCTCGTAGCTGATCCCTAAATGCATATGTGGCTAGTCTAAACTCATGGGTATAGATGGGTGGTAATCATTTCTACACACGTAGAAATGAGAGTTAACACACATTGAATAAAATTTCCAAACATTATTACTATCTTAATAAAAAATGCATCTAAAAAATGAGTCTAAACTAAATCAACTCTGGTCAACCTTGGTCAAAGTCAATTGCGTCACATTGACTTCCATTGCATCACGCTAAGTCAAATATGTCACATTCAGGCGATTACATCCTTCAAGCTCATAGTTGCAAAAATTTGTACCACTTACGTCATTTTCCATATAAATTGCGACATTTGTTAACACTTGCATTGCGTGGCTTTGCACTTGCGTTGCAATATGGTGTTTGCATTGCATGCCTTAACGCTTGCATTGCTAGTTAGCAGGTGCATCTTAGGCCCTAATAGTTGCTTCATTTTAAATTAAATCCTACCCACCCCTTGCACTTGCATCGCGACACATCAAATATGTTGAACATGATAGCAATTGTGACTTACACGAATGCACATGCGTCATGACGCATTTGTTGATCTACCCTAAAACCCTAATAAATGCACAAAAAATGAGAAAAGTAAAAAGGGAAAAGGGTACTTATAGATGCCTCTGTGCCCTCGGGTCATCAAAAATTCTTGACTCAGTAGCCACGGTGCTTTGTCAGTGGAATCACCATCTTCTCGTCGCTCTCTGCTCTTCAAATTTTCTAAAAGAAAATGTGAAGATGACACCTAGTTTTCCTTTTTCAAACCTATTTATAGGTTGAAAATTAGGGTTTTACCATTTGGATTAATACTAGAGGGTCTTTTTACTACCTTTGATTGACCTTTTTAATATCTCAATGTCATCCAATTTCGAAACCGATCACACCATTGATTTTTTGGGCATCCAATTAGGTTTTTGGGATACTTTCCAAAATTTTGTGACCCTAAGCCAGAATTTGAAAATCTCCCGAGGGGGCATAGGCACTCCGTACCTGCACTAGGGCATATCCTTGAATTGTTTTCTTTTCCATAACGTGATAAACTGCATTATGACAAAGAAGGGAAAAATGTAGACACATAAAAATGACCCATGCCTGCGAATTCAATTTTCTCCTTAGTTCCTCTAAACATAATTAAAATATTTGATTATGTTCTTTTTCTCAAATTCAACTATTAATTAAATAATGATTAAATTATTTAATTAATTCATCTCTTTATTCTTCCTAACTATTTAAATAAAT
Source organism: Sequoiadendron giganteum (assembly GCA_007115665.2). Classification (NCBI taxonomy): domain Eukaryota; kingdom Viridiplantae; phylum Streptophyta; class Pinopsida; order Cupressales; family Cupressaceae; genus Sequoiadendron; species Sequoiadendron giganteum. The sequence goes on along the minus strand of CM021109.1, from coordinate 201,525,054 downwards.
AAATCACATTTGTTTTATTTAAATATGCCACTAATTTCTAATGTCCTCTTTAAATTAAATAAATTATTAATTTTAGTTAATCCATTATTTCCCTCTTGATTATTTAAATAAATATATTTTATTTAAATGCGTCTCTAATACTAAGGTCTTCTCATAATTAAATAAATCCCCTACAATTTATTTAATTATTAACCCACTCCTTCCATAATTAAATAATTAAAATTAATTATTTAATTGTCTCATTTAATTCTCTTCCAAATTTAAATGAAAATCATTTATTTAAATTTCTCTCTTCCCAAGTAAATAATTTTAAATTATTATTTACCGTCACATGACCCCACCTTTTTGAGTTAAATTAATATTAAAATTAAAATAGTATTTTCCTCCATAAATTAAGTAATTTCTAAAATTATCTGATTTTCTAACTCCCTCTTTTTTTTGTGCCAAATCTATTCTCCCTATCACACACATTCTTATTCCTTGATTTGATTTCTTAAATTAAATCTTGACCACTCATTTTGAATTCACCATAATGTTTCCCTAACCCTAATTGTGGGTTTTCATTTTAAATTTTGACCATTGATTCTAGGGCACTTATCAATATTTAATCTTGTCCCTCCATCAAAAATTGCATTTTCTATAAAATGACAATTTTGTCCTTATTTTTGGTATCTTGGATCTTGCAAATCTTGAATCTTGCATATCTTCGTGTCTATCATTTTGCATCTCTTATTTTATTTTCTTCATATTTGTCATCTTGCTAGCTAGTTTGCATGTAGAACTTAGTTTACTTGCATAGCCATTTAAGATCCTTCAATAATTACTTAGGACTTGTCATTGTCATTAGATTGCTCATCACAAATCTGAGGGGAACCTCACATTTTCAGCAAGTTGAGAAGGTATAATGGAGGTCAGCCATGGAGAATGAAGACATTTTGGGTGAAATTGTTTCATTTGTTTTAATTTATTCCTTTGCACTTCATTATCACTTTGGGTTTTTATGTTTTGCATATGATTTGCTAACCCTAGGAAAATTCGCTCAGTTACACTAGCAAATGGATGTGAGCAATAAAGCGAGAAAAAATGAGTGAAGCGGGTGAAACAAAGCTCAAAATGCATTTTTGGATGATTTTTGAACGTTCAGTGAAAATTATTTTTTGTGCAAGGGTGCTGAAAATCAGTGCTCCAACATCTTGAAAGTTCTACCTTTTATGTAATAGCACTGCAAATCACTACTCCAATACGCTTTGAAGACTTGGAAAAAACTCATGTTCGAGCACTAAAAATCAACGCTTCAACATTTGGGAGGAAGGTCACCAGTGCCAAAAATCCCCACTCTTACATCTTGGAAGATCTACATATTATGCACAAGTGCTGAAAAACAACTCTTTGACATGTTTTGGAAGGAAATTGTATTTTCTGTAAAAGTGCTAAAAAATAGTGCTTCAACATAGCACATGTCAAAGCGATAAAAAATAGAGCTTTTACATGAAATATGTAAGAGCGGTGAAAAAAAAGCTTCTACATGTGACATATGTAAGAGCAATGAAAAATAGAGCTTCTGCATGTGATATGTAAGAGCGGTAAAAAATAGATCTTCTGCATGTGACTTGTGGTTTGAGATGCAGAGGCACTAAAAAACCCCGACATTACATGTGTAAGAGAGAAAAAATTTAATGACATTACATGTGGGAAAATATGCAAAAGTGCTAGAAAACCCTAGCATTACATGTGCCAAAAAATGACTAAGGCATGAAATATGCAAGAGCACTAAAAATCATCGCTCCTACATGTAGTATGTAAAAGTGCTAAACATCCCTGACATTACATGTGCCAGAAAATGACTAAGGCATGAAATATATAAGAGCACTAAAAATCAGTGCTGCTACATTTTATATGTAAAAGGGCTAAAAATTAATGCTCTGACATGTTTGACAATTTTTCTAACTCCCAAAGGTTGAGAGCTGACAAAGATGCTCTTTTTGAAGCTCTTCGAAAGACAAACAAAAGGAGACCCTCAAACAGGTTGTTTGATATTTTGGACCATGCATCGAGGTGAATTGAATTTTTCCTCATTTTGTGTGCTTGAACATCATGAAACTACAAAATAGACAAGTTTCATAGGGGGTTTATTTGTGAATTGAGCACTGCTAGATTCCATGATAACAGCTGGCTCCAACTAGGGATCTTCCTTCAACTGTTCTTTGAAACAAATGAAGGGAGACGAACTCCAAAATTCAAGTGCCTTTATCCATCCATTGGGCAACAGAGTTGAGTACGACTGACGCAAATAAAATCTATAAAAAAAAGATGCAAACTTATGCAATTGCACTTATTAAAAAGGTAAAAGCCTACCTAATTAAAACTAGCCATCAATGAAACCTTCTCAAATGAAACCATTCATAAGTTCAAAAAATTATTGCCTTTCTTCAACAACTTGTAATTCCTTCCATGATCATCAGCACCTACATGTAAATGAAGTTGAGGCACTCCTTGAAAGAGATGAACAGGTTCAACTACCTCTAAAAATATATCAAATATACTACTGCTCCAAAATGAATCATTGAATTCAGATTGCTCCTATGCATCTAAAAATACATATTTAGCTACATTCTCAAGTTTATCTTCATGCTCAGGTACAAGTGGAACCTCTATCTTCCCATTGTCCTCCAACCAATAAAGATGTCTTATGGGACATCCCCTTGATCGGTTACAGATTGAATGCTCCTTACTAGTTGCTACTTGAACAACCGATTCATCAACCATGGAAACCTCATGCTTATCGAAAAGATCTCCTTCATGTGATTTAGGTGAAGATATGAATGCATTGCATTCTTCAGTATGCTATTTTCCATCTTTAGACTTGGGAAAATATGAATTATTTATAATAAGATCCTCATCATGCCTTTGGGAAGTTCTTTTATGCAATACGTGTTCAAGTGCATGAACTTGAAACACGAATGCATTATTTTCAACTTGATTGAGACCTTCATGCATGTCCATATTTTTAGATCTCTAGACAATATTGTCTTCATTCACTTGAACTTCAAAAAAATAACTTTCATCCTTCTACTTTTCATCAATGGCTTTCTGAGATTGCATAAACTAAAATTGGGAGTCGCCAACTATGTCTGCTTCCTTTTCTCAGAAGAGAATAGTGAGATCACTTGGATTGGATTTAGGATGCTTTGCTACTACTTTTACAAATGGTTCCTCAAGAGAAATCCTCTTCAGAGGTGAAGATAACTTGTGTTGATTCCCAATAGTAAAATTATGAGCAACAATTGAAAATAACCTCCTTGGTATGTCCTTGCAAGGCACATAAAACACACCTTGAGCTAGCTTATTTTTGAGGACAAGTAGCTCATTTTCCAACCTTTGCAGCATAGGGTTTGTCCTTGTGATGGAAGAAAAATAACTCCAAAGAAGGGATTTCTTCAGATTCACTTGATTAAGTTCTTATTTTCCTAGCAAGAATGAGATGATCTTAAATTTCTATTGCCAATGTCTGCACAAATGCAAGAGTAGCTGGGGCTGCTCTTCTCAACATGAAACCGACCTCGGGCACTTGAGCATTTACAAAGAAACAGTTCAAATTCTTAGCTATAGGTTGAGAAACAATTGGAATTCTTCATGTCAACTTGTTGAAGTGAGCAATGAACTCGCGCATAGGCATGTGAGATTCCTTCTTCAACTGAGTGAGCTAAGTCAAAAAAGCATGAACATCTTTAGGAGGTTTGAACCTTTATTCAAAATTGGCTATGAGAGTTTCCTAGTTTGTGATGGTACATGGTGCCAGATGATAAAACCAATCTACAACGATACCTTGGAGAGTCTCCACAACAAACTTATAAATAAATATTCGTGTTCGAAACCATGAACTTCACAAGCGATGTAGAAAGAAAAAACGTGCTCATCAGGATGTTGTTGTCCATCACCAAGGAACTTGGGAAAGTTCTTCTATGAGCCTTTAGGAAGAGCATGTAGGGGTCGAGCTAGACTCAATGGACCAAAAGCATTTCCCCAAGGACCTTGAGTAACCATTTACGTGTCCTTGGTGAAAGCTTGAAAAACTTACACGATAATAAATTACAATGAAAAAGGATATGGGTATACTTCAAATGAAATTGTGAGGCTTTCAAATGCGTATTGTGTCCCCAATAGAGTCGCCAAAAACTTGTTGGGTGAAAATTATGTAATCATCTTTTCAATAGATTACACAACCTTGATTTCAACTTCAACTATGTGAGATGCAATCTCTCCTCTCAGAAAGGGGAGGTTCCCTTCTTACTGCTTACAGAAGCTAAGTAAAACTAATTAAATATTCACAAACATGTACACTACAATTACGAGATGGGGGTGTGTCACATTCATACTTCTTTTTTTTTTTAGAGAATATGTTTTATAATGCTTCACGGTTGATAGTTTTGATTTGATACAACTTTAAACTAAAAACAAAGCATTAATGCCAATATCTCTATCTTGTCAAAGCAAAGCTTAGAGATACTAGCATGATAATAATAAATAATAAAATAAGAAAGAAAAACTCACAAAGGCACCAAGTCGTTCCATAGTTTTTCATTGATGGATCCTTGAGATTTGTAACGATTGTTGTATTAGAAGCACAAAGTCTTCTTAGATACAACAACTCAATGAACAACATGAACAATTAAAAGCACAAAGTCTTGTAGATAGTCCACCAATATTTATCCAAACATAAACACAAATCCGAATAAAGAGTGCAACACAAAGTTTACACAGATTTATTGAAAGCCCTTAGATCTCACACACTAATCACTGCCAATCTTAATCAAATCCAAAGGATGATTGATCCAACACAAAGTCTGGTATGCAACTTTCTTCTTTATTGATCAAAAGAGATACAAAAATATGAACACAAAGTTTCATGTATTTTCTTTTCCAAATGGGTAACACTTCGTTGCAAAAGATAAAAGATAAAGATTACAATGGAAATCCCTCTTGTTTATAAAAGAGAGGGAAGAGAAAATCTAGGAATTTAGTTGAGAAAAATTAGGAAAGTTAGGTGAGCTAAATTAGGAAAATCTCACCTAACTTTGATTTGGTAAAAAATGTTGTCCATCTTTTTGGTAAAACATCTCAGATTTTACATGTAATTACATTTTCTCAAAAGACATTTAAGATGTCAAAAACTATTTACAAAATGCGTAAATAAAAGCAAACACTATCTAATAATAGAGATGAGAAAGAAGTCTTCATGATTCCTTTCATTGGGCATGGAAGTCTTCATATATATTCTTTGTTTCCAGTATGAATGACTCATCTGGACCAACAGTGTAATCCACAATGGTGTGAACTCTGGTGATTGATCTTCTAGCAGATGAGTGAATATTCTTTCTTGGTGATAGACAAGAAATTGATCAAAACTGCTTCAGAATCTGGGCACAAGAGATCAAAATGTATGCAAGAGTAGGCTTAACAATTTTGATGCAAAGGTAGGAAAAAATGAGGTTTTAGCATGGGGTATTGCACTTCAAATGTAATTACTCAAATTTTCAAGACACTACATATTGGATGTAAATATGAGCAATTTCATGGATTTGGGAAGCTTGAATGCAATGATGGAAGAGAATGGAGTGGAAGTGAGCAAACTAACAAATGCATGTGAGCAATAGAGCGGGAAAAATTGAGCGAAGCGGGTGAAATGGAGTTTGAAATGCATTTTTGGATGATTTTTGAACGTTCAATGAAAAATTGGTTTTTGTGCAAGGGTGCTGAAAATCAGCGCTCCAACATCTTGAAAGTTTTGTCTTTTATGTAATAGCACTGAAAATCACTACTCCAACACGCTTTGAAGACTTGGAAAAAACTCATGTCTGAGTGCTAAAGATCAATGCTTCAACATTTGGGAGGAAGTTCATCTTCATGTATCAATGCTATAAATCCCCTCTCTTACATCTTGGAAGATCTGCATATTAGGCACAAGCGCTAAAAAATAATGGTCTAACATGTTTTGAAAGGAAATTGTATTTTGTGTAAATGCGATAAAAAAACAATGCTTCAACATATCACATGTCAAAGCAATAAAAAATAGAGCTTTTACATGAAATATGTAAGAGCGGTGAAAACAGAGTTTCCGCATGTGACATATGTAAGATCAGTGAAAAATAGAGCTTTTGCATGTGACATATGTAAGAGCGGTGAAAAATAGAGCTTTTGCATGTGACGTATGTAAGAGCGGTGAAAAATAGAGCTTCTCCATGTGACTTGTGGTTTGAGATTCAGAGGCACTAAAAAAACTTAACATTAAATGTGTAAGTGAAAAAAATTTAGTGACATTACATGTGGGAAAATATGCAGAAGCGCTAAAAACCCTTGACATTACATGTGCCAAAAAATGACTAAGGCATGAAATATGCAAGAGAGCTAAAAATCAACGCTCCTACATGTAATATGTAAAAGTGCTAAAAATCCTCGACATTACATGTGCCAGAAAATGACTGAGGCATGAAATATGTAAGAGTGCTAAAAATCAGTGCTCCTACATGTTATATGTAAAAGCGCTAAAAAACAACGCTCTGACATGTTTGACAATTTTTCTAACTCCCAAAGGTTGAGAGCTGACGAAGATGCTCATTTTGAAGCTCTTCGAAAGATGGATGAGAGGAGACCCTCAAACAAATTGTTTCATATTTTAGACCATGCATCAAGGTGAATTGAAATTCACCTCATTTTGCATGCTTGAACATCATGAAACTATGAATCACACATCTTTCACTCTCCATCAACCCAGAAGCTTAAACTTTGGATATATTATCCATTGAAGCTCATGAACACTCTCATAGATCTGCATCGACACAGGATTAACACGTAAGAAATGCAAAGCACATTACTAGAGCACACATAGAACACACACTTAACACTGTCTTCATTATTTCTTAATTTTCTCAAAATCACTTAGCATCAAAACACTACAACTTTATAAATATAGCTCCATGTACTCTCAATACTTCAATAGTATCTCAACTATACTTGTACCATCTGCAATCACTCTAAACTATATTGACATCAATGACAACATTAATGACAACACCACCAAACTCATCAATACTTGAAACAATATCCCTCTTTGTCATTGATGGCAAGAAATGATGTGAAAAAAGCCATCAAAGGCATAATACACACTCTCCTACTTCTTTTCTCCTTTCTTTTTCAGATTAGACAACTTGAACAAGCATTTCTGCACTCTCCTCTCACAAGATTTTCTCTCCCTCTTTAAAATTTTTCACATGAATTTCTTTCCCCCTTTGACATCAATGGAAAATAAAATTTCTACCATAACACTCTGATCACTCCCCCTTAGGAGTGCACCCACATCTCATACTGCAACAATGAAACTCTCTACTCTCGTTGAGGAGTAGACCACAATCATCAGTTCATACCAAAAAGAATCTGTGAATCCACTGGATTGATACACCTCAATGTGCAGCTAATTTAAGGAAGGAGGGGCAAGAACCCCTAAATTCACCCTAAGATACTCAAAAGTATCCTTCAGAAGGGCCTTAATGAATATGTCATCAATTTGTTCCTTGGTAGACACATTCAAATTTGGCTTCATTCTGCAACACCTTCTCCCTCAAGAAATGACACCTAATAGATATATGCTTTGTCCTAGAATGCATCATTGGATTCTTTGAAATTTTTATTGTACTTGTATTGTCACAAAAGATAGGGATAGGCTCATCACATATCACACTAATTTCCTTCAATTTTTTCTTCATCTAAAGTACCTATGTACAAGAAGATGCTGTTGTAATATATCCAACTTCTATAGTGGATAAATAAATTGAATCCTATTTCTTACTGAACCATGAAACCAATCTTCCTTCAAGGAAGAATGCACCACCACTTGTACTCTTTCGATCATCTACACAACCAACCCGATCAACATCAATGTAGGCATTCAAGGTGAAATCACTATCCTTAGGATACCATAGACCATAATCTGGAGTTCCCTTTAAGTATCTGAATATCCTCTTTATAGCTATAAAATGTGTCTCCTTAGGTTTTTCTTGAAATATTGCAACCAAATATACTATATGCATGATATCTAGTCTAGTAGTAGTAAGATATAGCAGTCCACTAATCATAGATCTATACATGCTCTGATCAACTTTAGAAGATTCATCATCCTTACTTATCTTGCATCCAGTTACCATAGGGGTACAAACCAGTTCAGAATCATCCATTCCAAAATTCTTCAACAAATATTTAACATACTTATATTGTGAGATGAATATACCCTTATCAGTTTGATTCACTTGTAGTCCAAGGAAGAAATTCAACTCACCAATCATAGACATCTCAAAATCATTTTGCATCTCATTTGCAAATTTCTTGCACATACTTTCATTTCCTGCAAAAATAATGTCATCAACATATACCACAACTATCAACATTCTTTTACCTTCAAATCTGAAATAGAGATTGCTATCCACGAAGCCTTTGTTGAATCCTTGTATTAAATATCTATCCAACCTTGCATACCAAGCTCTGGGAGACTGATTAAGTCCATACAATGCATTTTCAATTTGCAGACCATGTCTAGTTTGTATGACATCTGAAATCCTTCCGGTTGCTCCATTTACAATTCTTCTTCCAATTCTCCATTCATGAATGTAGATTTAACATCCATTTGGTACAATTTGAAGTCTTTACAAGCAGAAAATGCCAAAAACACCTAAATGGCCTCCATTCTCACCACCTAGGAAAAATTTTCTTTAAATTCTATTCCTTCAACCTATGAATACCCTTTACATACAAGTCTTGGCCTATTCCTTACTACTTTTGTTACAAGTATGGATGAGTTTGGTGGTGTTGTCATTAAAGTTTTCATTGATGTTAACATAGTTAATAATTATTCTAGATGGTACAATTATAGTTGAGATACTGTGGAAGTGTTGAGAGTAGATGGAGCTATATTTATAAAGTTGCAGTGTGTTGATGCCAAGTTCTTTTGAGAAAATTAAGAAATAATGAAGACAATGTTAAGTGTGTACTCTGAGTGTGCTTCGGTAATGTGCTCTACATTTCTTCTTTGTTGATCCTATGCTTGTGTGGATCTATAGTAGTGTTCATGAGTTTCAATGGATAATATATCCCGATTTTTAGCTTCTGGGTCGATGGAGAGTGAAAGATGTGTTCATCAGTGTGTGAACCCATTTGGCAAGTTTATTTATCTATGGATTGGGAGAGTTGTTCTTGCTCTGCAATCTTTTGGTGGTTTGTTTCAGATCTTGTGGATCTAGAAGAAGGTTAATCTTTATTTTTTCTATGTTCAGGAAAATGTTCTTGTGGTTTGGTGCTCCGATAGGATTTTTGCAGAGCTAAGGTATGTTTTTACTCAGTCTGGTTGCACTGTTGAAGAGTGTTCTATGCATGAATTTTTTTGCAGTCACTACAGATGTTCTTGAAGGTTTCTAAGAAGTTTTCTAGTGTTTGGTGAAGTGTATTGGGTGATCCAAATGTGATCATCTTGCTGGAGATGAATGTACTTCAAAGATAATTTATGTTTTCATTAGGTTTGGATAACTTGGTGTCTACACATTACATGAAGATTAAGCATCGATTAAGGAAGCATGTGATTGATCCAAGATGTTGTTTTGGGTCTTAATTAAGTTTGTGTTTGGTCCTCTCTCATTATTATCTACCACGAGAATTTTGAGTAGCCGACCTAATTTGAATTTGTAAAATGAAGGATGTATAGCCAACCTTAAGAATGTTTCTAAGGTTGATGATGGTATAAAATCAAGTCAAGTTGTGAATTGGAGAAGAATAAAAAAAAGAAAGTGAAGTGTGCAAACAAGTGTGAAAAGCAGAGTGGGTAAGAGCGAATCAAGAAATTGATACTTTGATGTGTTAGATTCTTGAAAGTAGTGAGTTGATGGTGTCTACAATCTCTTGATCAAGTTGTAGATGTGTTGAACCTATTGTGGTGGATTTTCTATTGTATATTTTTGTTTGTAGGTAGTGAGCCTCCTTTTGGACAGTGAATCCTATTTGTAGGCAGTGAGCCTTTGTATTTGGATAGTGAGCCCTCTCACAGTGAGCCTTTGTATTCAATATTGAATTACTATTATATTGTGAGTTAATCCTCACTGTGGTTTTTCATGTAAATCTGGTTTCTCTAGTGTTTTCTTTCAGTTATATGCATTTCATGTTTATATTTAATAACAAATTAAAGTTAAAGTGGAATTGATTAAGGTCAGATGTAAAATAATTTGGTACAAATGATTCACCCCCCTCTTAGTTGTCTTGTGGATTTCGACAATTGGTATCAGAGCTTTGGTTCCTTAGAGAAGAGCTTAATTGCTTGAGGTAAATCAAATGGCACACAAGTTGCAAATCCCTATTTTTGATGGAGCTGACTACAATGACTAGAAGGAGAGGATGAGAGGTTACCCGATCTCTCTTGGTTTCAAGACTTGGAAAAATGTGGAGACAAAGTATGTTGCACCAGCTAGTGGTTCTTCTTCTATTGATGAGATTTATGACTATGAGGAGAATGAAAAATCAAGGTATGCTATCTTTAGTGCCTTATCTAGAACTGGACTAATAAAATTTATCTCTTTGGGAACTACTTATGAAGTATGGGAAAATTGAAAGATATCTATGAAGGGAATGCTAGAGTGAAATTTTCAAGGAAGCTAACAACTAAGCATAGATTTGAGAATTTGAAAATGGAAGAAGGTGAAGATATTACAAGATACTATTAGAGAGTTGAACTTAAAACAAATGAAATGAAAAATCAAGGTGGTACCATGGTAGATGAAGATTTAATAGAGATCTTGATGACCCTACTAGAGAATTACATTGACAAGGTCTCTGCTATTGAAGAAACATATGATTCAAAGACATTTACTAAAGAACAATTATTTGGCACTTTGACTACATTTGAGATGAGGAAGTTTGGAAGAGAAAAGGAGAAAGTTGAATTAGCCTTTAAAGCAATGAAGATATAGGATGATTCTAATAGTGATTTTTCAAAAGAGTTGGAAACAAACTTTACAAGGAATTTAAAGAAAGGTACTAGTAAGTAAAAAGGTATGTTACCTTTTAAATATTTTAGTTGTGAAAATATTGGCCACTATGCATCAAGATTTACAAATAGAGTTGCACATAAAAAGAACAAAGATAATAATTATAAAAACAAAAAGGACAAGAAGTTCAAGAAATTGTATAATGTTAGAGAAGATGCTGGAATTTTTGATGATGTGTCTGCATTTGAGGATGACAAAGATGAATGCTTATTTTTAGCCTTGGAGAATAAGTCTGTGTCTGCTAACCATGGAATATGTGCAAGGGAATTTGGTTCAAAGGATAAGAAGGATGGAATGGAAGGTACTTTGGTTACTACATTTCATGCTAGACAGGATGAAGACAATTGGGTAATTGATAGTGGATGTTCAAATCACATGACCAAAGATAAGAGTAAGTTTGCTAAACTTGAAAAATATGATGGAGGATTCGTTATGTTTGGAGATGATTTTGGTGCTAAGATTGTTGGGAAAGGTACAATTAGTCTTGATTAAAAAAATAGTGTTGATGATGTTTATTATGTTAAGGGCTTAAGGTATAATATTTTGAGTGTTGGAAAAATGTGTAGCAAAGGTTTTAAGCTCGTGTTTCAGGATAACACTTGTGACATTAGAAAAGGGTCTGGAACTATGGTGACTATAGGAAAGAGAACTCATGGAAACATCTACTAGATTAAAAGTGGTGATGGTCAGTGCTTTGTTTCTCAAGTTAATGAAAGTTGGTTTTGGAACTGGAGGATGGGACATGTAAACTTTGATAATCTAATTAGGATCAGTTCAAGAGAAGTTAATAAAGATCTGCCTAGAATCACAAAGCCTATGAATTCTATTTGTATAAGTTTTTAGATGGTAAACAAACAAGAAGTTGTTTTAAAGGTGTTGGTGTTTTTTCCCACATAGAGATTGCAGTTCTTCAAGAGGTAGCCAACCCCTATTATGGATGACTGCAAAAACTAGTGGCCAACTAACGAAAGTCAGTTATCGACTGACCTCTCCTACACTTTTGGCTCTGTAGGACCAAGGTGGGTAAACCTAAAGGTGTTGGTAAAAATGCATTATAACTAGTAAAAGCACCTTTTGTATATAGATTACAATCCTTACACACTCAAGGGAATAGTCATTATTCTTGATATTGGCAAACCAAAGAATAATTATAGGCACCAAAGAGCAAAGGAATTGACCAACTAAATGCAAGAATTACTTCCCGTAGGAAGACAAGGTTTAATATGTGGTTATGTTCAACATTCAGATCATGACGCTTATAACTATAGCCTCAGACCAAAGAGAAAGGTTGCAAACATTATACAGTGCCTCGTCCATTGGGCGATGGAGTCATACAAAGTCTAATTATGATATTGTGAACTTATCCTCTTATAGAATTACTACTATGAGCTGTTTCAGTATATTAAAATAGTGCTTCTGAGCGAATCCTGAGTATATACAACCATGAACATGTAATTTAGCTTTTCAAGCATTTGATTAACTCATTAAGTTAAAGCAAGAAAACAAATTACACTTTCAATTCATCCTTGAAACTGAAGAGAGAAACCCTTGATAAATCCATTCATAATCCATGGCGCACACACAGGAGAGAAAACCATATTAATTTTGTAGATTTATTTCGATATTAGTAATTAAAAGCATAGCATACTAACTTTATACAAATCCCCACCCAGGGTGATTTCCTAAATAATGTTCAAAAAATTCCAACATTAAAGCTAACTGTACAAACTCCAAAGTTTCAGACTCAAAATTATGCCTCTCCAATGAGCCATGAAATCTCCTTTATATAACAAGAGAGCAACAAGCATTAGGATACAATATCAGTGTCAAAATTGAATTTCAACCCAAAGTGAAATTCAAATTCACATTCCTCATCATTTGATAACATCGTGCATGATCGGAGGAATAAAAAAATGGTTACATAGTAACCAGTCGGAGAAAAAAATTTCATGCAAAGCACATGCATGTCCATGCCCACATGATGAAACAACATGAAAAGAAACATCCAACAACCCACCACCGATAACCATCAAGAAAACACATGGCACCGATATAGGCGACCACTTCGAGTATGGGCCTGAGACAACGACAGAACCACCTTCCCCCTACCAGCCTTGTCAGTACAACCCCTAACAACTAGACCCGGTGCCAATGCAGTTAAAGGTTCAACTACCAGGACCTCCTCATTTACCCCCATGAGCTCTGCCAAGGTGGCCAAGTAACACCGGTAGTCTGAATCGGTGTCAAATTTATTATCATCAAAATCAAATATGACCACAGGGGATGAGCAATGTACTAGCTTCTTTCCAGTACTCCTAGTAGTAACCTCAGGTGCCATGGAAGTAACTGGCTCCATCACGATTGGCAACCTTTGGGCTCCTAGCCTCACACTCCTACGTTCAGTTGATTTGTCCATAGAGAAAATTAAAGCCTTACAACACATCGAAGAAGAAACCTTCTTGCACAAAAACAAAAAGGCAATGCTAAATGCAAGTAACTTGGTTAGCATTTATAGAATGGCTTAGTGTGCAGGATATAATTGCTTGAAATAAATTCAAGCACTTGGAAAACTAGTGGCTAATACAACCATGAGTGTTTTCAGCAGGATGGTAGTGTTTGCACGCTGGAGAAAATCAAGAGGAGATCCCTTGCAAAATCCATGCCATTAATGAAACTAGTAACAACAAGGTAGTGTATGCCACACAGATGAATCACACACCCCTCCTTTGAATTTGAACCACTGATGTGGAACACATCCGATGAATCGGGGGGTTGTGATCAATTCAATGAGTATTGACAATCCACTTCAACACTTGGGAAGACACGTCCAATCAAAACCCATGAAAATAGGAGGTGTGAGCCAAACAGTGGGGCCCACATAGCTCCATTGGCCTAGGAAGAGAGACCACATGTCACCCCCTCATAGACCTCACAGTACCTTTAGGAATATTTACTCTGATCATGTGAGGTGTGTGAGAGGTCATAATTAACCCCATTATTAAATACCACTACCAATGAAGAGACGACCAAACATCACCACCAACACCTTGGAAAAAACCCCACACATCTATTCATGCCATATGGAAAAATCTCGCAAACCTCGCACCACTTTGGTGATGCTAGCAGGAAAACCTGTGAGGTCGATGAGAAACGGCCCAGATCAAAACCTGCGATCAGACGGTTAGCTAGACATCAGATGTAGCACTCAGGTGGGACCGACCAGTGAAACCCCTGATGATATAAAAAATTAAGCCATCCTAGTAGAAAGACTAGCAAGCCAGGTGAAAGGGGCTGGTAAAGACACGACCTGAAAGGGATAAAACCTTATTAAAATGACCGGTTACCCTCAGTAGTAAGTCACCATTGAAACATAACAAGAGGGTTTTCAAAATTCAACAATTAAAATCACCATGGGTAACTTTGAAACCCCAAAACCCCAGCTCGCATCACTTAAAAAAAATGAAAGTCCCATCAGTGGCTCCGACTGGGGATGTATGCCCCATGTGGGCATAGCAAGAATCCAAAATCTCCAATTTCGCAGACCAGATACCTGAATTACACAAGCTCTTTAACATATATATTACCTTGTTCTGTCAACTGGAATTGTGTGTACAAACTTGGTGGCCCCAGGCCACCAAACAAGAGAAATCAAGGTCTACCCCTATCAAAAACAAAATTCTCCATTTTTTGACAAAAAAATAGCTTGCAGCATTCACTATTTGATGATTTGAAGCTCATGGGATGACCCATACCTTTGAGAATACTATGGTGACTACTCATACTCTGGCCTTGTATTGATTTAATCAATGTTTTGCCCCACCATTTCAAGAGAAACATATGACCATGATAATACTTCACCTTATCATGCTCTTGGTCATATTTCATAGGATGGTGGCTTAGTTGTACCAGAAAATGGAAGCTTTCATAACTTATTTGGTTAGTAACATCATCCATTCTGGTATCATCAGTTTGCACATTGAACTAAAACTTGTCATATAGAACAGTGTGCATAGTATCCTTACTTCCATCACCTAACAAAGATGACACATAGCTCCAGGAATTTCCCTCCTGGAATTTCCTACTCATGTTTGGTTCCCCCCCCATGAAATCTGTCAATTGGGAATATACCAGGGCATTACAAAAGGTAGCAGTATTAGCTACATCACTCTTTAGGGAATGTATAAATAAATTCATCTCCGAACACTCCATATAAATTCTTTCTTGTACCTCTTCATTTATTTCTATATGAAAACTCTCAGAGATAGATTTAAAAGTATCAATCTCACCTTGATCAAAAAAGATAGAACAATACATATTGGCTTCCTTGTACTGAACACTACCTGTTGAATATGTTGATTTATAAGTGAATATTTCAGCATGACCTGAAAACCTTTTACTTATCACATCAATGCCAAAAGGAAAAAACACATCCATCTCCACTTCACATAGATAATCAGGAAAGACCCTAGTACTGATGTGTTCATCAATATAATGGCTACCTCCAATTGTACTCTTTTGACCACACACATCATTGTCCTTATATTGCTCAATATTTATGTAGCTACCCTATTCCACTACTAATCTACCCAGGGCACACTCCAAATACACGTCATTTGACAATTGTTCCTTCACTGGGAAACAAACATGGGGCTCTTCATTCCCACACGACTCAAGAACTCAACTGCATTCTCAGTACTACTATCATTACCCTTAAAATCATAATCACTAGCTTGCAATAGAATCTCAGTGACATGAGCATCACAATCAGGATTAGGAAACACAATAGGTGTCTCATACAATCCTATGTCATTTTGCCCCTCAATTTCTTCAATATTCATGCAAAAATTATGTAATGAATGAGCATTATCTTTATTTTGTGTAGATGCATTCTTGGCCGATTCTTCAATTTCTATCCATTGAATCACTTGAGCCAAATTAGCAGGTTTCAATTCTTCTGGTAAAGAACTTAGTCCTAGTTCATATAGTTCACAAAATAAATCAATGCATTCATAATCATTAGGTCTTTGATCTGTAGGAATTTGTAATAAGACTCCCATAAATCTTAAGAAAAAATCATATGGTGATTCCTTCTCTTACCTTTTCATACCATATAGTTCTGATACAAAAGAAACTTGATCATTATCACTCAAATTGGACTGAGTTTCAACTTGGGTCTCATTATCATCAAACTGCATTGGTGAAGTTATAACAGTCCTAGCAGGAATTTTACCATCATCAATTTTTTGAATAGCCGGCTCTGACATTCTATTAGTACTGGTTAAGCCTAGGTAATCAATACTTGCAGCCAGATACCCTTTCATCATTGAATATTTCATAATATTTTCAATTTCCATATCTAGTTGGTATGCTTGGTGTAGAGTAGTAGGCTCTTTATCCCTTAATAAAAAACCTATTCTCCTGTCAAAAGCACCAAGATACATAGCCAGTCTTTTAGCCTCATTTGGTCTTATTTATTTAGGGATTTCCCTCAAAGCTCTTGAAAACCTGAGATTAAAATACGGGACTAGTTACTCCTCTTGTATGTGAATTACCATAAATCCTTTTCTCAATGTGTTGGGATTGATTCTTTCACCAAATTGTTCCATAAATGCCATCACCAACTGATTCCATGAATTAACGAAAAGAGAAGGTAGATAAGAAAACCAATCCCTAGCATCACCTATTAAGTATTGCACAAATAGCTTCATGACAACATCCTCATGACTGATTTCATAATCACCCATTACATCTACAAAATTTTGTAAATGTTTAGAAGCCAATTCTACAACTTGCCCTGTATATTTAGGCAAATACTTCCTAATTTTCTTAGGAATTGAATTAGGGTAATCACTGATACCACTAAATATAAAAGGCATATATCTTTGAGTTACAAAACACCCCAAAGGGCTTAATACAATGTTATCTTTTTGCATATTTATGTCTGACCTTACACATGGGATATTACTCAACAACATATAATTATCAGGCACATCACTTATTATGTCAACTAGGAGTTTATTAATGATTGACAATAGCATTCCTTGCTTTCCAAGTTTTTATGCAATACAAACATGTTTCATAAATCCTTTTATGTGTTGTACTACTAGAAGTATGGTAAAACTAATCATTGTTCCCTTTTTGATGCTTGACATCCAATTTGGAAACATGTTTATCGTTAATCACAAACACCCATTATTATTAGAAATAGTGAACTGTTTAGTTCTGATAAAATGCCTGGTAATTGTTTGCAGCATGTATCAATCTCTTTTCCAGACTATAAATAGAACAATCTAGGACTATTCCTTCATTTATTCATTGGTTCTTCAGACAAAGTTGCCACCTTATCAACAAAGGACAGGTGTTAAAAGAACTTTGACATTTTGTTCTCTAAGTTCTGCTAGATTCTTGGTTTCACTACCCATTACAGAGTCGCACCATACCACCAGTAATATCTTTCACAATCATAATCCATTATCCTCGAAGTTGAACACTTATCTTCACTTTGAACAACAAGTTTTGGATAAGCACCTCCAACCCCTATGGTTCCCCTTTTTAAAAAATTTCTCAGAAGTTCTCCCCAATAAAATCATCCTTCAATGAATAACTCTAGAACTCCTGAATCCTTTGCTTATAGGAAACCATAGACCACAAGATTTTCAGGATTTATTCTCAACTACCTCACTCCCATAGGCTTGAAAGCATTCACTATGTACATTCAAAACAACATATCATTTAATATGACTCTATAACCATTTGCAACCAATGATTCAGAAATTTTCCCCAATATGAGAAATAATTCAAAAAATTTTGACCTCTGGTTACAAAAAATATTCAACACTTTAATGACTCTGTACCAGCACTGTCTAGAACTAAAACTTCTGAGTTCTTCCCTAGAGGAGTCACCATTCTGTTGGTGTTTTTTCCCACATAGAGATTGCAGTTCTCTAATAGGTAGCCAACCCCTATTATGGATGACTGCAAAAACTAGTGGCCAACTAACGAGAGTCAGTTATGGACTAACCTCTCCTACACTTTTGGCTCTATAGGACCAAGGTGGGTAAACCTAAAGGTGTTCATAAACACACATTATAACTGGTAAAAACACCTTTTGTATACAGATTACAATCCCTACACATTCAAGGGAATAGCCATTATTCTTGATATTGGCAGACCGAAGAATAATTACAGGCACCAAAGAGCAAAGGAATTGACCAACTAAATGCAAGAATTACTTCCCATAGGAAGACAAGGTTTAATATGTGGTTATGTTCAACATTTGGATCACGATGCTTAGAACTATAGCCTCAAACCAAATATAAAGGTTGCAAACATTATATAGTGCCTCGTCCATTGGGTGACAGAGTCATACAAAGTCTAATTTTGATATTGTGAACTTATCCTCATATAGCATTACTACTATGAGATGTTTCAGTATATTTAAATAGTGATTCTTAGCGAATCCTGAGTATATACAACCATGAACATGTAATTTATCTTTTCAAGCATTTGATTAACTCATTAAGTTAAAACAAGAAAACAAATTACACTTTCAATTCATCATTGAAACTGAAGAGAGAAACCCTTGATAAATCCATTCATAATCCATGGCACACACACAGGAGAGCAAACCATCTTAATTTTGTAGATTTTTTTCGATATCAGTAATTAAAAGCATAGCATACTAACGTTATAAAAATCCCCACCCAGGGTGATTTCCTTAATAATGTTCACAAAATTCCAACATTAAAGCTAATTGTACAGACTCCAAAGTTTCAGACCCAAAATTCTGACTCTCCAATGAGCCGTGAAATCTCCTTTATATAACATGAGAGAAACAAGCATTAGGCTACATTATCAGTGTCAAAATTGAATTTCAACCCAAAGCAAAATTCAAATTCACATTCCTCATCATTTGATAACATCATGCATGATCGGAGGAATAAAAAAAATGATTACATAGTAACCAGTCAGAGAAGAAAATTTTGTGCAAAGCACGCACATGTCCATGTCCAGATGATGAAATAGAAGGAAAAGAAATGTCCAACAACCCACCACCCGTAACCATCAAGAAAACACATGGCCCCGGTACAAGTGACCACTTCGAGTTCGGGCCTGAGACAATGACAAAACCACCTTCCCCCTACCATCCTTGTTAGCACAACCCCTAACAACTGGACCCAGTCCCTATGCAGTTATAGGTTCAATTGCCAGGACCTCCTCATTTACCCCCATGAGCTTTGTCAAGGTGGCCAAGTAACACTGGTAGTCTGAATTGGTGTCAGATTTATTATCATCAGAATCATATATGACCACAAGGGATGAGCAACATACTAGCTTCTTTCAAGTACTCCTAGTAGTAACCCCAGGTGCCATGGAAGTAACTGGCTCCATCATGATTGGCAACGTTCGGGCTCCCAGCCTCACACTCCTACGTTCAGTCGATTTTTCCATAGAGAAAAACAAAACCTTACAACACATTGGAGAAGAAACCTTCCTACACAAAAACAAAAATTCAATGCTAAACGAAAGTAAGTTGGTCAACATTTATAGAATGGCTTAGTGTGCAAGATATAATTTCTTGAAAGCAATTCAAGCACTTGAACAATTAGTGGCTAATACAGCCATGAGTGTTTTCTGTAGGATGACACTGTTTGCACGCCAGAGAAAATTAGGAGGAGATACCCTACAAAATCCATGCCATTAATGAAACTAGTAACAAAAAGGTAGTGTATGCCATACAGATGAATCACACATCCCTCCTTTGAATTTTAACCACTGATGCGGAACACATTCGATGAATTAGAGGGTTGAGATCAAGTCAATGAGTATTGACAATCCACTTCAACACCTGGGAAGACACGTCCAATCAAAACCCATGAAAATAGGAGGCATGAACCAGACAGTGGGGCCCACACAACTCCATTGGCCCAGGAAGAAAGACCACATGTCACCCCTTCGTAGACCTCGCAATACCTTTAGTTATATTTACTCCGATCATGTGAGGTGTACGAGGGGTCATAATTAAACCCGTTATTAAATACCATTGGTAGTGAAGAGATGACCAAACATCACCACCAACACCTTGGGGAAAACCCCACACATCCGTTCATGCCAGATGGCAACATCTTGCAAACCTCGCACCACTTTGGTGATGCCAGTAGGAAAACCTATGAGGTTGGCGAGAAATAGCCAAGATCAAAACCTGCGATTGGACGGTTAGCCAGACATCAGGTGTAGCACTCAGGTGGGACCGACCAATGAAACCCCTGGTGTTATAAAAACTTAAGCCATCCTAGCAGAAAGACTAGTAAGCCAGGTGAAAGGGGCCAATAAAGACATGACCTGAGAGGGATAAAACCTTATTAAAATGGTCGGTTACCCTCGGTAGTAAGTCACTATTGAAACATAATAATAGGGTTTTCAAAATTCAATAATTAAAATCACCATGGGTAACTTTGAAACCCCAAAACCCCAGCTCGCATCACTTAAAAAAAATGAAAGTTCCATCAAAAGGAAAGGAGCAATCATCTACCAAAATGCTAGAGTTGATTCATATAGACCTCTGTGGTCCTACACGAATTGGAAGCCTCAATGGTGATAGGTATTTTAAGCTTTTGATTAATGATTACTCTAGAATGACATGGGTTACTTTTCTTAGAGAGAAATCTCAAGACCTAGATAGATTCAAAGTGTTCAAAGAAAGAGTAGAGAATGAAGTAAACCCAAGAATGAAATATTTAAGATTTGATAGAGGTGGAGATTTCATTTCTAGTGAGTTTAATGAATTTTGTGAAGAACATGGGATAAAGAGACATTACTCTACCCCTAGAACCCCTCAGTAGAACGGAGTTGTGGAAAGGAAGAACCGAATTATTCAAGAGGTTGTATGGAGAGTGATGAAAAAAGAAAATGTTCTTGATATATATTAGAGAGAAGCAATCCACACTTTTGCTTACATTCTCAATAGAGTTCAGATCAAGGGTAACAACACAAAGACTCCTTATGAGCTATTGACTGGTAAGAATCCTAATGTTAATTACTTTAAAGTGTTTGGAAGCAGATGTTACATTAAGAGAGATGATGAAAATATTGGGAAGTTTGATTCAAGATGTGATGAAGGTATTTTCCTTGGATATTCAACTAACAACAAAGCATATAGATGCTTCAATAAAAGATTGAGGAAAATTGTTGAAAGTGCAAATGTGAAGGTTGATGAAGCTATGCATAGACCAATTGAGATAGCTGAAGTTGAACCAAATGATCGAATCTGCAAACAAATACAAGAAGAGGAAAAGGAATAGTAAGAATAGAGTGAAGAAGAGGAGATTTTGGAACCTGCTAAGATTCCCAAGTATGTACAGAAGAATCATCCAGAGGAACATATAATTGGAGACATAAGTGAAGGTGTAAAAAGAAGAAGAAAAGTGGTTGAGGTAAATTTTTGTTTACTTTCTAAGATAGAACCTAAGTATGTGTGTGAGGCATGCAAAGATGAGATTTGTATGAGAGAATTGAAAGAGGAATTTCAGCAAATAGAGAAGAATTAGACATGGGAATTGGTTCCTAGACCTGTAAACAAGAATGTAATTGGTTCAAAGTGGGTGTTCAGGAAGAAGCTAAATGAACATGGTGAAGTAGTAAGGAATAAGGAAAGACTTGTATGTAAAGGGTATTCATAGGTTGAAGGAATAGAATTTGAAGAAATTTTTTCCCTGGTGACAAGAATGGATGCCATTCAAATGTTTTTGGCATTTTCTTCTTGTAAAGAATTCAAAGTGTACCAGATGGATGTTAAATCTACTTTCCTCAATGGAGAATTGGAAGAAGAATTGTACATGGAGAAACTAGAAGGATTTCAACTGTTAGACAAACTAGACATGGTTTACAAATTTAGAAAGGCATTGTATGGACTTAAATAGGCTCCCAGAGCTTGGTATGTAAGGTTGGATAGATATTTAACACAAGGATTCAACAAAGGCTACGCTGGAAAAGAATCTCTATTTTAAAGTTGAAGGTAAAAGAATGTTGATAGTTGTGGTATATGTTGATGACATTATTTTTGGAGGAAATGAAAGTATGTCCAAGAAATTTTTAGATGAGATGCAAAATGAGTTTGAGATGTCTATGATTGGTGAGTTGAATTTCTTCCTTGGACTAAAAGTGAACAAACTGATAAGGGGATATTCATTTCACAATTTAAGTATGTTAAAGAGTTTTTGAAGAAGTTTGGAATGGATGATTCCAAACCAATCTGTACCCCTATGGTAACTAAATGCAAGCTAAGTAAGGATGATGAATCTTCTAGAGTTGATCATAGCATGTAAATGTCTATGATTGGTGGACTGCTATATCTTACTGCAACTAGATTGGATATCATGCATGCAATATGTTTGGTTACAATATTTCAAGCAAAACCTAAGGAGACACATGTTAAACCTGTAAAGAGGATATTTAGATACTTAAAGGGAACTCTAGATTATGGTCTATGGTATCCTAAGGATACTGATTTCACCTTGAATTCCTACACTAATGTTGATTGGGCTAACTGTGCAAGTGGTGGTGCATTCTTCCTTGGAGGAATATTGGTTTTATGGTTGAGTAAGAAACACAATTTAGTATTTCTTTATCCACTACAAAAGCTAAATATATTGTAGAAACATCTTGCTATACACATGAACTTTGGATGAAGCAAAATTTGAAGGAAATTGGTGTGATATGTGATGAACCTATCCCTATCTTTTGTGAAAATACAAGTGCAATAAAAATTTCAAAGAATCTGGTGATGCATTCTAGGACAAAGCATATATCTATCAAGTATTATTTCTTGAGGGAGAAGGTGTTGCATAATAGAGTCAAACTTGAATATATGTCTACCAAGGACCAAATTGCTGACATTTTCACTAAGGCACTTTTGAAGGATACTTTTGAGTATCTCAAGGGGAGGTTAGGGGTTTCTACCCCTCCTTCCTTAAATTAGGTACACATGGAAGTGCACAAGTCTAGTGGACTCACAAATTCTTTTTGGTATGGATTGATGATTGTGGTATACTCCTTAGGGGGAGTAGAGAGTTTCATTGTTGTAGTATGAGATGTGGGTACACTCCTAAGGAGGAGTGATCAAAGTGTAATGGAAAAATGTTTCTTTTCCATTGATGTCAAAGGGAGAGAGAAAGCCATGTGAAAAAGATGAAAGAGGGAGAGAAAATATTGTAAGGAGAGGAGAATGCAAAAATTCTTGTGCAGGTTTTCTAATCTGAAAAAGAAAAGAGAAAATAAGCAGGAGAGTGTGTATTCTATCTTTGATGGTTTTTCACATCATGTGTTCCCATCAATGAAAAAGGGGGAGATTGTTGCAAGTATGGATGAGTTTGGTGGTGTTGTCATTAATGTTGTCATTGATGTCAACACAATTTAGAGTGATTGTAGATGGTACAAGTATAGTTGAGATACTGTGGAAGTGTTGAGAGTACATGGAGCTATATTTATAAAGTTACAGTGTGTTGATGTCAAGTGATTTTGAGAAAATTAAGAAATAATGAAGATAGTGTTAAGTGTGTGTTCTGAGTGTGCTCTGGTAATGTGCTCTACATTTATTCTATGTTGATTCTATGCCTATGTGGATTTATAGTACTGTTCATGAGCTTCAATGTATAATATATCCAGTTTTAGCTTTTGGGTCGATGAAAGTGAAAGATGTGTTCACCAGTGTGTGAACCCGTTTGAGAGAACTATTTGTCTATGGATTGGGAGAGATGTTCTTACTTCACAATCTTCTGGTGGTTTGTTTTAGATATTTTAGATTTGGAAGAAGGTTAATCTTGATTTTTTCTATGTTCTCGAAAATGTGCTTGTGGTTTGGTGCTTCAAAAGGCTTGTTATAGAGCTATGATGTGTTTTTGCTCAGTCTTGTTGGGCTGTTGAATAGTGTTCTATGCATGAATTTTTTTGTAGTCATTATGGATGTTCCTAAAGGTTTATAATAAGTGTTCTAGTATTTGGTGAAGTGTTTTGGGCGATCCATGTGTGATCATCTTGCTGGATATGTGCACACTTCAAAGATCATTAGTGTTTTCATTAGGTTTGGCTGACCTGGTGTCTACATGCTACATGAAGATTAATAATCAATTAAGGAAGCGTGTGATTGATCCAAGATGTTATTTTGGGTCTTAATTAAGTTTGTGTTTGGTCCTCTCTCATTCTTATCCACCACGAGAATGTTGAGTAGCCAACCTAATTTGAATTTGTGAAATGAAGGATGTATAGCTAACCTTAAGAATGTTTCTAAGGTTGACGATGGTATGAAAACAAGTCAAGTTGTTGTGAATTGGAGAAGAAGAGAAAAAAAAAAAGTGCCAAAAGTAGAGTGTAAGAGTGAATTAAGGCAACAATACTTTGATGTGTTAGATTCCTGAAAGCAGTGAGCTGAAGGTGTCTATAATCCCTTGATCAACTAGCGGTTGTGTTGAACCTATTGCGGTGGATTTTCTATTGTATATTTTTTATTGTAGGTAGTGATCCTCCTTTTGGATAGTGAATCCTATTTGTAGGTAGTGAGCCTTTTTATTTGGAAAGTGAGTCCTTTCTAGGGAGTGAGCCTTTGTATCCAATATTGCATTACTATTATACTATGAGTTAATCCTCATCGTGGTTTTTCCCTCATTAGGTTTTCCACGTAAATCTAGTGCCTTTGGTGTTATCTTTCAGTTATCTAAATTTTATGTTTATACTTAATAATAGATTAAAGTTAAAGTGAAATTGATTAAGGTTAGAAGTAAAATAATTTGGTACAACTGATTCACCCTCCCTCTTAGTTGTCTTGTGTATTTCAACAAATTCACCATCTTCATTCAAATTATTCCCGAACACCCACTTTGAACCAATTAAATTATTGTTTATAGGTCTAGGAACCAATTCCCATGTCTGATTATTCTCTATTTATTGTAATTCCTCTTTCATTACTCTCATCCAACTCTCATCTTTTCATGCCTCACTTATAGTCTTATGTTCTATTTTAGAAAGTAAACACAAATTAACTTCAACCACTTAGCTTCTTGTTTTTACACCTTCACTTATGTCTCTAATTATCTGTTCCTCCGGATGATTCTTCTGTACATACTTGGGAGTCTTAGCAGGTTCCAAAATCTCCTTTTCTTCACTTTATTCTTCCTCTTCCTTTTCCTCTTCTTGTATTTGTCCATAGATAGGATCATCTGGTTCAAATTCAGCTATCTCAACTAGTCTTTGCATAGCTTCATCAACCTTTACATTTTCACTTTCAACTATTTTCCTCAATCTTTTATTGAAGCATCTATATGCTTTATTGTTAGTCGAATATCCCAGGAAAATACCTTTATCACATCTTGAATCAAACTTTCCAAGACTATCATCATCTCTCTTAATGTAACATCTACTTCCAAATAATTTAAAGTACTTAATAGTAGGAGTCTTACCAGTCCATAGCTCATAAGGAGTCTTTATTCTATTACCTATGATATGAACCATGTTAAGAATGCAAAAAACAATGTGGATTGCTTCTCTCCAATATATATCAGGAATATTTTCTTCTTTCATCATTGTCCTTGCACCCTCTTGAGCAGTTCGGTTCTTCCTTTCCTCAACTCCATTTTGCTGAGGGGTTCTAGGGGCGGAGTAATGTCTCTTTATCCCATGTTCTTCATAAAATGCATTAAACTCACTAGAAGTGAATTCTCCACCTCTATCAGATCTTAAACATTTGATTCTCAAGATTACTTCATTCTCTACTCTTTCTTTGAACACTTTGAATCTATCTAGGGCTTGAGATTTCTCTCTAAGTAAAGTAATCCATGTTATTCTAGAGTAATCATCAATCAAAAACATAAAAGACCTGTCACCATTCAAGCTTCCTATTCTTGTAGGACCACAAAGGTCTATATGAATCAACTCCAACATTCTAGTAGATGATTGCTCCTTTCCTTTAAAACCGCTTCTTGTTTATTTTTCCATTTGACAACTTCCACAAGCAAAATTGGTAGGCTTTGTGATTCTAGGAAGATCTTTAACAACTTCTCTTGAACTGATCCTAATCAGATTATCAAAGTTTACATGTCCCATCCTATGGTGCCACAACCAAATTTTATTAACTTGAGAAGTAAAGCACCGACCATCACCACTTTTAAGCTGATAGATGTTTCTATGAGTTATTTTTCTTGCAGCCACCACAGTTTCAAACCCTTTTCTGATCTCATAGGTGTTATCCTGAAACACAAGCTTAAAAAATTTGCTACACATTTGTCCAACACTCAAAATATTATGACTTAAGCCCTTAACATAATAATCATCATCAGTACTATGTTTAGCACCAGAATCATCTCCAAACATAACCAATCCTCCATCATATTTTTTAAGTTTAGTAAAATTACTCTTGTCTTTCGTCATGTGATTTGAACATCCACTATCAATTACCCAATAGTCTTCATCTTGTTTAGCATGACATGTAGTAACTAGAGTACCTTCCATCTCATCATTCTTATCCTCTGAACCAGATTCCCTTGCACATCTTCCATGGTTAGTAGACACATATTTATTCACCAAGGCTAAAAATAAGCATTCATCTTTGTCATCCTCAAATTCAGACTCATCACCAAAAATTATAGCTTCTCTAACATAATACAATTTCTTGAACTTCTTGTCCTTTTTTTTTTACAATTATTATCTTTGTTCTTCTTATGTGCAACTCTATTTGACATCTTGATGCATAGTGACCAATATTTCCACAACTAAAAAATTTAAAAGGTAACATACCTTTGTACTTACCAGTACCTTTCTTTAATTTCCTTGTAAAGTTTTCTTCCAACTCTTCTGAACCATCACTATCATAATCATCCTGTATCTTCATTGCTTTAAAGACTGATTCAACTTTCTCCTTTTCTCTTCCAAAATTCCTCATCTCAAATGTAGTCGAGGTGCCAAATAACTATTCTTTAGTAAATGTCTTCAGATCATATGATTCTTGAATAGCAAAGACCTTGTCACTATAATTCTCTGGTAGGGTCATCAAGATCTTCTCTATTACATCTTCATCTGCCATGGTACCACCTTGATTTCTGATTTCATTTGCTGTAAGTTCAACTCTTTGATAGTAGCTTGCAATATCTTCACTTTCTTCCATTTTCAAACTCAAATCTGTGCTTAGCTATTAGCTTCCTTGAAAATTCCACTCTAGCATTCCCTTAATAGATATCTATCAATTTTTTTGATACTTCATAAGCATTGCCCAAAGAGATAAATTTTGTTTGTTCAGTTCTAGATAAGGCACTAAAGATAGCATACCTTGATTTTTGATTCTCCTCATAGTCAAAATCTCATCAACATAAGAAGGACCACTAGCTGATGCAACATACTTTGTCTCCACGAATTTTCAAGTCTTGAAACCAAGAGATATCGGGTAACTTCTCATCTGCTCCTTCTAGTCACTATAGTCAGCTCTATCAAAAATAGGTATTTTCAACTAGTGCGCCATCTAATCTACCTCAAGTGATTAAGCTCTTCTCTAAGGAACCAAAGCTCCTATGCCAATTGTTGAAATGCACAAGAAAATTAAGAGGGGGGCATGAATTAGTTGTACCAAATTATTTTACTTCTAACCTTAATCAATTCCACTTTAAATTTAATCTATTATTAAGTATAAACATGAAATGTAGATAATTGAAATAAAACACTAGAGACATTAGATTTACGTGGAAAACCCAATGATAGAAAAAACATGACGAGGATTAACTCACAATATAATATTAATGCAATACCAGATACAAAGGCTCATTGGTAGACGACTCACTACCTAGAAAGGACTCACTGTCCAAATATAAAGGCTCACTACCAATAGATAGGACTCACTATCTAGAAGGAAGCTCAATGCCTACAAACAAAAAATATACAATAGAAAATCCACCACAACATGTTCAACACATGCGCAGCTTGATCAAGGGATTTTAGACACCGTTAGCTCACTGCTTCCAGGAATCTAGCACATCAAAGTACTGCTTCCTTGATTCACTCTTACACAATTTTCTTTAAACACTTTGGAACACTTTTTAGAAACCTTCAAGAACATTCATAGTGACTACAAAAAACTTCATGCATAGAACACTCTTCAATAGTCGAACCAGACTGAGCAGAAACACAACGTAGCTCTAGAAAAAGCCTACAGGAGCACCAAAACATAGAAAACATCAAGATTAACCTTCTTCCAGATCCAAAAGATCTGAAATGAACCACTAGAAGATTGCAGAGCAAGAACATCTCTCCCAGTCCACAGACAAATAGTTCTGCCAAATGAGTTCACACACTGGTGAACATATCTTTCACTCTCCATCGACCCAAAGCTAAAACCGAGGATATACTATCCATTAAAGCTCATAAACACTACTATATATCCGCATAGGCATAGGATCAACACAAAATAAATGCAAAGCACATTACCAGAGCACACTCATAACACACACTTAACACTGTCTTCATTATTTCTTAATTTTCTCAAAATAACTTGGCATGAACACACTGCAACTTTATAAATATAGATCCATGCACTCTCAACACTTCCATAGTATCTCAACTATACTTGTACCATCTACAATCACTCTAAACTATGTTGACATCAATGACAACATTAATGAAAACATCACCAAACTCATCCATACTTGCAACATTCCCCCACTAAGTTGACTCACCTAAGGGTTGTAAGCCAATTCTTTATGGGGATCTCTTTTCCTAATGAAATAAAAAAAAGATAGGTTCATCACCCTCATTTTCCCCATTTCAAATTGAACCTATTTTTCTATGTTTCATTTCTTATATTTTTTAGTATTTGTATTTAAATATATACATTAAGGGTTGTGTTTAAAAAACACTTGTTAGAAAATTGCTAGCAACTAACCTATTTAGGGGGAACATGACAACACTTCCTTCCTCAAATTGCTTCCCCTCAAGAAATTTCAAACTCGAGTACTCAAATATATTCATTCATTCCCATGTAGCATTATTGAGGGGAAGATTTATCCACCTCACTAAATAATTTAGAATGATCTTGTTTCACAACTTCTTCTCCCTCTTAAATGATAGCCTTGGAATCCAAAATTAATTTCCCTTCATCATCAAGTGGTGACAACTCTAATGAGGGTGTGACTTGTTTTCCAAGAGCCTTCTTAGGCATGCCACATGAAAAAAATTATGAATCATGTTTTTTGGAAGTTCTATCTCCTATGCTACCTCATCTATCCTCCTTATGATCTTTTAGAGTTTTTAAAAAAGTGGCTTAAGTTTTTTTGCACCGGTCCCCTTGAGAGAGGATTTTCTATATGATTGAAGTCTCAAGAAAACCATGTCTCACACCTCAAAAAACCTTTCCAATCAGTGACATTTGCATACATCTTTTGTTGGATTTTGGATTGTTGTAGGTTCTCCTTAAGTACTTTCATGATATCTAGGCCTTGCTGAACCAAGTCTCTAGCTCTAGGTGTAGGCACCCAAAAATGACTAACACATTTTGTCATCATATCTCATCAATTTGACTTCTGATTTTAATTAAATAATCTCATTATTTAATTATATTAGCACCATTTCCCCTTCATCTTGGAGAATTAGATAATATTAATTATTTAATTATTTAAAATTTGAATTTTCCCTCCTTTTGTACTTTAACTAAATAATTCTTAATTATTTAATTAATTGAACTAATTCATCATTTTCCTCTACATTGATAAAATAATTTAAATTAAATAATTTATTGATTATTCCTCTCTTGCACATTGGTTAAAAATAATTTATAGTTATTTAACTAATTTATTTTCAATTAATCTTTTCTATTTCCCAATAATTAAATAATTATTTATAGGTATTTAATTAAACTAATTATTCTTCCATAAATTATTTTCTTCTAGAGATAAATAAAATTATTATTTTATTTATTTTTGCTATATGCACATGAATTAAATACTTTATTTATTTAATTCCTCGTGCACTTTCAACCTCATCAGTTAATTCATACTCACTTCTCGTTCACTATCCAGTCTATTCAATCTTCTATCTAACCTATTCAGTCCAACTTATAGTCACTTGTACTTATCTAATCAATCAATTTCACTTAACTCCTCTGTAAAGTGAGTTAGCTCAAATCATGCAATTAGTTAACTCCTCATCTCTCTTAATCAATTCCTCTCAATAATCCCCATCCATTGATTTATCTATCCAATCTCAACTGTTGATCAATTTCAAACACAATCTACAAATACAACCTCCATCCATCTCATTGGGTCCTTCAAAAAACTACTTAATTTTATTATCATTATTATTAAGTGCTTTATGCTAAATTCTAAGATCAACTGCACTACCATTCTTCAAGGTATAATTGAAGAGAAATGAAGCTAAGCAAGGTGAGTGTATAAGGTTATTATTGCAGCTTTGATTTATTGTTTATGCAATTTCCTTAAGCTTTATTTAGTGTTTTAATTTGATTGTGATTTGGGTTTATTGTTGTTATTGTTCATTTTCACAATCATTTTACTGATCCACATTTTAGAACATTTGGTGGGACCCACATCTTAGATATTTAATGGATTTTGTGAAATTTTTATGTTTTTAGAAGTTATAGGGTGAAATGACACAAGTGATTTGTATTTTGATGAAATCAATTGGATTTTTAGTACAAATGATTTGATAAATGACACATTTGATCTTGTAAACAATTCAAAAATTTAGGGTTTTTGGTGAAATTGATCATAATTTCATCACAATCAATTGGGTTTTTTTTCATTTGATTCATGATTTATTGCAGTTGATTAACAAAATAATTTAATTTGTAGGGTTTGGATTTTATTTGGTCATTTCTCATTTTAAAAAAAAATGTTTACTATTTAACATGTGCTCTGCTAACTTTTGATTGCATTTTGACTACATTTGACCCTTGGATGTTTAATTAATCATTCTACTAGGGTTTCCCTATTTGTTTTAGAATAAGTTCTATTTTTATTATAGTTTGGTGTTGTTGATTCAGGTTCAATGAAATTGATTGATATAATTGTAGGAGTTGAGAAAATACAACACCACAAACCCTGAAGATCACCTGCATGCAAATAACCTGTCACAAAAGAAGAGATGGAGACAAACAAGCAAGGGTTCTCTGAAAATTGAAAAATGTATATATCAGAGAGAATGAGAGAATGAATTGATATGAAATACAATGGGATCAATCCTTATAAAAAGGAGATCATGCAAACCCTAATAGAAGCTCTAATAGGATAACATTTAATAATTAATATAATTATTAAATGTCACATTATGCAAACTAACGTGAAATATTAAAAAGGGAATAAAGGTAACTTAATCAACATAATTAAGTTAAAACCTTTACTCTAACACCCCCCCTTAAGATGAGCAATAGTGCAGCTACAAACAAATGTAGAAAAGCAAAGGTAACTACAATGCAAGAAGGCAAACATGGGTCCCGACAACTAGGCTAGATCAGGTACCCAAATACAACCAAATCTCTGTAAAATGGAGAAATAGAGAAAACCTCATGGGAAAAAGCTCTACTCCAAAAAGAGAAGAAGAGAGCCAAGAAGAGACATCACTGAAGTAGAAGAAGTTGCAAAAAACTGTCGAAAGATGACTGCTATGGTGCTGAAGAACCTCTGTTGAAGATAGGATGATCAGGAACAAGAAGACAATAATCTGCATAAGTGCCCATACAACACTAATCGAATTAGATGGCAAACAAAGGAAAACACCTGGAACGAAGATACAGATGGCACAAGAACCAATAGTCTGAAACACTGATCAACTGAGAATGGAAGATTCCTTCCAAGGCGAAACCAAGGAAGAATTAGCATGAACAATATAATAACCCCCCCATAATGTTGAATTGGGAGAGCCTGACAGATCCACTAAAATGATGTGAAACACCCTATAGTGCATGAAGGAGAAGAAACATCTGAAAGTGTGCAAGATAGCACCTGCAACTAAAAAAGTGGTGTGCAAAACAAAGCACACATGCATGAGGCTAGAATCATATGGATCCATTGTCGTCGTGGAGGGACACTCACTGGACAAAGGTGTGATGGCAAATAAAGGAAAACTACACAACCCGCAATGGTATCGATTCATTGTCGTTGTGGAGGGATACTCACCGGACAAAGATGTGATGGAAAAACAAAGGAAAACTACACAATCCCTCATAGCACTTTATAATATTAGTGCGATTACAAAATGTGGCACAACCTTATGTGCAAAATCCCCAAAAGATGCATGTAGAATAGTGTGGAACTTTATCTCAGTGCGTTTACATAAAAAATAGCTTACAAATGATGCTCAAAATGTCCTCAAAGGAAAAAATGTTGGAAATACATGAAGAACAGCCAAGAACAAAGCATCCCATGTGAACAAAAAGTTTCGAAGAGCAAATATGTCCAGGTAATCCACCAAAGTGTGAAAACACAAATAACTGAATAAAATATACCTAGAGTGAAATCTAGAAAAATAGCATGGATGAAACTGAAGAACTCTAAAATACGGTTCCAACGCTGCTGAGATGGCGAAAAATGGAGAAATTGATCAAAAGTTATGAGCTTGAGACTGAAAAATAGCCCCTTTGTCTTTAATTGGCTGTAGAATGCACCAATAGGAAAAAGAAGTGATGAGACCCACATTACTAGAAAGATGACAAAACCAGCTTTCCGATGATATCTTGCTTGCCAAAAAACGATATCATATGCCCAAGTTACGGCCTCCAGAATAAATCAGCTCCAAAGAGGGAAAAAACTAGTGCTAGGTTAAATTTGACGGTCATATGACCATCGCAGCAAAAACTCTGTGTTAAATTTGACGGCCAAACGACCGTCACCGTAACAGTGCGATTGGTCTATTATAGGAAAAAAAATGTTTTTTATATAAAAAAAAACAATAAAAAAAAGATTGATTATTTATTTTTAAAAAAATCATAAAAAATACAGAATTTTTTATTTAAAAAAATTAAAAAAAGTTGGGTGGGGGAGGCACGTGGGCCCACCCCCACCATACCCATACACGCACAGGTACACTGCACAGCACTGCGTAGGGTACACTGCGTAGGGCTGCGCAGGTACCTGCGGCCTGCGCTGGGTCCTAAACCCTCGGCCTTAACAAGTCGTAAAAAGGCTTTTGATTTTTTCTTTTTTGTTATTTTTGAAAAATAAAAAATATTTTTGACGAAAATTTCTGAAAAATAGATAGGCAGAAAAAAATTTCGAAAATAAAATTTACCAGGCAGGGATGGCCGTACGGCTGTATTTGCAAAAAAAATTTGCCTAAAATTTTGACTTTGTCCAAAATGGACGAATGAATAGTCGATTTAGGGGTTTTGGACCGCTGCGAATGCAATGATGAGGTCCGTTTGAACTGAAAATGCTTCAAAATTGTAGGTATTCCCTAGATGAAGACAACAAGCCCCAAACCCTTAAAGCTCCAAAAATCTTCAAAACAAGAACAGGAAGCAACAGGTGTGGAGCTCTGATACCATGTAGGAGCTGAGAAAATACAACACCACAAACCCCAAAGATCACTTGCATGCAAATAACCTATCACAAAAGAAGAGATGGAGACAAACAAGCAAGGGTTCTCTGAAAACTGAAAATGTATATATTAGAGAGAATGAGAGAATGAATTGATATGAAATACAATGGGATCAATCCTTATAAAAAGGAGATCAGGCACTATTAGATGGAATCTCTATTCAAAGACACCACTAAACTATTGGAAGAATGAAGAAGAAATCCTCTGATGTGTTGTTATTGATGCCAACATTATTTGGTGACTACCTTTGCCCATCCGGTAGACTGTGTTTGTGTTACCTTGATCCAATAATTTGCTCTAGATTCACTCATAGTAGAATATCAACCTATATGATTTTAATATGTTATTCAATACTATTGAATGCTGCTTTAGACATGAATTCACCAATTTTGGTTGAATATGCTAAAATAAATAAATGACAATAGTTTGGCTTACAATTTTTGGTATGGTCTTCTTCTAGCTGACCTAACTTATGATTGGGACGTTTTGTTTTGAGTGCCAAAGAAGTTTTTGTTTTGAGCTGACAAGATATTTTGAGTTGAGTATGCTTACATCTAATTAGGCAAACCTAATTGATGTATAAAAATGTAACCGTGTATATATATGGGAAACATCTTTGTATTACATATACGAGATAAATGATGATGCGAGAGATGGGATAAGTAATGAGCAATGATGCAAATTTGTTTTGTGTTATGTGAATTTGTTGGTAGTTACTGTACACCTACAAACTGAAGCATAATTTTATTTTTCATAGCTTAATTGGAACTGAACTTAGGACACAAAAGGTGTATTTCATTAGTTCATCTTTTTTCTAGTGAGCCACACTTTTTGTAATCTTTTCAGGTTTTGAGGTTTTCAAGGATAGTGAGTCATGGTAGTGTGCCCTATTATATCTTATGATTAGTTATAATATATTGTGAGTTAATCCTCATCGTGGTTTTTCCCATTTTGGATTTTCCATGTAAAATTCTTGGTGTTCATGTGTCATGTGATGTTATGATTCCATTCATTTTTTTTTTTACAATTGAGTAAGATATGTTTTAACTATTGAATGGTTAGCAGTTAAATGGTTTAGTGGAATATTGATTCACCCCCCTCTCAATATTCAGAGAGCTCAACAATTGGTATTAGAGCTTGGTTCCTTTAGAAAAGTTTAACAACTTAAGGAATATCTTGAAGTTTGAACACATGGCTATTAAAAAGTATCATGTTCCTCCAGAAGAGATCTTTGCAACTAAAGAACTCCATGCTGCTTTTGAAGACCTATAAAAAACTGAAAATGAGAAAGAAACTCTAAAGGAAAAATTGAGTGAAGCAAATGAATGCATCCAAAATTTAAGAGAGAAAATCAAGAAGTCCAAAGAAAGGCATAGATAAATTAACAATCAGTTGAAGAAAGCAAATGAATACACCACCGGATTAAAGGTGCAAGTGGAAGAAAAGAAAAGAATTGAAGAATTTAAGAAAGTTGAAATTCAAAACAAAATTGATGAATGTACAAAGCTTGAACAAGAAGTGGTAACCCTAAGGTATGACTTTGAGAAAGCAAGAGCTCATGAGGAAAAATTCAAAACAAGTACTGCAATTCTTGATGAATTGATTGCATTTTAGAAACCAGCTAGAGATAAAGGTGTTTGGGACTTGAAGAAGGACAAAGCTCAGAGGAAAAACAGATTCCTAACAAGGTTGAAAATCAAAAGAAGACTCAAGATAATA
The DNA here is from genome assembly GCA_007115665.2 of Sequoiadendron giganteum. Taxonomy (NCBI): domain Eukaryota; kingdom Viridiplantae; phylum Streptophyta; class Pinopsida; order Cupressales; family Cupressaceae; genus Sequoiadendron; species Sequoiadendron giganteum. Next base: position 201,489,676 of record CM021109.1, on the reverse strand, counting down.
ATAGATAGATCAAAAACCAAAGAAGTAGTACCAGGAGAACTCCCATCTGACAACCAAATGCTTAAAGGTACCCATATTTGAATGGTGTTTATTTTTCATGCAATAAATTTGGTCATAGGGTGACAAAATATCAAAGTAGAATGAATCAGAATATTGGATTCTTTGTTGGACAATGTTTTGCTTGCAATAAATTTGGACATAGAGCTACTAAGTGAAAAAGTCAGATGATGATGATGAATAGATTCAATACAAGTGATGACACTCTTAAATTTTTCAAATTTAAGAGATTCCCATTTCAAAATTTTGTCTCTGCACTTTCAGAGGTGCACCTGACAAGTCTACCTGACTGACCCACTTTGGAGGATTGTATTTTGAAGCATGTTGATTTTCATGCAAAACCCATTTGCAAGAATATTCAATTGATATATGTGAATGTGCATGTCATTTTTTCAGCTTCCCATGATGAGTTCTGATAGAGTTTCTAAAAGTGAAGCTGGAGGGTTTTGACACTGTTCTGCTATTGGCAGATTGTCAGTTTTGCGAAACAACCTCTTGTTTGAGCTTGGATTTCACAACCAATTGACTGTCATGTAAGAACGAATGCTGTTCTGAATTCTTCATACCTAAATGATCTTGGGTGTCATTTTTCAGAGCCTCATAATCTGATTTGCTATTTTTAGCATATCAAAACCAAATGCAGTTCGTTCAGTTTCACATTTGTATTCCTGACAACCTTTCTGAGCGGTCAACTTTGATTGTTAATAAATTTTGATCAATGATGTTTCAAGAAAATTCCTTTTGCACACATGCTCAATGTACCCAAAATATCTACTGTGTCTAGTGGCAGCTTGCCAGGAGTTGATTTTCTATTTTTGCAAAATGGCAATTGAATCAGTTTTAATTGGTTCTAAACATGTTGCAGAAAACCTGACTAGGCAACTTTGCCGATTAATATCTCTCACTTCATGATATATTTTATTGAGATGTTTGTTGCACTTTACTTTTGGGTCAAAATACTATATGCTTGCAAGTTTTTATGGTTTCACGAGGTCATTTGCCCAATTTTCAAGGCCGATTCCAGAGTCAACCTAGCCTATTTTGACCATTTTCCAAAAGGGACAAAAGCCAATTTCTAATGACAACCCATTTTACCATTTCACTTCAAATGCATCCAAAAGTTGTCCTGAGATTGTTTGAGTGTGAAATTTGTTTGAAAACAATTTTTTTTTTCTCGAACCCACATGGGGCCCGACATGCTTTGCATAATTGTGAGGTTCGCTTCAAGTAAGTGATTGTAAATTCAGGAGATTTAGTGTCATGGAGCACAAATGCATAAGGGAATCAAATGATCATAAATGGATGTTGATGTGGGGATTGCTTTCCTTTCCATATATTTGAAGTGTGGTAATATGGATTTGATGCATACAATCTTTGTAGAAGGTAGAAGTTGTTATCAATTTCTCACACCAATGCTTGTCACTCATTGTCCCTATGATTTTTTTAAAAATGAAGATGATTTGGGTGAAAAGGATGCTCAAATTGAATGCCTTCAAGAATATTACCAGTAGGAAGTTTGAATCAAAGTTTACAATTCTTTTGTTCTAAAGCATAAAGAATGAAGGTGGTACTTTGCTTTCAGTTACCATAAGATAAAATCACAGGATTATTTAATCTTGCATAGTGCTTGATCAACTACATGATACTGAAAACTTAAGTCAAACACAACCACCGTGTGTTTATATTTGACAGAGGTGCCATTATTTGACACAAAATGTATTTGTTGAATAGACCTCAGCAACCATCAGAGCCCATGCTAAATGCAACCACTGGGTGTGCAAACTGTTTGGCATGAGTTTCAAAGTAAATGTGGTCTTGTGGCTTGCCATGTTTGCGGCTTGTAAGTAATGGATTCATTGGAAGGCTTTGGACTATTGTCTTCGCACGAGCTGAGAGTGGTATCGATTGGCTAAAAAAGACCCAATGTAAAATGTGATCTTATGGAACACCTTGATTACTTAATACACCATGGTAGAAGGGTAATGCATAAAATTCTTTATTGAAAAGGCTTTAGAGACTTTCAAGCTATTGCGCATGAGAGGGAACCTACAGATCAATTTTCTTTTGTGTTTTGAGAAGGGCATGATGGGGCAACAAAATTAAGTGACATTTGAAGAACAGGTGCACGAGATTGGGCAGTGAGTGGATTGATGGTGTAACAGAGGCCAATGGAATGCCATATGAGGGAAGCACAATGTAGAACAAGGTACGCGCGTCCATCAAGACATCTGAATGCAAGGAGTAGGGGCATGACCTACAAAAAGACAAAGGATGGACATCCATCAAAGCATGCCATGGGACAAGCATAATAAAAACTTTGAAGCAAACGTAATCAGCAGAGGCATTATTAGAAATGGGGAGATTAATGAGGCCCACGCTTGGAAGGAAGAATAGGGAGGAGGGTCTATGAAACATGTGAAGGAGGAAAAACCACCAAAAGAAACCCGTGTAGGTGAGGAGAAGACCAAGTGAGAGAGGCCTGCACCATGAGAGGAACAAAACAAATGGAGGTGCGTTGGCCTAGAAGGAGGATTAACACCGGGTGAGTCACAACCATGGGAGGCCCGCACCATATGAGGAGGTCTCCAGGTTGTAGGGAGCTCGATGGAGGATGCCAAGAGGGGCGTGTGCCTGGAGCTTGAGCATTGTGAATGGAAGCCAAATGCAGAGCTTAGGAATGAGCAAACACCAAATGGATTAGGGCCAACCTCGCAAGCCTCATGGGATTTTGGCGACGCCATCAAAATCCTTGCGAGGTGTGCAAGGTTGAGTGAGGGAGAATATGGTGGGCCCAAATTCTCATTTTCATTATGCGAATGGAAAGTGGCTTGTTTTTTATTTATTTTTAAGTGGTAAGAAGGGGGTAAAATTTTAATTATTTTCCCAATGGTGCAAATGGATGAAAGATAGAGGCCACTGGAAAAGTTTTGAAATTGCCCCATCGGGTGAGTAAAATTTTTAGGGGAATTTTAAATGAATATTTTAACATGTAAGGTTAAAATATTCCAAATTGAATATTTGAATATTGGTTGCATAGGAAATGTGTTTTACTTATAAAAGGTAAAAAATGGCAAATATCTTAGGTTAAAATATTCCAAATTGAATATTTGAATATTGGTTGCACAGGAAATGTGTTTTACTTATAAAAGGTAAAAAATGGCAAATATCTTAATAGTGCACATGAAACAACACAGGGTAAATTTTTTACTTGCCTAGATGTAAAGTGAATTTAATATTCACTGTGTGAGCAAACATTCTCTTTGTTGGGGAATAAAATATAAGAGAATAATGGTAAAATGAATTTAATATTCATTTTATAATAATTAAAGGGCCAATATGTGCTAGGTTTTAATATGCAACAAGTCAAAGGGGAAAAAATATTAAGGAGAAAAATAAAGCTGCAACATTATAAAGCAGGGAAATATTTTATTGCAAAGTGAAATTTTATTGGTTGAGAAGTTAAATAATGTGCACCAATTAAAAAAGAGCTGAAACAAAATTTTCACGGGAAGAGATATATTTCCAGCAGTTGGGAGAAATGATGAGATTCTCCACATGGGCTGATTTCCAGTTGCAAGGCAATGATGAGTAGAAGTAGTTTTGAGAGAATGAGTTTGTTGCTGCAAAGGAAGAAGAGGAGATATTCTTTTTAGTTTGATCAACGGTGAATGAAGCTTCCAGATGGAATTTCCAGATCAGATTTAGGGCTACTCCTACTTGCTTCTCTTCCTCTATACCTTCTCTTATTATCTCATTGAAAAAGGTTTCGATTTTTTGTATTGGGTTGGGTAGATAGAGAATTGTAATTTTTGAGTCATTGTTTTGAGTCTGTAAGTTGTAATTTTCTGAATTCATGAGTAAATACAACCAGTTTATGCAAATAACATCATGAAGGTGTTTGTACATTCATGAATGTCTTCAGATTTTCTCCATATTTGTACACTTTTAGTCATATAAATTCAATAATACAAAGTGTCTTTGAGTTTATCATCTCAAATTTCATGAGGTTGTTTTGTCTGTTCATTGTTCTGTTTCAAAGAAATGGCTAAAATGTTTTGAGGAGTTGATTCTGATTTCAGATGTGTAGATGGGATATGATAATGAGAATCTGATTGATAATAAGAGAAGGATTATTGGTGCAAGGCACTAACAGTTGATGTAAAGCATTAGCAATTGAAATCCACTGGTTGAAGTCTATTTGTTGGGGAATTCATTTAGGTGTTTGACTCCATGGCCCAGAATTGGCACTGATCTTTTATGCAATTTTGTGCATCTCAGAAAAAAATTTAAATGCACAATCATTCTTATTCCTACTGTTTAGTTTTTTGTTTGTCCTACTTTCCAATGGCGGAGAGAGGGTTGAGTTACTAAGAATTTATCCAAGTTTGAGGTTGTCAATGCTTCCCTTAGTGTTTTTTCATTGGGAATTATCTGCTTTAAAAAGCAATGTCAGTGTGTATAGTTGAATTAAGTTTTAAACATTGTGTAGGTTTACCCACCTTGGTCCTATAGAGACAGAACTGTAGGAGATGTCAATATTTGACTGAATCTTGTCAGTTGGCCACTAGCATTTATGGTTCTTTAATATATAGGTTGGCTACCTCTTAGAAAATTACAAATCCTAGTTGGGTTGCATTTTTAAAACACCAACAACAGGTAGAATGGTTTTCAACACTAGTAGAATGATTCAATCATTTCAAGGCTATTGTTACACATGTAATGAATTTGGACATAAAGCTAACCAGTGTAGATCAAGGTTGAATACAAATCAGTTTAGATAGAAGAATGTTGTATGCCACACTTGGAACAAACCAAAACATATTGCAAAATTCTACAAAAGTAAAAGTGGAAAGAAACCTGATCCAAAACAAAAGAATAAACCTATGAATAAAGTGGATCCTACTGAAGTCAAAAAGGAAATGGAGAAGATATGGAAGGAAAAGGAAGAAACTAAGAGTAAGGATGAATCAAATGCATTTGTACCTGAATTTGGTGCAAATACTTCTAAAAACTGAACCCAGTAATGGTTTTAGGGGGATTAGTAACAAAGAAATCTAACAAACCCTTGAAATAAGAGGTGTCAAGCAGTGACATGGGGATATATGATGTAAGATGTCATTTTGAAGAATTTGAAAAAGTCTCTGACAAAAAATATGCAAATTTGGAGATTTGCAGAGAATGTTAGGGTTCTATAGTTTACTCAATAAGGTACTTATCAGCTTTTTGAAGTTGGAATGTATTTAATGCAAAATTAGGGAAAATTTGGTAAGGAATAAAGAAAAAAATTAAGTCGAGGTAAATCATTTTTTCACATTTGGAAGAAAGTAGAGCGAGTTGAAGCAATTTGAAGGTAATTTCGAGTATCTGACATCAAACCCTAGTCATTATTGAAGCTTGAGTAAGGTATTTACTACTATCTGTACTTTGTGGGCTTTAACTAGAAGCAATTTCCATAAGCATATACAAGTAAATTGAAGAAAAAATGGCCACTCCCATTGTGGTTGAAGTTTTTGAGAGACCCTGACCAAAATTTAGAAGGTATTATTGGAAGGTTTATGAAATTGACCTTGTGGGTGCATTCTGACAAATACCAAGTAATGTCATACCCACTAAGGATACTAGAACCTAAATTCATGGAAAAATGGAAGAATTTTACCATCAATAACTTTCAAAAATATGGGAGGAGCTGGTTGGAGACAAATTTTCAATGAAACCTAAATACAAAAATCTTGTACGAAAAATTCTAGATGTCTAGAATTGGTTCCCAGTTTTTTGCTATGAGATGGATGAAAAATTTGTTAGGATGGCACTTCGTAGGGTACATGATAAAATTGTGTGGAAAAGTGTAGCTAGAGTGATTACTAAGGTAACAAGTCTTTGTGACACTGGAACTATATGAGTGCTAAAGGATGCAAAGAATGATGTGGTCATGAAAATAACTAGCACCATATATGATGGAAGAGCACTAAAAAACAAACCTATTAAAAACCCTACTATGAGATATGATGTGGTTATGATCGATCATAAAATCTATTTCACAAATAGAGGCAGTTTAGTGTCTGCAACGACAATTTATGTCACACATGAGATGGTAGTTAATGGAAGGGATTATGATTTTTGTGAGTTTCTTTGACATCAACTTATGGATAACTTGAACCAAACTAAGACAAAGAAATACCCCTTCAATTTTTGTACATTTGTAGTTTTTCTGCTATTCTACTTTCTGAGGGAGCTACCTGGAAGAAAATAAATTATATAGAATTACAACAGACTGGTTGCACATCAAATCTTTGAACATTTAAATAGTCTTAGATATTTCAAAGCACAAAATAATGCTTTAACTAAATTCTTCATAGTTTTCCAAAACGACATGTATGAAAGAGATAGGGTTCCATGTAGCCTAGTGAAGAAGTATGCAAAGGAAATAAATTTTCTTGTGTCCACTGGTGAGTGCATTATAGAGGTAGTAAAACCTAGAACTATATGGATAGAGCCTCTAGGATATGAGGTTGATGAGAAAATGGTTGAAAGATTCATTGAAATGTTGTTAATCAGTCCTATGGATCCCTCTTTGCCCTGACATGGTACCTATGAAGAAAATTCTAATGAAGTGTACTTGGAAACTTTTGCACCTCAAAGGACAAAAAGGGTAAATAAGAATGTTGAGGCATTTTTATAGATGCATTCAATTTCTAAGGATGATGTTGAAAGGCTAAGGGAAGTTGCAGATGAGAAGAGGGATGAAGATACTAAACTACCCTCCGGACCTAGGAAATTATGAAGAGTATTAGCTACTACTGTCCCTACTCCCAGTGCAAATTCCATAGTGAAAGGAAAGAAGAAAGTGCACAGTACTCCTGAAAAAATTAATGTCACTGCTTCAATTGAACCTAGTACCCATGCTTCTAAAAGAAATAACATACCCCCTTGTTGCACCATGTGCCATTCCTGGAAGAAGAATAAAACAAAAGGAAATTAGGAAAAGGAACATAAGTATACTGTATAGGAATAAATTGATCTTAGATTGCAAGAAGAGAAAAAGTTGAAAATAAATCGAAGGAGCAGTAATTCCACCAACAATGAAGAAGTAGAAACTAGAGTCAATGTTGACATCTCAATAGATGGAGAGTTAGAGGAAGAAGAGAATGATTTTAAATTCATGTGCATGAGAAGAAGGGTGAAGAAGACACATCAAAACCTATGGTGGACATGCCCGACTCTCCTTCGATAAGTGATCATCCATCTTTAAAGTTGGAAGCCTTAGTAAATAATATGATAGATTTTGAGGATCTTTTTCTTACTACTAAGTTATTTGATGTAGTTAATGAAGAAGATAAGGAAAAAACCATAAATTATTTCATTTAGTATATAGTTATTTATTATTAGAATATGGAAACTATAAGGAAGAAGGTGACTAACAATGTATTGAAAGCTTTAGTACAAAGAAGGCATGAAGTTGTAACTGCTGATGACAAAATTAAAATTGATGCATTAAACACATTTGGATCCTCCTTATCTGAGGAAGATGCTGCTAATATGTTAAAATAGTGTTCTAAATTATTCAGAGTTAAATAGAGTCAATATTTTTATGGCTAAAGAGAAATACGGTACAAAAAGGCAAGGAAAGAAACACTTGATACAGTTAGGAAACTGACACAAAATTATGGAATGAGATATGTTGGAAACATGTGCCTCAATCTTTTGACCTGAACCTCTTGAAAGAGAAAAATTGGTGAGACACCTGGGATGTCTTTTCGACAGGAAGTTTATCTCTAAAGTCTCAAAGTGGTCAGATTAGTGAGACATATGGTTGGTCTTGCCGACGGTAGTTGTCGGTATGACCTAAATTGTCGGTGTGAGTTTACTGACTGAGAATGATGTTAGAAGTCTAGCCAAGAAGTTTCGTCTGGGAGAGTCTTACTGATATCAAAGGCATGAAGGTAACATTGGCTTTCGGTTAGACCCAAGAATTTTGTACCAAATTCTGTGATCTTGTTGATGGATCTATTCCTAGTTGGACATCAGTGTGACTCCTACCGATGAGGTGTTTCGAAATGCAGTTGAACTTAAGGACATCAAGATAACTTGAGACCTCAGTGGGACATTTAGGACTATCTTTGATGCTTGCTATCTTGTCGATAAGGCTGATTGGTTGATGTCGGGGAGACTCTTTCCGATCTGAGCGAAAGTCATCAGTGTGACCCGAGCGATCAGTGTGAGTGTTCTAATTCTCATCGATGATAGAATTTTGGCCGAAGAGTTCCATTAGGGAGACTCTTTCCAATCCGATGCTCATGGTCGCGATGGTTCTTTTGGGACATTGGGGAGACATGGGATATCAATGTGACTTTCTAGTCTTTCATCGATAGTGTTGGTCATGTCGATGGACTCGAAGGTGGACTATGATTGAAGGAATGCTGACTTGGTTGACCTGCTAAGTTATACAATGGACATTGGAGGAATGTGTTGAGTTGGTGGTGACCGTTCACTGACTGGTAAGATTGACAGTTTCTCTACAAAGGAAATTGA
>CM021109.1:201263684-201480990 GCA_007115665.2 Sequoiadendron giganteum | reverse complement strand
GATAAGAAGTCCAAATTGAAATCATAAGGGAGATCAAAGTCTCTTGGCAATAAGTCCAAGGTGAAGTGTTGGAACTGTGGGTATCTGTTTCATGTCTGAAATGATTGTAAAGAGGAGAAAAATAAGAAGAACAACAACTCTTCGGACAATGGTTCTTCTCAGAGTGATGCAAAATTCCTTCATTGCAGCCTTGGCAACTCGGGCATCAGATGATGTCTGGATGATTGATTTTGGAGCATATTTCCACATGACATCTCATAGAGATTGGTTCATAAAGTATGAAAAATATGATGGTGGAAAGGTGTATTTGGAAAGCGATTCATCTCTAGAAATAGTTGGCCGTGGAAGAGTCAAAATTCAATTCCCTGATGGAAGAATCAAAGGAATTGATGGCATGATGCATATACCAGGTTTGGCTCAGAATTTTTTTTTTTTAAGCAAGCTGAATGATGTTGGAGTGCAAGTATCATTCTCAAGCAATGGCTAAAAAATGACTAGAGGCTCCATAGCGCTTGCAAGGGGTGTTTGAATCAGTACTCTGTACAAGCTGGAAGGACTTTCTATTCAATGTAACAATGTCTCTGCAAAGTAACAAAAGGTAGTTCGTGAAGAGAAGGAAAATGTTCATGTAAGTGCAAAATCTTTGGAAGTTAAACTTACAATGGAGAAGACTATGCTCTAGAATCAAAGGCTCAGTCACATTAGTGAGAAAGGTTTAAAAGTCTTGAAAAATAAAAACCTGGTTGAGGGGCTTGATGATTGTAACTTGGAATTTGAATTTTGTGAACTTTGTATATATGGAAAACATCACCATGTTTCCTTTTACTCTAGTCCTCACAAATCTTCTGGCGTTCTGGATTATATTCACTCTGATGTTTTTGGTCCAGTAAATGTTCCTTCATTGTCGAAGTCAAAATACTATGTATTTTTCATTGATGATTATTCGAGAAGGGAATTTGTATATTTTTTGAAAATTAAATCAGAAGTGTTCAGTTGGTTTAAAGAGTTTAAGAACTTGGTTGAAAATCAGACTGGAAGAAAAATTAAATGCTTGAGGACAGATAATTGTGGTGAATTATGCTCTACATATTTTTAAAGGTGTTGTAAAGACCATGGAATTAAAAGGCATAAAACAACACTATACACTCCATAGAAAAATGGAGTTACTAAAAGGTTGAATAGGATGTTGATGGATAAGGAAAGAAGTATGTTGAGCAATGATGGTCTAGAGAAAAAATTCTGGGTTGATGCTATGGATACAACATGTTACTTATTGAATCAGTCTCCTTCGTTAGAACTTGTTGATAAAATTCCTTTGGAAGCATGGTCTGGTCATAAGCCCTCTCTGAGACATGTTCGTGTCTTTCACTGCAAAGCATATGTTTATGTTTCGAATGAGAAGATATATAAATTGGAGAACAAAGTTGTTAAGTGTATCTTCATTTGCTACGACATTGGTGTGAAAGGATACAAGCTTTGGAATCCTGTGAATGAATAGGTTGTGTACATCAGAAGTGTTATTTTTCGTGAGCTGAAACCTTCTTTAGTGGATCTGTAGTCAGGGATGAAAGAAGTCAAGGAGGAAAATTATGTTGTTGAAATTCCTCTAACACTAGAAAAAGAGGAACAATAAATTGATAGTGTACTTGAATATGAGGAGAGTTTGAGTAGCTCCAAGAGTTCTGAAGAAGAATGACAACCTCAGCCTCAACCTATGAGGATGTTTGCACATGAGAAGAAGCAACATGATAGGTATGGATTCTCTACATTAGATTCTACATGTGCTTATGCTTTAATTACTAGGACTGATGAGCCTAGGACTATAAAAGAGGCAATTGGAATGCCTGACTCAAACTCTTGGTTGGAAGACATGAAGGAAGAAATGGCATCATTAGAGAAGAATGAAACTTGGATTTTGGTGCTCTTTCCTTAAGGAAAGAAATCTGTTGGCTGTAAATGGGAAAATCGGTCTAGATGGCAGTGTTGAAAAATATAAAGCGAGGTTGGTTGTGAAGGGATATTCCTAGGTAGAGGGAATTGATTATGGAGAAATATTTTCTCCTATATCCAAGCTGACATCTATCAGATTTCTTTTTTCACTTGCAAAAACATATGACATGGAGATTGAGTAGATGGATGTGAATACAACTTCTCTTCATGGTGATCTTGAAGAAGAAATCTATATGTTCTAGCCTAAGTATTTTGTGGAAAAAGGTAAATAAAATCTAGTTTTCAAGTTAAAGAAATCTCTATATGGTTTGAAATAGTCGCCTAGAATGTGGTACCAAAAATTTGACACATTTTTTTTGTCATTGGGATTTGTAAGATCAAAATTAGATCATTGTGTGTACTTCAAAACTAAAAAATGATCGTATTCTTATTATTTCCCTCTATGTTGATGATATGTTTTTCATGGGGAGTAGTAAGTTTATGATTTTTGATCTAAACTATTAGTTGTCTGCAAAGTTCAAAATGAAGGATCTTGGTGTAACAAGGTGTATTCTAGGGATGGAAATAGCCAGGGACAAAAAAAGTAGAAAACTTTGTCTCAACCAGAGTAAGTATATTAACACTATTTTGGAGAGATTTGGTATGAACGATTGCAAGCAACTAGTTGTTTTGGTTTTGCAAGGAATGAAGCTATTTGTTGGAGATTGTCCAGAATCTCCTACTGAGATGGAGGACATGACCAAAGTGCCTTATACAAGGGCAGCTGGTAGTTTAATGTATGCAATGGTTTGTACAAGGCCAAAAATTTCCCAAGCAGTGGGAGTACTTAGTCGGTTTATGGAAAATCCATGAAGGCCACATTGAGATGTTGTGAAAAGAGTATTTAGATATTTAAAAGGTACATCACAGTACACTTAGTGCTATCATGGAAACTCAGTTAGTTCACACAGATCACTCAACATTCGTGGTTATGTGGATTCTGATTGGGCAGGGGACATTGACTGCAAAAGGTCCACTAGTGGATATATTTTTTATGTTAAATGGTGGTGCAGTTAGTTGGATGACAAAGCGGTAGGCTATAGTCACTTTATCCACTACTGAAGTAGAGTACATGGTAGAAAATTATGCCTGCAAAGAAGTTGTTTGGCTTAGACGTTTGTGTTCTGATATTGGGTTCAGTGTAGGAAAAATTACAATTTGTTGTGATAGTTAGAGTGCTATATGTTTGGAAAAAATCCAACTTTCCATGCTAGGATGAAATATATTGATGTGTAGTATCATTTTGTACAATATATGGTGGAGGATGGAAAGGTCTGTTTAGAAAAAGTGGATACTCTGGAAAATTTTGCAGATGCATTGATGAAACCAATGAGCACAAAAATGTACAGGTGGTGTGCTAGTTTGACGAGCCTTAGAGCCCATGAATCTCAGTAGTTCCTGAATGCTCTGGAGGTGTCAGAAGATGTTCATCAAGTGGGAGTTTTTTGGAAACATGTACCTCAATCTTTTGACCTAAACCTCTTGAAAGAGAAAAATTGGTAAGACACCTAGGATGTCTTTCCTACATAAAGTTTATCTCTAAAGGCTCGAAGTGGTTAGATTGGTGAGACATGTGGCCGGTCTTGCTGATGACAGATGTCAGTATGACCTGAACTGTCAGTGTGAGTTTCCTGACTCAGAACAATGTTAGAAGTCTAGTTGAGAAGTTCCATTAGGGAGAGTCTTACCAATCTCAGAGGCATCAGGGTAACATTGGCTTTCAGTCAGACTCGAGAATGTTGTATTAAATTTTGTGATCTTGCCGATGGATCTATTCCTAGTTGGACATCAGTGTGACTCCTACTGATGAGGTGTTTCAAAATCCAATTGAACTTAAGGACATTAGGATGAATTGAGACCTCGGTGGGAAATTTCAGACTATCTCTTATGCTTGTTATCTTTCCAATAAGGTTGATTGATTGACATTAGGGAGACTCTTACCGATCCGAGAAAAATTCATTGGTGTGACCCAAACTATCAGTGCAAGCATTCTAATTCTCATCGATGATAGAAGTCTAGTTGAAGAGTTCCATCGGGGAGACTCTTGTTGATCTGATTCTCATGGTCGTGATGGATCTTTTGGGACATCGAGGAGAGATGGGATATCAATGTGACTTTCCACTCTTCATCAATAATGTTGGTCATGCTGATGGACTCAAAGGTGGACCGTGGTTGAATGAATGCTGACTTGGTTGATCTACTGAGTTGTACAATGGAGATTGGAGGATTATGCTGAGTTGGTGGTGACCCTTCACTGATTGGTAAGATTGATAGTTTCTCTACAGAGGAAACTAAATTGAACCAGTTTTGGACGATGAACAAAACTGAATGCTAATGGATGAATGGATTTTTTTTGGCAGTTTGTGTTATTCATTATATGCTGCATAAGCATTGTAATAGTGAGTCATAACGAACTGTAACCAGGATTTGATTTGTACAAGGTTGATTAGGTAAATGTTGCACTGTGAAATTGACATTTGAAAGCAAAGTTTGAATCTCTTTATGTAATTTTTTTATTGTAACACAAAGAGGCTTTAGTTGGTGTGGTGGGTTTTTCTCCTGTAAGGGTTTTCCCATATTAAATACTGGTGTCCAATTCTGTGTATGCTTTAATTGTCTATTCTATTTCCAGTAATGTGCAATTTTAATGAATTGTAATTGTTTTTAAACTTGTAGTCTACACTATTCCTCTTAGTATTAGCATTAGGAAGGCATTTTTTCACCTTTTCTTTCCTTACAAGATCTAGTTCTTCATCTCATACAACTCAAGTACATGAGCCTATTAATATCAAATAAGTAATGTAACATCCTATTTTGGAAAATGTTGATGAATTACATGCTGCTTCAGAGATATATACTCCTTCGAATGATACAAAGGAGACAACCAGTAAATAGAATGATGGTCAACTAAAGATGATTCTAATAATGATCCAAAAGAGCACCATGAGAATACCGGAGACAATGGAGAAAAAGATAAGGATGAAGGTGAAGGAAGAAAGGATAAATAGAATAATGATGATAAAGATGATAATGATAAGAGGGAGGAAGAAAAGAAAGACAAACCATGAAAAAAATCCTCCAAAGAAGGAAAAGAAAAAGAACAGGAAGAAGAAAAAGAAAAAGAAGAAGAAAAGGAAAATAAATAAGAAAACAAAAAGGAAACACAAATTGGAAGAATTGAAGAAGAACTCCCCAAGACTACTGAGCCATCAAAGCCATCCAAAGAATCATCTAGAAATACTCTTAAGGGTCTAATAAAAAGGAAAACAAGGCTTCAACTTGTACTACCACCTTAGTTGATACAACTCCCATCACACTCAGGATATGTAGATCTGAGCAATATAGCACCAACTAATAGGATAAAGATCTGTGGTACTTTCATTGACTATGTTACACATGAAATTGCTAAAACATATCAAAAAGAGATTGAATTGGTGAATGAAGCTATTAGGGCTTTACAAGAGGAAACCCTCAGTGCCACAAATGATGATTCCTTAGAACCTATTGAAAACTTAAAGTTCTTAGTTGATTCCATCGAAGAATATACCTCAAGAATTAAGATATAGAATAAGGAGGCAGAGTCCAATATTCTAGAGAAAAGCTTATTGATTCTACAAGATAAATATGCAATTGCACATAAAAAAGTGCTAAAAATTATGGAAGAGGTAAAGGTTTATGATGAAGAAGCTCAAATATTGTTTGTATATTACATGTGGTGGCCTGATGCCACTCAAAGCATTAAATATTTAATGGACTGAATAGATTCTCAACTTGCTAATGCATCTAGAGATTACAAAGTTTCAGATGATAGAAATTAAATTGGTTGGACTTCTATTGCAAACCTATAGAGAATTTTTTTCATTTTGTAGAGGCAAAAAGAAGATGCAATAAGGAGGTTTAGACAACTTGGAGATCTGGTAATGTCCAAACACATTCCTATATCAAGCACCTTGGTGGATGCAAAAAAATAGGATAAGATGAAAATCAATCCTTCCACTCTGGAAGAAGGAGAAGAATGCTTATTGTAACTAGAATCAATGAATAAAAAACTTACCAAAGTGAAAGGGATTTGGGATGATGGAAAATTGGCTCGAGAAGCCATTCTCAAGGAACTACAAGGTGCCCCTAGTTCCTGATAAAAGTTTCTATTTATTTTTATTACCCTTTATCCTTGATGTCAAAGGGGGAGAAGGTTCTATGTGGAGAAGGGTTTGTGTAAAGAGAAAATAATGTTTTTTCTTTTAGAAAAGTTGTATATCTGAAAGGGGGAGTTACGTTGAGTTGAGTGTGCACAATTTTGGTTTTGAAGTGTGAAGACAAGTTTTTTTTTTCTGAAGCTTCATTTTTGGCACATGTTGCCATCAATGACAAAGGGGGGGATTGTTGGAAGAAAGAAGAAGAATTCCTTCGATGTGTCATCATTGATGCCAACATTTTTTGGTGATTTCCTTTGCCCATCCGATAGACTACGTTTGTGTTACCTTGATTCGATAATTTGGTTTGAATTCACTCATAGTAGAATATCTACCTATATGATTTTAATATGTTATTCATGACCGCTAGATGTTGCTTTGGATAGGAATTAAACAATTTTGGTTGAATAAGATGAAATAAATAAATGAGAGTATTTCAATTTATAGTTTTTGGTATGGTCTTCTTCTGGCCAACCTAGCTTATGACTGACACATTTTTTTTTTAGCACCAAAGAATTTTTGTTTTGAGTTGACAATATATTTTGAGTTGAGTATGCTTACATATAATTAGGACAACCTACTTGATGTATGAAAATGTAACCATGTATATATATGGGAAAAATATGTGTATTACATATATGAGATAAGTGATGATGCAAGAGATGCAATAAGTAATGATCAGTGATGGAGATTTGTGTTACGTTATGCGAAATTGTTGGTAGTTATTGTATACTTGCAAACCAGAGTAGGATTTTATTTTCCAGAGATTAAATGGAACTTAACTCAACACACATAAGGTGTATTTAATTAGTTCATATTTTTGGCAATGAGCCACACTTTTTGTAATCTTTTCAGGCTATAATCTTTTCAAGGACATTGAGTCATGCTAGTGTGCCTTATAATATATTATGACCAATTATAATATATTGTGAGTTAATCTTCACCATGGTTTTTCCCATTTTGGATTTTCCATGTAAAAATCATGGTGTTCATGTGTCATGTGATGTTATGATTCCATTCATGTTTATGTTTATAGTTGTAGTTGTGAACCCCTAAACCTGCAAATGCACAAGAGCAACAAAACATGTTAGATTTTAAGATCAAATGCATGCAAACAAGTATGAGAGATTCCCCATGAAACCCATCTATTCAAACTAAAATTAGGAAATGAAGAACACAATACAAAAAATGAAGTTAAATCCTAATTAAGCCAATAAATTAGTGATCCCATGGGGAAATCGGCGCCAATGAAGTGTTGCAATTAGCCCTTTCCCAATCCCTAAGTTGCAATGTTGAGTGATTGAACAATGGTCAAATCTCCAAAGAGATTTGAGCATAACCTTGTTACAATTTGTGAAAATGGTGATAGGTTGGGTAAAATGGGCAAAATTAGCTCTCAATGTGAAGAGAGTAACTTTGCATGTAATTGTGGATGAGGATGAAGTTGAGTATAGCAATTTTACTCAAATTGTGGATGATAGAATGAGAGGAAGAGTCTCTCATTTATAGATTTCCAAAATGGAAGAGAGAGTGAAAATAGGCAATGTGGGATCATTCAACATCCAATGGCCAAGTGCCACTTGTCAAGATGTGAATGGTTGAGGAATGAACACATTTTGGTCAATGTGCATGATAAATTCCATGAGATTCAAATTTGAATTTTGAATGTGACATGTGAGAGGGAAAGAGAAATGGAGTTAATGTCACTTGGCTCAATGCACAAGGACATGTAAGAGGCTTTGAATGCCTTGTTGGAGTACCCATCCACTTGCATTTTTTGAATTCAAATTGAGGGAATATTCCCTTTTGATGCCATGTGAGGGAAAATAGAGAATTAAATAAATCAAAGTAATTGATTTATTGTGCAACTTGCATTCTCTAGAGGATTTTAATGAGGGGGATTAACTTAATCAAAGATTTGATTAATTTAATGAGGAATTAGGAGATGTGACAATTTAGACTTAAATTTATGAATTGATTTAAATCAAATTGAGAGGAAATGATTAATTAAATAAATGATTTTGATTTATTTAACTAAGGAGGGATATGTTAGATTAAATTAAATAATATTTTAATTTATTCAATTTAATAAGAGGACTTTAGAGATTTAATTTAAATAAAATGAATTATTTAAATGAATAGAGAAAGATGATTAATTAAATTAAACTGATTAATTTAATCACCAGAGGAGAAAGACCTAATTAAATAAATAATAATTTCTTTAATTAAGTGTTGATAAGTTGAGAGTATGATTCAAGATGAAACAATGTTAATATGATCAAAATCAGGTGCATGTATATTTTACATGTCTATATTTTGCCCCTCTTTGAAGCAATGTACTTGTTGTATTTATCCAAAGAAATAAACTGTTGTGATCAAAGTTCAAAATTTCTCAATTTTTTAGATGCCCCACTATTGCCCTAACGAAAGGATTATGCTGGTATATTGCCCCCTCGAGAGATCAAGCAAAAATGTATGATTTTCCGATCGAGATTGCAATAAAATATGAGAGGAGTGGTTCTATTGATCAAAGGACAAAAGATAATTCTTTGATGTAGAAAATTCTGATGATGTATAGACACTCATCGGCCATGGGTAGCCTCGTGTATATTTTGATACAACACACTAATTTTAGATAGAAATGTTAGTAAAGATAGAAGAATAAGAAGAATAAGATGGATGGAAGGAGGATCCACACAAGTTCACATTATGAATGATGATGATGATTTGCTTACCAAGAGTTGGGTTCTCAAAGGGCCAATTACTTTATGTTTGATAACATATGTAGGTACGATGCATCAAGGTATTAAGAACCAGGATGGCATTGCGCCTAGTGTGATGGACTTTGACTCAACAATCAGATAGGAGTGATCTTGTTCACACTTGACATATGAAAACCTTGCTAGGACGAACCCAACAAAACAATTATTCACCAAGTTATTTTAGAAGGGTATCCAACAAGCACAACAGATAAAAAAGATAATGATCATTGCCCCATTCCTTTCTCTCTAAACCTATTTTGTTTAGGCATCATCGAGAGGTCCTTGAAATGAGCACAAAATAAGATAATTCAAAAAGACCAAGATAAAATAAACAAACAAGCCAATGCTCTTCATACCACTAGCCAAGGCTAAACTACTGTGGGGTACCTGATGCTTATGTCCATCGTGGGAAGGATTCATCTTAGGAGATGTGGTGATTAGGGTTTTGGTGGGACTGATTTGGTGATAAGCTATTGATACTCTAAGTTGACCAACTTGCTTACTTACTCGCTTAGGATTTTGAGACTCCGACGACTAGAGTTTCACTTTTAAACCTGCTAAACTTGCTTCTAACTAGCACACCAAAGGGTGAAGGTGACGACTGATTTTATTATGAGTGATAACTATCGTGGGTGAAAGTGAAATGAGATGGATGCACCATTTTGAATTTTCAGATATTTTGAGGCTGTTTTTGGTATTTTCAGATTGTTCACTATTTTTGGTATTTTGTGTCTCGGGGGCCGATCAAGGATGGCTTTGCCTACATTTAAGCTCAAAGATGACATAGTTTGGATGATAATTGAATTGATTGCCAATGTGACAGACACCTAAAGGTCCGACCTTACTATATCGGGGGATGATCAAAGATCAACCTTTCCTACGTTCAAGCTCAGAGATGACGTAGTTCGATAGGTGGAAGACTAAAAAGACTCAATGATGATTTTTTTTGAATATTTTCTGATATTTCAACATTTTTTTGGATTTTGAATGATTTGGATGTTTTTGGATTTTTGATGAATTTTTGAATGTTTTTGATTTTTTGATGGATTTTTGAATGTTTTTGAAATTTTCGCATGATTTTGACAATTTGGATATGATATGCATGATGATATCAGTGCTCTATTTTTGGATTTTGTTCAAAACCAAGCTTAATGTTGATTGATCAAATTTATGGATTGATAGTTTGACTAAGTGTATTAATTCAAACAAAAGTGATAATGCACTTGTAAAATCTAGGAAGTTGTGTTATCCTAGAGTAAACTTGTACAAAAGAGGATGGTTTGATTAAGTGTGTTAAGTCAAACAAGTTGATGATGGATTGGATAATTTGGATAAGTGTGTTAAGCCAAACAAAGATGATAATGAACTTGTAAACCCCAGGAAGTTGTGTTATCCTAGAGTAAACTCATGCACAAGATGATAGTTTGACTAAGTGTGCTAAGTCAAACAAGGTGATAGTTGATTGGATTCGATTGATCAAGATTGATGAAGCTTGATTTGGAGGAAAATTGTTTTGATGATTTGATGTGATGTTGAAGTACACATTAGATACAACTGATATTGATTTTTAGATTGATGTTCAATGAAAGATAAAGCTTTGATAAGGAACATCTTCTTGTCAAAATATGCCATGGGCTAGTGATTTGACTTGGTGCTCACAAATGTTTTAACCAATTTGATTTCATGTTTTCCAATTTTTAGATTGCCACATAAGTTGGAGGATATAGATCAAGATTTATTCCCAAAGAAAGATGCAAATATCTACCCTCAGTGTCTAGCAATGTATGGAATTCTATGGATGGATGCTTGGATCGGTATATAGATGGATAGATATGGCAAGCATGCAAAGGATGCCAAGGATTATCTTGTGATAAGATAAGATGTTCGAACAGAGGAATGCTTATTCGGATAATGCTTCAAGGTTCAGATAGCATTGGGTAGGATAGGATCAATGAAAATGACCCATGTCAAGATGTTTACCATAAACAAGTGTGCAAAAAACCTTCATCAAGGTCAAGATAAGGTAGATAAATGGCAATGTGTTGGATAATGGTTCATGGATGAACAAATGATATGGCCAAAATGTTGGCTTTATTATGGATGTGATAAGATGATTTCTCCTGAACTGGCACATGTAGATGCTCGATTCTATACATGATGCCTATTTTCCAGGTTTTCATCATGGTACCTATCCAAAGTGCCACTGAAATGGTTTTCACTAGAGGATGATTTTTTTCTTTACCGTTTTCAATCCTTTTTTTGATTTTTTTGATTTTTTGATTTGTTTGTATTTTCTGAGAGATTTTAAGCTGATGTTGAATCACCTAGTGGTGCTGATGTTGATGCTTTTGTCATAACATTGCATTGGTATCCTGCTTGAAGAAGCTGCTTTGCCAAGATATATGCACTTGAATGCAACGTTTGAGATCCCTGATCTACTTTCCTGATACCAGAGTTAACTTTGTCTTTGTGCACACATCACGATAGAGTGCCTTCTGAATCCTTATGATGAAGGGTCGTTGCCAACACATGGTTAATGTGAGAACTGGATATCATGCATGGAGGTGTGGATGGAGTGTGTTTAGGAATAGTAGAGGGATTGGTTGACAGTTTGGAACCTTTGACTCTACAAACTTGGGAAGATGAGCAATGATAGGTGGATATGGAAGTGTGCATGGAATTAGGACCAACTGCTTGATACACTTTATATGTCACTTGAGAAGCCTGATTTTTCCTTTGTAGACATTTTTGATGGATACTGTTCCCTTTTTTATTTTGCCCCATAGTTTCTTTGACTAATGGAGTTTGATAGGGATAATCTTTCTTTGTATTTTTTGGTATCCACTTATATTTGATTTGTCCTTCATGCTTCTTAGCTTCTTTTTCTTTGATATAATTCTTCATGCTTTGATTCAAATATTTCTTTTGTTGTTGGTCCCAATTCGTGGATAGGGTGATAGGTGGATGAAGATTTGTGACATGGTGGGTTGTAGTATTGACATTGGTTTCATCATAAGGATTCTTCGTGCTCCCTATGTTGATGTTTGCTTGAGACGATGTTGCCCCTGGTTTTATAGAAGTATCCCTAATATGTTTATATCCCTTGATTTTTGAATAACCAAGGCCTTGATGCTTAGGATTTCCAACAATATGCACTGGTTCTAGGATACCCTGTTCATGTAAGCCTAATCCTCTACCTTGATAATTCATCTGCTAAAAAAAATTGTCTACAATAGGATATGATTTTCCTTGGAAACAAGGTGTTAATATTTCTCTTCTCTATGGTGAATCTTCAAAAGTGAAAACTTCTTTGAGGTAGCTTTCCCTAAAAAAGGTGAGTGATCCAACTTTATAAGTGATAGGATCCTCCATATGTGGGATGAATGCTTGATTGATATCTTTAGCTTGATCTTGTGAGATATCAGATTGTAATTATTCTTTAAGAGGTGTTGATGATTCATTTCCCTCATAAAACTTTTCCTCATGATTCATTTCACAAGATGTTTTTGATTCACGACTTCTGTAGAAGCCTTCTTCATGACCTATTTTTGATATGTCTCCATAGGATGTTTCTGGTTTGGAAATTTTGTATAAACCTTTTGATATGTTTCCACATGATGTCTCTGATTCACAACTTCTATAGAAACCTTCTTCATGATCCACCTTTGGTATGTCTCTAGAACTTTCTATACTTTGATCATGTGTACAAATTTTAAGAGTAGGAGATTCTTGTTCCTTGGTAATGATTTTAAGAGTATGAGACTCTTGTTTTGAATGACGATCATCTATGTGTCCATCCAAAGAAAGAATCTCATGGGTAGGCAGATAAATATGTGCTATTAGGTTGTGATCCTTATTTGTGACATCTTGTATAGATAGGAGAGTTTTCATTACCTCATTTTAGTATCTTGGATATATGAATTCTTGATCTTGACCAATTATGGAATTGCTTTCGCCATGCTTTGGATCAAGTTCTTGACATGGGTTGATTTCAAAGGATGGATTTCTTATAGTGGGTTCTTGGACATCGTCATTGGGAAGTGGCTCAATATTCTCTTGAGCTTTGAGTGGATTTGGATCAAATGTTGAGCTAGGGATTCCTTCAATATCTATAACCATGAGGTCAAAGGATGTCAATATATCTTGGGAAGGAACATTTCCAGACCTTGGTGATAGATTTTGATCATGATTTAGAATACGTTCTTGAGATATGTCCTCTAACTCATAAGGCGATGTAGAGACCTTTTCAATATGATCATTGGTCAATGGATGGTAGATTATGTCAATGGGATCAAATAATTGTAACACATCTTGAAATAGATCACTAAAAAGTGGCTCTTGATGAATGTTGAGTTGATCACTGGATGGGGTAGAAGCATCTTCAAGATCTTGAACATTTTTTTCAACAATTTTGGAAGAGAGATTACCAATGTTTTCAACCATAGGATCAAGTGATGTTGACATTTCTTGAATTTGATCATTGTTGGGTATTTTTGGTGGATTTTGATTGTGATTGAAAACTAGCTCTTGGTGTATGTTTATTTGATCGTTGGTCGAGATGGAAACATCTTCAAGGTGCTCATTGATGGGTTGATCTTGATCATTATTTTCAACAATTATGGTGGGAATTTGTTGCAAGCTTTGTTGAGTGAGGAATGCCTGTGTTTGCTGTTGAGCCAAGAACGCTTGTTGTTGGTCATGTCATTCTTATGCCAGCAATGATTTTTTTTGGGCTTGTTGTTGAGCTACTTTTTGATGCACCTGTTGATGGATTGCTTGCAATAGTTTTTGAAATTGTGCTTGGGCCTGCCGAGTTTGGTGTTGGGCTTGAGCTTGAGCCTATGCTTGTTGGGCTACTTGAGCCGCTTGTGCAGCTTGTGTGCTTGTTGGGCTTGGAGTGCCTTTTGGCAGGCAACTTGCAACATGATGGAGAATGAATTTTTCATGTTGTGTTTTAGTGGTGGTGGTGGCGGTGGCGGTGGTGGTGGTGGTGGCGGTGGTGGTGGATTGGGGATGGTGTTGATTGTTGGAATTACTTGGATGGTTTCCACTTGTTGTTGCGATACCGATTGAAAAATGGGATGATTTGGTATGATGTTTTGATTTGGCATTATAGGTTGAATTTGAACATTTTTGTGGTTGAGAATCATATTTCCTTGATTTAGGTAACTTTTTATTTGCATGGTGTTACCTTGACTTGAATCAATACCTAGAGTTGTCAACATATTGCTTGGATTTTGAACATTGATGGGATTTGCAAACATGTCAACCCCAAATTTTACCAAGTGTGGATTTGAAATGGTCATGTTTGGTAAAGTTTCACTTGGTATGTATGGATTTGGTGGGATAATATTGTTTGAAAAACCCATGCATTGAGCGTTTGGTTGATAGATTTGAAAATTTGGATTTAAATCTACTATTGGGAAAGGTATTCCACACTTTGGATTGGGCATACTCACATTCGTTGCACTTTTGAGGTTTGGAGAAGATAATGATGCCATGTATAAATGTGAGTTTCGATAATCAATTGGCATTGTGAGACTTGGATAGTTTTGTTGACTCATGATGTATGAATCAAGTTGATTTTCCATGTTCCTCTTGTGTTTTGAACTTGTTGACCTCCAATGGGTTTAGGACCAATGATGAGATGAAGGATGAAAGGGGTGAATGCTACGAGTGTTTTGAAGGAGCTTTGGATCAATGCTAGAATTTAAGAGTTGGTTTGATTCGATTTTGAGGATAGTTTGACTAGGTGCTTTAATCCAAATAAGATGATGGTGAATTTGTAAACCCTAGGAAGTTGTGTTATCCTAGGGAAAACTTGCATAAGAGAATGAATTGACTCAGTGTGTTAAGCCAATGAAAGTGGTCATGAACTAGTAGACCTCAGGAAGTTGCATTATCCTTGAGGAAATTTTTTTCAAGAAGATTGATAATTTGACTAGGTGTGTTAAGTCAAACAAGGTGATGTTAATTTTCCAAAAGTATAGCATGAATGTTGTTTTCAAGGTTCCAAAAGTTGTTTGGTGAGATGGGATTTGATAAATATTTGGAGGGGGATGAAGTTTTTTGACTTGATCCTAGTTGACCCTATGAGGACTTACTTACAAGACCAAGGTGATGAAGAACATGCTTTTCCCTAGAATTAATTCAAACCAAAAGACCAATGTTCGTATGAAAACCATAAGACTCAAAAGAGAACAAGAAAATGTGTGGTTCAGTTGTTTGTTTATCTTGCTTAGATTTGGTTCTTTTTACCACAAAAACTTTCTTGATTATGATTTTCAAACTAAATGTCCAATATCCTAATTTTCTTTCATCCCATAAAGTGGATTATGTGGAGATCAAGGAAATCAAGGCAAAGTTTTTCTAGTGTTAACCCTTGGTGAAAAAAAATGATGATAAAATCCAAGCACTTAGAAACCTCTAAGAATGGAATCCCTAGGGCAAGCAAGAGCACTTGAATTCTTCAAAGGATATTTGTTTTCTCCAAGGGGTTTGAAATTTGGATGTCTTTGTGGATGTTTGCTTTTCATTTTTTTTAGAACCAAGCAAGGTGTCTCAATAACATTCACAACCCTAGGCTGAAAAGATAGTATTTGTTGGGTTCCCACTTGGATAAATCTAACTACACATATTTTTTGTGGATGGCTATATGCTTGACCACACTAGCTCCCCTCCACGACAAACACTTCTCGGGTCAGCCAAGCATCAGTACCCATGAATCTCCCATGGCATACTTTTCATCTCTACAACAAAACCACATGTATAATGTGGGCCAGCTTCAAAGGACATGACCTTTTGCACCAAAAAATAGATAGGATTTGGCCTTTTCTAAATAAGAGGTTTTAATTCGAGCATTCTATTAGTGGGGGATTATCCAATGTCGGCGAGAGTCCATTTTTTTCCATCTCATCAAAATAATCCTCATGATTCTTGAACTTTCCTCAAGAACCCACACTTATATACTGGTTGGAAGTCGCTTGGCTTTAGCGTGTTCTTGGTTGGGTCGTTCCCTTTGGTGATTATTTTTTCCCACAAGGCAGGCCCTCTAAGATAAACAAAAGTTAATAAACATATGCGTAGTTTGATCAACCTCCATTTAGAAACAAAGGGAGAACACTCGCCATAAGTTTATTCACACTCGGATGTTTTGTTCAATTGTTAAGTACCCAAATGAAATGTGAAGGAAATATTTTTGATAACTTAATATCACCAAAATTATTTTAATTCTCAATATCGTTGTGAAGCGCGAGAGAAGCGCATACGCATTTCAATGGTATTAGTTTGCAAAAAATATTGCAAAGCAAGAAAAAAACATTTTCTTTTTAAATCCCTCAAAGCAATAATGAATTCTTTTTAAGCACCAAAGGAAATGTGAGATTGCTTTGTTCAATTGCTATCCTTTAAACAAAATCTAGTATGTTTGTCTAAGGTTCTTTTTAGCCCCTTGGAAAATTATGGAAAGAAGTTTGATTGTTTATTTTAGAACCCCAAAAGAACTTTAGTGTTCCTAAGGCAAATGAAATTAACAAATTCCTTTTTAAACAAGAATCTAGAAATCCTTAAGGAGTGTTGAAGAACACTTTAGTGTTTAAGAACACTTTGTACAAAATGAGCATGGTGTCACTAAGGCCAAAGGTATTAAAAAATTTCTCTTAACAAGCAGAATTTTAAAAATCCCTCAAAAGTGTTGAAGAACACTTTAGTGCTTAAAAACACTTTTTCTTGCATGATGAGTATGAGGTCATGATGAGCTTCCAACCTGCAAAATGACAGAAAAATCCAAAACTTAGAAAGCACATGTCAATTTTAACTCTCACTGTTTTTCCGCAGCGCAGTTTGTAAAAGCGGTGGAGTTTGGGTGAAGGTGGCGCTATATAGCGCCGCGCAGTTGAATTTGGGCAGCGCTCTACAGAAAGAGAGAGTGAAAAATCCATGTGATAGATGTAAGCGGCGTAGTTTGGGAGCGGCTTTATTTGAAAATTTAAAATTTTTAGGTGGGAAAGCTAGCGCGATGAAGTTTGGAGGAGGCGTGGGGCAATATCAAGCCGCAGTGCTGAAAGCGCCGAAGTATAGAACAACGCGGTGGAGTTAGGAGATTTTAAAAAAGATAGGTGGGGAAAATCTACGACGGGGTTTGGAAATCAAGCGCGGGTCATAATGGCACTGCCTCCCTAAAAGCGGTGAAGTATTGCATCGTGCCTGTGAAAGTGGCTCAATATAGTGCCGCACGACTATTTCTTGTGTCCTGCGAGAAAATGTTAAGGAAAACGTGGATTTTTTTAAAAAAAAACGTGATTAATTTCCTTTCATGTCCTCCTTCTAGCACCAAAATGTGAACCCCTAAACCTACAAATGCACAAGAGCAACGTTAGATTTTTAGATCAAATGCATGCAAACAAGTATGAGAGATTACCCATGAAATCCATCTATTCAAACTAAAATTAGGAAATGAAGAACACAATACAAAAAATGAAGTTAAATCCTAATTAAGCCAATAAATTAGTGATCCCATGGGGAAATTGGCACCAATGAAGTGTTGCAATTGGCCCTTTCTGGATCCCTAAGTTGCAATGTTGAGTGATTGAACAATGGTCAAATCTCCAAAGAGATTTGAGCATAACCTTGTTACAATTTGTGAAAATGGTGATAGGTTGGGTAAACTGGGAAAAATTAGCTCTCAATGTGAAGAGAGTAACTTTGCATGTAATTGTGGATGAGGATGAAGTTGAGTATAGTAATTTTACTGAAATTGTGGATGATAGAATGAGAGGAAGAGTCTCTCATTTATAGATTTCCAAAATGGAAGAGAGAGTGAAAATAGGCAATGTGGGATCATTCAACATCCAATGGCCAAGTGCCACTTGTCAAGATTTGAATGGTTGAGGAATGAGCACATTTTGGTCAATGTGCATGATAAATGCCATGAGATTCAAATTTGAATTTTGAATGTGACATGTGAGAGGGAAAGAGAAATGGAGTTAATGTCACTTGGCTCAATGCACAAGGACATGTAAGAGGCTTTGAATACCTTGTTGGAAGTACCCATCCACTTGCATTTTTTGAATTCAAATTGAGGGAATATTCCCTTTTGATGCCATGTGAGGGAAAATAGAGAATTAAATAAATCAAAGTAATTGATTTATTGTGCAACTTGCATTCTCTAGAGGATTTTAATGAGGGGGATTAACTTAATCAAAGATTTGATTAATTTAATGAGGAATTAGGAGATGTGACAATTTAGACTTAAATTTATGAATTGATTTAAATCAAATTGAGAGGAAATGATTAATTAAATAAATGATTTTGATTTATTTAACTAAGGAGGGATATGTTAGATTAAATTAAATAATGTTTAATTTATTCAATTTAATAAGAGGACTTTAGTTTTTTATTTTAAATAAAATGAATTATTTAAATGAATGGAGAAAGATGATTAATTAAATTAAATTGATTAATTTAATCACTAGAGGAGAAAGACCTAATTAAATAAATAATAATTTATTTAATTAAGGGGTGAAAGTTGTTGATAAGCTGAGAGTATTGATTCAAGATGAAACAATGTTAATATGATCAAAATCAGGTGCATGTATATTTTACGTGTCTATAGTAGTAAGATATGCTTTAATTATTGAATAGTTACCAATTAAATGGTTTAGTGGAATATTGATTCAACCCCTCTTAGTATTCAGAGTGTTCAACATAAACACCTTGATATTAGATACCCGTTTCCAGTTTATGCCTCCCCTTTCTATTTCCCATTAGTTATAACTGATCTAAGAGATTTTAATGGTTTTATCATGTTCAAATATGCCTCTGGTAGTTGTATTGTCCATTTTCTAGACTTTAGTCAAATACCCATTCAGAAAATCTCAAAAAAGTGGCTAAATCTCCCTCCTTCCTCTTTTGGTCCTATTGAAACTTTGAGTTCTTGTTTCCTGAGTTCCTGTCACCTTTGGTCCAATTGGAATTTTGGGTCCTAAAAGGATATTTGGATCAGGTTCAAATGTCCATTTTCTTTCCCTATCCTCACTTCCTATTTTGGTCCTATCAAAACTTTGAGTTCTTGTCACCTGAGTTCCTATCGCCTTTGGTCTTGTTGGAACTTTGGGTTCCGAAAAAACATTTGGACCAAGTCCAAATTTATATTTTCTTTCCCTATCCTCACTTCCTCTTTTTTTCCTATCAAAAAATTGAGTTCCCATCACATTTGGTCTTGTCAAAATTTTGTGTCCCGAAAGAACATTTGGACCAAGTACAAATGTATATTTTCTTTCCTCTCACTTTCTCTTTTGTTCCTATTAGAACTTTGGGTCCCATAGGTATTTTTGGACCAAA
This sequence comes from Sequoiadendron giganteum, assembly GCA_007115665.2. NCBI lineage: Eukaryota > Viridiplantae > Streptophyta > Pinopsida > Cupressales > Cupressaceae > Sequoiadendron > Sequoiadendron giganteum. The sequence goes on along the minus strand of CM021109.1, from coordinate 201,461,705 downwards.
TTTCATGGTCCAATGTCCTCTTGTCACTTGAATTCTCATCGCCCCAAGTTCCTATTTCCTTTGGTCCTGTCAGAATTCTAGGTCTTAGAAGGACATTTGAACCAAGTCCCAATGTCCATTTTCTTTCCCTACCCTTGCTTCCTCTTTTGGTCATGTAGGGATTTTTTCACAAAGTGCATGGTTCCAATGTCCTCGTTCACATGAGTTCCCACTGCCTTGAGTTCCTATCACTATGTTCTTATTGCCTTTGGACTTATCAAAACTTTGGGTCTCAAAAGGACATTTTGACTAAGTCTAAATGTTTATTTTCTTTCCTTATCCCTGCTTCCTCTTTTGGTCCTATTATAAAATTTATTTCCTATCACTCGAGTTCTTATCACCTTTAGTTCTTGTCAGGACTTTAGACCCCGTGGGGATTTTTGGATAAATCTATTGGATTTTCACGTTTCAACCAAAATATATCTATTAATGTTGCAACAACTTCCCCAACTACTATATCTAATTACTGGAGCTACAAAAATGATTTTAAATATATTTTTTACCAAATCCAAGTGGAAAAAGGTGGAACTCATGCTTCATTTATTGTTTTTAGACTACTTTTTAATTGGAGGGCCATCCTTGGATGTGATTTTCTATGGGTTATTTGGGTTTTTTTCTCTCTTTATCCATGGATTCATCATTTTGGAGGCATGGATATGGTGTTAGGGCCATTATGTTAGGCTTTAGCTCAATATTTGAAGTACACATGTCTTCACATGATTTGTAAGGTTTTGGTCAGGGTTTCCTGCCCAGTTACATGACCCATCTCTCCACTATGACCTATATATAATATAATGAGTTTTTATGCTCATTGTAAATGTTCTTACTTGGAATTTATCTAACAAACTTATTCAACCTTTGCATTCTACAACTATAAAATTGAATTTTATGCCTTTATGTTAATAAAATCACTATTTTACCTCTTCTCAATGCCTATTTCCCATGTAATGTTTGATACCTCCATACATACATAAAATATTATCATTTTGTAGGTTGTATGATTGTGCTAATTTACTGTAAGTGCTTATTGTGGGAAAATTATACCCCTTTTATGATCTTTTAGACCCTAGCCTGCATGCTTTCCTATAAAATTGATGAAATATAGAGGTGTAAGATTCTTAAATGATTTTTTGATACTCTATGCAATCACGAGATAGAAGAAACATATTTAAATTTGGTGCATCACCATATTTTCAACTCTCAATATTATCTTCTTCCTTTTCTTTCTATAACTTGATAGATTAGGATTAGTGTAAAGTTATCTAGTGCTTTGTTGGAGCAATATTGTTGCATCTAGTTTTTGAGAGGAATTTGACCTTCCTTGGAGATCTGAACTCATTTGTAAGGTCCCACACCTTGAGGTTAGTTAAATTATGTCCTTGGAATGCTGAAAAAACATTCAATAGGGTATAGTTTCATGTGAAAAGTATACCTAAGACCATCGGTCCTTGATGTAGTGTGGTGCAAGGTATGGTATCATGTTTGAAGCTATCCAACACATACCACCCTAAGGAGAGATAAAATTTATTTGGTCTAAAATCCTTCAAGGGAGGGAAGAAGGTGAGCCCTTATACCACTAGAGACCTTTCTATTCCCTTTTGAGAGTGGAGCATGCATGCACAATCCTAAATATTTTATCACTTGGGCCTACACTAGTGAGACACATCTTAATTGAATAATATAGGTTTTTATCATGTTTGGTGTGTATTTATTGTACAAGACTAGTGAAACCATTTGGCCTTATACCCTAGAATATCAAAAACCATTGTGTCTTACTGTTGTGTCTATTTTCTTACCAAATTTCAATCAAAACAATCCAATTTCTTGAAAATTCCATAAAAAAATACAATTGATCCATAAAAAAATGCAATTGATTATCCTTTATTGCAATTGGCTATCCTTTAGTGCAATCGATTTCACACAAAAAACTTTGAAAACTCAATTTTATCCAAAATATCACAATTGATCCTTTCTAAGTCACAACTGATTCATCTTGAGTCCCAATTAATTCTGTAAATGCCACAATCGATCCAATATTCAATTCAAAATATTTATAGACTGTGATCCTAACTTGAAAAAATTTACATAAAATCTTGTAGTTAAATCTTTGTTTGCCATGTTTGATCCATCTTGTGTCACAATTGACCTATAATTTGATGCAATTGATCCAAACTATCAGTTAGTAGACTACTATTTTGAGATTCCAAATTTTCACAACTAGACTAATACACAAACATGACACCCAAAGAATTGATAGAAGCACAACAAGACACTAATGCCATGAATCTCATAGATTCCCTTCTCATAAAAAATTTGATCAATATTTCCTATTGCTAGTACAACAAGGTTACAAGTTACCATCCACATTTGGTACCACACTCATTCAAGATTCCACCATCAACACCATCTTATAATAAAAATTGGGGGAACAAGTTCCAACACTATTCCACAAAAAAAAATCCCTTCATACAACCACCTAACAACACTTCTATTCCACAAAAAACCAACCCTTTCACACAATATTATAATACCATATCCCAAAAAATTTCCACCACCATTCCACAATCAATTATACCAACAAAATCAACCTAGGTATCCACACCTCCCATAAACACTCAACTTGCACCATACACTTTACAAATTTCCAATCCATTATACCAATGAAATACTTTACACAACAACACTCTCCCTTCTATCCAAATTACATCCATAAAAACCTTCACATACATCATACATCTCACAAGAACCTACATACAACATACACATAACTACATATATGCCTCAAAATAAAAAAATATAGCTCAAAACCATACATTCATACCACAAAAAACTTCATATAATAATACTATCACTTCCATTCCAATGACTAATCTAAAAACATCTGGACACACATCTTACACCTCACAAGCACCTACATCAAACATACACACAAGTACTTATGTTCCTCAAAATCAAAACATAATCCCACCTAGTCAAAACATCTCACAAAGTCCACACCAAAAATTCATAGCACCTAAACAACAATTAATATCATCAAACCCCTTTTCCACATCAAACATATCCTCTAACACTTACACTCCACAAAAAAAATACATACATTCCACAAAAACCCAACAAATAAACTTTCCCCAAGGTGAATTGTCCACCCATCACATATCCACTTACAATCCCATCAAAGTACCTAAATACATCCAAATGATTTGTACCAAAAAATTCAAGACTTACAAAAGAAAAATTGAAACATTCAAACATGATCAACAAAGAGAAGTTACACATTGGAGGATGTATGCCCTTACACCTTCGACATAACAATACCAATTCCACCCTTCCCTCATAGTTTTGAAATGCCAAAATTTAACGAATACAAGGGAATGTGGGATGCTCGAGAACATATCAGAGAATTTTATATAGATTTCTTAGAGGTGTCTTACAACAATACCCATCTTATGCAAATTTTTCCATATATCTTAGGATGATAATCCATGGAATACTTTTCTTGTATTCAATATACATTAGAACCTTTCAAGAACTGGAAGATAAATTTATTTTACACTTCTTGTATAATGTCAAACACACAATCTCCATGACAAACCTATATAATTCCAAAAATATAATGGAGAATATTTTATCTCCTTCCCACAACGATGGAGAAACTTAGCTAGAAAATGTCCATGTCATGTACCAAAAAAAAATAGTTCCAAATGTTCATATAAAATTTGAATTCAATGATAGGATTCCACCCATGGGTTTAATGTTCTAACATTTTTGATGAAATAATAAAAAAGGACTTACCATCAAGAAATCCCTCATAGATAAAGGACTTGTAAAGATATAGAAAAAAAACAAAGACAATGCAAGTTCATCCAATAAAAAACCTCAATTTTGGTCCAAAAACAAAAAAATAGTCAATGAAGGTGTAGTTGATTGTAAAATGGCCTAGAACGCTCAACCCAAATTAAGTCTCCAAGTTCCACCAAATACCTAAACATCATAAATCTTGCAAAATAATTCACAAATGGGTCCGCCTAGAAAAAAAATACCACATGATGGAAATATACTCCTTTGGGAGAGCCTATTGAGTCAGTACTTTAGAAATTGATACAATTGAACTTAATAACACTTTCAAAAATAAAAAAAATATGAATCTCAAATCAAAACAGCATAGTGGAAAGACAAATTTTTGTGAGTATCATAGAGTAAAAGGACATACAACTCCTAACTATTTTAGACTGAAAAACCTCATTTGAGACCTCATTAATAAGGGAGTTATTGCTATTGAAAATCCATCCAATAATGATCATGTGGTTTTCAAGGATCCACTACATAAACATGGTAAGGGAAATACCTCCTATCAAGGTAACACATCAAAGAATCACATCAGTTACAATACCACCAATTATGAGTATACTAAAAACCAAATTCAAGAAACCAATAGTCAAGTGTCCATAATTATGATAAAGAATAAAAATCTTGAATGTTCTATCACAACCCAAAATGGTAAAGTTACCTTTCAAGGGGATACATATAAATACCAACCTAAAAATCAGGAATGATAAGAAAGATTGCAGAATAATGAAAGAAGAAAAAAAAGAAAAGAGAACAAGACTTAGAATTAACATAACTAAATATAAACAAAGAGGAAGAGTGTGCTAGTGAGGTTGCCTTTGAGTGCACCTTTGTGAGTGCACCCATAGAAATTAGAGAAAGGATACCTCTTGAATAAATTCTAGCATGGAGAAGATAAAAAAATTGTACAAAACATAGAAGGAGAGATTGAAGACTATGGAAACATTAGAAAGGAATTAGAACAAGAATTTGTAATAATTATGACACCACCCCTCACTAGAACACTGATTGATTATCTAGATTGAAAAAATACTCAATTAAGGATACATGAGGATCAATTACCGGTAGGAACCCCCTTACAAAATATTCAAAACATAACATTTGATGCTAATTATTTGGATGAGTTAGTAACTACAAGAATTCTGAGAATAAGAGGAGAAGATGTGATAGAAAATAAAGAGGATCTCATGAGTTTAACAACTTCTAATGAAGTGAAACCATCAAGTAATAAAATGAAACTTACTAAAAAATAAATATCTCCAACCTATGAAAAGATATTTTAGATAGTTACAACCCCTAGACCAAGATTCACCCTTAATGCCATTAAAATCAAGAAGAGTTTTAGTAGAAGAATTAGAAAATACCTTAAGTGAGAAAGATATAGGAGAATAGGAAGGAGAGGAGAATAACATAGATGATCTGGGAACATACATTTTGACATCAAATATAGAAATAATGAATACAAAGAAGAAATAGATATGAATTCTCCTAGGAAGTTACCTCTTTTAGGAAAAGATACCAATGAAGTAGAATATGTATTCATCCTAGAGTCTATGTGACAAAGAAATAACATAAAATGAGACAATACAAATTTGTTTTATTTCATTGGATTAATCCATGGGGAAAATGTTAAATGGTATAAGAAAACCTACCCCAACAATGATAAAGAGTGGGATATAGTAAAAAAAGACATCTTACCCAACTTTGATACCTCGGAACTACCTATAAGGAGTCAAAAAACTATGAGAACTTACATAAAATGAAAGAAACCATAAAAGAATTCGATAAGAGATTTAAAGAAATTACTAGAATGCTAGAAGAAAAATTATAGAAAAATAGAAATTTGAATGGTTCATCTTTGAAGTAATATTGGAAATTAGAATAGCCCTAGATGGGATAAATTTCAATACCTATTCGAAACTTGTTACTTTTACATTTCAGATTGAAAACCAATCCCGACAAAAATAGGAAAGAGAAAAGGAGAACAAGGAAATGGAGAAACTAAAACTAGGAATATAACAATTAAGACTCCAACAAGACCTTATGACAAAAAAGATATGTTTGAACCAAGACATAATATTTGGTGTAATTATTGTGAAAGAGGACACATAAGAAATGAATTCCTAAAGGAAATTATAGAATAGAAAGATATCATGCTAAGAGTAGATTTATGGGCACTACCCAAAAAGATAAAATTGTTCTACTGTGACACTTGTGGGGAATAGGGTGATCATGAAATAAAGGATTTCCCCTCATAGTTATTTCAATTGAGAGAATACCCAACTACAATAAATCATAGTGACCACAAAAATTTGGCATATGTAAAAGGACTGGAGAAAAGGCAACTCTATCAAAAAGACCATGGATACAAAGTATTGAAATAGAAAAATAAGAGAAAAATTAATTCTATTCAAAACCAACTGAATCTGGACTCATACACTACAATAGGCCTATTTTGAGGAGATAAAGGCCAAGGTAGGGGAATGAGGAGACAAACAAATGCCACATGTTTCAAATATGGTAAACAAGGCCACTTTGTAATAGAATGTTGGGGTGATAGGAAGAAACCCTATGGATTTTATAGGGGTACAAAAAATAACATATTCAATTGTGACATAGCCCAAACCTATTATAGTAATGTAACACTATAATAAAAAGTGATGAGATCCAAAATCTAAACTCATCTAGAGGGGTGAGATTACTGGGGAAAATACTAGAGGATCCTAAGGATAGATGAAGGAGGCCAAAAAGTAGAACCTGAGGAGACTAGTAACTCTAAAAAAGAAAATCATATCTATAAAAATTAGTGGTAATAACAAGAAAAAGGACCAAAACCACAAATAAAAACTCTACAAAAGAATAAACTACCTTAGATGAAGAAGTATTCCACCCAACTAAGAGACACCGTGATCACAAAGTAGAAGAGACAAAGAAAACTATTGCAAGAGAAGAAGACCAAGAAAAAAAGTAATGAATAATTTTCTAAACAAGAAGTGGGAATACTTAAACTAATAAAAATATCTAAACAATCTAATATACTAGAAAAATTAAAGAGATTTTATAAATATTGGAACAAAAAAATAAATGTTGTACATGCAGCTACCATTGCACCAAAAGATCGACCTATTGATGCCTGATACAACCACCAGATTTATACAAGATTCAAGATCCACAAGAGGTGGTTAATCCATGTCATGAACCCAAGCACTATGTTGCACAACACAAGGAGACCAAGGGAAAAGCTCTTGCAACGATCCCCCAACACAAGTGAGGGGTTTGAACATGTGACCTCGACTTTGATACCAATTATTGCACAGGTGGTTGTCATTGCACCAAAAGATTGACTTGTTAGTGCCTGATACAACTACCAGATTTATACAAGATCCAAGACCCACAAGAGGTGATCAAGCCATGTCACAAACCTAGGTGTCATGCTACACAACACAAGGAGACCAAGGGAAAAACTATTGCAATAATAAAATGCTACAAATTAGAAACATAAATAAGAATGATAGACAATATAAAACATAGCTAATTATGATTACAGTAAATATAAACCACAAAAGATAACCAATGTCATGGTGGATTAGGATCCAATATAAACATTCTCCCAAAATAGGTGTGGGAACAAATATTAAAACCACAAATAGAATAAACAACCTACAATATCAACCTAGCAGATGGCACATGAATGGAAACCTTGGTAACATGGAAACACATAGAAGTCAATTTTAAAGGAGTCAAACAAATAGCATATTTTGAAGTTGTAACAATCAAGGAAACCTTTGATTTGATCAATGCCCTACTAGGATTAAGGTGTTTTGTAAACACAAATGTAATTTTAGCCTCAAGAAAGGAAGAAATATCATTTTCTAATAAAGACATAATAGTTCATATCCCCTTAGGAAAAGCTCCAAATGAATCATACATAGAAGAAGTGGACCCAAAAGAATGTAATGAATCTGAAAATAAAAAACCATACACGATCTCATGGTTACCACCAAGGGACAACTTAGAAGAACCAAAATTAGAAGGAGAAGTTGAAATTGAAAGCACTACATTTAAAAAAGATACTAAGGATGTATTAGATGTATGAATGTAGGAGGAATTGAAACTCTATTCCTATAGGATTATTATATTCCATAGGATATTCATGGTTTAAAAGATATTGGAGAATGATCTAAATTCCATTGCACTTACAAATAATGAAAAAAACACCTATGGAAATATTAAAAAAACTCTATAGAAGCTACATTTAAGAAATATCATCATATGAATCACATTTCATGAGGGATTTCACACATCAAACTACCCAAATACTCAAGAGTTGGCAAATTACTATCATTTATTACATAGATAGAAAAAAATTGAAATTGAAGAAATGAGACTTGACATATTAAAGTATACACTCATCAGTAACACCACAAGTTGGCTATAATTCACATAAGGTACAATTAACACAATGGGTATTATTTAAAATCTTAATTAAAACAAGATACCTACTAGAGGAAGGAGAATATAAGGAAATATCAAAGTATAATGGATGGATTCTACTGGAGGATCATATTTCCACTTGTATTACCACATGGAAAGAAATAAATGAGTATAATGAATGAATATATATAAAATCATTCTACTAGAAACTGACACCTATAGCAAAAACTTAGTACATCAACAAAGAACAAAGAGGAGAAATAAAAAATTGGACAAAACTAATAAAGGACTTTAACAACACCTTCTCTTTTTACAATAAAAATACACACATACATAAAACATTGATCAAAATGAAGGAGATAATATTTAAAAACCAAGTGAAACTTAGGAAATGGTGGTAGTACAAACCTCTACACTACTTCCACAATCAAAAGTCATATGTAGATACATAGAGTTGATCGGTAACGAATCTACATTACTAGAGAAAATATGGTACCTTAAAAAACATGATAATGAGGATTCACACAACTTAGAAATAGAAGTGCAATAATAAGAAAGAGAATTAGAATATCCAACATAAGCCAAACAAAATTACTATAACCAACCAATCAAACTAAAATAAGAAAACATTGCTATAGAAGGAGATCCTAAATTAGCTAAAATAGGAGACTACTAGAATGCCAAATTAGTAGCACATGTTCCAAAAAAAATTATTAGAATTTGAAGAACCATTCCATAGATAATTTATAGACCTAAAATTCATAAAGGAGGAAATATTAGTCATGAAGATACAACTAAAACAAGGAGCTAAACTAATACAAAAAAGACATACCTACTAAACCCAAATATGAAGAAGAAATTTAAAGTAGAACTAGAGAAGATGTTATAAGTAGGAATAATCAAACCAATGGAAGATGCATAGTGGATTATCCCTATGGTAATTCAAAACAAGAACAAAAGGTGAAATAAGGATTTGTGTTGATTTTAGGGAAATAAATAAAGCCTACATTCATGGCCTCTTTCCCACACCATTCACTAAAGAAATTTGGGAATCAGTAGCAAGAAGAGAAATATACTCCTTCATTGATGGATTTTATGGGTATCATCAAGTGAGAATAAGTGAGGAATACCAACCAAAAAAAAAATTTGCGACAAAATGGGGCTCTCACATGTACACAGTGATGCCATTTGACCTAAAGAAGGCACCTGTGATATTTAGTAGGATATTGATAAATGCTTTTGAAGAATTTATACATGAATTTATGGAGGTATATTTAGATGATTGGATGGTATATGGCTTGGTCAATGATAATTTACAAGCATTAAGAATGATGCTAAATAGGTTCTAAAGGATGAAAATTGCACTAAATTTGAAGAAATGCATGTTTGCAATATCTTGTGGGACATTATCAGGACATATTATTTGCAAACAAGGCTTGATGGTAGACCCTATGAAGGTTAATTTAATGATGACATGATTTTCAGCTAAGACACCTTCAAAATTAAAAAAATTATTGGCATATACTGAGTACCACCACAAATTCATAAAGGGTATGCTAAAATATCAATAGAAATGGAAGAACTACTAAAGAAGAAATCTAATAGAAGTGTTGAATGGACTAAGGAATGCCGACAAGAATTTTGACACACTAGAGAACAAAATTATGGAGGCACCCATACTAATCTTCCCAAACTAGAATACACCATTCCATGTACATGTTGATACATTAGGAGTTTTTGTAGGATAGTATTCACTCAACCCAAAGTCAATAAAGATCACTGCATAGCCTTTGCAAGTAGGAAATTATCTAAGGCAAATAAAAAATACACCACTATTGAATGAGAAGCCCTCGCTATTGTTTATACATTATAAAAATTTAAACACTATCTATTGTCAACACCATTTATATTTTTTACAAATCATGAAACATTAAAGTACTTACTTAATAGTACTATCATACAAGGAAGGATATTTCAGTGGTTACTCTTATTTTAGGAATTTGATCTCTTAAGATAATAGTCAAACTCATAAAGCAAAGTCAAGGACATGATTATTTATCAAGGATAGAAGAAAATGAGGAACCAAAAAATAAACTAGAAGATCTACTTAGAGAACACCTATTCAGATTGAATGTGGTACTGAAGGAACTACATAATATTTCTATACTCTTATCTAAAGGATAATTTCTCACATATCTCTCACTACAAGCTAAAGAATCACTATTGTGGAAATATCTACCATATACATTAATAGAAGAAGAATTACATCACATAGGATGAGACAAGATTATAAGAAGAGTTATTTTTGAGCATGAAAGAGAATTCATCCTGGAAGAAGCACATGAAGGAATATTAGGGGGACATAATTGTAGTGAAAAAACAACAAAAAAGGTTAAACTAGCTAGATTTTAGTGGCCAACCCTGCATAGAGATGAAAAATAATATATAAAGAATTGTGATATGTTTCAAAAGGTGATGAAACCTACCAAAATAGATGAGATTCCCTTGAAAATAGTCTTAGCACAAATTGTATTTGAAAAATTGGTGATTGAATTTATAGGACCCATTGATCTACTTGCTAAACCTAAAAAAATATTTAAGAAAATGTTCAAAGGAAAATTCTACTAGGGAATGTACCATAAAAATACCACAAGATTATTATATGAAAATATAATCACTAGGTATGGTTTCCCACTAACTATAGTAAGTGATCAAGGCAAAAATTTTTTAATAAAGTAGTTGCAGAGTTTCTACAAAATTTCATGATAACACACAATAAGACCTCAAGAAAATGGAGCAAGTGAGACTCTAAATACGATAATTGGGAAAACTCTTACCAAAAGGTGCAATGAAAATAGGTTAGACTGGGACATTAAGATAATTGTGATACTCTAGGCCTACCATACATCTTACAAAAGGACCACTAAGTTTACAACATTTTAACTAGTATATGGAGTCGATGCGGTAGTTCCCATGAAATTTATAATCCAAAAGATTTCTACCACACTCACATTATGGATGGATGATGATGAACCCCTAGCACAAAGGATAGAATGTTGGAACACAATAGAATACGAAGAGGGGGGTGAATTAGTAGATATTGAAATTCTAGCCTTCTTAAAACCTTTTGTGCAAACTACTTTCTTTAACCTTTAATGTGTAGATATTAAGCATGTGATATAGAAATATAACCAAGCACACAACACATCATATAACATATGATATACATGGAAAAAATAGGCTGGGAAAAAACATGGTGATAAATTCTAATAGGATCTACTATCCTAATCCAACCTCACAATCCAACTATTTGTTACAATGTTTTATGGATATAACCCAAGGAAGCACCTACTCCCTAATTTAGGAGCTACAACTCCAAGAGACACCAATCCCTTACTCTGAGAACCAACTCAATAAAAATGAGGCTACAACCTATTACAACATTACATGCTCAAATATGCATATAGATGGTTCTACATAAACTTGAGATGCATCAATACATACAATGCTTTGTTGCACTCATTGCAACTTTCACTCTGCTACTAAAGTTGAACACTCAGCAACACATACCTCTTCTCTACACTCTCTTCTCTACTGCATTCTCAACTATAATGTTCTTTGTTCAACAATCTATGCACTAACTAACTTCTCACTCTTCTCCTCACTTACTAACTTAGCACTTAGAAAATACCAAATTGTCTCCCTTTTTCACTAATCCATAATTACTACCTTGGAATCCACTCCATTATCTAGATTAGTTGTAGCATCCTATTAGGGTTTCCCTCACTTGAAAACTTCACCAACATGCTTCTTGTTCATCGAGCTACACGTCATCATCAAGAAATATAATAAGGTTTATTTGATATCACCATACGTATGCATCAATCCATACAAAATTTAATTTGATTACAAAAAATTTCCCTTCATTTTGTCTGTCAAACCCTAAAATTTGATTATACATTCAATGTGCTCATCTGATTATTCAATTTGATCTTGATTCTTATATCTACAATCACCTCTTGAATTTGTTCCATTATTATGTGCATCAAATATCATTTACATTGGTTGTTGGGTGCAGTTGGACCAATTAATTCTTTCCTCTATGTCAATTTCGAGTCGAAACCCTATTCACATAGACTTAGTCATTTTTGATTACTGCATTCAAATCTAGGCCATCAATCAATTGACTTCATTCCATGATCCTATGCTTTCTATTCACTGTTGCATCTTAAAATATTGGCCATCGAATAAGCATTCATTCAAATCTTCATCATCGATCTATCACATCACTTTGTCGAAGAGACATGCTTCAAGGTCCTGCCAATACACCAATGTCACTCCGATATGAACTACCTTTGAGTACTTGGACCCACATGCCATCTATCTTCCATGTCATCAACACATAATTCACAACAACAATGTGAATTTGCACATTGATAAATCATTCTCCACCACCTGTCAACCTTCATCACAATTGGGTCCCACTAGCTTCTCACCTTATCGCTCTATCGGAGGGACATCTTTCAGACTCCCATCGATACATCAAAGTCACACTGATGAGATAGCCATTGGGTTATCAAGGAGACATCCTTGAAAGTCCTACCGACACTACTGTATTTCATTGATGGGTTACTATCACTGCATCGGGGAGATCTTCTTCAAGGTCCAAGTGATATCACACTATCACGTCGATGGGAAGGTCATTGCTGCATCAAAGAGATAGCCTTAAGAGTCCTACTGATGATGGAATGTCATTTTGATGAAAAAACTTGATGAATTCACATGTACACCTCATCACCATGTCACTGCTACATAATCCACAAAAATGATGTGGATTACTGTTTGCTCAATCCCATCATGCCACATGTCATCTTCATCATAAATGTCACCCACGTCATTATGAATGTGTCCCACACTAAAAACTACCTTCTCATTTATCTATTAGAGAGACACAATCAAAGGTCTCACCAATGCCATTTAGTCTCGTTGATGACACTACCACACCCCTTATCACTCCATCGTTAAGTCACTAAAAACTTGAACTTTAGAACCTTTTTTTCAGAGGTTAATAAGTTATGAAAACCCATGGCTCACTGGCATATAGCTATTCGGCCATCGAAGAGACTCTAGGATGACTCCTATCAGTACACTAGTATCTCACCAATGATATAGCCATCAAGCTGTCTAAGTGACTCTTGGGTGAGTCTTGTCGAAAAAGAAATATCATGTCGATGTGAACCTTGGACCTCGTCAACTAGTTGCCAAGATGTGAGGGGCTGATCATGGGACAAACATCAATGGGCTTATTTCATTGCTTAAGCTTCCTACAACTGCCAAACACAAGTCACCATCAAAATAGAACATTTGTGAGGATGCCATGACTGTACACTATTGCACACATAGGGTTTAACTGATAAAACCTAGGCTGAGAGAATGAACAAATGAATGTTGACATCTCCATTGATATCAAGATCTGCACAATACCTTTCTTGAAAGCTCTCGAGAATCCCAATTCGAATCTATCATCTAATTTACTATCAAATCCACTACTCTCATACTCATCCACTATCATTATGCCAATAATATCCCTTGCATCATTTTCACTTTTGACATCAATGACAACCATATGCCAACAATCTCCCCCTTTGGCATTGATGGAAAAATTGAATGGTCAACTTGTTGTCACTTGTCATTTCTCTAACCAATGGTGGATAATTATCTGAGCTTGCATCTCCTTTGCTCAACTTTCTCCCCCTTTCTCAAATACTTGAGCATTGCATACTTTCTCCCCCTTTGACATGAATGGAAAAGGGTAGACTCCCCCTAACACATTACTCTACCTTTGAAAAACAACTCAAAGAGGAGATGGGAATCTGGAACAATACAACCATCAAGTCATTAGAAATTTGTAAAACCATTGATACCTGACTTGATCTTACTTGTCTATTTTTGGGGATGATTGAAATATGGATGAAACCCCCCCTGGATATATGCCCCAAAATTAGAGGCTAGTTATATGATGTGGGAGAAATGACTCCCAATTTATTCCTTAAGTATTCAAACTTCTCCTTGGGAAGAGGATTGGTGAAAATTTCAGCTACTTGTTCCTTGGTGGGAACACATTCCATGCTGAATTCCTTATTTACAACCTTAGATCTTTTATGAAGTGATACTTAATGGATATTTTATTTGTTCTAGAATGCATCATTGGATTCTTTGACATGTTTATGGCACTCGTATCACAAAGAATTGAAATAGGTTCTTTGTACTCCACCTTAATGTCCTTAAGTGTTTGCTTCATCCATAGGAATTGAGTACAAAATGTTGCTACTACCACATATTCCACTTCAATAGTGGATAGGGTGACTAGTTCTTTCTTCTTTTTTTCATCCAGGAAACTAACTTGTTTCCTTATAAGAATTCTCCTCCACTAGTGATTTTCCTATCATCCACAATTCCTGCCCAATCAACATTTGTATATGCAGTTAGAATGAAATCCTTTCTCTTGGGGTACCATAGCCCATATTCAATATTACTCTTGATGTATCTAAAAATTATTTTCACTGCATTAACATGTGACTTTCTAGGTACTACCTGAAATATTGCTACTAGACACGCTGCTTACATAATTTTTGGCCTTGATGCAATTAAATACAACAGGCTTCCAATCATTGACCTATACATTGTCTGATTTTCCTTAGGTGATTCATCTATTTTTCTTAACTTGCAGCTAGTTATCATAGGGGTACTAATTGGCCTGCTATCTTCCATGACAAATTTCTTGAGTATTTACTTAGCATACTTAGTTTGAGATATGAATATCCCATTATCAGTTTGTATGATTTCTAGACCAAGGAAAAATGTCAATTCTCCTAACATTGACATCTCAAATTCATCTTGCATGTGTGTAGCAAATATTTTACATACTTTATCATTTCTACCAAAAAAAATGATGTCATATACATAAAAAACAACTATAATCATGTGCTCACCTTCAAATTTGAAATATAGGCTACTATCTACACATCCCTTTTTGAATCCCTTTTGCTACAAGTACTGGTCATTGGTCTAATCTTGAATACCATGATCTAGGTTCTTGTTTTAGACCGTATAAGGCCTTTCTCAATCTGTAAACATAATCATTATCCTCTAATAGTTGAAAACCTTCTAGTTGTTCAATGTAAAATTCCTCTTCTAGGTTTCCATTTAAGAATGCAGACTTGACATCCATCTGATACACTTTGAATCCTTGATGGACTGAAAATGCAAGAAACATTATAATTGATTTTAGCCTTGCTACAGGTGAAAATGTCTCTTCAAAATCAATTCCTTCAACTTGTGCATACCCTTTGCACAGTAATATTTCTTTGTTTCTTACCACTACTCCACCTTCATTCAACTTGTTTCTAAACACCCACTTAGTGCCAATCGCATTTTTGCTTGGGGGCCTAGGAACCAGTTCTCATGTTTTGTTCTTTTCAAGCTAGTTTAACTCCTCTTCCATGGCTTCTATCTAGCTCTCATCCTTTCTAGCTTCAAAGAAACTCTTTGGTTCAATTTGAGACAGGAGAGAAAAATTTACTTGTTCTCTATTCTTTACAATTCTCCTTCCAGTCTGAACTCCATTTTTATCCCCAATCATCTGATCTAGTGGATGGTACTTTTGAACATACTTTGCAAGGGGCTTCTCAAATTCTATTTACTTAGGTTCTTTATCATCATTTCCTAGATTTTCTTCATAGTATGACACATCATAAAAATTGTCTTGATCAAACTTGATATGTTTTATACTTTCATCAATCTTCACATTGACACTTTCCACCATCTTGTCTAGCCTTTATTTATAGCATTTGTGGGCTTTACATTGAGTGGAATATCCTAAAAATATTCCTTCATCACTTATTGATTCAAACTTTCCCAAGTTTTCATCTTCTCTTTTGATGTAGCACTTACTTCCAAATACTTTAAAATATTTCACAAATGTGGGTCTACCATACCACAATTCATAGGGAGTACTATCATTGTGTACTTGAATTTGGACTCTATTCAAAACATATACAATAGTGTGGATTGCTTCTCTCCAAAATATATTAGTTACTATAGATTATTTTAACATTGTTCTAGCCATGTCTTGCACAACTCTATTCTTCCTCTCTACCACTCCATTTTGTTGTGGAGTTCTTGGTGCTGAATATTGTCTCTTAATTCCATGTGCCTCACAGTAATCAACAAATTCATCAAATGTGAATTCTCCTCCTCTATATAACCTTAAACATTTTATGTTCCTTCCTATATCCTTCTCAACCATCTTTCTGAATATTTTGAATCTCTCAAATTCTTGTGACTTTTCCCTCAAATATGTTACCCATGTCATTCTGGTATAGTCATCTATTAGCAACATAAAGTATCTTTCTCCTTTCAGTCCTCTTGTTCTTGTGGGTCCACACAAATCAATGTGAACTAGCTATAAAGGCTTTGTGGTTGAATATTATTTAGTTGAAAAGCTATTCTTTGTTTGCTTTCCCTATTGTCACTCTTTGCATATGATGTTTGCAGGCTTTGTTACCGTAGGAATATGTCTGACCAAACCTCTTGAACTCACTTTTACCAAGTTGCCAAAGTTTATATGGCCTAATATTCTATGCCATAACCAACTTTCATCAGCTTGTCCAATCAAATAGCTTTGACCTTTTAATTTAGTAAGGTTGTAGAGATTACAATCATTTCTCAACCCTTGTGTAAATATCTTTCCATTCTTTCTAATTTTGTAACCTTTTGAATCAAATGTGACCTTATAACCATTGTCACACATTTGTTTCACAATTAACAAATTGTGCTTTAAACCTTCAACATATAGGACATCCTTTGTGGGAGTTTTTCCATCTAAACTTAAGATTCCTTTACCACATATTTTGACTATGGGGTGATCCCACAATACTAGTTAACAATTTTTGGCCAAACTGGACATTGAACTCATTTTTTTTAACTAATTCTTCACTTTCGAACACCTATAGCAGCTAAACCATGAGGAATTTGAAGATGATGCAAACTAGTGATTTGTGAAATTTTGTCTATAGATTCTAAATATATATTTTAAAAAAAATTTGGAATTAGATTGCACTTATTTTCCCATCTCCTTCAAAAACTAGTTTTTAACAGTAAACACCATTTTTTAAAGACTGACCTTACTGGCTAACACATAACTTTTTTTCTATTAAGGATAAAATTCTTAATTTTTTGAATTTAGATTCATAACTATGATATCTAGTGCATGAAATTGGTTTCATAACATTTCATTGAATTTTTTTTCTTAATTAAGTTTCAAAGTCAAACCAGTTATAATTTAGACATGAGTTACTCGCTAAAGCATAACGTTTTTTGTATGTATCAAAATTCATTATTTTTTTGTTGGATCAAGCACATCAATATCTAGTGCATAGATATTTTTTCAAATTTTTT
Organism: Sequoiadendron giganteum; assembly: GCA_007115665.2. NCBI lineage: Eukaryota > Viridiplantae > Streptophyta > Pinopsida > Cupressales > Cupressaceae > Sequoiadendron > Sequoiadendron giganteum. The sequence goes on along the minus strand of CM021109.1, from coordinate 201,443,927 downwards.
TTGATAATTTTCTATTTTTCCACATGTAAAGAATAGAGAGCTTGATTTTTGGTGAAAAACGTACATTGACGAGAAATAAAAAATAAATATAATAATGAAATTAAATTTATTTAAAATTATAATTTTTGGGAAGCTTATAATAGGGACTACATACTTACATTTTTTATAAAAATGAATTCATTTGATCCCCCAAAAGGTAAATCAAAAGTGGTTTTTTATTAGCATTTTGATAGGTGTAAAGGAGACTCTATTATAGGTATGGTTTAAAAATAGCGAGGTTCTATCCAAGGGGGTTTGATCTAAGGTGGTTTGATCAAACCCTCTTCAATTGGAATCCTTTAAATGAAACTTTTCAAGGCTTAAATCATTATATTTTCTAAAAATATGTGATTTCAGCAAAAACCAAGATCTCCCAGAAAGTGTAAACCACTATTGTGGGATCAGTCTGTGGTGTTATCACCCAAACTCACAGATCCTCCATTGAATTTTTGGAGTTTGATGAACTTTCTCTTATCTCCAAGCATGTGTTTGGAGAAGCCACTATCTATCACCCAATGATTTTTCTTCTTGGCATGTAGAGTTGTTTGTGCAATCAATAATTGTGTGTAGCTTTCTCCTTTTTCTTTCCACACTTTGTTAGTTTTCCTTTCTTCCTTTTCTACTATCTCCTCCTTATTATCTAAATCTTTGTTTGTCTTAGGAGATAAGATCTTTTTCTCATACTGAACATTTGTTTTTGTAAATAGTGTTCTACAATTTTTTGTTATGTGACCAAAGTTATTACAGTTATAGCAGACTATATTCATGTCAAGTAAAGGAGAAAATGAACTTCTCTTTCAAAATTTGCACTCATTTTAGGAATAATATTACACTCCCTAGCCCTATGAGAAAACTGATTACATGAATACAATATCCATGGAAATGTGTGGAATACCTGGTCATGGCATTTATTACTAGAGGAGGGGGTTTGGTGAGCATCCATCTTCTTAAGTCTCTCACCTTAGTAAACCTATCAACATCAATCCTCTTGAAGCTTTGGTTGTTGTCTTGGCGAATATGATCTGATTGGTCATCCTTCTTGTCTATGACAAGATTCTTTTCATCCTTGGTTTTCTCCTCTACAAATTTCATATTGCAGTCATTTTCCTTGACAAACTTAGACTTTTATTCTACTCTAAACCTTTCATATAGATTTGCAGAGGCATCAAAAAAGTAACTTTTCCTTTTCTCCAAACCTAAACCTTATTTTTCTTTAGTTGTAGGCCTCTAGGAACTCCATATCTCATCTAGAATGTTTGAGCCACTTTTCAACTTGATTCCTTTCTCTATCTATTCTTTTTCCTTTTCTAGATCTCTTCTCAGAGCAAAAATCTCTTCCTCAAGTTTCATTCATCTATCTACTTCAGTTTGGAGCTTGGACTTAGTCAATCCTTTACTCTCTTGGTTTCTTGTAGCTTCAACTTCAAATCTACCACATTCTAGGTAGATTCTTCTAGATCCTTAGTTTATCTGACTCTTTTTGAGTAAGTTTCTTTTGTTGCTTGTTTTCCCTCTTTAACTTCTCAATCTCATCTTTGAGATCATCAATCTCATCAAGAGCACATATGAGTTCTCCTTCAAGATCAACTACTCCTTCTTCACCTTCTTCAAGAAGATCTCCAAATTTTTTATTCTTCTACTCCTTGGACTCTTTTTCCATAAAGAGAAACTCATGGTTTCTAATAAGAAAGGCACAAATTTTTTCATCATCTAAGCTATTATAGTATGATACATCACTATCTTCTTGGATGTACAGACGTTTCTTTTTCTTTTGAAAGTTCATTTTCTTAGGGTAGTAAGGTTTATTCATCTTGTCATCTACCTCTTGTTTAGAGTTGCTTTTCTTATTGTAGGGAAATTTAGCAGTGAAATGACCTACTTTACCACATTCAAAACATTTTAAGGGTAACTTACCTTTGTATTTGCCAGATCCTCTTCTTAGTCTTCTAATGAATTTTTCCTCCTCTTCACCAGTCTAATAATCCTTAGATGGAATCAATTCTTCCTTATTTTTCTTGGGAGAAATATCATTCTCCTTGTTAACAATCTTGAAAGAAACTTCTTTCCTAGAGGTTTCTTCATCTCTCATCCTCATATCATAGGCTGTGAATATACCATGTAGTTCATTTAGAGATAGTTTTTCTATTTCTCTCCCTTCTTCTATGGTTGAGATCTTAGAATCATACTTGTATTTCATTGTCCTAAAAACTTTCAGAACAACCACATTATCTTTCATCTCTTCTCCATATCCTTTGATAGATTTCACAATATCATTATCTCATAAGATAGTTTGCAATTTTTTCTTCCACTGCCATTATTAGACCCTTCAAATCTAGCTTTCAATATTTGAGACTTTTCCAATTTTATCTTGTCATCTCCTTCATAAATATTCTTCAATGTATCATAGAAATCTTGTGCATTCTTACAATACATAACTTTGTTGTGTACAAACCCAGATAGACTGGTCATGATAGTGAACCATGCCTTTTCATTATTCTCAAAGTCCTTTTTGGTTGCATCATCAGTAGGGGGTGTGGTAGGTGGTGTGTATCCATTTACTATAGACATCCACACATCAAAACCTATAGATCCAAAATATCCTTTCATTAATGAACTCCAATAAACATAATTTGTTCCGTAAAACGTAGGTGGCTTGGTTGAGGAGGTGCTTTCCTGATTAGCCATTTGTGTTCAAAAAGTCAAGGACCTACTCGAGCTAATTAAGCTTCACCTAGGGAACCTAGGGATCTGATACCAATTATTGGAATACAAAAGACTATTGAGATGGGGGGGGGGTGAATCAGCAGATATTGAAATTCTAGCCTTCTTAAAACCTTTTGTGTAGATTACTTTCTTAACCCTTAATGTGCAAATATTAAGCATGTGATACAAAAATATAACCAAGCACACAACACATCACTTAACACATGATATATGTGGAAAACCTAGGTTGGGAAAAAGCATAGTAAGAAATGCTGCTAGGATCTACTATCCTAATCCAACTTCACAATCCAACTCTCTATTACAATTTTTTAGGGCTATAACCCAAGGAAGCACCTAATCCATGATTTAATTGCTACAACTCCAAAGAGAAACCAATCCCTTACTCTGAGCACCAACTCACTACAAATGAGGCTACAACCTCTTACAACATTAAAAGCTCAAATATGCATATATATGGTTCTACATAAACTTGAGATGCATCAATACATACAATACTTTGTTGCACTCACTGCAACTTTCACTCTATTGAAGCTGCACACTCAGCAACACATACCTCTTCTCTACACTCTCTTCTCTACTACATTATTAGTTGTAATTTTCTCTATTCAACACTTTGTGCACTAACTAACTTCTCACTCTTCTCCTCACTTACTAACTCAACACTTAGACAATACCAGATTGTCTCCCTTTTTCACCAATCTACAATTATTACCTTGGAATCCACTCCATCATCTAGATCTTCCCTAACATCCTATTAGGGTTTCCCTTGCTTGCAAACTTCACCACCACACTACTTTTTTATCGAGCTACATGTCATCATCAAGACATATGATAAGGTTTATCAAATATCACCATACCTATGCATCGATCCATACAAAATTTAATTCGGTTATAGAAACTTTGCTTCATCTTCTCTATCAAACCCTAAAATTTGATTATGCATTCAATGCACTCATTTGATTATTTGATTTGATCTTTATTCTTGTATCTATGATCACCTCTACAATTTGTGCTTCCATTATGTGCATCAAATCTCATTTGCATTGGTCGCTAGGTGTAGTTGGACTAATAAATTCTTTCCTCTGTGTCAATTTCTAGTCAAAATCCTATTCACAGAGACTCAGCCGTTTGTGATTACTGCATTCAAATTTGGGCCGTCGATCAACTGACTTCATGCCATAATCCCAAAATTTCCATTCACTATCACATCTTAAAATATTTACCATCAAATAAGAGGTCATTCAAATCTTCATCATGGATTTATCACATCACTCTGTCAGAGAGACGTGCTTCAAGGTCCTTTCAATACACAAATGTCACTCTGATATGAACTACCTTTGAGTACTTGGGCCCACATTCCATCTATCTTCCATGTCATCGCCACTTAATTCACAACAACAATGCAAATTTTCATATCGAGAAATCATTCTTCGCCACCTATCAACCTTCATCATAATTGAGTCCCACTGGCTTCTTGCCTTATTGCTCTATTTGAGGGACATCTTTTAGACTCCCACCGATACATCAAGTCACACTGATAAGATAGCCATCAGGTTTTCAGAGAGATATCCTTCAAAATCCTACTGACACTACTCTATTTCACTGATGGGTTACTATCACTAGATCGGGGAGACCTTATTCAAGGTCCTGTTGATATCACACTATCACGTCGATTGGAAGGTCATCATTGCATCAAAGGGATAGCCTTAAGAGTCCTACTGATGATGGAATGTCATTTTGATGAAAACACTTGTCCACCTCATTTCCATGTCACTACTTTGTAATCCACAATAAGGATGTGGATTACCATTTGCTCAATCCCATCATGCCACTATCATCTTTTTCATCACTGTTACCCACGTCATTATGACTGGGTCCCACATTGAATACTACCTTCTCGTTGATTTTTCAAAGAGACACAACCAAAGGTCTCACTGATGAAACTACCACACCCCTTATCACTCCATCGTTAAGTCGCTAAAAACCTAAACTTTAGAACCTTTTATCAAAGGATACTAAGTTATGAAAACTCATGACTCACCGACATATAGCTATTAAGCTATTGAAGAGAGTTTAGAATGACTTCTGATGATACACTAGTGTCCCACCGATGATATGACCATTGAGCTATTAGAGTGACTCCTAGGCGAGTCCCACTAAATAAGCAATATCATGTCAATGTGAACCTTGGACCTCATCAACTAGTTGCCAAGATGTGAGGGGTCAGTCACAAGACATACATAAATGTGCTTAAGTCATTACTTAAGCTTCCTACAACTGCCAAACACAAGTCACCATCAAAATAGAACATTTGTGAGATGCCCTAAATATACACTACTACACATGTAGGGTTTAACTAATAAACCCTAGACTGAGAGCATGGACAAATGAATGTTCACATCTCCATTGACATCAAAATCTGCACAATACCTTTCTGGAAAGCTCTCAAGAAACCCAATTCAAATCTTCCATATAATTTACTATCAGATCCACTACTCTCATACTCATCCACTATAATTATGCCAAAAATCTCCCTTACATGATTTACACTTTTGATATGAATGGAAACCATATGCCAGCATAGAAGAACTCAAAAATTTGGATGAAAATAGATTCATAGCATTGAACAATCAACAAGTAGAGTGGAAAAGACAAAAGGCTTGGTGTGAAAGGAACCTATACACTAAGAATTTTTAAATAGGGGATCTAGTATACTATATGATAGAAAATCCCAAAATAAGGGAAAATTAAGGGTAAGATGGCTAGGGCCATACTCTATCCTCTATCCACAAAATTATGGAATCATGACTAATAATATTAAAGAGCTTAGATGGAAATAACATCATAGGGTATGTGAATGGAGATAGAGTTAAACAATACCACCTACCAAATGGATGAGAATCATAAAATTTGATAAAAACAAATATTGTATATTGTGTAAAATATGTAGCTTAAATAACTAAAGAACAAAATCAAACTGTTAGCAGTCAAAAGATCCAAACAAATAGAAAATATCATGAAAATTAATGGTAAATTAACATAAATACATTTGAATACCCTAAATATATTTAATCCCTAACAACTAGACTTCACTCACTTTGCATTCAAACCCTCCAAGCTAACAAAAATGATTCAAGTTCTATTAGTCTCACATACAACTACAAGCAATGGAAACCCCAACCTTGGTTAATATCACTAAGAAGGAAAAACCAGAGTATAAGAAGTATCTATTCAAGGAAATGAAAGAAAAATAGGAGGGGGTATTCTCAAATATCCCAATAGATGTAGTCTGCATAGAGGATGTACTAAAATACATCCGTGAGTTGATCATAAAAATTGACCATACAAAAGTTTGAAGAGAACAGGTTAAACCTCCTTAACCTAGACCAAAGGTCATACCAACCCTAATTTTAGAAAATAGGAAAGAAGAACATTGATATGTAGAAGGACTTCCCAAACTTTTGTTATGAGAATGATTGGGTGTGAATAGTTCTCAGTAGGCTCTATGATGAATTTATATACCTAGACAAACCCTACCACATTACAAGAGAAGTAATCCATGAAGTAATAGGGTTGAGCATGTCTAGAGAAGTCCCAATGAAGAAGGCGGTAAAGAATGATGTAGTGAATAAACTTACTAGAGCAACACCAAAAGGGTGTAGCCTAAGTGTTGATCAAAAAACCCCGGGTGCAGTATGCAATAATGGGGATTGCATACAAGATCTACTATGTAAATAGGGACGATTTTACAACAAAAATGCTGATCCATACCACCTATCAAAAGGTGGTAGACGAAAAATATTTTTACCTTTACAAAGTGATGTGGGAACAACTCATGGAGAATTTCTATAATATTAAAAACTCTTGATATATTTTTTGGTATGGTACACTCCTAATTTTCCTATTATTCTACTTCTTGAATGATATTTTGAAGTTCAAAGGGAAAAATTGGAAAACAAACCTTTAGGTATTTTCTCAAATCGAAATGCACACTCAATGATTCCTAAAAATAAAACATATACCACAACATATTGGGGATTCTTTAAGAGATTCCAACAAAAAATACAAGCTAGGGAGTAGATGCAATATGAATCCATGAAGCAATACATCAACACCTATTTAACAAGACAATTGAGAGGGGGGGGGGGGGTGAATCAGTTGTGACAAAATTTAACCTTTAAAACTTTTATTGGAAATTACACCAATCACACATCCTTTAATCTGCTAGTATGATTAATCATTAAGTGCAAATGCAGAAACTAAAAAAACATCATACATACACAATAACACTAGATTTACATAGAAAACCCAATAAGGGAAAAACCACAGTGAGGATTAACTCACAATATAGAGATTTTTCAAAATCAATTACAAAGGATCACTGCCAGAGAAGGCTCATTTCCAAAATAGGACTCACTATCCAACAAGGGTTAACCACCCGAAGGGCTCACTACCATAGAATTACAAAGAAGATAGAAGGGATTTGTTACAAAGATAAAAAAAATCTCAATGTGATAGAGATTTCCACCACAAATCACTCAAACACTTGTAGACATGCATGAGTGATAGAGTACAACTTCAACTCATTTCATTTGAAAACTCACAATTAGATTTTTTACTGATTTGCACCAACTCACATCACATACACATTGATTCACATATATCTTGCTTTCATTATTTTTTACATCTTTCACCAATAAATCATCTTGTATTTATACCATCTTCAACTTTGAAACATATCCAAAGTCGGCCACACACCATTTGTATTTAAAAATTAAAATTAGGTCAGTGCTAAGACATTAGGGTGGCCCAAACACATGCTTCAACACACTTACATAAGCTTTGAAAGTAGTGCTAAACACAAGGTTGACCAAACTAGTGTAAAACACATAAATCAATTAAGCACACACAACCTTAACATGATCCAATCTTTCCAAAAAATAAAATTAACTTGAACACCATCTTATTAGCTTAACTCCAGAACCACAAGTCATAAGACTCAAACAAGAAGAAATCTGGAGAAACTATATTTCTCCCGGACCTCATCTAGATACACTAAAAAATATAGTTCAGAACTAGTGAACATAACTCGCACTATACAAAAATACAAAAGCCCAAAATATGGATATAGAAAATTCCAACAACCATGAACAACACATCTAAATCATACAAACATAGGATAAAATCCTACAATGAAATCCAGAGAAAACACTGCATACTTGCAACTTTTTTCGTTTACAATTTTCTCAATATCCTCGACATATACAACTAATAATGAGTTAACTAGTCGACATCAATGACACCACCTTCATACTTGCAACAACACCAACACTTTCTTGGTGGAAAAATACCTACATGGAGGTAGTGGAGCCATGTGCATCTTGGATCCCCAAGCTCCCATATGAGATATCATAAAAGGAGGTGGATGCATATGCTGCAAATATACATAGAAAACAAAAAGACCCAAATATAGAGAGATTTAGAACATACAAGGATATTTTGGATCAAATCCATAAGGAAAATTCCCAGGAGAAGTTTGAGAAGAACAAAGAGTAGTTTTAGACATAGTGGGGCATTCCACCAAAGGAATCAACACAACCATCATCTTCCTTACCAGCTCTGGAAAATGCACACAAACTATTAAAAGGTCTGGGAGACTTCATGGCATTGCAAGCACACAATCTAAGGGTCCCAAATCTTCTTCATAGATGGTAACCACACCAAAAATACAAGAGATATTGAAAAAAATACTACAAATGAGCGTGGAGAAGAAGGGCCAAGAAGGTGGTGAAAAGGAAGATACATAAAAATTCTAGAAAAGAGGAGGAAGAAGAGGTATAAGAGGTACAAAAACCTTGATAGAAGAGAAAGAATAAGGAGCACACTATGGAATTCAAAAATTAGAGGCAATAAAGCAACTGCAACCACCAATCAATGTGATGATGACTACAAATACTATCATCTACCGCAATATGCTCTCACAAGTATTATATATGTATGAATATACATAAATTGATAATAAGGAGAGGATAATATAGAGCTTGATAATGTATATAAGGAAATTTGATAAAATTTTAGAGGAAGTAACTAGGGACTTCCCACAATCAATAATTTTTACAATTCAGGAAAGAAGGAAGAAAGCCATAAAAAAAGAGGAAGAAATAAGGGAGACAAAAATTATAGAGGTAGGGTCTAACCTTATTATGGAAAAAATAGAAAATTACATAGGCACAAGCATAAGAGTTCCACATAAAGTAGAAGATAAACACATTGATGGGAGGGGAACAAGATGAGATTTCTAAAATATAGGAGGAAAATACCATAATTACAAAGAAACATCTAGATTCAATGTTAGAAGAGGAAAAAGAAAATAACTAACCAACATCTTCTCCCAAAAGAATGTTGCAAGTATGAGTAGTTGGTGTTGTCATTGATGTTAGCAAGCCTGTGTTGTCATTGGTGTCAACTGTATGAGAAGAAGATTGTTGCAAGAGTATGTGTTGTTGCATTGATGATGCTTTGATTAGTTGCATTATGTTGTCATTAGTAAGCTACTAGTGTCAACCTCTAGTGTTTCTTTGATAAGCTTATGTCTATCATTGAGGAAGTTATGAAGATGATGAGGATGTGTTCCTGATGTTTGGTTTCCAAGTTCTTTTGAGAAAATTTGATAAAAAGAGGAAATAATGAGTTGTAGTGTGTTTTGGGTTAAAGAGTAGTGTTTTGGTGATTGTTCTGCATTTCTTCTAGGTCGAAGATCTACCTATGTATTTTAGACATGTTTATTAGAGGTGATCAAAGGAATTGTATTCAAAATTTGGTATGCTAGATCATTGTGAAAAATAAGTTGTGTTCACTAGTGTGTGAACAATGTATTGTAGAGCTATTTGGGAGAAGAGTTTTTGCTCCACATTTCTCCACAGTTTGGTTTCTGGTCTTGTAGATCTGAAGGTGTGTTGATAGTGTTTGTTGTTGAAAGTATGAGCAGATTGGTGTTGTAATTTATGTCAAAAAACTTGTTTTTTCATTGGTTTCAATTATATAAGGAGTAAGAAGATCATTATTGGGGGAGATTATTGTGAGAGTATGTTGGTTTTATCTATGCTTTGATTGGTTGTATTATGTTTTCATTAGTAAGCTACCAGCATCAACCTCTAGTGTTGCTTTGATAATATTTTTTCTGTGGATATATGGTTGACTTGCTATATTAGCTTAGTGGTGATGAGGAAGTACTAGAGATGATGAGGATGTGACTCTGATGCTTGGTTTTCAAATGCTTTTGAGAAAAAATATAAAAAGAGAAAACAATGAGTTATAGTGTGTTCTGGGTTGCAGAGTAGTGTGCTGGTGTTGCTCTGCATTTCTTTTAGGTTGAAGATCTACCTATGCATTTTAGATATGTTGATCAGAGGTGTTTAGAGGTGTTTTATTTAGAATTTGGTGTGTTGGATCATTGTGCAAAATAATTTGTATTCACCAATGCATGAATAGTGTATTGCATAGGTGTCTAGGAGAAATATTTTTGCTCCACTTTTATCCGTAGTTTGGTTTCAGCTCTTGCGGATATGAAGGCGTCTTGATAGTGTTGATACATTTATTTACACTAGTATAATTTGACAAATAAATGACTAGGTGACTAAAAATTTTAGTCACAACAACTAAAAATGACTAAATTCTACTCATTTTTTGCAACTCATTTATAAATGAGTAAATAAATGACTAATTTGGTTGTTGACTAAAAAATTATTTACTCACAAAAATTAAAAATGACTAAATAGTTAGTCATCAAATCCACATTAGATAAATTTTTGAAAAATAATTCGGCCAATGATTGGTGTGGTGTATTCATTTGTGCGATGTATTGGAACAATTATTCACATTCATTGAAAATTCATTTGTCTCACTTGACCTCACTTCATTTGTTCATTGTAGATCTCACTTCATTCATTATCTTGGCATGAGGTGTTTTGATCAGTTATAGCAACTACTTGCATGGGAGATAAGGATTCAGAGAGGACCTGGAGACTTCTGAAAAGGTGGGCAAGGGAAAGGAATTCAAAGTTTGTTGCAACAAATTTGAATTCATCAAGGCCCTATGTAGTGAAATAAGATTTGGGGACACCCTTTAGAGAAAATTCAGAGGTAATTCGAAACCCTCATTACATTAAACACAAATTCAAAATGCTCATTACACTCTATTGATCTTGAAAATGTTCTTTTACAATCTTGCCACTGTTCTGCTTTATAATGTGTTCGAGCTAAATATAATAAAATTTGGTTTTCAGTGCCAAAATAGAATTTCCTCAAAGAATTTTGATACATTTTCATTGCAAGCACAAACTGTGCTTGTGCAAAGTAAACATGTCCTAGATTTACCCATACATTAGGCATATGAGCAAAGATGTTTCCTATAGTAGCTTTGTTTACCTGTGTAAATCTTTCCTTTACAATATCAATTTAACCCCTTTCAACTAGAACAATGGCTGCCCTATTTACAACATAAACATTTCCTAGTCTCTATACCAACACTTTACAATGGCTGCTCCATTTGCAACATAATCATTTTCACCGCAAGCACAAACTATCCTTGTGCAAGGTAAACATGTGCTAGATTTACCCACACATCAGGCATCAGAAAAAAGATTTTTCCTATAGTAGCTTCTTGTACCTATGTAAAAAATTCCTTTGCAATATCAAATTGACCCCTTTCAACTAGCACAATGGCTTCCTCATTTGTAGTATAAACATTTCCTGGTCTCTGTGCCAACAATTAAGTGACCCCTTTTATGAAATTAAGATCCTCTTGAGTTATTATTATACTCCTATTTTCCAAGATAAAAATCCCCAAGGCCCATGGCAAATGAATGATGAGAATTTTAATTTCAACTTGGTTTCATTTCGAAAAGGGGACATAACATTGTACAAGATTTTTTTAACAATAGAATAATTTAATCCACCTATTTGGGACTGCAAAATAAAAATAGATGAATTAATCTATTTTTAATTATAGGTTATTTTAATCTAGAATCTGATAGAAAGATAAAGCATAATACATTGAAGGACACATAAAATGTTCTAAAATAAAGACTAAAATAGGTTTCCCATAAAAAAAAAGAAAAAGGAAAAGTGAAAAGATAACACAAAGATGATTCATTTGAGGTTTTTAATAAGATCCCATTTAACTATGCCAAATGGATTCGAAAGGTACAAAGAATATTTGATTGACTAAAATTTTGAGGTAGCTTATCCATCGTCATTGTATGCATCATCTTCTCTTGGAATCTATTTCGACAATGCACCAAGCCTATAATTTATTGGGGATGCACTTAAGGTGGATAAAACTCATCAAATTCTTTATGTATGCTTGGAAACATGGAACTAAAAACCAATGACTAGCTTAAAGAAAAATAAACAATTAAAGTAGCATTCCAACTTGTCTTGGTTGATGAAGCAAAACAAAAAGTTGATGAAGAATGAAAGATTCAGATGGAAAGGAGAAAGCAAGAGGAAGAAATTTGGTGGGTGATACAACAAGAGGATAAATTTTAACGTGTGAAGGAATTATGGAAGAGTAAGTGTAAGGACAAGAATGATGATGATGATGAGGCTGGTCAGTCTGAGAAGAAAAAAAAGAAGAAAAAGAAGGATAAGGACCAAAAGGCTTATGATTATTATATGGAGGAACCTAATGTTTCCATGGAAGATGAAGGAAATTATATGAGTGATAAGGCACAAGATGATGCCAAAAATTTCCAAGATCTTCTTGTAGCTGTAGGTCTAGAAGAATATGATGATCGCAAGACAAATTCTCTACTTTCAACAAAATCATGAAAGAGACATGCATATTCTTATTTTGAAGATGATGAACCATTATAGAATTAGATTCCAAGAGAAGATGATCCATATGATGATGATATCTAGGCTTCTTGAGCTTTAACCAAATGTAGCTTCTATTTTCCAAGAGAAAAATCCCCAACGCCGATGGGAAATGAATGATGAGCATTTGATTTTCAACAGATTCCAAGAGAAGATGATGCATACAATGACAATGGATCGGCTACCTCAAAATTTTATTCAATCAAATATTATTTGTCCCTTCCAAATCCATTTGACATAGTTAAATGAGATCTTATCAAAAACCTCAAATGAATCATCTGTATGTTATCTTTTCATTTTTCCTCTTTCTTGTTTTTTATGGGTAACCTATTTTAGTTGTTGAAACTCAAATTCTCATCATTCATTTCCCATGGGGCTTGGGGATTTTTAGTTTGGAAAATAGGAGCTAGGTTTAGTTAAAGGTTAGGAAGCCTAGAAATCATCATCATATGGATCATCTTCTCTCAAACTCTATTTCTGCAACGGTTCATCATCTTCAAAATTAGAGTATGCATGTCTCCTTCATGATTTTGTTGAAACTGGAGAATTTGTCTCGCCATCATCAGTCTTCTATACTTGAAACTATAAGAAGACCTTGGGCATTTTCTGCATCATCTTGTGCCTTATCACTCATATAATTTTCCCCATCTTCTATGGCACCATCAGGTTCCTCCATATAAGAATCACAAACCTTGTGGTCCTTATCCTTCTTCTTTTTGTTCATTTCCTTCTTTTGTTTCTTCTCAGAATGACCAGCCTCATCATCATCATCATCCCCGTCCTTACACTTACTCTTCCATAATTCCTTCACACATTCAAATTTCTCCTCTTGTTGCATCACCCATCGAGGTTATTCCTCTTTCTTTCTCCTTTCGATCAAAATCCTTCATTCTTTGTCAAATTTTTATTTTGCTTCATCAACCAAGACAATTTGGTGTGCTACTTTAATTGTTTCTTTTTCTTTAAGCTAGTCATTTGTTTTCAGTTCCATGTTGTCAAGCATACATAAATCATTTGATGAGTTTTTATCCACCTTAAGTGCATCCCCAATCAATTCTAGGATTGGTGAATTTTAGAAACAGATTCCAAGAGAAGATGATGCATACAATGACAATGGATAAACTACCTCAAAATTTTAGTCAATAAAATATGCTTTGTCCCTTCTAAATCCATTTGACATAGTTAAATGAGATCTTATCAAAAACCTCAAATGAATCATTTGTATGTTATCGTTTCATTTTTCCCCTTTCTTTTTTTTAATGGGAAACCTATTTTATTCTTTATTTTAGAGCATTTTTTGTGTCCTTCAATTTATTATACTTTAAATTTCTATCAAATTCTAGATTAAAAGAACCTATAATTGAAAATAGATTAATTCATCTATTTTTATTTTATATTCCCAAATAGGTGGATTAAATGATTTTGTTGTTAAGAAAATATTGTACAATGTCATGTCCCCTTTTCAAAATGAAACCAAGTTGAAACTCAAATGCTCATCATTCATTTCCCATGGGCCTTGGGGATTTTTATTTTAGAAAATAGGAGCTTGGTTTGGTTAAAGCTCATGAATCCTAGATATCATCATCATATGGATCACCTTCTCTCAGACTCTATTTCTTCAATGGTTCATCATCTTCAAAATTAGAGTATGCATGCATCCTTTGTGATTTTCTTGAAACTGGAGAATTTGTCTCACCATCATCAGAGTCTTCTAGACCTATAGCTACAAGAAGATCTTGGGAATTTTTTGCATCATCTTGTGCCTTATCACTCATATAATTTTCCCCATATTCCATAGCAACATCAGGTTCCTCCATATAAGAATCATAAACCTTGTGGTCCTTATCCTTCTTCTTTTTCTTCTTTTCCTTCCTTTATTTCTTCTCCGACTGACCAACCTCATCATTGCCATCATCCCTATCATTACACTTACTCTTCCATAATTCCTTCACATGTTCAAATTGCTCCTCTTGTTGCATCACCCACCGAAGTTCTTCCTCTTTATTTTTCCATCCCATCTGAATCCTTCATTCTTCATTAGCTTTTCATTTTGCTTCATCAACCAAGACAAGTTGGCGTGCTACTTTAATTGTTTCTTTTGCTTTAAGCCAACCATCTATTTTCAGTTCCATGTTGCCAAGCATACTTAAAGCATTTGATGAGTTTTTATCCACCTTAAGTGCATCCCCAATCAATTATAGGATTATTTGGATCTCATTCCGATCCTGATCCATGGCTGCAGTATGTAGATATGCATCCACATAATCAGGAAACTTGAACAATTTTAGCCTATATAAAAAATTTTATTTTTCAGTATCATGTAGCTATTCAAATAAATTAGCAAGATTAAATAGTGTTGTGACTTTATCCCATGGTAACTCAAGTGAAACACCACCTTCTTCTAGTTGATGGAATAATTCCATATCCTTAAAACACACAAAAAGACTGTAGAATTAGCACTGGGGATTTTATTTATGAATTCAGCCCAAATGACATTTCCTCATGCCTCCATAAAATTTTATTGAGCCAACTCTAGTTCATCACACTCAAAATGAAGAACCCCAATATTTTTTAACAATTCAATGGGTACTTATTCTATGCTCTTCTTTAGAAGAGACTTTGTTAGCTTAAGAGAATCTAAGGTTGCACTGGGGTTTGTCAATATTAATAACTCACCCATCTTGATAAATGCATGGGCATCACGTGGATCTATGTGAGTTTCCTTTCTTAAAATTTCCAAAGCCTTGTCTGCCTTCCCTTGTTGGGAATATATATAAACTATAGCTTTTAAGCTCTCATAGTTCTTAGGGTGGACCTCCGAAACCTTTTCAAAATTTGAGAGAGAACTCTTAAGATCTCCCAACTTCAATTGGGCCTATCCAAAAAATCTCATGGCCTCTGGCTTTCCTTGATCGATGCCATATAGTAGTAGCCAGTGGTGTCATAATCACATTTACTATGATAATATCGTGCAAGATTATAATATGAATGAGATTTCATGAGAGGGTGGTCAGTTGAAACAAGAGCTATGTCATTCAACTGTTGCACAAGAAAATGTTGCCTTGTGAAGAACAAATGGTTTGCTAAATGATTCAACGCCATTGCATAGTATGGATATAATTCAAAGGATCTACGCATATTTTCTATTCCTTCATGAACACTACCTTTTTCACTAACTACGAGAATCCTACAATTAAAAAATGCATAAAATTGACCACAAAGATTTTCCCCATTTTAAATAGAAAAAATTCCAAAAAAATGCATTTAAAACCTACAAATAAAATCACGCTGATTTTTGCACCAAAAAAAACCATGAGACCATAGCTTGTTGCTTACTATTATGCTTTGATATATTTTTTCGAAGCATCCATAGCTTGTTTGAAATCACATGTTTTAGGATTTTAGCCATAGAAGCAAGGTAGTGAACTGTTTGATAAAATGCTTTGGTAGACATGTATGAAAAATGTGGTAGCATAGACAAGGCAATGAGCTTTGGAAAAAATTCCTTAAAGAAATGTGGTCCCATGGTGATGGAATTCCATGACAAGTAATTTTTTATGGATTTTCATGACATTCCATCACCATGAGACCACATTTCTTTGAAGTATTTTTTCAACTAGTTCACTACCTTTTCTATGCTATTGCTTACTATTATGATTTGATAGGTTTTTTCCAAGAATCCATAGCTTGTTCGAAAGCACTTGTTTTAGGCTTTTAGCCATAGCAACAAGGCAATGAACTATTTGATAAAAATCTTCGGTTAACAATATGTATGAAAAATGTGGTAGCATAGACAAGGCAGAGAACTATTTGAAAAAAATGCCTCAAAGAAATGTGGTCTCATGGAATGCCATGAAAATAAAATGCAATTGGTAGATGCTCCTAGTTATTAGTTATGCAATCTGAAGTAATTGCATAACTACTTAGGTTGACTTTGTAAAAACTATATTGTAATTGAAATTTTGTCATCTATCAACATCTAGTTATTAGTTATCCAATGTGAAGTAATGCTTTAAGTTTGAAAGATGTGAAATGCAATGTATTAATCAATGCAAATGATTATGAACAAATAGTTGATACCGATTCATAGTATACCCCTATATACAACCTAAAATACACAAAAAATCCAATCATACATAGTATTATCAAATAATAATTGAGATCAAAATTTGATCACCGGATTAAATCTTCTTGTCCATTGATTGCTTCAAATAGATATTAAAATATAACATGATTCTCCTCATATATGTCCAGATTAAATATTCTTTTCCATTGATTGCATCAAATAGATATTACAATATAACGTAAGTCTCCTCATATATGTCCGGATTAAATCTTCTTTTCCATTGATTGCTTCAAATAGATATTACAATATAACATAAGTCTCCTCATATATGTTTCTATAAATACCTATGATGATGATATCAAAATTTGGTCTTGGCTTCTCTTTTATAAGAGAAGCAACAAGCTTTAGACCATTACAAAATATGACATCTTTTCAAAATTCACGCCTCTTCATATAAACTATGTTAAACATTAGTTTTTCTTAAAACATAAAATAGAGAAAGTAGATAACTAATGAAGTCCACAACACTCATGACACCATAGTATGTTAATCTCTGTAAGGAACCCATGATCATTGAAGATCTGTTCAAGGTCCTTTCTCCATATTAGTGTATCTGAATGTGTGGTTCTTCCATAGTGACAACCCCAAGGCCTAATTTTTGTGAGGACCCAAATACTTTTGCTCCTAGTCATACACTATATGATCATGTGGCCATTTTTATTCTTAAATTTTTAATATATTTGCAAGGTGAATCTTTAATTGGCTGTCTAGTAACGCCCTGCCATCCATGATAAACTTAGAATATCTAGCATCCAATGTTATTACTCCATCCATGATTAAGTCGAACCTGTCAAGACTCAAATCACCATCCTTTTGTATGTGAGTGATGCACTGTGGAACAATCTGGTCAAATTCACTCTTCCATTCATTGAGGTCCTTCAAGTGGTCATCATCTTTCAATATTTTTGGCACAAACCACTGATTCAGAGTATGAAATGAATCTATTCTTGTTTTGATCTTTTGGTCCCCTCCTTGCATATATTGGAATTCATCTATAACTATTTTGGCCATCTGCTCTGTAGTTTTTAATGTTACAGGAGCCTCAATACTCCTTTGTAATATTTTGCAAAAGGTTATCAATGTGTGGTGTATGGGATTCTAGTTCTTAAAAAGGGGATCCAGTATGGGTACATGTGTTTTCATCTGATCAATTTCTTGTGTTAGTGAGTTGTAGCAATCATACACACTTTCTAAATTATCCAAAATTAGCTTTATCCTATGCTCAAGGACCTTCTCTAAAACATTGCAGATTTTCTTATTCTCTCCTTCCTTACCCTAATTGTTGGATTTCTTTAACTCTTCAATATCCTATCTAAGAATGCTCACTTGTTTAGTATAAGCACTTTCTATATCAACTGGTGGATTAGGAGGATGTCAATACAACATTATTTCCTTGTTTTGTGAGGGGCCTACTCCTTTCAATTATTCCTTCAACTTCACATTTTCCATGAACAATTTATTGAATTCATCATTTAAAAAAAAATATTCCTTTTTGCACTCTCCCAATATAGCTTCCATATCCTTAACTACAGCTCAGGTGAACATAGATAATATATTTTCATGATTGCAGCTTCTAGAGGAGATATATCCTTTAATGTTTTCACCATAGCTATCCCTTTCATTTCCCGCACATCTTGTAACCTTGGTTTTTGTGTACTCTTTTTTTTGGCCCAAAATGCCAAGGTTTCAATTTAAGGGTTATACCCTATGCCACTTACCCCTTCATCTAAGTCAAACTCAACAATCAACATTGGGTCCTCCTGTGTTCTCACTTGATCAAGTAATTTTTTTTTTCTTTAATTCCATACCAGGGACAATAAGTGTATTACTTTTCAAAATCATCTCTTTAGCTTTTAATGGGATGACATCAATATTATCAATCCTTAATTCATTAAAATTTTGGGCTACTATCTGGTCATGCTGGGATTCCTCAACTTCCATCTTATTTATTTCAACCCTCGCTTCAAACTCTCTCATTTTAATCTTAATCTAAAATTCTTTAAATTTAGGGGTTTTGATAAATTCAGGATCTTCCAAGAACTTGCGAGCTGCAACTACCCTATCATCCTCATGTATTTCTCTTTCTCCTTGTACCTCAATATCAGCTCTAGCTTTAGGCCTATGTTCTTTAGTTTCAAGCATAGGTTGGTCCACTTCAACATCATCCTTGCAATTTCTTAACACATTAACTACTTCTTCTATATCTCCAACCTCCTCACTTATTTCATAGGAAACAAGTGGGTCTATCTCTTGTGTCTTTTGTATTTTAGAAGGTGGTTGTTTAGGATGTGATCTTGGAGAAGCATGACATATTGAAATAGTATATGAAGTTGGTTTTGTAATTACAACACCACTCAGACTTTTGGGAGACAATTTAGCAAGTCTCCCCATACCTAATGTAGTCTTAAATAATTCATGAAACTTACCAATTATCATATCAATCCTCTTGATAGGATCTACTTCCTCTATGAAATACCCAAAGAAATCACTATGCTTCATATTTCTTTCCTCCTCAAGCCTTTTCATAACTTCCCATTTTATCCTCCTCTCATATACCTCTTGAGGATTGAAAAAATTTCTAATTACATATTCTTCATAATCAATCTGGCGAGTAATCATAGTGTTGGTAAAGATGGTGTCTTACAAAATTCATTTGACCCTTAGGGTGAAAAGCTCTTTCCTTTCCAGACTCTAAAGAGTACCTTGTTTTAAGATAATTTTGCAACTCTTCAAGTGTATCAAATCCCACTGATAGTTCCCCACATGTTGTCAAATTGGGTAGAAATGTACCCTTCATTTGATTATTCATGACCTCCTTTTCCATCCATAGAATCTGCCACATGAACTCTAAAAACTCTAATTGAAGGGGGACAAACTTTAATAGTATATGTGGGGCCTATGGGCATCCATAAATCTTGATTATTGTGGTATTTGGTAGAAAAATTAGTCACCAAAGTTATGATTATGGCCTTCCTTAGGTTTCAAAGCCAAAGGTCTTAACAGTTGTAGCACAAGTGTGTGTAGTCTTGGTCATTGGTGGCCAAGAACTCTCATAATTATGTATACAAACTCATCATGGAATATCACATAATTTGAATTCTTACATTTTTTGTCCCATATATAACACCATAGTTACACTGGCAGAAAATTCCCTACTTGTCAATCTGACCCAAACACATCCTTTTGCTCCATCTATCTTTATTTTGGTATAATATCAGGTGGCACAACAAAGAATATTGCTTGAATGTTATAGGGACTCTATTTTCCCTAACTTGCAGAAATCCTTCATGAAATGATTTCTCAAGATATGAGGCAAAATCATATTCAATTTTTGTCTCAAGGTTTTCGATCCTTATAGCCATCATCATTAAACTAATTGGAATTCTCTCTTCTACATCTATCCCAAGTACTTGATAGAGAGAAAAGTAGGTTTTCTTGAAATAGAACTGGAAATCTGAGACATCAAATGGTTTAGTAGTAGAAGCAAATATAGCTAGAATCACCCTATTGTTCACACCCCTTCTCATTTAAATGGGGAATTCATCACTTTTATGGGTTCTCCTCAATCTAGTATATTCTTCTTTACTTATTTGCAAATCAATTTTAGTCAGGGCTTGTTTGTTTAGGTCAAAACATTCAATGATGGCCACTTTAGTCAACACAAATAATGTTGAACCATCTAGAAATCTTATAGACCTAGTAGTAGGATGATAACTTTGAGCCAATACTCTGATAAACTCTACATCTATAAAAACATTTGGGAAAATTTACTTGGCCAAATCTAATGCCCATGGATTTGACACCAAAATCTTGTCCTCCCTTTTTTCATAAAAGTACCAGAATAGTTCCCACTTAGACATAGGGATAAGGACATCTCTACAACCGTGAGCCACATCATCAAAAAATTTCTTAAATCCTCTCTCAAATGATTTAGGGAGTATATCCTAGATAGACTGTTGTAAGGACCTCTGTGGTGAGGACCTCTTTTTAACCTTAGATTCTTCCTTTTTAGTTTCAGGTTATTTCTTCTTGGCCATCATGATGTCCTTTTTAGTTTCAAGTTCTTTCTTCTTGGATGACATGATGTTTAACTATCTTACTTCCCCTATACTTCTGAAATGCAGAATTCCAAACAATCTTGTACTCGTAAAAGATAATTCATAGTTTAACTATATTACTTCTATATTTATGAAATGTAGAATTCCAAATAATCTTGTACTCATAGAACTTAATTCACAAGAGTTATGTACACTTACTTGGGTTACGATGGTTGCAAAACTTAACCTCCTTGAAATCCTAGCTCCCTGCATGATAATATTTACAAATGAGTGCAAAGAGAATGAAAAATTCTTGGTTTAATGGCTTCTAAGCTCAATCATGTCAACATTAATATCAACCTTACACCAAATATTTTTCTTGTAGTTCAATTTTGAACATGCACCATTGATTTTAAAAGATCAAACGGTTTATTTGATTTGTGCATTTAATAGCGCTTTATCACCACCACTTTCTATAACTTCCATGGGATAGAGGGGTATAAACTGCTATGCTACTTGCTTCTTTGGATTTCACCATGTGGTAGCAGGATCCTTACCTCTATACCACAAGCTTGACTTGTTTAACTTATGGTACTATGGTTTACATTAACGGTCACATATGGCTTACCGCCATACCACATGCTTCATCACATCCTTCCACGGTATAATGATTCATACCACCATATCACATGCCTTTATGATTATCCTTGCAGGATGGAGGGTTATTCTTCTACTATACCGTACCCTTCATTTTTCCTTCTTGCAGTATGGTGGTTTATGATGTATTTAAATTCTCTCATATTTCCCAATCGTGTCCTCATCATAATAATTCTATAGTATGTCGGTAAATATCTTCATGTTGTCTATTACACACCGCCAACCCACCAAGGGTTCAAATTACTACTAAGGGATTGCAGTAATAGACTGTTAAGGGATTTGGAATGTTTTTAGCTGGACATGTTTTTTCTTAAGTATAAATATGATGAATTTTTGGCTTTGTATAGGTCTTTCAGTGTCATTCAGACCTAAAAAATTTATATGTTCAGTAAAAAATAAAAAGGAATATAAGGGTCAAGGCTCATGTCATAGAGCTCAAGGTTAATTGTGATGATGGAACTAGGATTTTTTTTAAGGTTCTAACACACCTCATGATGAACTAGACTATGTTTTTCCTTCATCTTTCTTGTGTTATGTTTTAATGAGTTCTTCTCTTGTGAATATATCCCTAAGAAAAAATTATCTGATACCTATAATTGTAAACATCTTCTTGGTTTTTGACTGCAAATTATTATTTTTTGTTTGGTAAATTTCTGCTAAGGGGCAGCACCCTAAAATCAACCACAACCTTGCAACCTGATGGTGTCGAAACTAACTTTAAGCTTTCGCTCCACCGGTGCAACTCATGGGATTCAAACATTAGACCAACCAACTGTAGTCCTTGCAACTTAACCATTACACTGCGAGGTCAACCCCAGCTACAAATTATTTTTAATTTGTAAAGTGAATTATATTTTAAGTTTCTATTTGTAGTTATTAGTGGATTGGAAAATCAACAGTTATTAACTTATGAAATCAGTAAAGTTTTACTGATTCAATTTGTTTATTTATACATTATTGTTTATTTAGACTTCAAGAAAGGAAGACAAGGATTGTACAGTGCAAATTAAGATGATAGTGATCATAATTTTGAAATTCTAGAGATAGAATATGAGTGCACACGTATTGAAAAGTGGCCAAGAATAATAAATATTTTTTGAGTCTTAGTTTGAAAAGGAAAGTTGTAAATCCATTAAGTAGTATATTATTTGTTTAATAGTGTTTAATAAAATTTTATAGGCAAGATCTTTATGTATATAAGACATATTATTTTATTTTTTTATTTTATAGGCAACAAAAAGAGTGCAAAGAAAATGTGGAGAAAAAACAAAAGGAAAAAAAGATACAGTGCCACCATCTCGTAGAAGCCGACACTTTTTGTGATTCAACATATGCAGTTGGTGAAAATGATAGTTGTGATGATGTGTAGCCTAGTATAGCACATGGTGATGTGCAACCTGATATAGCACATGGTGATGTGCAACTTGATATAGCACATGGTGATGTGTAGCTTGATATAGCACATGGTGATGTGCAACATTGTGATGATATCTTATGACTAAGTCTAAGATAGATTATTGAAAAACATCAGGGCAAAGGAATACCAGGTTTATAGATGCTTTTTTCAACATTAAAGTATGTGTTTAATGATGTGGAATCTACAGAGACCGGAAATAATCTACCTACTCATGCCACACCTAATGTGGCCAAGGAGCATAAATTTTTGGTTAATGAAATTCCTGAAGAGAGACTACTTGCATATGCTATGCCTTAGAGTGCACCTATCACATCTAGAACTTTTGATGGAACTAGTGGATCATCTATAAATACTGGTAGTGGTAATTTAATAAAAGATGTGGATTCTTTTTTTGAAAGAAAAATATTGAGTCAAGATTTGCATAGATCTATAGAGAGGAATGCAAAAGAAAGAAAATTAGAAGGAAAGAATCCATTCTTTCTTGACGTATTGAGAGATGGTGAACCCATTGGGCCAAATGCTACAAAGTGGGCCACTAAGCTGGGTGTAAGATGTAGGGCCCATTTGGATATTTGTAAATCAAATTTTGCAAAGAAAGGTCCATGAGCTGTGGAAAATTTTATACAAAAAATGGAAAATGCTTTTGAGAATACCGGTGGACAAATCTTTAGAAAATATTACAAGCAAATGATGGGAATTTTGATGAAAAATTATAGATACAGTTGCAGAAAAATAATCAAGTTGGGAAAATAGAGGTTTGTCTCCAGTCTATCTCCCAAGGGGTGGGAGGCATTGAGAGAAAGTATGCATTCCAAAGAATATTTGGTAAAGAGTAACAAAGTCAAGAGAGAAAGAGATAATGTGAAGGCTAGATATACATTTGGTTGAGGCGGGTTGCACACCAAAATGGACAAACTTGCAGTAAGTGTATGGATTTTTGGTTCAATTTAGATTATCTTATTTATTTTAATTTTTTATTGAATTGACTATATTTTGAAATTGACATTATATTTTAGGTGGAAAAAATAATAGAAATAGAGAAGCAGGTGCAGAAGATATTTCCAATTATATGGAAACACTAGATGCTAGTAAATATAAGGGTAGGATGGAGTTGAAATCTAGTTCGTCAACAAAGATTTCACAACCATCTATTCAATGCCTACTAGGACCCTCTGTAGATCATGTGAAATCATATAAACTAGGGTACCAAAAGGTAATGAGTTGCGTATTAGGTCCCAGTCAACAAGTTACATAGTTGGTTCAAACCATTAACCCTATGGTTTTTGCATGGAATGAACATAGATCCATGGATTCAGATGAGGTAAGAGGCTCTATTGATCTCATTTCTTCTTGTTTGGTAGTTCTATATACAAATTCCTCTTAATATGTAGATTATTGAAATATGAGCATAGGAGAATCCAACCCAATTTCTTTATTGTTGGAGTGATCTAGAAAATGTTCTTTTGGAAAAAATTATAACTTGCATTCTTTACTTGACTATTGAATGCTTAGTATTTTTTTTTGTAAGATGGTTAAACCACATGAAGAGAATTTTTTTAAAAGAAATAGGAAAACAAAAATTCCTTCATGGTGTCAACAAAGTTGTTGATATTGATAGTGATGAAAGGGACAATAATGCACAACAAAGTCATCTTAGTTGTGCTGAAGTTGAGGTAATTAATATAATAGTTTTCAGTTATCTGTCCCAATGTTTTGTCAATCTTCATGCTTAAGATGTTCTTTTGGACAAAAATTTATAGATTTTTCATTCTTTACTTGACTTATATTAATTTTTGTATGATGATTAAACCACATGATGCAGAACACTTATATGAAAGAAGGAAAAAAATAAAATGGCCCTATCAATACAACTCTCTGCAAAGCTATACAACTTAATGTCTACAATGATGCATATAGTGGTTATGATGATGAACTCGATGAGCATGCACATGATATTCATAGTGGTAGTCATGTTGAACTTAAGGCGAGTGCTATGAAACCACATACAAGTAAGTACTATTCAAATAGGTAATGGTTGTTGTATTATGTAAATAAGGGTAATCATTACCTATTTGATAGAAGCTAGTTAGAATAGTAGTGAAGTGTAATTAGCTAGTATACCTAGATTATGGAAATAAGGGAGAACATATAACTTAAATATGGAAGCTTAGAGCTTAGTTGTAATAAAGTGTTTTATAAAAGCACATACAAAAAGTATTTTGTTCCAAGACATAAGACATTACATACAGCTGTCAAAAACAATACAATGTGTGTTTTATATCAATATAATGTGTATTTTTTTTCTTTTTGTAGACATTTATTGATAAAATCCAAGAAAGGGATAAAGTTGAGGTGTTGGATCTGTATGATGGTGCTGCTATGGGCATTGGACAGATTCACTCGCTATCTATTATACATGGAGTCAAATTGAAAGGAACAAGAGATACAAATGTTAGTATTTTACAGGTCACAAGTAACATACCCATTCCTCATCTAGACAAAATAGATGGAGTTGTCCATTCGAAAGAGAAAGAAGGGAACTTCACATGGTGACCACTAAAATATTTGAAAAAAATCATAGTGTTAGTTGTAAGTGTAGAAGAGAAAAAGAAGGCTTAGTAGCAACAAAGTGTGGAGAGTGAAGTTGCAGACAAAGAATGTACTAAGCTTGAATAAGTTGAACCCAAAAAAAAACTAGAAAATTTGATTTGGGTGTACATTCTATGAGTAGAATGGATAATGTTCTATCTTACCGCACTTGTAATGTAAAACCCCTTGATTATGTTTTTCTCTTTTTGTTTGGGTTCCGCTCATTCAAACTAGTGCATTATAGAAGAGGGGATATGTTTTTGTCTAAGTAGTAGATGTAGAGAATAGAGGGGCACAAAAAGAAGTAAATACAAAGTAGATAAAGAGGTGTAGAGAAGAGGAAAATTTGCAGAGATTGCAACATACATGTATGCGTAATTGCAAATAAGTTGCAACATATAATTGCATCAAAATTGTAATATCTTGCATAAGAAAAAAAAGGCATTGTAACTCAGTTTTCTTAGTCATAGCACTGAGAAACACACTTTGTAACAGTAAATTTTTCAAAGCAAAGACACATTTGTGTCTTGTATCTATTGGAAGAACATGTTTTCTCAATAAAATTTCAATATTTTTCGTTCTTAATAATCATTTTATTATGTGCAAATGAATGATTGATTATGTTTTTCTATGATTTTATATGTTTAAACCTCAATTAAAGCATTATCTCATTTCCAACACTTATAGGAAGAAATCAGTGAACAAAAATAAATAAATAAACTACTAATTGACTAAATATACTACCAAATGACAGAAATCAGTGAATAAATATGACTAAATATAGTGATTATGTAATTAATAAATAATGTATCAATATACCTACCAATTGACATAAATCAGTGAACAAAAACAATTAAATAAACTACCAAATTGATCAAAATGATGATTAAAATTAATGACTAAATACACTACCGATGGACAGAAATCAGTGAATAAAAATGACTAAATAAGTGACCAGTTAACATCAATCAATGACTAAATTAACAAAAAAATATACTAGTGAATACAAAATGACTAAATAAGTGACCAGTTTAAAACAATCAATGACTAAATTAACGACTAAGAACACTACTAGATCAATCAAATTAATGACTACATTAATGACCAAATCGATCAATCAGATGACTAAATCAATGACCAAGTTGATCAATCAAACGACTAAATCAATAACCAAATGGATCAATCAAACGACTAAATTAACAACCAAATTGATCAATCGAACGACTAAAAATTGTTTAGTCATCAATTCAGTCATGTTATAAATGACTGGCAATAAACTACTACTAGTCACACAACCATGTTCAATCATTTATAAGTAGTTTTTGGTAGTTTTTTCAATAGTTTATTGCAATATTTGTACTAGTGTTAGTCAAAGTTGTTTGAGGTTTGGACCTTCAAAATTTAGTTTCTTAAGTTGTAGTATATGAAAAATTTATTTGAGTGTGTTGGGTGTGTAAATTATTTAGATGAAAGTTGTTGCAAAGGATTTTGCTAGATTTCAGGGTGTTTATGGAATATTCTAGGTTATGTTTATGTGACATTTATTGTCTGTGAGGTGTTGTTTTTGATAAAATAAGTAGCATTTAAAGGGTGTTGTACCCTTTACACAATGATCCCAAAGGGACAAAAAGGAGAAAAACCATTAAACATAAAAAAAAATTATACTAACAACATATGAGAGACATAGACACAACCAAAAAAAAGTAGAGAGGCAAGACAAAACAAACCCAACCACTAATTGTCTAATTGCTCCCATTTCTTGACCAGGAGGTTTAACACATCTTCCCTAATCTAGTTGGGGCCTTCATCCATGGTGTTCTTGTGATTTTCCTCTTTGACCACATCTAAGAGTGTGAGATCCAACCTGTGAATCATCTTGATAGTGAACCGAGCCAGGTAGTTGACTTTACAATTCAGCTTAGCAACCTACTCTTGCAACACATCGAGCTCGTACACCTTTTCATCCTTGCTCTGGATCTCCACTTTAGAACTAGCCCTAGAATATGAGGACCTAGTAGAGTCATTACAAATCATCTCATTTAGATCATAGAAATGACTAGGATCTTCTATGGGTCCTTTATATTTCCACTTCTCAAGGGCTTTAGTGCCTTCAATACTGCCACCAATATGGGCTGAGTCATTGGATATTTCATCAAAAAGGGTATCCTTCTTATCTTTATCTAATTTGTGGAACCTTCTATTGTGCATTTTTGCACACATGCCCCACTAAAAGTGGGGACCCCCCCTTTTTTTCCTAGTCTTTTGGCCCTTTTCTGTGGCTGTGCCTTTTGAGCTTGTCTTTGAAAATCATGGGATTTTGGTCTTTGCTGCTTTGGTCCTTTGGTCATGGGGTTGGGTTACTTTGCACTATTCTTGAATGCTTGTCTTGGTTGTAAGGTGCCTTTGTGTTGAGTTCCTAGTGGTTATGGAGTCTTGCAGATGTCCTCTTTGGAAGTGGGTTCCCTTTGCCTTTTGTTTTTCCTTGGTGTTTTTATTTGGGTCTTCAGAGTTGTTCTTTTCCACCTAAGACCTTATTTCTTTTGTTCTATCAGAGGTGGAACTAGCATGGAACTGAGCTCTGAACCTGAAAAAAGTTCATTGTTCGGTTTTTGTTCTGGTTTCAGTTTCGGCTTCACTTCTTGCCTTCTTGTTTTCTTCATTGTTTTTCTTGTATTCGGACTTTGGGTTGGTTTCTTCCCTTAGGTTTTCCTTGGTTTCCCTTTTTCTTTTGTTTTTCGGAGGTGGGATTAGGATAAAACTGAACTATGAACCTTAAAAAAGTTCACGGTTCGATTTCATTGCTCTTTTGGTTCTGCCTCCGCGTCACTGTTGTTTCACTATTTTTAGCCTTTGGGTTGGTTTCTTCCCCTTAGGTCTTCTTTGGTCTTCCTTTTTCCTTCGTCGAAGGAGAAATTGGGATGGGAACTAAACTTAGACCCTTCACAAGGTTCATGTTTCAGTTCTGGCTCTGGTTCCGGCTCCGCTTCTTGTGTCCTTATTTTCTTCATTGTTCGACCTTTGGGTTGGTTTCCTTTTTTTTTTTCTCTCTCTTTGCCTCCTTTCCTTTGTCGGAACTAGAACCGGGGTGGGATCTAAACTCGGTACTTTGGAAAGGGTCCCATCTGATTTTGGTTCCACTCCTATCTAGTTTTAGTTCCACCTCTACCGCTTTTGGTTCCACCCCCACTTGTTTTATTTCCATTTTTGTTTTGGTTTTGGTTCCTCTTCCGCCTAGGCTCGTGCGCAGTTTTCTTTCCTTAGGAACTTTGGTGGATTAACTTGGATTTTGATGCTATATTGAATATTAATTATGGCCCTTTTGAATGCAGATTGGATCAGGCATGTTGTTGTTGTTGGGGCAAAAGGAAGGATGGGTGTAATTTGAAGATATTGTGAGATCCATGGGATACAGTCAAGTACATATTGCGGTCGCGGGCAGGTGAAACCCATCCATACACAAAAGGTCAATGTGCTCGATGGCCATTCATCTGAGGTGGACATGACATGGAGAAATCAAGCTGGTTTGACTCGATTAGAGTCATTCATATTCCCAACTCAGATGTTGATCGATAACTCGTATTCAAACTTGCATTGCGTGCATGTTGTCATTCTTTTGTTTCATGCAAGTGGGGCATTAATGTGGGATAAGACATGTGGAGTTTGTTCTATCTGAATCAAGATTTGGAGAGATCCTAGGTTGATCTAAGGAAGGTGCCTCGTGCATTCAATGCAGGGCGCTGATTCATTACAAGTTGTCTAGGTCGTTTTGGTTGGTGGTCGACCTTCTCTGTAACCCTAGCTTGGGCTCGCACAGGATGAAATATCTAAAGTATGGCATTTCACCTCATTTGTAAGGATGGGTTGGTTGGAAATGGTTGTTGGTTGAACAGGTTAGAAAAATAGGTTAGAAATTAGAAGTTAGACAATTAGATAGAAGATTAGAGTGGGAAGTTAGAATGAGGGGTTAGTTTTATTCTTTCAAGAAAGTGTTGTAATACAGAACATCAAAATTGTTGCTATTACTAGTGATTCAATATAAGTTAAGACATTGTGTTATTATTGGTGCCTTCTTTGGATTGATTAATCTCACATGGTTCTTATTCTATCTTTGAAATTCCTTGGGAATATTTGAATGCATTTTAGATTTAGAGTTAAATAGTTTAATGATGCTTGTGATTTTATGCTTGGAGTGTTGTAGCAATATTTGGTTCATACTTTGGGTAGCTTTTTGATGGTGGGTTTTCTATGCAAAGTCAACCTATACCTGATATTTGTTTGCTTAGTTCAATTGTGGGCATTTATCCAATTTCAATGAATGAATGTCCATGCTTTGAAAATATTTAATTCCTTAGAAGATTGCACTATTTCTGTGAGATCATAGGTATAGCTTGGGTTGATCAGAAATTAGTTTTGAGAGATTGGTCTATTCCAAGCACTTCCTCATTAGTATTGTTGATTTTAGGAGTAATATTAATCTTAGGATTTCTCAAACCCTTTATCTTTTATTATTTCTTTGAACTTTGGTTAAACCAAGAATTTGGGTATCGTTATATTGCAAAACATATGATAATTTTAGAGTCTCGAGTACTTTTTTTGTAAGGTCCCTTTGTTATTACTGACATTTTCACATTTATCACTAAGTGGTTCCACTGCATTTTCATGACCTGATACTCGAGAGACGTTGGGGTTATCTCTTTTATCATAGAGATCAACCTTTCAAGAGACATCGAATACTATATTATATCTGAGTTGTTGTTATGCAGAAAACACCATCAATAGGATTAGCGCTAGAAGGAGGGCTTGAATAAGCAAGCTGGAGTGTTTTATAAATGTCCTTTCTTCTGAGAGACTCAGAAGGAGAACCATATCTACCCTAGGAGAAGAAGAAGAGTTTCAAGAACTACCACCTCTAACTAGGTCAAGAAGGACTAGGAGAAGGGAGGAGTCATTGTCCAATCCATCATTTCCACCATCCTCACCCTCTCCCCCCTCATCTTCATCTGATTTTGAGGTTGGTTCCATTTAACTATCCCAACCAGTCATCACTCAACCTTTACCACCTCCACCTCTTCCAATGGCCTTCTTGGCAAACAACCTATCACCTCTATCCTTCCACAACTAAAATGTTATGCCCAAGAACCTTGAGCATTTTTTCTCTAAGTTTCACATGAGTGATCCTAATAGAACAACAAAGCAGCATAATAGGATATTTAAGACTTGTCTAAGAGATAGAGGGATTAATCATGAGGATGTTGCATGCAGACTTTTCTCTTATTCTCTAAGAGAAGAAGCCTTTTATTGGTACAATCATTTACCTGCTGTATCCATTCATAATTGGGCTGAACTTGAGGTTGCATTCCTACAAAAGTTTAAAATTCCTATCAGTTCCAATGACCTCTACATGCAGTTTATCAGGGTTAAGAGAGAAGTTAATGAGCCTATAGGATCATTCAATAATAGGTTCCACCGTGCATACACTAGGTTGCAAGCACCTTATTCTGTGGACAATGTCACTACCTTAGAGGTCTATTTTAAAGCCCTTGGTAGCCTTACATCCACCTTCCTTAAGTGGAGAACTAATACCCCAAATACCTTGCTCACTTCATATACAGAGGCTGTTAAGGTCAGTACTGATATGTGACAGCACTTGTTAGGACCCCTGTCATCTTTGGGACCAATTACTCACCCTGGGCAAGTCCAAGCTCTTAACCAAGCATTGACTAATCACACTCCCATTATGAATCCCATTTTGTAGCTGCCTTTGGTTCCACACCCAAGTCATCCAATAAGTTAGGCTCACCCAATGCCTAGTTATCCACAATAGGGTAACAATCAACCCCTTCATCTACAACCACAAGCTGGATTCCCTACATATTTACAGAACTCAAAATTTTTGAATCAATTTGCAAGTCCTAGAGGAGTGTCAGGATACCCCCCAAACAATGTAAATTTAGTGCCTTACAGTAGTCCTGATAAGGAAAGGTTAGATGAGCTAACTGAGCAAGTGAAGAAACTGAATATGGAGGTAACCTACTTGAGGAACCAAAATAGCCAAATCCAAGCTTCTTAGAGGAGCATGCAATCAAATTACAATAGGGAGAATTGAGATGTTGCACGAGGGTAACACTCTAACAAAAATCAGAATTTTGAAAGAGTTCAGGATTCTGGTCAAAACTTTGATAGAGGTCAACAAGGTGGAAAAGGATTTGAAAGGAGACAACCATCTAAGGAGAATAGGCCATGGAATACCAAACCTAGTAGTGGAGGAGTCCCCACTCCACTGGACCAACCTTCCAATCAAGAGAAACCTTTGAGTGGAGTATATCTAGCTGAATCAGTTTTGTCAGGGTGGTGTAGGCTTCACAAGACAAGCCAATACTCTTAGTTGGATTGTTCTGAATTTCAAACTATTGCTTCCATATTTCAGTATGAAGTTGAGAACAACTCCACTGGTTGGGAGTTGGTACCCTCAAATTTGTATGATTCCTCAGTTTTGGTGTTGAATCATGCACCTTTCCTGAGGGATGAAGAGAATGGATGAGAGGATGAGTCAAGTAGCGAGAATGAGGAGGCTGAAAAAGTTCTCAATGAAGACGAAATCTCTCAGTTATTTAATCAGGGAACAGAAAATGATAAAGGGAACAAAAAATGATAATGGTCCCTTGGATGAAGAGGAATAGGCCTAACAAGAATCCACTAGTTGGTGGCCCATTTACTACATCTATTCCTAAAAAAAATTTACCGCTCCACCACACCCACATGCCAGTAATAATCCATCCCACCCTCATGTGCCAACACAATACTTTGCAAAAGGAGGACAACCCAAGGTGTCAAAAGGGAGCAATGTTAATACAACAAAGGATAAGTAGGTTGGTCATTCCAAGGAGACCCACACTAACATGAATGTTGAACAATTAGGTGAATATGTAATTGAAGAACTCAGGAAAGTAAAGGTGAGTCTCTCTACTTTTAAGTTGTTAAGGGTTCCTAAAATCAGAAATATAGTCCTAGGGTCTTTTAATTCAAGTCAAGCACCACAAGGGGTAGCAGTCGATGAGCTAGTTGGTAGGCCTCCTAGTTCATAGGCACCTAAAGGCCTAAGTCAAGCACCACTTGGAGATAGAGAGCAAGAAAGGGATAAAACCAGGTTGCACAAGTTGATACTTAGTTGAGTTTGTTCCAGGGAAAAATGGAAACTCCTCCCTTTCTAATTTTTGTTCATATCTTTGGAAAGAATGTGCACAATTGTCTTCTAGATTCAAGAGCATCTATGAATGTCATGCCTTTTTCCATCTATAGGGCTCTAGGAATTACCCCTACAACCTCTAAGAAGAAGGTCACCCAATTAGACAAGACAAAGGTAAATATAGTGGGAGAACTGAACATGATCCCCATGTAAGTTGCCTCAGACCCTAGAGTACAACAAGTGCTTAATATTTAGGTGGCAGATATTCCTGACACTTATGGTTTGATCTTGGGTCAAGATTTCACCAAGGCACTAAATGGATATACATCCACAGATCATTTTAACATGTGGCTCCCCTGGAAAGGAGTCCCAAATCAAATCAGAATTGAAAGAGAACCCAAAATAAAGTATGTGATCACTGACTATCAGAATACGTCGAATGAGATATTGGTGTCAGAAGTTAGCATGGGGAACTATGTCCTGGCCACCCCTATTTTAGACACAGAAGAAGTATTTATGTTGCAAGGCTTCTCTGATGAATCCACATCAGGAGCCAACATTTCTGAAGTACTGCTTGAACAAATAGAGGAACTTGATGATCAGGAAGATAGACAACTCAGCTTGCTGGATAATTTCCAAGAGTTTATCTAGAATTGTGCGAAGGATCAGTTTCAGTTGGGCAGAAATATGAATTTTGAAGAATTTATTTTCCCTAATTGGTGTAGAGTTCACAATGCCCCCCACTTTGAGCTGGAATGTTGCCTGTTCCAAACAAAAGAGGGGCAGATATAAAGATTTATTAATCCAACCCCAAATGTCAGGCTGGATATACAAAGAACTCAAAATGATCAAAATGGAAAGAACCCAAGGCCTCCTGAAGAGCCTTTGGGTAGTAGCAAGGACAAGGTTAGTTCAAATAAATTAGGAGCTGATAGTTGTTGGACATTGAGATTTGATGAATCCAAATCAAAGCAGGGTGTTGGAGCAGGATTTGAACTGATCATCCCTAAAGATAAAACCTATTTTACTTCTCATAGACTCTAGATCCAATGCACTAATAATGTAGCTCAGTATGAGGCTTTGGTCCATGGATTATTAATGGCATTGAGAAAGAAAGTCAGGATCTTGCAAGTGTTTGGAGATTCTAAGTTGGTAGTTAAACAAGTAAGGAAACAATACTCATGCCATAATAGAAGAATGACCAACTACAAGCATAGAGTATGGGATCTCATTGAAGGATTTGATTCCTTCAACATTCAATTGATCCCCCGAAGTAAGAATGAAATTTTTGATCCTCTAGCGCAAGCAACAAGTACATTGCAGCCCTTATCGCTCTTGGGTTTGAAGAATTTCACTATGGAGCTCACTCTAGTACCCTTAGTGCTTGAAAATGTAATCAATTTCTAGGCATTTGAGGATGATAAGAATATTCTTGATTTTATCACTAGTTGTGATGTGTTTGCTTCTTAGGTGATTAATGAGGTGAAACCTCAATAGGCTGAAATGGAGCTAGAAGGGGTCATTAACCTGAAAAATAACACTATCCCAAGAGGCATGGTGCAATTAGAATGAATTTTTGATTTGGATAAGATAAAATATTAAGACCAACAAGCCAAAAGGGAGTCTCTCAATAGCCAATGTGAAACATACAACATGGGTACCCAAGATGGTGTCAAAAATGTCCTTATTGGTAAAGTGTGCACTCCAGAGGAGAGGAGAAGAATTATTGAAGCATTGCACACCTATCAAGATGTGATAGCATGGAGTTATGATGACTTAAATACATATGATACTTCAATCATCACACATACTATTCCCCTAAAGTCAAATGTTAAGCCATTCAGGCAAAGACAGAGGCCAATTAATGCTCTACTGGAACCTATCATTTAGAAAGAGGTGCAAAAGCTAATTTTAGCATGAATCATATTCCCCATAAGACATTCAACATGGGTTGCACACTTGGTTCCAGAAAAAGGAAGAAAAATGGAGAAATCAGATTGTGTATTGATTTCAGGAATCTCAACGGGGCATCAGAAAAGGACAATTATCCAATCCCTTCATTGGATGAGGTACTTCAGGTTGTCAATGGATCTTAGATGATGTCTTTTCTAGATAGGTACTCTGGGTACAACCAGGTTATGGTACAATATTAGGATAGGCACAAAATTGCCTTTACCACAAAATGGGGGTTTTTTTCCTACAAAATAATTCCCTTTAGATTAATCAATTATGGAGCTACATTCCAGAGAGCAATGGATATTGCTTTCAAAGACATGATTGACAGGTGCATAATTATTTACATGGATGATTTGATAGTTTTTTCTAAGAAGAGAGATGAGAACATAGTAGATTTGTGCAAAGTATTCCAAAGGTGTAGGGAGTTTGGCATCTCATTTAATCTGAAGAAATGAATCTTTGGAGTCACTGAGGGAAAACTGTTAGGGAATGTTATTTTAGAATGGGGCATTTTCATTAATCCAAAACAAGTGGAGGCTATACTGAAGATTCAACCTCCTACAAGCAAAAAGAAAATGAAGTCATTCTTTGGGAAAATTAACTTTGTCAGAAAGTTTATCACTGAATTTGCAAAAATAGTTAAGCCCTTGAATGCTATGCTAAAACAAGAAGCAAAAGTTGAATAGAGCGCAGAAGCTAAGGAGGCATTTGTAGAAATCAAGGGAGTCATTACTGAAGCCCTAGAGTTGGTAAGTCCAGATTATGTCAAACCTTTTTACATATACTCATTTTCTTCTGATCACTCATGTGCTGGAATGTTAACTCAAAAGTTTGATCAAGGTGATGAACATCCCATAGCTTTTATGAGTGCCCCCTTAAAGGATACAAAACTGAGATACCCTAATGTGAAAAATAAGCCTATGCCCTAGTTTGAACTGTGAAAAAGTTTAGACACTATGTTCTAAGAAATAAGGTCTTTTCTATAGTACCAGATCTAACAGTAAAGCTATTGTTAATGTAGAATGAGTTGGGAGAATGCAGAGCCAAGTGGGTAACTATGTTGTAGGAGTATGATATTGAGATCCGACCCATGAAATTGGTAAGAGGGAAAGGAATGACAAAGACAATGGCTGAGATGGGTTTTGACCTCACAACCCAACAATACCACCTCCAAGAAGTATCTCTAGGAGACTGGTATGATAAAATTATTTACTATCTATTGAACCAGGAATGCCCTGAACACCTTAATGCAGTACAAATGAGAGCTCTACATTTGGAGAGTGGCTGTTTTATGATGAAGGGAGTTGTCTTGTACAAGAGAAATCATGAGGGGGTTTATTTGAGATTCCTAGGGAAGGAAGAAGTTGGGAGAGTGATGACTGAATTTCATGGCAAGTATGGCACAGGCCATGGCTCATCACCTTCCATTGAAAATCAGATCCTGAGGGTAGGCTATTATTGGCTTAAACTATTCAAAGACACACAACCATGTGAGGATGTGCCATGTACAGGGATAACTTTAAGAAACCCCCCCTCAACAAAGGTGTAAAATCCTGGCGAATCTTCCCTTTTGTTGGTGAATCCTATGCATATTATTCAAAAATTTGTAAAATACTAGCGAATCTTAATGAATAATTGGTAAAAAAAAATAATCACACTGGCGAATCTTAGTGAATAATCAGTATAATGATTAATTACAATGGAAAATATCTCCTCTAAAAATTTGCATAGTTGGTTGGTGCAGTTCCCCCATATATATATTTTTAATATTGAAGTAGGGGCCTAGGGGCGGCAACCACTGGTGGGGTCAAGAGGCAGCACCCGTTGTGGGGGTCAAGGGGGTAGAGCCCCCTTGTGGGGGTTGAGGGGGCAATGCCCCCTCACGGGGTTTGAGGACAACGGGCCCGACATGCTCCTGTCGCGATACAGGCGAGGTCGATGGGCAGAGCCCCTCACCACCAAGCATAAATTCACTATTGAAAATGCATTGGAGCACACATGGATGAAGTGTTTTTAAAAAAATGCACTTGAAAATTCTACCATCGATTAGCTTTTAAATCAGATGGCTACAGTGCAAGTTCATTCCATGAGTGAATATTGGCGTGAGTGAACATCATCGGTGAGACACTTAGGGATGTCCTACCGATACAATGATTTATATGTACTTCGTGAATTCTGTGACTTAGTGAATTCCATGAATTTATATGTGCCTGCCTTTTAAAAAGGTTGTTGAGTCCTGAAATTTGTTCTGGGCCACATGATCAAATCTAATAGTGTGGCCCAAAACAAATTTTGGGCCTCAACAACCTTTTTAAAAGGCACATGCAAATAAAGTTACGAAATTCACTTGCAGCTATTCGATTAAAAAGATAATCGATGGAAATAAATAATAAATCTATTTAAGGCTAAAATATCCCTAAAATGAAATGGTAAACTATTATTAGTGGTGATATTTCCCAAAAATTAATTGTGAGAATATAAAATTATTGGTGAATATAAGTAATATTTGTATTTACAATATAAACTATTGGAAAATCAGTTCCAATGATGCGTCATTAAAAAATAAATACATTGGCGAATTAATCGAAACAAATTTTTTTTTTTTTTAAACTTGGTGATTCGGCATCCTTTCTAGCTTGTATTATTTTCCATTTTTGGAGGTCCTGATTT
Source organism: Sequoiadendron giganteum (assembly GCA_007115665.2). Lineage (NCBI taxonomy): Eukaryota > Viridiplantae > Streptophyta > Pinopsida > Cupressales > Cupressaceae > Sequoiadendron > Sequoiadendron giganteum. Next base: position 201,406,650 of record CM021109.1, on the reverse strand, counting down.
CAAATATTCACCAATTGGCAAAGATTCGCCACTAATATTTTCCTTGTCCATGTATGTTAGACTACAACAAGTAAGGAGAAACGTGCAACCCTTCCACTTCAACTAGTCATAGAGGTAAAATAATTTGCACAATGGGGAATGGACTTTATAGGTTTGATCAATCCATGTTCATTTGTGGGGCATAGGTATATTCTTATTGTAACTGATTACTTTACTAGATGGACCGAGGCTCTTGCATGCAAACAATGCACTTCAAAAGTGGTAATCAAATTCATTGAGTCAAGTATTATTAATTTATTTGGATGTTCATTAGATTTGGTTTGTTATAATGGTCTTTCTTTTGCATCATTAAAGTTTTCTAATTGGGATTATGATCATGGGATTGTCATAAAATTTTCATCAAATTACTATCCATAGGGTAATGGGTTGGCTGAGTCCTCTAATAAGAACCTTTTGACAGTCATCCATAAACTATTAGAGAAGAACCCCAAGGATTGGCATACCCAACTTAGATTTTCTCTTTGGGCAGATCGCACTAGATAGAAAATATCATTAGGAACCTCTCCTTATCACTTAGTGTATGGTTTGGAACCTGTGTTTCCCATCCAACTAGAGATCCCTACTTTGCAATTCATTAATGAATATTATGATGAGGAGGATAAGCGTGAAGCCCGTCTGGCTGAACTGTTACACCTTCAAGAGAGAAGAGATGAAGCCCTAGAAAACTTTACCAAACATCAAGGTGTAGTAAAGAGATGGTTTGATAAGAGAGCCAAGGTGAAAGTCCTTAGAATCTCTAACTTGGTTCTCTACTAGGATAAAGCCCATGACCAAAAAGGGGAGCATGGAAAATTTGATAGACTTTGGCTTGACCCTTATCAGATTGCAAAGATTCTGGGGGATAATGCTTTCCATTTGAAAATTGTCACTCGAGAAAATATCCCACTACCTGTCAATGGGTAGTATCTAAAGCATTATTTCTATTCCTGATTTGTTTACAACTCTTTCCTTGTACATAGGTAGATTAGATTTCCTTTTTGTTGTTTTTTTTTGTGTTGGTTCACTTTGGTTGGTTTTTCTTTTTTTTCTACTCTTGCTTTGGGTTGTTCTGAGGATTTCTTTTACAAACTTCAATCATCTTTTTAGAGTCACTTGGTGGAATCCCTTTATCTAATGTTGCATATACTTGGAATTGAAGTCACTTGATTAAGTCAAATTCTGGAATATATTTGGGTCTCATACTTACACACAAATCTTAAAGTTTTGAAGAATTCATACGGTCCTTATGAGGTTTGACTGGGTGAAAAATATTATATTATTCTCTAGTGTTGATGTGGTTCTCATCTCTGAGTGTGGGCTTCATTGGTTGCAAGGTGAAAGAGAAATTTTAAAAGATCTCAAAGAGAATATCAAAAAGAGGAAAGGAAAAGAGAATGTTGAAAATCAAAAGAAATCTTCACCTTATCAGGGGTATCCTAGTATCTCTATCGGGGCTATGGATGCCTGGCTAGTAGTAGAGCTAAGCTAGGGAGGATCACAATGATTACCTCATCGAGGCTATAGATGCCTGACTGGCAGCGAGGATCTATCCAGGTTGATTTTGGAGTTAGATTCCTTATGTAGTCCTATCAGACAAATTTTAGTCTCTATTGCCACTAAGGAAAGGGAAATGAATGCATACACACACACTTCAACCCTAGTACAAGAAATATTTTATTGTTTATGATTTATGAAACCTTGTCCATATGTAACCTGATGCCTGGTCTGTGAAACTAGAGATTCTAGGTTGATTCCAGTTTGTCATTGAAATGCTCTAGAGCATTTCCCCAGTGGAGTGACCATTTGTTGTGCAGTTTTGCACACACACCCCACTGAAAGTGGGGACCCCCCTTTTTTTCCTTGGTCTTTTGGCCCTTTTCTGTGGCTATGCCTTTTGAGCTTATCTTTGAAAATCATGGAATTTTGGTCTTTGGTAATATGGTCCTTTGGTCGTGGGGTTGGGTTACTTTGCACTATTCCTGAATGCTTGAATTGGTTGTAAGGTTCCTTTGTGTTGAGTTCCTAGTGGTTATGGAGTCTCGTAGATGTCCTCTCTGGAAGTGGGTTCCCTTTTCCTTTTGTTTGTCCTTGGTGTTTTTGTTTGGGTCTTGGGATTTGTTCTTTTCCTCCTAAGACCTTGTTTCTTTTGTTCTATTGGAGGTAGAACTGGGATGGAACTGAGCTGTGAACCTTAAAAAATTTCATGGTTCAGTTTCTATTTTGGTTCCCATTCTGGCTTTAATTCTTGCCTTCTGGCTTTCTTCATTTTTTTGTTTGTCTGGCCTTTGGGTTGGTTTCTTCCCTTAGGTTTTCCCTAGTTTTCCTTTTTCTTTCATTTGTTCGAGGCAAGATTAGGATGAAACTGAACTCTCAACCTTAAAATATTTCACAACTCGGTTTTGTTCCTATTCTGATTCTGCCTCCGCATCTTTGTTGTTTCGTTGTTTTTAGCTTTTGGGTTGGTTTCTTCTCCTTAGGTCTTCTTTGGTCTTCCTTTTTCCTTTGTCGGAGGTGGAATCAGGATGGGAACTAAAATTAGACCCTTCACAAGGTTCATATTTTAGTTCCAGCTCTGCTTCTTATGTCCTTATTTTCTTCATTGTTGGACCTTTGGGTTGGTTTCCTCCCTTGGGTCTTCTTTGGTTTTCCTTTTTTTTCTCTCTTTGCCTCCTTTCCTTCATCAAAATCGGAACTGGGTTGGGAACTAAACTCGGTACTTTACAAAGGGTCCCATCTGGTTTTGGTTATGCTCCCATCTAGTTTTGGTTCCGCCTTCGCCTGTTTTGTTTCCATTTCCATTTTGGTTTTGGTTCCGCTCTCGTCTTGTTTTGGTTCTACTTCTGCCTGGGCTTGTGCATGGTTTTCTTGCCTTAGGGACTCTGGTGGATTAATTTGGATTTTGATGCTATATTGAATATTAATTGTGGCCCTTTTGAATGTAGATTGGATCGGGCAGGTTGTTTTTGTCGGGGCCAAAGGAAGGATGGGCATACTTTGAAGGTATTGTGAGATCTGTGGGATACAGTCAGGTACATATTACAACCATGAGCAGGAAAAAACCATCCATACATGAAAGGTTGATGCAATCAATGGTGATTCATCTGAGGTGGATGTGACATGGAAAAATCAGATTGGTTTGACTCGATCAAAGTCATTCATATGCCCAACTCAGATGTTGATCGATGGCTCGTATTTAAATTTGTGTTGTGCGCATATTTATGTTCTTTTTTTTCATGTGGGTGGGGCATTAATGGTAGATGGGACATGCAAGGTTCATTTTGTGTGAATCAAGATTTGCATAGATCCCAGGTCAATCTAAGGAAGGCACCTCATGCATTTAATGCAGAGCGGTGATTTATTGTAGGCTATCTAGGCCAATTTGGTTGGTGGTTGACCTTCTCTATAACCCTAGCTTGGGCTTGCACGGGATGAAATCTCTATAAGTATGGCATTTCGCCTCATTTTTAAGGGTGGGTTGGTTGGAAAGGGTTGTTGGTTGAACAAGTTAGAAAAATAGGTTAGAAGTTAGAAAATTATATAGAAGATTAGAGTGGGAAGTTAGAATGAGGGGTTAGTTTTATCCTTTCAAGAAAGTGTTGTAATAAAAACATAAGAATTGTTGCTATTACTGGTGATTCAATACAAGTGAAGAAATTGTGTTATTATTGGTGCCTTCTTTGGATTGATTAATCTAGCATGGTTCTTATTCTATATTTGAAATTGCTTGGGAATATCTGAATGCATTTTAGATTTAGAGTTAAATAGTTTAATGATGCTTATGATTTAATGCCTAGAGTGTTGTAGAAATATCTAGTTCATACATTGGGCAGCTTCTTGATGGTGGGTTTTCTGTGCAAAGTCAACCTATACTTGATATTTTTGTGCATAGTTCAATTGTGGGCATTTATCCAATTCAATTGAATAAATGTCCATGATTTGAAAATCTTTAATTTCTTAGAATATTGTATTGTTTTTGTGAGATCGCAGGTATAGCTTGGGTTGATCAAAAATTAGTTTTGAGGGATTGGTCCATTCCAAGAACTTCCTCATTAGTATTGTTGATTTTAGGAGTAATATTAATCTTAGGATTTATGAAACCCTTTATCTTTTGTTATTTCTTTGAACTTTGGTTAAACCAAGAATTTGAGTATCGTTATATTACAAAAAATATGATAAGTTTAGATTCTCCAGTAATTTTTTGTAAGGTGCCTTTGTGATTACCAACATTTTCACATTTATCACTGATTGGTTCCACTGCATTGTCATGACCTAACACCCGAGAAACCTTAGGGTTATCTCTTTTCTCATAGAGATCAACCTTTCAAGAGAGATAGAATACTATATTCTATCTGAGTTGTTGCTATGCAAAAAACACCATCAACACCTTCTCACACTCATCTATTCCATCCCCATCTCAAAGCTAGCAACTACCACTGTATCCCCTTCAGAATCTTTTTCCTCCATACATTTACCTTCCTTAGAAACCAAAAGAACCCTTGGGAGCTGAGGCACATATTTCTCTTTCTTTTTAGTGGCTAGTCTACTAACCTTCTTGTGTTTTAGCTCACAGAGCCTAGCCGCAACACTCAATTGGGCCAACCCAACCTCCACTTTCAATTTATTTGGGGGAGGAGTGGCTAAGGTTTCAGTACCAAGATCATCCATAGGGATGGGGGATCTTGTCTTTGAGCCCTCCGAAATAGTAGGGGAAGGGTTAGCAAGAGTATTTTTCATGGGTTCCAATTCTTCAATGCACATGACTGAGATAGGTTTGGGAGGAACTAGAGCTGAATGGAATTGGTAAATCCTTTGGATAAGGCCTTGGTGTAGAGGTGAAGGAGGCAGAGAATTAGGGTCATTCATGGAAATTTCCTAGGAGTCTTCGATGGAGCTTTCCAAAGAACAAAGTAAAAAGGAAGCTAAGCAGTATTTTATGCTTGAGATGATTTAACAAAGGTAGGTGGTAGAAATAAAATACCCTAAATTTCCCATTGATAGTAATATATTTCATATTGACAAGATAAAATTTATCCCAAGGCTTAGGTAGCGCATCATGGTAGAACCCCATCTACTTTTTCATTGGTTTCTCATTACCCTTAAAGAACGCATTGAGACTCACCGAGTTCTACATTTTAGCATGTTTTTGTACTTCATACCATCATAGGAGAAGCCATTATCCTTACTTATCACCTCTTCATCAATGTTAAAAGAAATGCCACCTATGATGACCCATCGATCCTTCCATGAGCTAGCAAACTAGGCTGACAACATATTATCATGGCCCACAATATTCTGCATAAGTGATGCAAGCCCACCTTTAGAATAAATATGCCAAGCCAGAGGGTCCTGGCGAAACTCCTCACAATTGTCTGGCTCAGTTCAAACTCTATCTCCACCCATCATGACCCACATCACACAGTAGCCTTTAAGAACCTTGCCTGAAAATAGAATTCTTACAGGAGAGAATACCAGTTCAAAAAAAAATACATTGCTAATTCAGATGAAAAGGCCTAATAAAGGCAAGATGACGTTTACATGCACTGATGATCAATCCTGACGACAACCGCCATGCTGGCCCGTAATCATCAACAAGAAACCCCAAGTTAAAATAATTAAAAATAATGATGGGATCCAGATTTAAATACCAAGAGAAAATCAACCTAAAAAAATTACACATTTCCCTAGGCCAAATGAATGTGGGGAGAAAATTAGAAATGTTCAAGTACGTCTAATAAAATCTAAGGTGAATCAAAAGGTGCCTTGATTTGAAATTATTAATCAATATGGCGGATAGAATCCTTTCACATGATCTCCTAGGGATTTGAAAGGATATGTTGTACCATTGATGAGGCAGCTGATAAAGGCTAGGGGCCCCACCAAGGAAAAATAATAGGTAAAGAACCCCCGTGGCCACCCACTTGAGATGAGCACCCATAATCACCAAAGAATGGACCAAACATTGATCCATCAAGGAATTCCACTTGTACCTGAAGATGAAAGATAGATTAAACATGATTAGTAGAGTAATTCCTCTGCTCCAAGAGGATTAACCTTTGAATAGACATCAGTAGAACATCTATCTTCCTCCAATATTTGTAGATTTGCCATGTGGACCCCAAGTTAGCAAAACCGTTAGCCACGTGGTTACCTTCCCAAAAAATATGAGCTAGGTGATACCTTTCCAACTTAGAGATTAAAGTTTTAATGTCCAGTAGTATAATCCTTAAGTCCCAAGTTGATGGAGGCTATCACCATTTTAGAATCCCCCTCTATCTCTAGATACTTAATGCCTAGAATGACAACAATCTCAACACCCTTGAGCGACACCCTAGACTCTTCCACCATAGAGGATTAAACACAAATACCACCAACATAACCCACAACCAACTTTCCCTTACTATCTCTTATAACACCTCCAATACTAGCCGGACTAAGGTTCCCTTTAGTCGCCCCATCAAAATTTAGGTTACACCAACCTTCTAACAGGGGTTTCTAAATAGTGTTTTTCCTAGCAAGAGATTTGGAGTTGTCATAGGCATCAATGCTAAGCACTAAATTCTAAGCTTTAGCCATCTTGATATCCCAAGTAGTTGGGGTGGTATCCAGAGGTTTCTATTTGAGCAAGGAGATAATTTTAGAGATAAGCCTCGACTCATAGTAGAAAACATCCTTCAGACTCTTCTCGATATCCCAAAACACCCTATTGTTCCTTTCCTTCCAGATGCACCAACAAATAATTGAGGGAATTTGTCTCCAAATTTCCACAGGTAGGGGGTGTTGGAAGGGACCATTCCATCCCTCAACAAAGGAAACCAAATTTTTATTTAAGGTCTAGTGTGCTTCTAACTTTTGAAAAACAAGATCCCACACACCAACAACAAACATACAGTGTAGAAGCATATGATCTACAATTTCTTCATTATCTTTACACAACAAGAACCTGTTCAAGATTTGAAAGCCTATCTTTCTCAGATTATCTTGGGTAAGGATCCTATTGTGGTAGGTTGTCCACCAGAATTTTTTTATTTTGGGGATTAAGTGAGAGTTCCAGGCCTTCTTCCATAACTTACTTTGTAAGCCATTATCCGAAAATAAACCTTCAATTCACCCTTACAATCTACGACCCAAAAGAAAAAATCTTCAACAACCGATAGAGGAATTATGTGCTAAGAGAGTAATACATGTAAAGAAGAAGCTAAACACAATAGGTTAGGAGAGAGAGGGCCACAAGAGCCGATATTTTTCCAACACCTAGCACCTTGTAAACCATGCATGTAGTCACACATATTCCTACCAAAGAATTGAGAAGAAATTTCTATCATATTTTTGCCAAGAGGGCCAAGGGGGAGTGTAAGAGCCAAGTATCCTCCCATAAGAAGATCTTATTTCCTTTTCCAATCCCCCATCTTAGGACAAACAATAAAAAATTCTTCATTTTATAGATATTATTCCAAGCTAGAGACCCATGGGGATGATCATTCTCAATACACCTAATTAGAGGCCGGTTGGCTAGGTATTTGGCTTTCATAATTTTGCACCAAACCTTTTTGTCTCTTAATTGGTCCCATCCAACCTTAGCCATAAGAGCCTTTTTGGAAGCAAGGACTTTCCTGATGCCCAACCCCCCCAAGTTTAGGAAGGCAAAATTTCTTCTAACTGACTAACGAAATCTTATTTTTATCTTCAATACCAGACCATAGAAAGACTCTATAGATCTTCTCAAACTTCTTAGCTATGTTACAAGGCATTTTTCACATTGAAAGAAAATAAATAGGAATATCTTGAAGAGCGGTAGTGAGAAGTTACAACTTACCCAGATGACTCAGAAGAGAACCTTTTCAGCCAACAAGATTTCTTTAGATTCTTCCAGGACAAAATTCCAAAAGTAGGGAGTCACTTCCTTAACAATAATGGGAATGCAAAGATAGACTGAAGGAAGAGAGGCACTCACACAACCTAACATCGTGGTCACATGATCCTGCATACTATGAGTGTAGTGAAAGAATTAGATCATAATTTTATTGTAATTTATGCATTGACCAAAACAAGCCACATAAATATTAAGGAAATCTTTCCACTTCCTGGCCTCAATCACTAATGCTTTACCAAAAAGCATAGTGTCATCCATAAATTGTTGGATAAAAACAAGATCAAGGGTGGAGGCCAGTTTGAAACTATTGATGGAGCCCTCTGACATCATACTCACCACATTCTTGCTCAACACTTTAGCCACCATAATAAATAAATAAGGGGATAGAGGGTCTCCCTATCTGATTCCCCTCCCAGCCTCAAAGAACCCTTGGGAAACTCCATTGAATAAGATAAAAATATTCACCATTGAGACACTTTCCATGATTAATTTGATAAATTTCTGGTTGAAGCCAAACTTAACAAGGACTTTAGGGAGAAATTTCCATGGGAATTCATCATAAGATTTGGAAATGTCAAGATTAAAAGAAATGCTAGGGTTGTTACACCTATCCATAGAGTGTAGAGTTTCATGGGTGGATAAAGAAACATCCAGAATATAATGGCCAGTAACAAAACCCTTTTGATTGGGACTAATCATTTTCTCCAAAAGGGGTTTCAACTGATTCACCAAGATTTTAGAGAAAATCTTATAAACAGTATTGTAAAGACTAATAGGATGGAAATCAAGCATGGTTAGAGGGTCCTTAGATTTGGGGATCAAAGCTATGAAAGTGTGGTTTAGCTATTTAAGCAATTTCCTAGAGTTGAAAAATCCCTAGTAGCAAAGGTAATGTCCTTCCCCACAATCTCATAGAAGGTTTTGAAAAAGGCCAAGGGGAAACCATCAAGCCCAGGGGCTTTATAAGCACCCATACTAAACACAATAGACTGAACCTCCTCAGAAGAAACCATCCTCAAAATAGAATCATTATCCGTAAGGGTAACAGGGGTAGGAAGGGGATCCAACAACAGATCAACCAACCGAAGGTCAAGATCCTCCAAAGGACACAAGTAAGAATGCTTGAAGTGGTTAGCAGCCAATAGACCAATCTGTAAGGGATCAGTAACTTCATCCCCAGGCTCATTTTTTAGTTTTTTTATTTGATTTTTTTTTTTTTAATAGCCAACACATGGAAGAAATATGTGTTTTGGTCCCCCTCAGAAAGCCACTATATTCTGGAATTTTGTTTCTATAAAAGCTCTTATTTATTTAGAATATTCTCCCATTCCAATGGCTCCTCCTTTTCCTATTGACTCGTGAGAATATTGTTATCTCCATTTTCCATTTTTTTTGTAATTCACCAAGTTTATCGACCACCACCCATTTTTGATAGAATACATCTCCAAAAACACATTTTTTCCATCCTTTCACCATGTATTTGACATGTTTTAGTCTTTGAGAGAGCCTAAACATAGGGGAGCCTTGCACCAAAATATTCCACTAGGTAGAAATCTTGTTCATGAAGTTAGGATGAGAATTCCATATGATTTTGAACTTGAAGGGGAACAAACCAACAACAGAGTGGTCAATAGGGAGCAACAATAGAGGGTTGTGGCCTGAGATAGTTCTAGGGAGAGCCCACAGATTAGCATTAAGAATACCAGTCCAGTTGGCAGAAATGAGGAATCTATCAAGGTGAACCTAGATCAGATCATCCCCAAGATGACAATTAGACCAGGTAAATAACTGATCTTGTAGGCCAATATAAACCAAATTAGTACAATTCAAAATTTTTTCCAAATCAGACATGCTATCAGAATAGTAACTCGGGTTAGACCTCCACTCTTCTCTAAAGGATAAAGGGGGGAGTTAAAATCCCCTGCCACCATCCATTGGCCATCCTTGTTAGCCAAAATCCAGTTAGAAATCGCCTACCAAAGGGACCTCCTAGAATTCTTAATATTGGGAGCATAAACATTTATCAAGGACCAAGAGCCCCTAACATTGGAGAAAATTATACCAAGACTATTACTACATTGGAACAATTCAGAGCAAATAATCCAAGAGGGATTCCATAAAATAGACAAGCCACTAGATGCCCCATCTGCATTGCAACAAGAAAATTGAGCATTGAGCCAATTAAATTTGGCAATAGAATCAAAATTGTTTTCTTCATCTTAGTTTCTTAAAAGAGTAAAATATCAACTTTATGTTCTAGAACATAATTCTTTAGAGCCAACTACTTATGGGGGCTATTTAAACCTCTCACATTCTAAGATAAGAATTTCATTTAGAAATTTTCTTTGAGGACACTTCCAATGTCCTTTGTTTTCCAATCATGATTTCTTTTGTTGTTTCTCTATTTTTGGTCAACCACTGGTTAGGTCTACTCAGCTTGGAATCACCCCCCTACATCTGATTTTTTTCCCTTCTTCTTAGGAGTTGACCAAAATTATTCTTCCATAATTTTCACTTAAGACACCAAAATCTTTGCCTAATGTATTGGGAAGGGTGAAAAATTCTTCTCTACTTCATCCTGGATTTCACCTTCCTCCAAAAATTTAGGAGAAAGCGTAAACACCGAGGAAACACCAGAGTCTAGAGCACCACTAGGGTCCCAAAGCAGAACCAGAGAGAACCAAATCCTAAGAGACTGGCCTCATAGGGTCATCAAACATAGGAATCACAAGGTTAATAGGAATAGGCTTGGTTGGGGATTCAATAATCTGAAGAATATCATATTCAAAGGGGAAGCCATCATAGGGGATCTTCACAGTCAAATTGTTGGGACAGGGCTCAAGCCTAATCATGGATTTTCATTCCATGATGAGGTGGCTAGGTTTAGCACATTTTTAACAATAAACCACAATATTCTCATAACTTCATAGAGAAAAGCTTCACAGAGTTTGCTAAGGTCTTATTGACATCAATGTTGATGCAAAAGCAGGCAAAAAATAACTTGGACATGGATTTGGTGATAGAATCTGAGGTGATGAACTGACCCAGAGTGTCCCCAATGCATTGAAAGACAGAGTCATCCTAGTACTCCATAGGAAGACTAGGGAGATGAATCCAAATCAGAGCTGACTTGTAGAGATCTACGTCAGGATTGAAACCTGAATTCCAATGGCATAAAGACAAGCCATGGTTCCATAAACCCAAGGAACCGATGAGAGAAATGAGACCAAATCTTCCTCAGTCATGAACTTGAAGAGAAAAAGGCCTCCTGCAATGGTGCAAATGCCCACACTACCTTTTAAGCACCATTTAGCAGTAATCCATCTATGAACCATATCAGAAGAGGGCTGGAAGGAATTAAAGTTACCCACCACAACCAACTCCATGGAAGAAACAATCTTGTTGCTAATAGCTTCAGGAATGGAGAACTTGTTACTCAAAACCAAAATTTCCACACTCAAACAATGAAGAGAACCCTTAGGAGATGAGATCTTACGAGTCAACACATCTTTCCACCCCTTAGGCAATGGGGTAATAGGAATCAAAAACATCACAACATCAAGTAGGATGGCAATCACGAGCTCTCCAATAGCTGTTAGTAAATGAGAGGGCCTCAAAGATGGTGATGCATGTGCTGAAAGGAGAACCTAGGTAGAAGGGGATAGGGGTGGGCGACCAAGGGGTACCCCTAATGCACAGTCGACCATGCACATAGTCAATTCAAAAGGGAGAGTGAATTTCCTATTATTAAACCTCTAATTGGATTAGGATTCAAATTAGAATGTATTGCATCCATTCAGTAACTCTGTGAGGTGTTGTTGAATCAAAGAAAGCGTGTAATTAAAATCTCAATGGTGTTTACACTAATTACAATGGATATTTATTGTTTGTAGAAGCATTTTATAGCATGGTGTTATATATTTGGGTTCCAAATAAGGAATGGTGTGGTCTTTCTTCACTTCTATCTACCACAAAAGTGTTTTGGTGTCGACCTAATTTGAATTTACATGGTTGATGTGCATATTTGACCTTGGAGAATATTTTCAAGGTTGAATATTATATAAATATAAGTTGAGTTGTTGAGGGATGTGAAGATATATAAGTATAATGTGAATGATGTTAATTGAAAAGTGTTAGAGTATGAATTTTAGAAGTGCAGTGCAAGATTTCATGTGTTATATTTTTGGATGCAATGAGTAGAAGGTTTCTAAAATTCTTTAGTCAAGCCGCGAAAGTGTTGGTGATACTGTGGTGGATTTCTTTGTTGTATTGAGATGGATTTCTCTATGTAATATTCTTCTATATCTTCTTTCTATTCTAGTAGTGGGCCTTCTAGCAGCAAGTCTTTCCTTCTCTGGGTAGTGAGCCCTATTGTATTTAGTGTTGATATTACTTTATATTGTGAGCTAATCCTCATCATGGTTTTTACCATCTTGTGTTTTCCACATAAATCTAGGGTTTTTTTGTGCATAGTGTTGATTTGATTCAGGTTCTATTATTTACTTTTCATGCTAAATCATTATAACTGATTAAGAGTTTATTATATTAATGTGTATATAATGTGAATGAGGGTTTTGAAGTTTTATGATACAACTGATTCATCCCGCTCTTAGTTGTCTTTTCCATTCAACATTGGTATCTTTCTTTAGTCGAATTTGTTCGAGGTTTGGAGTTTCGGAAGTGAGTTTTCTAAGTTACAAAGTGTGGCATAGTTGTTTGAGTGTACTGGGTGTGTACATTATTTAGGTGATTTTTTTGTAAAAGAGTTTATTGGATTTTAGGGTATTTATGGAATATTCTAGATTATGTTTAGGTGAAATTTGTTGTCTGTGAGTTGCTATTGTATCAAAGGAAGTGTGTACTTAAAATTTGAATGATGTTTACATGGGTAATGATCGACCTTGGTGTTTACACTAATTGTTATGGATGCCTATTGTTTGTAGAAGCATGCTGTAGCATGGTGTTATAGATTTGGGTTCCAGATAAGGAATGGTGTGGTTCGCTTTCACTTCTATTTGCCATGGAAGTGTTTTTTGCTGACCTTGGAGAAAGTTTTCAAGGTTGAGGATGATATAAATATGAATTGAGTTGTTGAGGGATGTAAAGATAGACAATAATTATATGAATGATGCAAATTGCAGAGTGTTAGAGTGCGAGTTTGAGAAGTGTAGTGCGATATTTCATGTGTTAGATTGTTGAATGTAGTGACTAGAAGGTGTCTAAAATTATCCAGTCATGTTGTGAAGGTGTTGGTGATATTGTGGTGGATGGATTTCTATGTGTAAAATTCTTCTTTATCTTCTTTTCTATTCTAGCAGTGAGCCTTTTGGTAGTGATCCTTTCTTTCTTTGATAAGTGATCCCTCTAGTAGTGATCCCTTTGTATTTAGTGTTGATATTAATTTATATTTTGAGCTAATCCTCACCATGGTTTTTCCCATCTTGGGTTTTCCATGTAAATTTTGTGTTCTCTTGTGCATGGTGTTGATTTGGTTAAGTTTTTGTTATTTTATTTTATGCTAAATCATTATAACAGATTAAGGTTTATTTAAGTTAATGTGGATCTGAATGTGTATGAGGGTTTTGAAGGTTTAAGGTACAACTAATTCTCCCCCCTCTCAATTGTCTTATGCATTCAACAATTGGTATCAGAGCAAGGTTCCTTGGAAGAAATCCTAACTGCTTGAGATAGATCTTGGATGGTACACAAGAAAGAGATCCCTATATTTGATGGAATGAATTATGCATTCTATAAGACAAGGATGGAAGGTTTTCTGGTTTATCTTGGATATGATGTCTAGAAGTCTACTAAGACTAGTTACATTGAGCCTACAATGGTCCAAGTACTGCTGATGAGATAAAAGCCTATGAAAGCAATGGTAAAATAGGGTATTCTCTCTTAAATAGTCTTACAAATTTTGAATTAGTAAAATTTATGAGTCTGAAAATTTCTAATTTTTTTTGGGAAAATTTAGAAAGAATTTACAAAGGATATGATAATGTGAAAGAAGCTAATATGCAAAATCTAAAAATAAAGTTTGAGAACCTATGGATGTTTGAAGAAGAAAATGTTAAAATCTATATGCAGAGGGTAGATGAAGTTGTCAGCTGCGTCATAGGTCTTTGTGGTGAACTCAAAGAACTAGAAGTGGTAAAGAAAATTCTCACAACTCTTTCTAAGTCTTATAGTCTTAAAAAAATTTCTATTGAAAAATTTGAAAATTTGAATCAATATACCAAAGATCAATTGAATGGCTCCTTAACTAATTTTGAGATGAGAGAATTTGGTACAAATAGTGGTACAAAAGTTGAGTCTACTTTTAAGGCTAGGAAATTAGAGGAGATCAAGGAATCTGATCAAGAGCATCTTGATGATATAGAAGCTAACTTTGTAAGGAGAATGAAGAAGGGTACTGGTAAGTACAATGGTAAGATTCATTTCAAATGTTTCACTTGTGGAAAGATAGGTCACTATGCTTCAAGATGTCTAAAAATAGATTTGAATAACAAAAATAAAGAGAACAAAGGTAAGATGATTAAGAAAAGCTATTATGTTAGAGAAGATGAAAGTATATTTGATGATGAATCTGATTATGGAGATGACAATGAATAATTTTTCATGGATTTAAAAGATGAATCTATTTTTTCTAACCTTGAGAGATGTGTGAAGGAAATACCTTCAGAGACAAAGGATAAGACTAAAATTACTTTGGTATCTTCTTTTTATGCTAGAAAGGAGAACTACTAGATCATTGAAAATAGATTCTCTAATCATATGACCAGTGACAAAGAGTAAGTTTGTTAAAATTTAAAGATATGATGGAGGATTTGTTAGATTTGGTGATGATACATCTGCTAAGATGTGGAAAAGGTTCTATCAATTTTGATGACAAGCATAATACTGATGATGTTTACTATGTTAAGGGTTTAAGGAATGACCTCTTGAGTGTTAGAAAAATGTGTAGCAAAGGATATAATCTTATGTTTGAAGATGATAGATGTGAGCTTAGAAAAGAATTTGAAATTATGGTTGCTACTGGAAAAAGGAAAGATGTAAATGTTTATCAGCTTAAGGGTTCTAATGGTCATTACTTTATGACTCAGATTAATGAAAGTTGGTTATGGCATAGGAGGATGTCTCACATAAATTTTGATAACTTAGTAAGAATCAATTCAATTCAATCTGTAAGAGATTTTACAAAGACTAAAAATCCTATCAATGTTGTTTGTAAAAAAGGGAAAATTGGAAAACAAGCAAGAAGAAGCTTTAAAGCCAAAGATCAATCTACTACCAGACTATTAGAATTGGTGCATACATATTTGTGTGTTCCTATAAAAGTAAGAATACTTAAAGGAGATGAGTATTTCATGCTATTAATTAATGATTATTCTAGAATGACATGGGATAATTTTCTAAAAAATAATTAGAAACTATAGACAAGTTTAAAGCATTCAAAGTTATGGTTGAGAATGAAATGGATATGAAAATCAAGTGTTTGAGGTTTGATAGAGGTGGGGAGTGTTGGAAAACAAGGTTAGACAACTAAGAGGGCGGGGAGGGGGGGGGTTGATCGGTTGTTACAAAATTTAATACTTATTCAACCTTAATCAACATTTAATCTCAGATCTAATAATTAACAGTAAAAGCATGAATCAACAACACATCAGAAACACATGAACACCAAGATTTTATATGTGGAAACCCTATTAGGGGAAAACCACAGTGGATGTTAGTCCACAAGATTATACCTTGTTAGAAGTATAATAGAAAATGATTAGGGAATGCACATGCATTCAGGCACATTGCCTAGAGCTCACTGCTCAGAAGGGAAGGCTCACTGCCTTACATAAAACAATAAAATTAAATACATTTGATGAGGTTGAACTGAGAAATCAGCTTCTACAAATACCCGATGATAGTTCTGGTTAGGAACAAAAACACTTCTTCACACTTTGTTATGAAATTGAATGATTTGATCTTTATTCGCACATTTCACATTCACACTTCACATACATTCACCAAACACACCTTACACACTCCAAAATGAAGAAACAATCGCTCTTATATATCCGCTACATGAATTTACATTAACAACTCTATTGACCACAAATAAAACAATAAATTACAAATTGTCGGCCCAATTCATGAAAAAATCTCAATTCCCATCAACCTAAGTAGGTCACAACATAATTAAGACCTAAATCAACATCCTCAAACATGCCAAACAATAAAATATTAATCCATAAGGATCCGCAACATGCTACAACCATTATGTTGGTCAAGAACAGGAAAATCTCAAATACACAAAGGAAAATCTTCGATCACGAGCACACCGATCAATGCGGACGTACCAAAATGATAGAGAACGATATAGAAACATCATTGAGCATCATAGTAGCATACAAGAAAACTCAATTTACTATAATTTCATTCTCTTCTTCTAGAAACACCTGCTACAGTAATAGAATAACTGTAGGAACTCAAAAACTCATAACTTTCTCCAATATTGATGCATACCACTGAAACTTCTGGACAACATACTAGATAGGCTCAGAAAAAAACCCTTTAATGTATGATGTTTGATTATCAACATACACAACTTTGCACCATTCTAATCTTCATAGCTTCACAAACTGCTTGCAACATATTTATTCTAATTTTCTCAATATCCTCGACATATATAGCCTCTAGAATCATCAATGATAATAGTGTTGACATCAATGACAACCACATATCAGCAAAACAACCACAACATCCAAAATCTCCCCCTTTGACATTGATGGCAACACATGATGTGAAAAATACCATCAAGACAACTAACTCTTCAGACAATACCCTTCTCCTTTGTTCTACTCTTCTCCCCCTTCGTTTTTACAAGGTTTTTTACATTAAACTTCTCCCCCTTTGACATCAATGGAAAATGTACACAAGCTTTGAACCACATATCATCTAAATCATCTGACTACTCCCCTTGAGTAGCAGCCACCACAACATCAATCTAAAACAAGATATGACTATCAGTGCACGGATTGATGCAAATAGTTGCATCTTAGTTTAGATTAGGAGGGGGAATCACCCCTAACTTTCCTCTGAGATACTCAAAAGTATCCTTAGGCAATGTTTTAGTAAAGATATCTGCAATTTGTTCCTTAGTGGGCACATATTCCAATCTGACTTCTTTATCACTCACTTTGTCTCTCAAAAAGTGATACTTGATAGATATATGTTTTTTCTTTGAATGTAACACTAGATTCTTGGAAATTTTTATGGAACTTGAGTTACCAAAAAATATAGCATGTGTTTTATCCATAATAATTGAGTGCAATTGTTTGCAACAACAATATATTTTGCCTCAGCAGTAGATAAGGAAATGGAATTCTACTTTTTTCTTAGCCAAGACACCAACTTCTTCCCCAAGAAGAATGCACCACCACTTGTACTTTTCTTTTCAATCACATCTCCTACCCAATCTACATCTGTAAAGGAATTCAGAGTAAGATCATCATCCTTAGGATACCAAAGACCAAAATCAACTGTTCCTTTCAAGTATCTGAAAATTATCTTTATTGTAGTCACATGTGATCCCTTTGAATTAGCTTGATATCTAGCAACCACACATACAAAATTCATAATGTCAGGTCTAGTCTAAGTCAAATAGAGCAATCCACCAATCATTGACTTGTACCTTGTTTGATTAGCTTTAGGAGAATCATCATTCTGTGTTAACTTGCATCCGGTTACCATGGGTGTACGAAATAGTTTTGATTCTTCCATGCCAAACTTTTTTAGTAACTCTCTTACATATTTGGACTGAGATATGAAAATTCCATCATCTAACTAAGTTATTTGCAATCCTAAAAAGAATTCATCTCTCCTATCATTGAAATCTCAAATTCACTTTTCATTTCATCAACAAAATTCATGCATAAGTCATCATCACCTTCAAAAATAATGTCAGCAACAAAGACTTCAATAATCAACTCTTTATCCCGATCCATCTTGAAATACAAATTGTTGTCAGCATTACTTTTATTGAATTCAAGCTTCAACAAGTATTTATCTAGTCTAGCATAATAGGCTCTAGGGGCTTGTTTTAGTCCATATAGTGCTTTCTTCAGTTGACAAACCATATCTTTTTTATCAGTTAATTGAAATCCATCCAGCTGTTCAACATAAACTTCTTCTAATTCACCATTCAGAAATGCTGACTTCAAATCCATTTGATAGATTCTATAAACAATAAATAACCTTACAGCTTCAATTCTAGCAACAGAGGTGAAGGTTTCTTCAAAATCAATACCTTCCATCTGTGAGTATCCTTTACATACTAGTCTTGCTTTATTTTTGATCACTTCACAATGTTCATTTAGCTTATTCTGAAAGACCCATTTGGTTCCAATCACATTTTTATCTTGAGGTCTAGGAACAAGAATGCATGTATCATTTTTCTCTATCTGCATCAGTTCTTCTTTCATTGCTTCCATCCAATATTCATCTTTTCATGCTTCATTGACATTGTTAGGTTCAGTCTTGGAAATAAGGCAATACTCTTCTACAATTCTTCTTCTAGTCTATACACCTTTGTTCTTATCTCCTATAATTTGACTTTCAGAATGATTTATCTTTACATACCTTGGGACTTTGGAATTCTCTCTAACTTCTATTTCTTTTGTTCTCTCTTTTGCACTTCCACTAGTTTCTCCTTCATGATTCACTTGATTCACCAGAACAATTTGAACTTAATTTTTTGTCTGAGTAGTCTTTCCTTTATCACTACTATCTTGTTGATCATCTAAGTCATATACATAGTATCTAGATGATCTAATAGTTTCTTCATCAACTCTAATATTTGCACTTTCAACCATCTTCTTCAATTTCTATTGTAGCACCGGTAGGATCTACTCTTAGTAGAGTAACCCATAAATATTCCTTCATCACTTCTAGCATCAAGCTTGCCAATATCTTCATCTCTCTTGATATAACATCTACTTCCAAAGATTTTGAAATACTTAATAGTAGGCTTGTAACCAAACCAAAACTCAAAAGGATTCTTACCAGAATTACCATTAAAATTTACCTGGTTGATAGTGTATACAATAGTGCTTACAACTTCTCTCCAATAGATATGAGGAACATTACCTTCCAACATCATATTTCTAGCAACATCTAGAATTATTATATTCTTCCTTTCAACAACTTCATTCTGTTGAGGGGTTTGGGGAGCACATAACTATCTTTTGATTCCATTATCTTCATAAAATGAATTGAACTCCTGGGAAGTGAATTCACCACCTTTGTTTGATCTTAAGCATTTGACCTTCAAACCTGTCTCATTTTCTGCCAAAGCCTTGAAACATTTGAAATTTTCTAGAGCATCATGTTTTTCTCTCAAGAAAGCAACCTAGATCATCCTAGAGTAATCATCAATTATCAACATAAAGTACCTTTCTCCTTGTAGACTTTTGATTCTTGATGGACCACATAGATCAGTATGAACCAACTCTAGTACTCCATTTGAATGATGTTGTTTTCTCCTAAAAGAAGTTCTTGTCTGCTTTCCCATTTGACATTCCTTGCATATAGTGTTAGTAGACTTTACTAACTTAGGTAGATCTCTATATGCTTGAGTGGAGCTTACTTTTATAATGTTATCAAAATTCACATGACACAACCTCCTATGTCATAACCAACTTACATCAACTTGAGCAATTAAACAACTTTCACTAGCAACACTCAAGTGAAAAATGTCACCTCTTGTCTTTTTACTTGAAGCAATTACATTTCTAGAGCTTCAAAATATCTTGCACTTTCCATTTTTGAACTGAATATTATATCCCATGTCTACCATCTATCCAACACTCAAAAACTTATGCTTCAATCCTTCAACATAAAGGAAATCAACAGTATTGTATTTACCACCAAGAGAAATAGTGCCTCTGCCACAAATCACACCAGCATTGTTATCTCCAAATATTACAACACCACCATTATACTTTTCCAAGCTTAAGAACTTGCTTTTGTCACTAGCCATATGATGTGAGCATCCACTGTCAATCACCCACTCATCCTTTTCATCAATTTTTTTTGCAAGAGATTTCTCAATATTTTGATTGTTAGCAAATTTAGTGGACACTGTACCATTTTCCTTGATAGAAATGAATAACCATCCATCTACATTTCCATTTTCTTTATCAAATTCATCATTAGTAACACCTTTAGCATAATAACATTTCTTTTAAAATCTAGACTTGTCAGGTTTATTCTTAGAAACTCTTTCAAGACACCTTGATGCAAAATGACCTATCTTACTGCAAGAGAAACATTTAATAGGAAAATTTCCTTTGTACTTACCATGTCCTCTAGATTCTCTTTTCACAATCAATGATTCAAACTTTTCTAGCTCTCCTTCTTCATCTTTAATTTGTTTCATCTCATCTTCATACTTGAATGTATTTCTAGAAATTTCTCCTAGATCATATCTTTGTTGGCTTCTTCCAGATACAATAGCCTTGAATGCAGATTTTGTCTTAGGAGTAGACTCACCAAATTCACTTAACTCAAAGGTAGCTAGTTTACTAATCAACATGTCTCTTGTCACATTTGTTACTGTCCCGAGCTCTTCAATATCATGAGCTTTCATTTTGTAAGAAGCATGCACTGATCTGAGCACTTTAGCCACAATATCATCTTCTTCCATAACTCCACTGACACATCTAATACCCATCACTAATTCATTTACCTTCTGCATGAAAGCAACAATGTTTTCATCTTCATTCGCCTTCAAGTTCTCCCACTTTCCTTTCAAACTTGTTAGCTTAGCAATCTTCACTTGTGCATATCCTTCATACAATGTCTCCAGTTTCTTTTAGATCTCATGTGTTGTCTTTAGACCTATCAAATTTGTCATCTATGAATCTGTTAAAGCACTCAATGATGCTTCTATAGCCCTGATATTATTTTCAGCTTCTTTGATCTCATAAAAAGTAGTGGGACCATTCTGAGGAATATTATGTCTATTCTTTGTAATCTTCCAGATGGGTTCACCAATGCACTTCAAATTACACTCCATTTTGACCTTCCACAAAGAGTAATTTGTACCATCAAATCTAGGACTATCCTTCTTGTATGATGCCATCTCAAATCACCTCAAGCTATTAAAATTCTTCAGAGGAACTTGCTATGATACCAATTGTCAAAAAACAAGGATATATAATTGAGAGGGGGGGTGAATCAGTTGTTACAAAATTTAATAATTATTCAACCTTTAATCTCAAATCTGATAATTAACAGTGAAAGCGTGAATCAAAAATACATCAGAAACAAATGAACACCAAGATTTTATACGTGGAAACCCTGTTAGGGGAAAAACCATGGTGGATGTTAGTCTACAAGATTATACCTAGTTAAAAGTATAATGAAAAATTATTAGGGAATGCTTATGTATTCAAGCACACTTCCTAGAGCTCACTACTCAGAAGGGAAGGATCACTGCCTTACATAAAACAATTAGATTAAATCTATCTGATGAGGTTGAATTGAGAAATTAGCTTCTATAAAATCCTGATGATAGTTCCAATTAGGCACATAAACACTTCTTCAAACTTCACTTAATCTTCTTCACAATCTGCTATGAAATTAAATGATCTAATCTTTTTTCACACATTTTGCATTCATACTTCTCATACATTCACCGAACACACCTTGCACACTCCAAAATGAAGAAATAATCGCTCTTATATATCTGCTACATGAATTTACATTAAAAACTCTGTCGGCCACAAATAAAATAATAAATTACAAACTGTCAGCCCAATTCATGAACAAATCTCAATACGCACCAACCTAAGTTGGTCACAACATAATGAAGACCTAAATCAACATCCTCGAACATGTCAAATAATAAAATATTAATCCATAAGGATCTGCAACACACTACCACCATTATGTCATCCAAGAACATGAAAATCTCAAATACACAAAGGAAAATCTTTGATCACGAGCACACCGATCAACACAAACATACCAAAATGATAGAGAATGATCTAGAAACATCATTTATCATCATAGAAGCATACACAAAAACTCAATTTACTAGAATCACATTCTCTTCTTTTAGAAACACCTACTACAGTAGAAAAATAACTGTAGGAACTAATAAATTTCTCGAATCTTGATGCATACCACTGAAACTTCCAGACAACATACTAGATAGGCTCAGCAACAAACCCTTTAATGTGCGGCATCTAATTATCAACATACACAAATTTCCACCATTTTGATCTTCACAGCTTCACAGACTGCCTGCAACATATTTATTCTAATTTTCTCAATATCCTCGAAATATACAACCTTCATAATCATTAATGCTTATAGTGTTGACATCAATGAAAACCACATATTAGCAACACAAACACAACATCCAATAGGGAGTTCACCTCTAATGAGTTTAACATCTTTTGTGAGAATCATGGCATAAAGAGGAATGTGCCTACCCCTAGGACTCCTCAACAAAATGTAGTTGAAAGAAAGAATATGACTATTCAAGAAGCTACAAGAACAATGATGAAAGAGGAAAATCTACCAGAATTCTACTAGAGAGAAGAAATTAATAGTGTTATTTATATACTTAACAGAGTTCAAGCAAGATAAAATAGTGCAAAGACTCCCTATGAGCTATGGTATGGAAGGATCCCTAGTGTAAATTACTTCAGAGTGTTTGGAAGCACATTTTATATTAGAAGAGATGAAGATAACTTAGGAAATTTTGATACAAGTTCTAATGAAGTTATCTTCCTTGGATACTCCACTAGAAGCAAAGCCTACCGATGCTACAACAAGAGATTGATAAATATTGTTGTAAGTGCAAGTGTGAAGTTCTATGAATATTTAAAAAATAATTCAATGATGATAGATGGATATGAATTAGATGAGTCTTCTTGTAGAGAAGAAGAAAAAGAAAGAAAAGTGCAGATTGAAGAGGAACAAGCTTCAAAAAAGACTCCTAAAACTCTTGTGTAGAAGAATAGTTTTGAAGATCAAATCATTTGAGATAAGAAAAAAGGTGTATTGACAAGAAGGAAAGTTCTTAAAGAACATGTAAATATATGTTTACTTTATGAATTTGAACCTGAAATAGTGATTGAGGCATGCAAGGATGAATACTGGATAAAAACTATGAAAGAAGAACTATTGCAGATTGAGAAGAATCAAACTTGGGAACTTTTCCCAAGACTTGTAAACAAAAATGTAATTGGAACTAAGTGGGTATTCAAAAAAAAGATAAATGAGAATGGAGAAGTGGTAAGGAATCAGGAAAGGCTTGTGTGTAAAGGCTACTCACAAGCCAAAGGAATAGATTTTGAGGAGACAATTTTCCCTATGGAAATAAAGTAAGATATTAGGATGTTTTTGGATTTTGCAACACATAAGTATTTTAAAATTTATTAGATGGATGTGAAGTTGCTTTCTTGAATGGAGAATTGGAATAATAGGTATTCATAGAAAAATTAGAAGAATTTTAGTTATATGAAAAATGGATATGGTCTATAGATTGAAGAAGGCATTATATGGATTAAGAAGATATTCTAGAGCTTGGTATGCAAGGTTGGATAGGTATTTGATACAAGGATTCAAAAAAGGCACCACATATAGCAATCTTTACTTTAAAGTTGAAAAAGATCAAATCTTGATTATGGTTGTGTATGTTGATGACATAATCTTTGGACGAAATGAATCTATGTGCAAGAAGATTGTAGAGGAAATGTAGAAAGAGTTTGAAATGTCTGTGTTTGGGGAGATGAATTTATTCCTTGGATTACAAATAAATCAGACAGATAAAGGTATTTTCATTTCACAATCAAAGTATGTCAAGAAAATTTTGAAGAAATTTGGAATGGAAGATTCTAAACTGGTGTGTACTCCTATGGTTACTGGTTGCAAGTTGAGCAAGAATGATGAATCTCCTAAGGATGATCAAAGCAAGTATAGATCAATGATTGGTGGACTGCTATTTCTAACTTCTACTAGACTGGATATCATGCATGTAGTTTGTCTTGCATCTAGATTTCAAGAAGATCCTAGAGAGTCATATGTTGCATCAATGAAGAGGATATTCATATACTTGAAGGTAACTCTAGATAATGGCTTATGGTATCCAAAGGATATTGATTTTACTCTGAGTGCTTAGGTAGATGCAGATTAGGATATTTGTGTTGATGATGGAAAATCACAATTGGTGGTTCATTCTTTCTTAGATGTAGATCGATGTCATGGCCAAGAAAGAAACAATATTTAGTTTCTTTATTTGTTGTAGAGGCAGAATACATTGTAACAAAATATTATTGCACACAAGTGTTATGGATGAGGAAAAAATTGAAGGATTTTAGGGTGGTATATGATGATCCAATTTCTATCTTCTATAATAATACAAGTGCTATCAATATTTCAAAGAATTTGATAATACATTCAAGGAAAAAACATATGTCAATCTAGTATCACTTTCTAACAGAGAAGGTTATAGAGAATGAAGTAAATCTTGAGTATGTGTCTACAAAAGATCAGGTTGCTGATATATTCACTAAGTCTCTTCCTAAGGACACATTTGAGTATCTCTGGGAGAATTTGGGAGTTATTTCCCCTATTTCTTTGAAATAGATGCATAAGGAGATGTATCAGTCTAGTGGATTTAAAGATTCATTATTTGGTCTAGACTAATGTTGGTTGCTACCTCTTAGGGGGGTAGGTAGTAACATTTTTGGTTGTTGTAGTCAAGGGGAGTGTGTGTTGTCATTACACAATAGTTGTTGATTGGTGTAGTATGGTGTGTGCTCCTAAGGGGGAGTATACTAAGTAGTTTTTAGAAGGATTGGTTGATTTCAAAGGAGAAACTTAAGCTATAAATTTTTTTTGTCCTTTACCATTGATTTCAAAGGGCAAGAAAGATTCATGAAAAAAAGAAGAATTTAAAGGTGGAGAGAGAATCATGTGAAAAAAATTTAGTTGTTAGTTGAGAAAGGGGGAGAGAATATTATAGCTAAATAAGGGTGTGAATAATGAGAAAAGAGAAAAGGAAATAGGTATGGAGTAGAGTTGTTGTTGTTGATGGTTTTTCACATCATGTGTTGCCATCAATGACAAAGGGGGAGATTATTGCAAGTATGAGCAGTTGGTGTTGTCATTGATGCCAACAAGCCTATGTTATCTTTGTTGTCAATTGTATGAGAAGAAGATTGTTGCAGGATTATATGTTGTTGCATTGATGATTCTTTGATTAGTTGCATTATGTTTTCATTACTAAGTTATTGGTGTCAACCTCTATTGTTGCTTTGATAATATTCTATCATTTAATGAGGAAGTGATGAAGATGAATTCATAGTGTTTGGTTTCCAAATGCTTTTGAGAAAATTTGATAGAAAGAGGAAATAGTGAGTTGTAGTGTGTTTTGGGTTGAAGAGTAGTTTTCTCAGTGATTGTTCCACATTTTTTTAGGTTGAAGATCTACCTATGCATTTCAGATATGTTGATTAGAGGTGTTCACAAATGTATTTAGAATTTGGTATGCTAGATCATTGTGCAAAAGAAGTTTGTTTCACTAGTGTGTGAATAGTGTATTGTAGAGGTGTTTGGGAGAAATGTTTTTGCTCCACATTTCTTATAATTTTGTTTCAAGTCTTGTATATTTGAAGTTGCACTGATAGTGTTGGTATCTTTCTTCAATCGAAATTATTTGAGGTTTAGAGTTTTGGAAGATAGTTTTCTAATTTGTATAGTATGGAAAAGTTGTTTGAGTGTACTGGGTGTGTACATTCTTTAGGTGAAAGTTGTTGCAAAGGATTTTATTAGATTTTAGGGTATTTATGGAATATTCCAGATTATTTTTAGGTGTCATTTGTTGTTGGATTAAAGGAAGCATGTACTTAAAATTTTAACAATGTTTACATGAGTAACAACCAAGATTGGTGTTTACACTAATTAGAGTGGATGTTTATTGTTTGTAGAAGCATTTTGTAGCATGGGGTTATAGATTTGGGTACCAAATAAGGAATGGTGTGGTCCTCTTTCACTTCTATCCACCATATTTGAGGTGCATAACCGACCTTGGAGAGTGTTTTCAGGGTTGAGGATGATATAAATATGAATTAAGATGTTGAGGGATGCAAAGATAGAAAAGAATGATATGAATGATGTGAATTAAAAAAAAATAGAGTGAAAATTTGAGTGTAGTGTGAGATTTCATGGGCTAGATTGTTGGATGCAATGAGCAGAAGGTGTCTATAATTCTTCAATTATGTTGCGAAGGTGTTGGTGATATTGTGGTGGAATTCTCTATTGCATTGAGATGGATTTATCTATGTAACATTCTTCTTTATATTATTTTCTATTTTGGTAGTGAGCCTTTCTTTCGTTAGGAAGTGAGCCCTCCAACGATGAGCCCTTTGTATTTAGTGTTGATATTACTTTATATTGTGAAATAATCATCACCATGGTTTTTCCCATCTTGGGTTTTCCACATAAATCCTGTGTTCACTTGTGCATGGTGTTGATTTGATTCAGTTTATGTTATTTGATTTTTAAGCTAAATCATTATAAAAAATTAAGGGTTAATTAAGTTAATGTGGATTTGAATGTATATGAGGTTTTTGAAGGTTTAAGGTACAACTGATTCACCCCCCCTCTCTTAGTTTTCTTGTGCATTCAATAAGGAATACCACTAAATGTATAAGGAGATGAGGAACAAGAGTAGGATATGGAAGAAAAAATCACAATAGTTTCTCCAATCCAATCAATAAAGGACTTCCTTGTGCAACAAAAATAATTGCAACCAACATCCACTCCCCTCTAATACAATTTTTAGTAATGGGCTCACAAGTGAACCTAGAAAACATCTCCCAACTCCAAAAAATACAACTAGCAGATATTTTCCATGCTAATTCTAGGGAAGGGATACTTCAACTACATGTGGATAATGCATAGCAACTAGAACATGTAGTACAAAAATTGTAGAAATCAATTTACACATATGCAAAGGGACACTTCCCTTCCTCTAGCTCAACAACTAAAAAAAATAGTAGATGGTATGCAATTAGAACTCAAGTAACAAAAGGATAAAATAAGGCAATAAGACCAATAGGAAATTTTGAAGAAAATAGAGGAGGCTAAAAAAAGGCATGTGACAACCCACTCTCAATTGGAGAAGTATTTAAAGAATGTGGAAGGAATTATTGAAAAAGCCAATGTACTATATCATTTTTGTCTCCAATGTCCCACCCTCACCAAAACCTTGAAGGACCAAATATCACAACTAGAGGCCCAAATAGTACAAGCTACCTCATCCTATGACCCATTAAAGACATGGATGGAGCAATTAGAGTATAGATAGAGAGCACACACACCCAACTACAACAACTGTAGGAGTAGAGGGAAAATATAAAGATACAAGTGAAAAAACTAATGGAAATAGTCAGCTTCAAGATAGCACACTTGTGCAGAGTGCTAGGAGAGGCCTGTTGATACAATATTTTGCATGTAGAAGTAGCCTTATGGAAAACTTAGCTATTGGGGGACATTGTGCACTAGCTAAGTAACCTTCAGGATTTTATCGAAGTAGGCTCTTCATTTAATGGGTGAAGTAAAATGTAAAGGAGATTGCAGGAATGTAAAATTTACACTACAGACAATGCACCAAAGTCTTTAGACAACTTTACTAGAGCACAGTGTAGAATGCAAAGACCCGAACCACTAAATTGTTGTTAATTAAAATAATTTTCTCAAAAGAACTTATCATGCAAAAATACCTTCTAATTTGTATAATGTAATCAAGCATAACTTTGTCTTAACACATAAGAGTCAAAAAAGCATGGTCTGCATTCATTTTAGCTACGAAAGGTTACAAAAATTGAAGAACAGGAATTCATACAAAAATAAAGATAATAGCACAGGTCAATAATCCTAACAAATGCTTGAAAACAGAAAGGCTGAATCTATTTGGCATAGTCCGAAGTCTTTGAATTGAAAGCAACTATTACAAAAGGCTCACTTCTTAGTGCTTGAGAGTTTTCAAAACTTAATCAACAACCTAATAAAAGAAAACATGGCCCATATTTATTAGCCAGTCCACCACCTGGAGACACATCAAGAGAAGAGAAAACCACGCACAGTGATCAATGACCTAGATCATCTCGAGCCACCACAGTAAACATCGATCAGTCAGCAACATGCCATCGAGGCCACGATATAAAGAGGAAAACCATGTAGCAGTAGGAGAGAACATGTGGTAGCAGGAAGTATAAAAGATTTGTTGGCATTTTCAAGGTAACTGACATAGAAACAAAAACACCACGTGTCACTCAAACGGAGCCCAACAGAAAGTTGAAAAGGTGCCCAACAGAAAGCCTCGAGAGAGAGCCACATGGAGAGCTCTGAGAAAAATAAAGAATGAGGTAGGCCCAACTTAGAAAAGTAGTTAGTGTGAGCCACGCGACACGCAGATGGAGATTGCCAAAAAGTGAAGTGAAGGAAAAGCGAAAAGCTTCACAAGGAAGACATGTGGAGAGCTCCGAGGATAGTGAGCATAGAAAAATAAGGTGCAGCCGCAAGGGTAAATATAAAATTGCAAAGACTTCAGTAGTTTTTGTTGAACAGTTTGGCGACTCATAGGGGCTTTTTGCTCATGGAAAGGAGAACCCTAGAAACCTTGGTTCAGCATCAAAAATGCTCACAACCTATAGAGGGCGGTCTGTAGATTGCTCCATAATTCATTCGACGGTGCAAAGATATTTCATAGATGCTTGTGAGCTAGCCTGAGGTCAATAATTGCTTTGAAGGGAAATCCGCCTGATACTTTTGTTTCCAATTCCAATTGGAAGAAAAGCTACGCCAGTTGATGCATGATCCCCTCAATTTCTTCAACAGTCAGAGATTGATCAAAGGTCTAGAAAATAGAAAGGTCCTACTTCTTCTCTTTAATCATTGCAACAATATGCTCTACACCCGCTATAGCCTGGTCTGCAATGAAACGTGAAGGGAGGCCTCTCTGAGTCAAATGGGAAAACTTCATCCGCATATCGTTGGTAACTTGGTTTAACCGAGCTCTGTAATTCGCAACCTGTTGAATAGCCTCATGCATAGAGATGAGGCTACTTGCGCCCAAAGCCACTATCATTTGATCATTGATGCCCACGCCACTCAATGCTTCATCTGAAGCAGTATACAACTTACCCAATAAAATTCTAGCCTCAGGAACCTTGTTAGAAGTTAACTTCTGAACCTGCTGTATTGATTCACTCACTATTCCGCAAAGGCTAGCCACTTGCACCATAAACTTTAAGGTGGGATGAAGAATAAGGCATAAAGCCTTCACTTTGTCCCAGTATGATGCATGCAACTCCTTGAAAATTTCCAATGAGTTCATTCGGGGTGCAAGGGGTTGGGCCCATAGGGCAACCAATTCTGCCTCTCTGCAACTCAAACCTGCCTTTACCTCGCACAAGCTTCTGTCCAGTGCCTCCAGCTGGTCCTTCAAAGTGACCATTTCCTTTTTTTTTTTTCTGCTAGGGCTAATTTGGCCTGCTTGGTCCTTTGAATTTCCAACTCTAGGTTGGCATTCACTTCAGTAATCTTGATAGTGGTGCTCTGCGAGAGCTCTTTCACTCCCGCAGTTAGTAGGTTAGACTTGGCACGGAGTTCTTTCTCTTTCACTTGGCTCAGCTCGACCTTTTGGTTAAGAGTCGGAATGATCTCTTTGCTCAGATCCTGCAATTCTTTGATCTTAATTTTGAAGGTACTCCTCTCTTTTTCTAGCCAAATTATTTCATTCTCCTAGGATTTAAACTTGTTTACCTAGATGTCAACCTTACTTTTGAGCTCCGCAATCTGATCATCCTTCTTCTTCACCTACCGTCTGAGCTTGAGAAAATCAGTGGTTACTATTTTTTGGGTCTCCTCCATCAGCTCAAATTTATCTCATGGGCGGACCTACTACAAGTCTAATCCAATAGCATTCATAAAATAATCACTGGGCTGCATTTCACCAGCTGCCTTGATCACATTAGGGGTGATCTTTGCAAACATCAAAGAATTCTGGCCTTCATTGAATATGGTTTGCAAATAGGGCTCCACTTGTCGGCTTGCGTCTTTCTATCTTTTTTTGTTGATCCGATTGGCGCGGGTGCTTTTATTTGCATCGACCTGCGAGAAATATTCCTGGGCCAAAATACCTAGTCTACTAGCAAAAGGATAATCCTGAGGGACAGCCAGCAGGAAAGATAGCATAGACGATGCATCAGAGGTCTTCCTGGGTCATGTTATAATAGCTGGGGAGAATGGCGGGATAAATTGGCCACTCGGAGGGGATGGAAATGAGGTGTAAGGGAAAATTAGAGATGCACCAACTGTAGGGTTGGGCCTTAGAGATAAAAATTGTTGGCCCATGAGCCCAGAACTTACACCAAATTGCATTCTTGGCAAGGCCTAGAAAGCGGAGGATAAAGATGGGAAAACAGGAGGAGCGAGACTAGAATGACTGACAAATCCAATGGTGGAGAGAACTAGCGCGGATGAAAAGGAAGGGGCAGACTGAGGTGAGACCAAAGACATAGATGAGAGAGAAGAGGGAGGAAAAGTTACTTGATGCTCATGTGGATCCGTAGATGCTTTGACCACTCCCTTCTTCAACTGTTCTTCCTCCGCATTGACCTCTTCGGTTCATTGTTGCTTCGCCTTTGGAAAATTGTCAAGGTCAACAATGACCCGTCTCTTACCACTGGTAGTCCTTGCCCGCCTCCATGTTGATTTAGAGGAAGCGATTGGCTCCGTTGTTTGTGTGTGTGGCTCTTCCTCCTACATAGGCTACTTACTAGTATTCTTCTCATGCATTGGACTCCCAGCAACGGCAAGGGGATTCTGATTTACTTCTTCCTCAGATTCTATGGTAGCCTCCTCTCTTCTACATTGCTGCACAGATGTTGATCGGTTTGAAGAATTTTCAACCTATGAATTTTCATTTTTCCAAATGTCATCAAATCTCTCATCGAAGACTACCTTGTTATGCATCTTGCCAGCTGCCAGAATTTCCTGCCAGTATATCTAGAAGGCTTGCATCTTATCGGGCACCCAATTGAGCTTACTCAATTGGGTGACTAGGGAGGAGTTGATATTCAACTTTGGGTTGACCCTCCCCATGATGTGATAAAAATTCAGCTAGGGCGGTTGACTATCCATTGTAGGAAAATATTTAAGGCCTACATATCTATTTAAATTTCCCTCCTTGAAATTTCACTGGAGGTACTAGAATGGCCGAGGCGAATGCGAGATCTTGATGCCAATTCCCGATAAATTATTATTAAGGTTTTAATTCCAGGAATTGTCTATTAATACCAATCTGAGGTGACCCATCTTGAAAAGTAGAATCATTGAGGTATCAATCTTCGGGGTCCTCTTTTTAATCAGCGACATGGAAACAAACATGATTGGCAGCAGCAAATAGGAGGTTAAGTGTTTTCCTCCCCAATAATCATCATCAAGGGTACATAGTTGCCTCATCGCCGCTAGGGCCAATACTCTATCGGAAAGAAAGCGGGGAAGATCGAAAGGTTCTCAAACAAAACCTAGCATGCAGAGCATGGTGAAATCCATGCTGAAGAACTAGTTATAGGGCGGAGTTAACTTCCCCAACCAGAACTTCTGTCAAGGCGATATGCGTTCAAACATATTTATGCCAACCTTATCCAAAGCACTTATAGCTGAGGCTATGAATGAATCCAAAAATGCATAATAATCAAAGGTTTTTGACATGACAGGGATCCATGTCGAAACCGGCTTCCTTAAACCACCCTCATCAAAAACAGACAGGAGCATAGACGTTGAAAGGTAATCCGCATTTTGGTGTCGAATTAAGTAAGCCAGGAAAGATGAATACCTGAACTTAGAGCTGGCCCCAAATTCCTGCAATTGCTGCCAAATTCCACCACTAACAACTCTTGCAAAGTCAAGAAGTAAAGACTCGCGATTCCATTTCAGCATAAAGTAAAGAGACATCTGAAATGATAAACGTTCTTGTCCGAGTCCAAACCACACACCATCGCTAGCATATAAGTGATAGTGGAAGACCCACCTTTCAGAGCCTTCAAACTGAAAGGGAATTTGGGTAGTGTTGAACTACCCGTTTGTTGATTGAGCTCGGAATGATAAAACTATGGCCCTGACTGATGCTCTCCCCACTTTTTCGGCATTCTTTCCACCTCAAAATTTTCAACCTCATTACCCAAGGGAAGCGGCACGCAGAGCATATCCTTAATAGCCTAAGGGCTAATGACTACCCTGAAATCCCTGCCATTGATAACTCCTATGTTCAGGTCGAAACATGCCGCACATTGTACCACAACCTCTAGGCAAGGGTGCACCAAGGGAACCATGTACTATGCGAGCCCACAAAACCATAGCCGTTTGTGAAATTGGTCTATCATATGCTTCATTTTTTTGCATGTAGCCTCCCTAAGACTCTTAGGACTGCAAGATAACTCAGGATCAAAGAAGTTATCCCAATCTTCTAAAACCACTGCCTGATCCCTATGAGGAATAGTGCTCAATAACTTTTGGTTCATCGGGTGAGTGAAAGACTAGCTAGGATTCGCAGGTATGCTCGGAGTGGCATAAGACTCCCCATTGTAAAGCTGCACACGAGGTGCATTCCTCATTCGCTTGCTCAGACTTACTGGAGTCAGGATTTGTGAAGGGTCCTCTGTAATTTCGACCATTTTTATATTCACAAGAGTTTTTTCTACAAACCTTTGGCAAATGGCTTAGCTTTTCTAAAAAATTCTCTCTTCTTGCAAATGTCTTAATTGTTCAATTCTAGGTAACTTTTGCAGTAAATATGTTTCTCTGCATGCCATAACTTGCCTTTTTGATTTCTTGAGAAAGGCAGCAAAAAAAAGTATGTGCCAACCATTTATACCAAGTTGCTACTATGCGTTACTAGTTTATTCATGTGAAAAGATCGCCAACCAGCCAAATTACTTGAGCATTTAATTAAAAATATTGTGTGTGACGGAAACGGATTTTTGTCTCAAAAGATGAACCAAGCCCACCTTGCGAACCTCCTTGCAGGTTATTTGCATTGATTGATTTCAATGCTCATATGGGGTACATCACCCAACAAATATTTTTTCTATAATTTCATCTAATTCGGATGAGACGGTGGCGCTTATATTGACACTTGGCCAATCTGCGAATTGATGTGGCAGCTCAATAGAGCAAGTTGCATGTTGCACCTACACTTACCCATCACCTCGCACGTTGAAATGCTGAAAATCGAGGCAATGCGACACACTTGGGATTGACTGATAAACATGATTTCTTTGGCTGGTTAGCGAACCTTAGCCAAACTATAAATAAAACCCTTTGTGCAGTGTTGAAAATCACCACATCCTCTAGCCTTTCTAGCTCAGTAAGCTCTTGCTGCCTTAGTAATTTTCATTTTTAGCTAGAAAAGTACACAACATGGAAACACCAGTGAGGCTTACTTTCAAAAAGACCCAGGCTACCTTATTTGGCAAAATTAGATGCAGGTGCCTAAAGTGCATGATAGGCGTGAAAAACCTGTTGTATGTGAACACAATCAAGTGGGTCCTTGGGAAGGATTGTGTGGAGTATGAAGAGTAGTACCGGGTGAACACCAACATTTTCTCCCACTTTGTCGCCTTGCTACTGGACATCAGCGTCTCCAAACGCAAGATTTTAAAGCTGATGAAATGGGTCTTCCCTCGGCGCTACCTGGGAGGCCTGGAGCAGATTGTGCACGTGGCCCAATTTGATCATGGGATTCCCTCGGTTTGAAATATTTGCCTACAGTAGCTACATGGAGGTATTATTCCAACCAAGCCTTTCCTTTTTGGGTTCGAGCTAGAAACTCACAAGGAGCATCGTGCCAAAGTCCATACAGGCTGCTACTTCTTGATGCATGTCCACTATATTGAGCCATTTCAAAATCTTCAGTGGTACAAAGATTTTGAAAGAATGGTGTTTCCCAACCCTGCACAGCCTGCTACCATGATTGCTAGTGCTTCCCACTGATATCTCGAGAATGAAGATGATTCTACAAATTTTGCTTCTCTATGCTTACCAGTTCCGCGCTATGGTGGGCATATGTAAATGTTAATGCAAGGCCTCCAACCCGAATATATTGTAAATTTTTCAACTCTGATTAATATAATATAAGTCCTTTTAGAACACCTAGCCCATTTACAGATTTCTTTCAATTGTTTGCATCATCGTTGTGTTTCATTTCATTTCTTGCACTGAGATGATCAAAACTTAAAGCAGGAAAGAGTAATTACATATATACAAATATACAAAAATAACACATAGGTAGAGTTAATAGAATCTTTTAAGATGTATTCCATTGACTGGAATACTTAGGGCGTTACCTTCTATATCTTCCAACTTGAAAGAGTTGAACTGTTTACACTAATAAATCTTGAATGGCTCTTCCCAGAGACTGTCAAATTTGCTATGTTGTCCGGGCTTCACTCCATGCTCATTGAATTTGAGGACCAAATCTCCACATTATAATCCTTGATTAGAAGCCCTTTTGTCAAACCATTTCTTCACCACCTGTTGGCAGCTATTCATCGCTTCCAAGGCGTGCTCTCTTTTTTCTTGCACCTCGAGCAACTCGGAAAAATGCACCTCCATCGCCCCGTTTTGTTCAATTTCTAGGGACTTGAGCAATTGTAGGGCGGGAATTTACATGGCGATGGGCAGAAATGCCTCCTTCCCGCACACCATCTCATAAGGAGAAGTCTTTAGTATCTGCTTGGGCGTAATTCGATCTGCCCAGAGCATTGTTCGGAGGTTCCTATGCTACTCCTTTTGATGTTCCGAGCCTATCATTTTGATCAACCTGATGATTTTTTTATTAGTAGACTCCGCGAGACCATTTCCCTGGAGATAGTAGTTAGAGGAGGTCTTCAGGAACACTCCATATTTTACAGCAAACTGGCTCATTTTTGAGCCAAGAAAAGCCTTAGCATTGTCAAAGATAATTGTTTTAGGCGGGCTGAATCTGGCCACCAGTTATTCTAGGAAATTAACAATCTCCAATTTAGTTGCATTTTTTAACGACACTGCTTCTGCCCACCTAGTAAAATAGTCAATTGTTGTTAGTATCCATTTGTGTCCAGCTGCAGAAAAAGGGTTAATCATCCCAATGGAATTTAAACCCCATTGAGCAAAAGGTTTTTCTACCACTATAGGCCTTAAAGGCATGGTGGAATTATGTCTCTTTTTGACATAAAATTGACATTCCTTGCAAGACTTAATCAATGAAAATGCATCATTAAAAAGTGTTGGCCAAAAATAACCCGCACATATAATTTTAATTATCGTGGTTCTTGCAGAAAAATGTCCTCTAGTAGGGCTATTATGGTATTGCTCTAAAATATTCTTGGCTTGCTCCTCATTCACACATCTTAGTAGGATGTTGTTAAAATTATTTTTAAATAGGACACCCTCCAAAAGGACATAACTGCTATTTTGTAGGCGATAGAAACGTCTTTTAAAGGATGAGAGATCAATCGGGTACCTTCTTGTCTACATAAAATTTATTTTGTCATCAAGCCAATTGCTCTGGGGATTCTCTTCATTTATTAACACAAGCTTTGGAGTTCCAAGCTCTATCGCTGTTTCACTATTTTCAGTGATATATTCGCACAGTCCTTTTCCCTTTACAGTCTTGACAGGTCTAACTTCAATATCCTATTCTAGGATCTTGGTGATCCAATTAGCTCTCTTCTCAATGATTTCTCCCTCTATGATATATTCTTGCACACTAGGATGTGGTACACAAACAATCACCTTATTATATGATATCAAATACCAGAACTTCTTGAGCCCCTTAACAATGGGAAATACCTATTTTTCTACAAAGTTAAACTTTACTTCATACTCTTTCAGAGTTTGTGAGTAGAAAGCAATAGGGGACTCCCTTTTATCTTCATCATCCTTCTCCATGAGCACTGTGACAATACTATTTCCACCACCAAAAACATACATAATAAAATCTTTCAATAGGTCCGGGTTAACCAACATAGGGGCGGAAGAAATAGCCTCCTTTATAAGCTCAAAAGCTTTTCTGGCTTCCATCATCCATTTGAAAATCTGCTCCTTCTTGAGCATTAAGGTAATAGGGCGAACAATACTTGCAAAATCTGCAATGAAATGGAAAATAAAATTGACCTTTCCTAGGAAAAACTACACACCCTTTTTGTTGACAAGTAACGAGAGTTCTCGGACCGCGTCCACTCTTTCTGGATCAATGACAATGCCTTCTTTGGAGATAACATACCCTAATAACTTTCCTTGGGGAACTCCGAATACACACTTCTTCGGGTTCAAGAAGATCCCGAATTCTTGGCATTTCTGGAAAACAAGCTCCAAATGATCAAAATGATCATCAACAAATTTTGAGAATACTGTTAAGTCATCTAGGTAGATGAGTATAGTCTTATGGATCAAATCTTTAAAAGCAATGTCCATAGCTCTCTGAAAGGTGGATCTGACGTTTAAGAGCCGGAAAGGCATTTTAGCATATGCATACATTCCCCACTTCGTGGTGAATGCTGTCTTGTATTGGTCCTCCTCCTTTACCTGAATCTGGTTATAGCCCGAAAAACCATCCAGCATTGAAAACATTTCGAAGCCAGCAACAGTTTGTAGGATTACTTCCATTGAAGGCAGGGGGTAATGATCCTTTAAGGATGCTCTATTAAGGTCTCAGAAGTCCACACATAGTCATATATCTTCATTTTTCTTTCAGACTAGCACCAGGTTTGACACCCAAGTGTTGTATTTGATCAGGAACACTATTCAGGACTCAATCAACTTGTTCAACTCCTGTGACATGAGATATTCTATCTTTGGGTTCACAGGTCTCTATTTTTGGTGAATTAGCTTTGCCCCCTTTGATAGCTGAATAGTATGCTCGATGATTCTGGGATCATATCCCTTAAGATCATCATATAACCAAGCTACTACACCTGGGTATTCTTCATAGAAGTGTCTTAGTCTGTCTTTATTCTTTTGCGAGACTTCTTTCCCAACTTTGAGCTTCCTATCTTCCCTGATATGCAAATTGGTGTAATCATCCTTATCCACCACCAGCTTTCTCTTGTCTCTTGTCGCATCATCAAAATAAAAAAGGCTCTTGAGAGTAACTAGGCCTCTCGAAATCTTGTTGGACTTTAATTGGATGATTTGATCTTCGTAAGCTTCGACGATCTTTGGTTTCTACTGATCGGCGAATTCTCTAGATGACTGGAGGAATGATACAATATGAGCATCACTATCAAACACTTGCCAATCTTGATTGTTGTCAGGAATAGCAAATCTTATGATTACCCTCACCGCATGCTTATTTCTTAATAATTCAGAGGCAGACTCGAACTGAGCCCCTATAGTTTCCATTATGTCAGCTTCAAAATTCATCTCTCTCATAATAGCCTGGATATTGAATGCTTCAAAGTTGTCAATTAGATCCCAGACTCTATGTCGATAGGATCGCATATGGATGTTTTTAGCAGCAAAAGTCCCATGGATTTGGTTACACACTAGCTCTAAATCTCTGAAGACACTTATCTGTTTAGCACCCATTTGTTCTACAAGGCTTAAACCATGGACGATACCTTCATATTCAGCCTCATTATTTGAGCATGCAATCTGGAAGTGGTAGGACGTCAAGGTCCTATCATCGGATGGGGATATCAGACAAATCTCGGCTCCACCTCCTATTCTATGTCTGGCTCCATCAAAGTATAAAGTCCATATTTCTAAAGATTCTTCACCTTCAGGTTCTTTGGTAACTTTGGGCATGATCTGCCCTTTTCATGTATAACATAGATTCTGAGGCCAGTTGAGTGGTAATTCCTGAAAGGGTCTGTATCAATAAATTCCTTCAACAAATTTTCTTCATCTAATGTCCGAGAGCTAGTAGCCTCCTCTTCTTCAAGAAATTCCACATTGTACCTTTCTTCCTGAGAGATTGAAGTGTGTGCTGCTTCAAAATATAGCAAAGCCTCATCAACACATTCAGAATGAAGAGTTTCCAACAATAGTTTCATCTTAGCCCCATGCTTAGTCCTCAGAATCAAGTGTGACCAGTCTAGCGTCAGATATCCTCCTACATTTGTAGTGAACTCTCGGGACAAACAGATCCCAAATAGAGGAGGGATATCGATGAGTATGGTGTCCTGATTTACTGTGATGCTAGGGTAGGAAAACAAAGTCATAGGTAATCCCTTGATTATCCCAATAATATCAACCTTGTTTCCATCAAGCTGCATGACTCCTTTATTTAGAGGCTCATATTTTAGACCCAAAGCATCAGCTACTTGCTTTGGCATGACAATGGTGCTAGCACTAAAGTCGATCATATAGTTATGCAACAGCTTGTCACCAATAATTAGTGTTAGAAAGAAAGGCTTAGGTTTAGGCTTACTTTCCCTTTTGGACTCGAGCTTCTCTTCCAGTTGAATTTTTAGCACTTTATCCAAGTTAGGCTTGGATACATCCTCTCCATTAGATTGAGTAGGAACCTTAGAATCCTCCTCAACTGACAACACCTTTTGTAGCAGCACCTTCTACTATGGAATAGCCAGGACATCCCACAGAGAAGCATTGGCTGATGACTTCTTCAGTTGTTCCACCATGTTGAATTGTGCTCATAGCTGGTGTTGTAGTGGCTTGCTCCTTTAGTTTGATGGTCGGTATAGGCCTTGTAGCCGGTATGTCTAGTGGTTTAGCAACAACTGGAGTGATCGATGGAACCTTCTCCTTTGGTGGAAGTGGACTTGGAGAGCTAGGAAGAGTCGCTTCTGACTATGATGGGATTGGCAATAGGCCTGCCGCTGGGCTAGACATCAATTGTGATGTAGCTTTGGTAGGTAAGGCTGTGAACCCTCTGGTGAATCTATGCTTAGAATGTGTGTTATAGTCAGATTGCACTTGGGGTATTTTATCTATAGGGATATCATTTGGAATGCTGACTCTTCTCCTTCCATCCAAGAAGAGAGAGCCTGGTTCGTAACAATGTCCAACTCTTGCTGGATAGACATCCCCTGCATTTGTGCGGCAAGGACTACATTGTCCATTTATTGAGAAGCATATGGTGAGTTGCCAGAAATGGATGCGCTACCCTAGCTACGTTGATTTGCGATTTGTTGTTGCAAATTTCCCTGTGGACAGTTTCACGACATGTGTGGATCATTGCAAGGAAAACACCATGAGTTAGCATCTTCAACCAAATTGTTTTGTCCCGCTACCAGTTCCTTATTCGAACTAGGATGAATAGTCCGCATAGGTAGGGTTATCAGAACCATCTGGTTACTAGGATGAGCAGAGGTATTCCCACATGACCTATCCTACCACTGAGTTGATTGGTACAAAGGTTTTTTGCCTTGGTAATTTTGGTATGCTGGCTTTTGATAGCTATATTGCTACCACTTTAAGGTGGTCAATTCGTTAGTCATAGCCTGCATTTGTTTCCTCATTTCATTCATCTCAGCAGCCATGGGATTAGGTACAGGAGCTACTATCGGGGCTGAGCTCAGAACACTTCCGAGATAAACATACATAGATTGGGGAGGAGCTGTAGGCGCGTTGGTGGAAGGAACTTTGGCCTCTACAACATTGCACTGGGGGAACAATGGCATGATGGGTCTTGGTGCTAACTTTCCTACAGCAATCAGATTATTTTTTATGGCAATAACCAAGGCATAAGCATCAAGAATAGTGTCCCCGCTCAGAGCTTGTAGAATCATGGAGATATGAGCATTGATCGACTTTAGATAGAACATGAAAGCTAGATCTGGAGGTGGTCGGCTACCCACAGGTACTCTCTACTAGGTCGAATGGAACCTCGCATTGAAGTTAGGAAGAGCTTCATGAGGGGCTCATTTTATATTTGCTAGTTGGTGGTACAGTGAAGATTTGTCACCAGCATTTGAAAAATGCTCATAAAATGGGGTCCCGAGCTGATCCCAAGTAGCAATAGTACTAGCTTGTAAAGTCCTATACTAGTTTAGTTCCTTTCCTCGGAAGGAGGCGATCAACAATATGAGGGCCACATTTTTGTTTGATACACCATGTACCAGACATACGTCTACTATATCTTGCAGATACTCCGTTGGTGTCTTTGATTCATCCTCAGAATATTTAGAGATAGCCTTTAGAGTGGAAACAAGGATAGGGGCTCATACTGTAGGAGGCACAGGTGCTAATAATGGACTTCCAGAGTCCCAGGCTATGTAATTTCTAGCAGCCATATGTGTGGGTGGATTATGTGATGTCGAAGAAGGAGGAGATGAAGGAGGTGAAGGGCTACCTTGGTGACCTCTCGGGTGCACAAAAACTAAAGGTGGAATAAGCTGGCCTAGGACTCTTGTAGTCTGTGACTTAGTCATAGGTTGATGGCTCATACACACTTATAAAGATAAGGTGAACATGCTAGTTCGCGGTCCCACCGGGTGTGCCAAAAAAAGAACTGTTGACGCAATAATTTGCATGTAGCAACAGCCTTATGGGAAACTTAGC
Organism: Sequoiadendron giganteum; assembly: GCA_007115665.2. Classification (NCBI taxonomy): domain Eukaryota; kingdom Viridiplantae; phylum Streptophyta; class Pinopsida; order Cupressales; family Cupressaceae; genus Sequoiadendron; species Sequoiadendron giganteum. The sequence goes on along the minus strand of CM021109.1, from coordinate 201,366,158 downwards.
TATTGGGGGACATTGTGCGCTAGCTAAGTAGCCTCCAGGATTTTATCAAAGTCGGCTCTTTGTTTAATGGGTGAAATAAAATGCAAAGGAGATTGCAAGAATGTAAAATTTACACTACAGGCGATGCGCCAGAGTCTTTAGACAACTTTACCAATGCATAGTGCAGAATGCAAAGGCCTGAACCACTAAATTGTTGTTAATTAAGATAATTTTCTCAAAAGCACTTATCATACAAAAGTACCTTCTAATTTGTATAATGTAATCAAGCATAACTTTTTCTTAACACAGAAGAGTCGGAAAAACATGGTCTGCATTCATTTTAGCTACGAAAGGTTACAGAAACTAAAGAACAGGCATTCATACAAAAATAAAGATAACAACACAGGTCAATAATCCTAACAAATGATTGAAAACAAAAAGGCCAAATCTATTTGGCACAGTCTGAAGTCTTTGAATTGAAAGCAACTATTACAAAAGGCTCACTTCTTAGTGGTTGAGAGTTTTCAAAACTTAATCAACAACCTAATAAAATAAAACATGGCCCATATTTATTGGCCAGTCCACTGCTTGGAGATGCATCAAGAGAAGAGAAAACCATGCATAGTGATCGACGACCCAAATCATCTCGAGCTACCACAATAAACATCGATCGGTCAGCAACATGCCAGCGAGGCCATGACATAAAGCAAAAAACCATGCAGCAGAAGGAGAGAACACGCGGCAGTAGGAAGTACAAAAGATCTATCTGCATTTCCAAGGTAACTAGTGCAGAAACAAAAATGCCACGTGTCACTCAGACGGAGCCTGAAAAAAATTTGAAAAGGTGCCCAGCAGAAAGCCTTGGGAGAGAGCCATGTGGAGAGCTCCGAGCAAAATAAAGAACGAGGCGGGCCCAACCTAGAAAAGCAGTCAGTGTGAGCCACACGACATACAAATAGAGATTGCTGAAAAGCAAAGCGAAGGAAAAACAAAAAGCTTCATGAGGAAGCCACATGGAGAGCTTCGAGGATAGTGAGCATAGAAAAATAAGGCACAACCACAAGGGTAAATATAAAACTGCAAAGGCTTCGGCAATTTTTGTTGAGCAAGGCCAAAATTGCAACCCAACAAATACAAATCCCTAAGAACCTTGTGGAGGTATAAGCTACACAAATAAATACATAGGGCTACATCAAAGTACTCTAGTGAACCAAACAATAATGGGATATTGCACTTGTGAAATTAAAGGTCATATACAAGCACATCCTCCCAAGAAATTGAGCAACATGTCTTGAGGACAAGACATAATTTTAAAAGGGGAATAATGTTAGCAAGGTACATGGCAAAGATTAAAATCTTCTGCAACCTACCACATAGGACTTATGAAACATTAGGCTGACAAGGAATATAGACTAAGAGGATCCCTATAAGGGTCACATATCTATAAGAGACAAATCATCGACATATATGTGTAATAGATAATTGATTAGGAGAATAGAATAGATAGGAGATAAGAAAGAAATGTAATACAGAGAAGAGACTGAGACCTACAAATGTAATGATTATATGCTCACACACACACACACACACACACACATATATATAAGAATTTATAAGGATTCAATGGATGTATGTGCTATGGATGATTTAAATACTTGTTTAAGTTATATATATTCTATTAGATATAGATTCCTACCACACTTTCTCTCTTCTATCACTATACCCTTTGCAATATAAATTGAATACATAAGGGGTGCTAGGGTACAAATATTTAGACTATAATTCTCCATTTCCTCTTGCTAACACTCTCCACCTAGAGATTTCATCTATAAAAATAAGATTAAGTGATTCCTAATAGGTGGTGGAGCTAACTTGAATGTTTTGAGTTTGAAATTGGTGAAAACATTAGGGTACTCTAAGGGAGTGATTTATTTGAATCAAAAAATAGTCATTAAGCATATGATGATGCAAAGTATCCTTCTAAAGGAATAATCATGCTCCCCATTCAAGTTAGTCCAACAATAAAAGAGATAGTATGTCAAGTCTTGGACCTTGATCTCTTGTATAACATATTCCTCCATCACCCATGGATACATGCCATGTAGGGAATTAAATCTACCTTTCATCAGTGCATAAAATTTCCTTACAATAGAACTAAAGTTATCATCTTAGGAGATCCTAACTCCTTTCACTATTACAGTAATTTGAAAGGAAAAATAGAAAGCTACGTTCGAAACAAAGGTGAGGCCCTCATCCTCTTCATCCTACATTGATCCTAATGCATTAACCAAATCATTTTCCTAATCCAGTATCATTCTTGAGGTCAAGGTCCAAGTACAAGGCATAGGGTGTTAAGACTACAACATGAAACAATCCTTGTACATTGGAAAACTTCTATAATCACCAAGGTCCTATGGAAAACCACATACACTGCAAGAAGCTTCTGGAATTATCATTAAATTCAATCCAACCTTATTTTCCAAATAGGGTGAACTCCATAAAGATATCATTGAAAAGGAAATATCTAAATGGATTTATAAGGATGAAGAAGATGTCATCATACTCCATGTCAAGAAATACATTAAAGGCTTGAAAAAATGTGATATGATGGCCATAGTGGTCTTGGTCTACAAAATAAATAAATTTTGGAACCCATTTCTATAACACAAAAACCATGTTCTCAAAAGATCAGGTTTGAAAAACAAGAGGTCGTGTCCTCCAATATCATGGTTATCTTTACAAAGGTAGCTAGGTATTTTCCTATGGTTGAGACTTATAATGTGGATACTTCCAATGACTCCTTGGAGCATATCACTGATTTATTCAAGGGATATAATATTAGCACCTTATCATCCATATCCTTCAAGCTCACACCATCTAACAATAATATCTCATAAGCATACCCCAACTCATTGAATGGGACCCATGAGGACCTTTGATTATAGACATATTCCAAAAAAATGAAGCCACTACTGAGTTTATGGGACTATGAATGAAATATCACTTGGGGATCATAAATATAGTTTCACTATAGACCTTGATGAATTGGAATAGTTTGGTGAGAATGGAAAACCTTCTAGTCACAAAATTGTTAAAATCATAAAAAGGCCCCTTAGTGAAAATAATAATGTAGCACTCTTGGACCATAAAAAATAAAAACAAAGGATGTATTCAAAGGTGAAAATTTTTTTGAGGGACCTAAGGATGGGAAGTTTGACCTTCTCCCCATGTCCAAAAATTAGGAGATATCCCTAGTGCTTGTAGAACAATATGAAGAACCCAACATTGATACAAAAAATAATCTTAAGTTCACTTATTTTGTAGCATCAATATCAAAACAAGAAATGGCTAAATTCATGATATTATTCTAGAAAAGATAAGTGAACTTTACATGGTCCTACATAGATATGATAGGATTAGATCTCGATCCAATTCTTTATCATCTACCAGTATCCCTAGAGGCAAAGCTTGTAAAAAAAGCTATGCAAAATTCATCGCAAGATCAAATTATTTGTCAAAGAAGAGCTACAAAAATTATTAGATGTAGGCTTCATCAGACCAATAAATTATCTTGAGTGGATATCTAACCTTGTACCTATTACCAAGTCAATTGGGGTAATTTGAATATGCAAAAATTTCAAAGAGCTTAAAAAACATGCCTAAAAGATGATTTCCTTTGTCAAACATAGCCACGATTGTAGACTTGACAACGGGGCATGAGATGCTATCTTTAATGGATGGTTTTTTACAGTATAACAAATTTTTAGAGCCATAGATTATTGGCATAAAACACCTTTCACATTTCCATTGGGAACATTTTGATGGAACATAATGCCCTTTGGTCTTAAAAATGTCGGGGCTACTTACCAATGAAAAATAACCACAATATTTCATGATATGATGCACCCATATGGATTATTATGTTAATGATCTAATAGAAAAATCAACTACAAGAGAAGACCATATACATGTGCTTGCAAAAATATTTGAGAGTCTTGAGAAATAAAATATTAGATTGAGTCCAAATAAATGTGTCTTCGAGGTTACTTTAGTGAAAGTACTAAGCTATATAGTTTCTCACATCGATAGAGAGGTTGATTTTGCAAAAGTAAAAACCATAATTGATATGCCTCCACCAGAAAATCTTAAAAAATTGTGTAGTCTACAAGGAAAGCTATAGTCCATCCACACATTAATTGCACAGTTAGATGAAAAGTGTAATCCTTTTACACATCTATTGCATAAAGGTGTCACCTTCAGTTGGGATAGGAACTATCAACTAGCCTTTTAGAAATTTAAGTATTACCCTACTTCTCCTACAATATTGATGCGGCCTATTTAAATAAAACCATTTCTTTTATACATTTTCTCTACCATATCATTATTGGGAGCTCTCCTTGCACAACATGAATCTATTAGAAAATAAAGTGTCATATATTACATTAGTTGGACCATAATTGGCTATGAGCTCAACTATACTCCTAAAAAACATGCATGCTTGGTAGTTGTGTTAATTTCTCAAAAGCTAAGATGCTACATGATAAACAATCAAACTAATATCATTGCTAATATTGATCCACTTAAGTACTTGTTAAACAAAGGAAAATTTATAGGAAGATTAGAAAAATAGGTTATGATGTTAAGAAAATTTGATATTGAATACATAGATAGAAAAACTACCAAATGACAAGTGACTATCAAATAGTTCATGGATGCTCCTACAATTAAAGATCACCAATTGATATCTAATTTTTCGAATGAGGGAATATTCACTATAATCCCCTCTCACTTATAAAAATTATACTTTGATGGTTCATATACTCACCATGGTTCAAGAGCATGCATACTATTCATAACCCCACAAGGTGACTATATCCCAAAATCATATCAGTTAGCATTCCCTTGCACAAATAATATTTTTGAGTATGAAGCATTATTCACTAGACTATGAATGATAATACAATGGTGAATTAAGGAACTAAAATTTTATGGTTATTCTTAATTAGTTATTAGATAGGTGAATGATGACTATCAAACTAAGGATGAGAAAATCCAACCCTTTAAAATATGGTGGATAGTTTCAAGGAATACTTCAACCAAATATCATTTGAGCAGATCCCCAAGATAAATAACAAAGTAGCTGATGCATGGAAACCATTGGGTGTCTTTTGGACATGCCACACAACACTCAAAATTGTGATTTATTAATGCAACAACTCTTGATCCCTGCATTTCATGTCCTAGATTCTGAACTCATGTGAAAAATCATTGGTCCTAACTCTCCTTAGGATAAAGACCTTTGAACATACCTCCATGAAAACATCCTTCCACCTGATTTATCATCTAATCAACAAAAAATATCCATTCGATGCTCATTTAAAATTTTAATACTCAATGATATGCTTTATTGAAGGAGTCTTGATGGTACTCTCCTTAGGTGTCTCAACTCAAATGAAACCCACATTGTATTACATGAGGTAAATGATGGTGTAAAGGGGAAAAAGAGATCCTAGTTCTAACTAGTATATTACCCTATTTCAATCTTTCTTCACCCCAACATTAGAACTCAAACCAAAAAGGGTGTTGAGATTGGATAAATACCTAGGAGAGCCAATCTTCCTTATGTTTAGCCCATTTTTTCCCAAGAAAATTTATTAATTTAATGTGAATTTATTCGTCTAATTTATTATAAAAACCTAATAAAAAAACATGAATTATTCACATAGATAAAAACATAAATTTATAGAACAACATAGATCTAGAATTTGATGATAAAGAGGAACCTAAACCTACACCTAAAAGTGCAGATTGAATTTGAGGAACAAGGGAGAGGGAAACCTTAACCAAAATTGAGGGATTTTGAATGCTTGAAGTCTGATCTTGAGGGTGAAGGTCTGCTCTACACTTTTTTGCAACTTTCTATTGGTGAAACTTTTGGATATAACCTACACATATGAGAAGAAGGGGAAATATTGTGCTATATAAGGGCTTTCTTAAGTCAAAAACCATTTTTGTGTTTCCACCTCCATTAAAAAAAATGATGATGGTAAAGAGGGCTTAGCTTAGGTTAGACAAAGGCCAAATAAATAATAATTGAATGTAATAAAAAATGATAATTGATAATGTTACCTTAGGTATGAAATCTTTGATGAACTAATGTTCACACCATAAGTTGCCACAAAGAGTTGATAATGGATGATTGAATTACTTTAAAAACCTAAAAAAGGTTAGTCCACATAACACAATAGTTTTTTTAGCTAATATATAGAGAATAAATCACATACATCTTCATAATAAGAGCATGGTTGATCATAATAATTCTTTGTTCATAATGATTAATGTTCAAATGAGAAGAAAACTTGTTTATTTATGCATCCCAATTGATCTTTCTAGTTTTAAGACAACTTGAGGTTACTTTACAATGCTCAAATCCAAAATTAAAATAATAATTTTTGGAATAGGGAACCTTTAGGTCAAGGGCACCCTCACCCTTGTTCATATATTTTTTACCTAAATTTCTTGCGATGTTGGGGATTTTAATATATTTTCCCAATCTAGCCCCAAAATGAATAAATTATTAATATAATTGATCCTATAGACAAAATAGGGTATCAATACAATGTGAAATTTTAATGGGTGACAATTTACTATCCTACATTTAGCCCCCACTTTAGTGAGAATATGATATTACGTTAATACTTACAGTAAAGGAATTGAGAATATATATTTTTTTATCAAAAAAATGAAGAGACATGATGACACCAAGTTGAGGGGTGTGCTAGCCCTCAACTTAAGATCCCATCAATCCACAATGTTAAGAAAAACATCATGTAGTTATATCACACACAAGAAAAGGAAAAATTGAGGCATTCAATGAGAAATCAATAAAGTACACATAAAATTATACACAAAGTATACATAAGTAAAACATGATGCATACAAGGAATACACAAATCATTCAAGCAATACACAGAGAAAATAAACTAGATACATGAAGCAAAAATGCATAATACACAAGGAAAACACAAAGAATACATAGTAGTGTAGCATCGCAAATTGTCACCCTTGAAAATTTTACACTATTTTTTTCTCCCTCCTAAGTGAATGGACCTAATTGTATACCTAATTTCCTAAGTTATGAATTTTGTGTCCCATTTTAACGTTTACTGAAAAATCGCATGTAGAAAACCAAAGAATTCATTTAATATTTTGTCACTAACACCTTAGATCATGTAAAATAGGAATGGGACCTAGTCACCTAGGGAGACTAAGTACCCCTATTTTTCCTCCAAAATTTAATATGTCGAAGGTGGAATTTTATTATTTGAATTTTAAATATCCAATTTCAGCTTATCAGAATTTATATTTTGAGAAATTAGAATAATTGTGTATAAATACCTAGCTATTGGATCATTTGAAATATATCTAGAAATTATTATAAATCAAGAGCACTATCAAGCAATTCAAGAATAGTCAAGAGAAGATCTATTGCAACAATTCAACATCAAAGCATCATGTTAAAGTGTATATGATTTTATTCATGTTTATGTTATCATATTGTTTGTGAGATCTAACCCTTGTAGGTCTTCAAGAAAATAAAGCGAACAACAATCAAGCCTTGACGAGATCTTGTATGAATTCATTCCTTCAAGGAAGCCATTCTTGGGTTGTGATTTTTAGTCTATTATTGGTTCATCATTCATATTATCATTTAGACCTATCCCTCAAAAATATAGGCTCTCTATCATTGACATTTCCATTGTGGAAGTGGAAACACTAACATAGGGTTTGACTAAGGCAAGCCCCTATATGGCACAACCATTACTCTTTAAATGTGCAGGTTTTATATCTAAAGAAGATTGGGAGAGTATTGAAGATTATTTATTAAGTATTACATTCAAACCCTACACCTTGATAGCATACAAAAACTCAATTAACTTTGCATCCAATGAAGATCTGACAATGCGACACCTGAAAAAAGAAGCCTAGATTAGACATCAAAGGACTATGAAATCAGATCTAGAATTCATCTACGTGGACATAGTCACCTATTGTGCACTTTTTGCACACACGCCCCACTAGAGGCGGGGACCCTCTTTTTCTTCTACATTTTTGTACCTTGGCTTTGTCAATTTCTGGTTTTTCTCTTTTTCGAGGTTATTTGGGGATTAAGTCTGGATTTGGTTTGATGGGGGTGGTATTTTGAAGCATTTTGGAGCCTTGGATTTTAGAAATGGAGATTTTTCCAGTGAATTTTCAATGTGATGTGTAAATATTTTTGCACCAATGGATAGAGGACAAAAAATTAGGCCAAGTTGATTTTTGAACTTTTTGAAAATTCATCTAGGAAAAAAAGTTATGGGGTTTCGAAGTTTTCCTCCAGATTTTTTTGCCATTTTCAGGGGTTTCCACCTGTTCCAGATTTTTCCGGACATTTTTGGGGATTTCCGCTCAGTCCGGATTATTCAGAATTTTTTGAGATTTTCCGCCCCATCCGGATTTTGGTGAATTTTTGACCATTTTTCGGGATTTTCCCTTCCTGGCAGATTTTTTCCGAACTTCCTGTCACGATTTTCCTGAACTCCCAAAGGGTTAAATTTCTGAAATTTTATGACGGAGTTGAAATTTCCAAGGGTTTATTTATGCTTAATTTTAATATTTTTTGGTTGGATTTTCACATGTGGGCTATTAATGATTATATCTATTTTTTAGGATTAAAGGGAGGACTTGCATATGGATTCGTGCCAGGAGGAAAATATGGAAAATATTTAAAATGCACTTGCATATGAATCAGTGCCCAATTGTTTAAATGAACCCAATTGCATAAGAATTTGTGCCACAACCTATTTATAGGTGGAATATATGTTTCAAATGTGAAGTGACGTCTGATGCTATTTTCACTCTCCAATCATAATTTTTATTAACATCGAGGTGGCAGATTGTTGAAATTCTTATTGTTCCTTGATGTAACTGTTTTTATGCTATTGGATGATGATGTACCACATTTTTAAGAACCCTAATGTGAATTCTTAGGGTTTCTTGGGGATTAATTATAGCCATTGGATTGAATTTAATCCTGGCCCTTGATTTAAAAATGTAATATCTATAAAAGGCCAGTGCCTTCTCATTTGTAAAGGTGAGTAGAGTAGAAAAGGTTAGAGAACAGCTGGTTAGGGGCTGCAAAGATAGAATTGGCTAAGTTAGAGGTTAGATTCAACAAGTTAGTAGTTGTAGGAGAGTAGAAAGACTGGAAATTGTTATGTAATGCTAGAGAAGATAATGCAAACAAGTTGTTGATTTGGAAAACATTGTGTTATGTTTCAAAAGTTTTATAGTTTCTTGTTCTTGATTTTTAGTGTTAGATGTTAGTTTTCAGTTCTTTCATGATAATGGTGAAATGTTAATGATGTTGATCGATCTCCGGTCCATACTTTTGGCAATTTGATGATTGTAAGTTGTTGTGTAAAGTTAGTCTAGGCCTTATTCTGTGTTAAGTTCAATTGTGGATGCTTGTTTACATTGCACCATTTACTGGGTATGTGGATGAATGTTCATAGTCTGAAAATCTTCATTTTCCTCAGAAGATTGCACCATTTTTGCAGAGTTGTAGGCTTGTCCTTAATTATGTAGAAGTTTGTTTTTATTGGAGATTTGTCCATTTGTAGCATTCATCATTGTTGTGATTGATTTGAGGAGTAATTTTAATCTTAGGATCTCTTTTAAACTCTTATCTTTTGCTATTTATTTTATTATTTGGGTTACATTTAAGAATTTGAGTATCAATATATTGCAAAATCTAATAAGTTTGAAGATCCATTATTTGTTTGTAAGGCCCCTTATGATCACCAACATTTTCACATTATCTCTGAGTTGTTCCACTGCATTGTCAAGACCTGGCATTAGAGACCTTGGGGTTATCTCTTTTCCCATAGAGATTTACCTTTCAAGAGAGATAGGATATCATATTCTGTTTGAGTTGTTGTTGTGCAGAAAACACCATCAACAAATTGGTGCTAGAAGGAGGGTTGAATACACAAGCTGGATCGATTTATGTCTACCATTTCTCCAAGAGAGGAATAATTTCAAGAGTTGCAAGCCCCTACTAGGTGAGGAAGGGCCAGAAGAAGGGGAGAATCATCATCCACCCAGTCAATCCCATCATCCCCATCATCTTCATCTTCATCATCCTCATTCTCATCTGATTCTAAGGGCATTCTTATTCAGCAACCTCAACTAGTCATAAATCAGCCATTACTGCTCCCACCTCCACCAATGGCTTTCCTGGCAAATAACCCGTCCCCTCTATTCTTCAACAACTACAATGCTATGTCAAAGAACCCTGAGAATTTTTGCTCTAGATTTCACACAAATGATCCCAAAAGGACTGTTGAAGAGCATGTTAGGATTTTTAAAATTTCCCCCCAGGATAGGGGAATTAATCATGAGGATGTTTTCTACAGACTTTTCCCCTATTCTCTAGGAGATGAGTCATTCTATTGGTATAACAATCTTCCTGCGGGGTCTATCACTACTTGGCTTTAGTTGGAGACTACATTTTTATAGAGATTTGGGGTCCCAATCAGATCCAGTGGGCTGTATTTGCAGTTTACTAGAGTAAAGAGGGAGGCGAATGAACCAATAGGGGCTTTCAATAATAGGTTCCATAGGGCTTATGCTAGGCTGCAACCTCCTTATGTTGTGGATGATGCCTCTGCCAGGGAGGTTTATTATGAGGCTTTGGATAGTTTGACATCTACCTTTGTGAAGTGGAGAGAAAACCCTCTTGACAACCTGCTTGAAGCTTATGATGTGGCTATTAAGGTGAGCACAAATTTGAGACAACACTTGTCTGGACCCCTGCCATTAGCTGGTCAAACAGTTATGTTGGGTTCAACTCCTCAGCTGCCTTTGGTTTCACACCCAAGCCAACCCTTGAATCAAGCCCCACCCATGCCAAATTATTATCCGAATGTGAATCAACCTACATTCTCTCACCAGCAAGCTAATGTACCTAGTTACTTGTAGAGCTCTGAGACTTTTAACCAATCCTTGAACCATGGGTTTCATTCTGTTTATATGCAGAATTCAGCTAGTGTTGTTCCTCCATCAGACAATGCATATAAGGGGAGGTTGGATGAACTCACAGAGCTAGTAAAGAAGCTGGCCACCGAATTCACCTACCTAAGGAACCAAAACAATCAACCTAAGGACATCAAAAGGGGAAATCAGTTCAATAGTGATCAAGATCAGGGAAAAAATCTTGATAGGGGACAATTTTTTAAAGATCAACCCTCAGGTCTAACATTTGATAGAAGACAACTACCACACCAAAATAGGACTTGGGATATAAGGTTTGACAATAAAGGAGTCCTAACATCTTTGGAGCATCCAAACAATCAAGAAAAGTCTATAGCTATTGTATATCTAGCAGAAGCAACTCTATCCAGATGGTGTAGGCTTCATAACACAAATCAACACTCTGAATTAGATTGTCAAGAATTTCAGACTGTTGCATCTATTTTCCAACAAAAGATCCATCATACCAACATAAATTTGAGTGGAAAAGAGAGTACCATCTAGTACTTATGACATATCGGTCTTAATGGTGGATCATGCAATATTTCCAAGGAGTGAAGAGAACAGACCAAAGGAAAAACTAGACAAAAATGCTGAAATAGAGTATGCATACAATGAAGAATCTATAGTTCAATCTTCTAAAAGTGATGAGGAGGATGGAAATGGTCTGCTAGAGGTAAAAGATAAATTATGGTTGTTGGATCGTACAAGAGATACATAGAAAGATACATCAAACTAGTCTCCAATGGAAGAACTTCGACAAGATGTTGAGGAATTCGTAGTAGAAAAGTCAACTGGCATTGGATCTAAGCAAGGCATAGTAGTAAACATTGGGGTAGCCCTAGAGGAGGTTGATCTTTCAATTGAGGAGCCTTGATAGATTATAAATGAATGTCCTGTGGAGAAAATTGAAGGAACTGGTGTTGTTGATAAAGGGGCTGATGTTCTTGAGGGTTATAGTTACAAGCCTGAACCAGTGCCAACAAAAGAATTTAGGGAGTCTTCTTATTCATCTAATTTTGTTTGTTCTCTATTTGTTGGTGGGATAAATATTGGAAATTCACAGATTTTATGCATTAATGATGGGATAGCTAATGTGGTTCATTTTGATGCACAGGGAAAATTGAATGATGCTGAAAACAATAATATTACAGTCAAAATTGAGCACATGGTTGTATGTGAAAATTTGCTTGAGGATCAGTCTGTCATGCCTCCTAATGAACATCTTGCTAAGACACTTGTCATGCATGACAAAGGTTATGTAGTTTCATCACTAATTCCTCATGAAGATACTCAAACAAGTGAAAAGTTCCATGATGTTAATTCTGAATTTGTTCAATCTAATTTTCACCCTGAATTGCTCATTGATGACTCTGATTTTGTTGTGCATGTTTCAAATGCGAGAGGAATACTACATCATTAGTTGAGACCTCTTGACCTCATGGATGTTAACTCTGCACGATTGGAGGAAAATAAATTTAACATTTAGTTTGAACAAGCACCACACTAGGTTGTTTCTTTCCTTGCTAAAACTCCTAAAGTTTATCATTTTGATTATGGAGGTTTAGTGAAGACAACGTGCATATGGATCTGTCATGGTTTCAAAGAGTTACCTCAATTACTGATTATTCCTATTGAGAATTTTTAGTTTGAATGTTGCATTGTTGAGGTTCATTTTGCTGAATATAAGGATGAATTTACATTCTTGAGGACTGTTACCATTACATTACTGCTTGTTTGTGCATTGATGAACCATTTGGGGATGGGTCTTAGTCTGCCTTGTCTGATCATGAGCCATTTTCAGTCTCTTTGTACATAATGTTCATCTGAATAAATGTAGCTTGCCTTTTTGTTCTTTTGCTTTAGTCTATTTTCATTTTCTCTAGGATAGATTGCTTTAGCATTAATTTTCTTTGGTTAGTTTAGATGGCTTTAGTTTAGATTGCTTTGCTTTGCCTTTGGTTGGCTTTTGTGCTTCTTTTAGTTTTGTTTTGCTTGTCTGCTTTGCTTCTTCGGCTTGGTTTCCCCTATTTTCTATTGGGAGTGTCTTATTTGCACAACAACAATTATTTTATCTGGGGATGGGTCTTAGTCTACCTTGTCTGATCATGAGCCATTTTCAGTCTCTTTGTACATAATGTTCATCTAAATAAATGTAGCTTGCCTTCTTGTTCTTTTGCTTTAGTCTATTTTCATTTTCTCTAGGATAGATTGCTTTAGCATTAATTTTCTTTGGTTAGTTTAGATGGCTTTAGTTTAGATTGCTTTGCTTTGCCTTTGGTTGGCTTTTGTGCTTCTTTTAGTTTCATTTTGCTTGTCTGCTTTGCTTCTTCGGCTTGGTTTCCCCTATTTTCTATTGGGAGTGTCTTATTTACACAACAACAATTATTTTATTTGGGATTGTTTTTGGTAAATTTTTTTACAAACTCTAATCATCCTTCCAGGATATGTTGGTGGAAATCTTCTATTCAATGTCACATGTGTTAAATATTTAAAGTGGACAAGTCATTGGATTGAATTAGCTCCTGAATGTGCTCAAATCCTAAATTTTTACACACATCTTAAGAATCTTGAGGTTGCTGTAGGATCTTTGTGAGGTCTTGTTAAGTGAAAAATCTTATATTTCTACTTCAGTGCCACTGTGATTCTCAACCCTAAGTGTGAGTTTCATTGCTTACAGGTTGAAATGAAAAGAATGAAATGAAATATCAAAAAAGAAAAGAAAAGAAAATATTGAATATCAAAAGAAAGTGAGTTCAACCTTTTAGGGGGATCTGAATATCTCTATTGGGGCTATGGATGCCTAGCTGGCAGTAGAGCTATGCTCAGGAGAATCACAATGATAACCTCATCGGGGCTATGGATGCCTGACTGGCAGCAAGGCTCTATCTAGGTTGCTTTTGAAGTTAGAATCTTTATGTAGCGCAACATAATTGAACTTAGTTTCTTGCAATAGCTTAAGGAGGGAAATTTATACACTTGCACACACTTGGATTTCTAGCATAGGAAAGGCTAGCTTGTCCATTGATTTTGAAACTTTTTTTTTTTTTGGTTGACTTGATGTGAGGATCAAAACTAGAGATTCTGGGTTCTTGATTCCAGTTTGTCATCGAAATGCTCTGAAGCATTTTCCCAACGCAGTCACCATTTGTTGTGCACTTTTTGCACACATGCCCCACCAGAGGTGGGGACCCTCTTTTTCTTCTACATTTTTGTACCTTAGCTTTGTCAATTTCTGGTTTTTCTCTTTTTGGAGGTTATTTTGGGATTAAGTCCGGATTTGGTTTGATGGGGGTGGTATTTTGAAGCATTTTGTGGCCTTGGATTTTTAAAATGGAGATTTTTCAAGTGAATTTTCAATGTGATGTGTAAATATTTTTGCACCAATGGATAGAGGACAAAAAATTAGGCCAAGTTGCTTTTTGAACTTTTTGAAAATTCATTCGGGAAAAAAGTTATGGGGTTTCAAAGTTTTCCTTCGGATTTTTTTGCCATTTTCGGGGATTTTCACCCTGGCTCGGATTTTTTCCGACATTTTAGATTTTGCCGGATTTTTCCATTTTTTGGGATTTTCCACCCCATCCAGATTTTTCCTAGTTTTTTTTTTTTAATTCGGGATTCTCTGCCCCGTTCGAATTTTAACAGATTTTTGGCCATTTTTCGGGATTTTCCCTTCCTAGCGGATTTTTTCCAAACTTCCTGTCACGATTTTCTTGAACTCCGAAAGGGTTAAATTTTCAAAATTTTATGATGGAGTTGAAATTTCCAAGGGTTTATTTATGCTTAATTTTAATATTTTTTGGTTGGATTTTCACATGTGGGCTATTAATGATTATATCTGTTTTTCAGGATTAAAGGGAGGACTTGCATATGGATTCGTGCCAGGAGGAAAATATGGAAAATATTTAAAATGCACCTGCATATGAATCGGTGCCCAACTATTCAAATGAACCCAATTGCATAAGAATCTATGCTACAACCTGTTTACAGTTGGAATATATGTTTCAAATGTGGAGTGACGTGTGATGCTGTTTTCACTCTCCAATCATAATTTTTATTAACATCGAGGTGGTAGATTGTTGAAATTCTTATTGTTCCTTGATGTAACTATTTTATGCTATTGGATGATGATGTACCACATTTTTAAGAACCCTAATGTGAATTCTTAGGGTTTCTTGAGGATTAATTGTAGCCATTGGATTGAATTTAATTCTGGCCCTTGATTTAAAAATGTAATATCTATAAAAGGCCAGTGCCTTCTCATTTGTAAAGGTGAATAGAGTAGAAAAGGTTAGAGAACAGCTGGTTAGGGGCTGCAAAGCCAGAATTGGCTAAGTTAGAGGTTAGATTCAACAAGTTAGTAGTTGTAGGAGAGGAGAAAGATTGGAAATTTTTATGCAATGCTGGAGAAGATAATGCAAACGGGTTGTTGATTTGGAAAACATTGTGTTATGTTTCAAAAGTTTTATGGTTTCTTATTCTTGATTCTTAGTGTTAGATGTTAGTTTTCAGTTCTTTCATGATAATGGTGAAATGTTAATGATGTTGATCGATCTTCGGTCCATACTTTTGGCAATTTTCTGATTGTAAGTTGATGTGTAAAGTTAGTCTGGGCCTTATTTTGTGCTAAGTTCAACTGTGGATGCTTGTTTACATTGCACCATTTATTGGGTATGTGGATGAATGTTCATTGTTTGAAAATATTCATTTTCCTCAGAAGATTGCACCATTTTTGCAAAGTTGCAGGCTTGTCCTTGATTAAGCAGAAATTGGTTTTTATTGGAGATTTGTCCATTTGTAGCATTCATCATTGTTGTGATTGATTTGAGGAGTAATTTTAATCTTAGGATCTCTTTTAAACTCTTATCTTTTGCTATTTCTTTTATTATTTGGGTTACATTTAAGAATCTGATAAGTTTGAAGATCCATTATTTTTTTGTAAGGCCCCTTGTGATTATTAACATTTTCACATTATCTCTGAGTTGTTTCACTGCATTGTCAAGACCTAACATTAGATACCTTGGGGTTATCTCTTTTCCCATAGAGATTTACCTTTCAAGAGAGATAGGATATCATATTCTATCTGAGTTGTTGTTGTGTAGAAAACACCATCAACATCACCCAGGATGACTTGGTCTTTAAAAATGAACTTGAACTTTATATCACAGGTGCATAGTAATATGATCAGTCTATTTGTAGATTCTAAATTTCTTTGTGATATCTCAAATCTGCTATTTTTGCATCAGAATAGTTATTTGCACCATTAGTCTAGTCATTTCATTGCATTTCATTCCAAAATCAATCCCAAGTTTGGTCAAGGGTAGGCTCACTGACCTTTTAGGTTGTAATTTAGTCCTATATCTTGTCTAAATCCATCAAACCCCCGCTACCTCAAATTATAAATGAAGCACGTAAGTAAAGGTGCCTAAACCCTAGAGTCAAATCCTAAGGGTTTCACTTTTCCTTCATTTTATTTTGGTGAACCCAACATATTAGCATTGAAAATATTCTGAAATCTAAAGTAATTCATGCTAGATCTAGGTTTAGCATTGCATTAAATTGCATCGGTCATTTAGGCATTCATTTTTGCATCATATAAAGCACAAAAATTCAAAAAAATGCATACAATATTGTATTTTAGTTTGAAATAGCGTTAGTTTCAGTCATGTTTGGTCAAATTTACATTCCAATTGCATCTACAAATCTGCATTAGGTAATTAAAATATGAATTTTTTTTTGAAAGTGTTCATTGCATTCATTTAGGCATCTTGCATATAGCTCAAAAAGTGAAAATTGCATAGTTTATTTTCCAAAAGGCATTAACATCATCATTTTTATATTTTTTAATCTTTGAATTAGGTAATTGTTGCATCATAGATCTCAAAATTTCCTTTACAATTGTCTCTTATTGCTTGAACATTTTAAAAATTGTTGCATACTTTCATTTTGAATTACATAAACTAGGAAAATTTAGGATAAATATTCACTATCACACTATACACACACTAAACAAAAACTTCAAACAATATTATACACATTCAAATTTTGATTTAAAAAAAAATCTATGTAGGACATAGGTGCCCTGATCAACCTTTTCCAGCCAAATTTATCCCAAATTTTGTGTCCAAAACCTAGTCTTTGGTCTCTAGCCAGATTTGATCAATCTCGTAACTATCTGTTTTTTCTAAAAACATCGCTATCTTGATCCATAGGACATAACATAATGTTATCACTAAAAAAATCTTATGTTTTCATAATTCATGTTCTGTTTTCAGATCTTGTTAGGTATTTCAAAGAATTCTTGTTACACACATGTCAAAATGGGTTTATTTCTCCTCTTTTATTATTATTTATTGATCCGTCTCCCACTATCTCTCCTATGTGTGAGGTTATCTTGGTGCAAGATAATACAATCATTGACAATCATATATGTTCTTCTCTTGATACCTCACCTACTTGTGAAGAAGGTATCTTGGTGTTAGAAGATACAATCATTGAGTTTCATGAGAATATTGTTTGTTTCTCTCCCAATACATCTCCTACTTGGGAAGATATTGTTGGACAAGAGGATGCCATAATTGATACATTTATTTCAAAATATAGTAAGATGGGTTGCATAGATGAATATTCTAACATGACATTAGATCCCCCATTGATAGAAGATCATCAAAATATAGTTAACGCTATTAAAGTTGTGTTTTAGTTAATGCTATTAAAGTTATGAAAACACAATTGGATATTAGATATTTTTAAATTATTTTACCTCCTAAACTTTGCAAAACAACTCACTAGTAATCAAGTGTCAAATAAACTAAGTTATCATCTTTTTGCTCATACATATAACACAAGGAATAACAAGAAACCAAGATAAACATAGACCATTTCCTCACTTATTCTTAGTTGATGATACCCTAAAATCCATCAATGAAGGAGTATATTTCTCTTCCTACTATTGATTCCAAGATTTATTCAATGAATGGTGTAGGGAATGTTACATTGGTGGTTTTTGTTGCACCAAAAGATTGACCTGTTAATGCCGAATATAATCAATAGATCTATACAAGATCCATAGGAGGTGGTTAAGCCATGTCATGAACCCAAGTGCTGAATTGCATAGAGAAGACCAAGGGACACACCATCTTGCAACAATCCCCCCAATGCAAGCGAGGGGTTCAAACTTGTGACCTTGACTTGAATACCAATTGTTACATTGGTGGTTGTCATTTCTCCAAAAGATTGACCTATTAATGCCTACTACAATTGCTAGATTTATACAAGATCCACAAGAGGTGGTTAAGCCATGTCATGAACCCAAGTGCCATGATATACAAAGAAGACCAAGGGAAACACCATCTTGCAATAGGGAAAGGATCATGAATGTAGGATTTTTTAGTTCTCTAAAGTCAACAAATATCATTCTTTCACTTATTTTCTTGTTCTAAATTATCATAGGGATAATCCACTATACATATTCTATTGATTTGATTATCCCAAATTCCAACATTTTATCTAATTGTACTTTAACTTTCTTCTTCATATTGGGGTTTAGTTGGTATGGTCTTTCCGTACAATTTTAGCTCCTTATTTCAATTATATCTTGATGAATCCTGCTTCCTCCTTTATGCCTTTTAGTTCTATAATTTTTATAGGAAAGTGGTAGGTCCTAAAAAAAATTCATGGTTCTAGGTCTTAGTCCCATTTTCTGAGCTTTTGAATGAGTTTTAAGTGGCTCAGGTTTGATACATCTTTTTCTAGGGTTCTTTCAAAGTCTTAAACCCTTCTAAAGCCCTAATAGTTATAATGCTTGTAGCATTTTTCTAATCCTACATTGACCCTTGGTAGTCAATAACTGGTCATTTAAGTCACAAATTATTCCCTTTGAGTCATTTGTCTAGCAAGACCCTTTTACCTAGCAAATCTTGTTAAGTATGTTGCATGTGGTCTTTTTAATATTGCTTAAAGTATGGTGTTAAAATATTTCTTGAAAAATCCTAAGTCTTCATGGTCTTTTACTTTACTATGTCATGTTATTTCATTTATCTAGTCACAACCCCCTTTTAGAAACATCTTGTGTGCACGTGCCTTAATCTTTGCTTTAGGTTATCTATAGGTTCAACCAAATATCACCAAGTGTCTCAATTCTATTCATTTCTCCCATTCCACGAGAATTATTTTATTCATTAAAGGTATGCACATAGAACCATGGGAAGCTACCATCTAGTGGGTCTTTAACGAAGCATTCAAGTGTGACCCATTAGTCAATCCCACCAAATCCTATTTGGTAAGCATTAAGGCTTTCCACCATTCCACTTCACCCTTTAGGTAGACCCACAACTGAATTGTCGAAGAGAGGGAAGCTGACAAGTAGCAGAGCTTTGAATAGGTGCACTATCTAAAGGTCAAAAGGGTTCCATTTGGCATAATTTGGTGCCTTTGCTGCTATTGTATAGAGACTTTGTATGAAGGTCTGATTTGTGTGTAGAATAATGGGAGGCCATCACATGGAAAATTCAATGTCATCTGATGGATGAGGAAGTGATGCTAAAGAAAGAAACTAAGTGTTGTGGTGTAAAGATGAGCCTAAAGGGTGACCATGTGTTAGCATGTGACATGATTTGAATAGTTTTTCTCTATTCCATGGGCCTTCATTTGTAGTTTTATTTCATGGACATGGAGTTGTGGGAGGCTACCACATGGAATTTGATGACTTTCTTCCTCGATGGCAAGGCTTTGGATGAGTTGTAAAGCTACTCCACATGGAATTATTTGATTGGATTGTGAGTTTTTCAAAAAAAGTTAAATATTTTCAAATTAAAATGGACTAATTAGAATTTCCTGATCAAACTTCTTGCATGAAGATCAATGACCCAAATTCAAACCCAAAGAATGGGTACTTGTGTGCTCTCTGGATCATGCGAGATGAGAGTAATGACAAACATGAAAAATTTCAAAGCTTGGAAATTAATTATTTCTCCATAAAATCCTAATCCTAAGCTTTCTAACAATTTACAAAAGAATTATGAGCACCTTAAGAGAAAATATGGTGAACTTGTATGCTATTTTGCATCAAACTATGGTTTTTGCATCCAAAAAATAGTAAATTCTTTTGTGACTAAATTCTTGCTCAATTTCTATCAAATTTTCTTGTAACTACTTTTTTTCATGTCAAAATTGAATTATAGGATTTATCTTGAGTTGAAGAATTGTTTCTTGCATTCCAATTGTCTAAAATTTCCCCTAATCACTATTTAATTTACATCAAGAACCCTAAAACTGCTAGGAAAACCTATCTTTTCCCAAATTCATTGCAAAATGTCTCCTCCTTGAGCCCAATATTTTGGTTCCACCTCAAGTTGAGAATTTTGTTGGTTCCAAAATATTCATAACATTGAACCCTAAAGGTGCATCATTCTTTATGCTCAAACTCAAAGAGATATTTGGCCAATGAACGGAAGAATGATCTCACAATTTTCTCCCCTGCACTTTAAGCTCTGCAAAACCTATGTGCATCTCCCTATATGGTACTAAATATGAATATGAAATAAGGTTTTATTTCAGCACCTAGCAGGTAGACTTCATACAAATGACAAGGGGTTATATATTTGCAAGATGGAAGGCACTATCCTTGTCATTAAAACCTAGGTGATTGGATAAAACTGTGGTTTCTGAATTACTCTTTAATTGGGTTGGAATGGATTCCTCAGTTCATCCTAAAGTGTCAATTTGGGAACATAGGATTTTGAACTGTGTTGTGGAAATATGTCAAAGAGCTGCAATTAACAAACCAAGGGCTGATGGATGCAACTTAATATAATTTACTTATGGGTAGAATTCAGATTAATAGACTTCCTATCACAAGTGTGACAGGAACCTGTGAAGAAATAGTTCTCCATAGAAACAAATTACTGGCACTTAACAGAAGATTAGTAAAGTAACAAAATAGAAATCTATCTAAAAATAATGTTTCACAAAGTTAAAGTTGAACTACTGAAAACAAACCTCCAATACTACTTAATGAAAATTCAGAACAATCCCATTAACTTATTCAAATTGATCTTATGTTTAATGATATGCATATACCAGCAAATAACTATTGAATGAATACAGATTGTATTGGTAAGAATTTGACAACTCGATACCAATTAATACCTTTGTGGAAATGAATCACACAACATAAGATTTAGACAACAATACAGTAATGAAATAATTAAACAACTTATAAATTCAAAGCATACATTACCACACACATAATCTTAATGCAATAATCACCAATCAACCAAGGAAGTGGGCCTTGCCTTCGCCGATCGTTGGATGATAAAACTCACCTTCACATAATTATTCTACTATCGCTTCCATTCATCCAAACAACATAGACAGAGTATATAGAAAATCACCATGGTTCTGCTTTTAATTATGTATATTGATATCTAGTTTCAGTGTACATGCATATATACATATTGAAGCTACCTATATGTCTAGCAGTCTTTTAGATGTAATCAATAAAAAAATTTGGTTGCTAGTGGCTTTCAGCTAACAACCTCTAGAAGATAATAAAAATAGTTTTAAAGTCTTTTGAAAGTTTTCCAAGAACAACGTAACAACCTAAAATAGAATGACTAATCTTTGATGAGTAAAACCAAAATTACAATATAACTTCAGAAATTTAGTTATCCTTCCACCAATATCCTTCATGTGCACTATCAACCATTAAACACTTCCTGTCACTAGAATCATAAAGATAGTTAACAACAGTCAGCAAAATCTGCATTTTCACTAGTTTTAACCTTTTCTTCTATTTCATAAAATACCTTTTGTTCATTAACAAAAAGTGACAGGAACGACAAGAGACACTAGAAAAGATGACAAGGTTTGAAACAAATAAGAGGTAAAAGGATGAAACAGTTTTCTCCCATCATTTCCCCCTAGCTAAAGACCTTGCATATCCTCATGCAAAGAGAGTGTAGAATACAAACCAGAGAGAGAAGGGACAAGTTTCTACAGGGTATTGGTGACTTCTTTGACACACAATTGATGAAGTTCTTGCAACTATTTTTCATGCTCCTGAATGGTTATCACTAATATCTTTGGGGCTTGTGCCTGCACAAGTGCTACTTTCAACTAACTGATTTCAATCTCTTGGGATGAGTTGAGTGACTCTTCCATTTGAACTTGATTTTGTAGAGTTTTATTCTCCTCCGTTAGCTAAGTCACCAAGTTCTGCAGGCTGCGAATGTCACCATTAGTGTGCAAGGGTTGTTCTTCCTCATACTCCTCTTCTGCCTCTTGCTCTTGGTCAGTTTGTTGTTCTTGGTGAAGGGTTTCAATATTCCCCTATTCTTGATTCTATATATCTACTTCAGACCCTACTCTTTCTTCTACTTGATGCTCTTCTTCTTGGGTAGTTTCATGCAGTGTGTGATCCTCAGGATTGTGAAGATCATTATAACTTTTGGCCAGGGCAGACACAGTCTGAACAACATTTTTATCAAGAATATCTTCTTGACTGCATGACATCTTCTCTGAGACAAGGGAATCTTGGGGCAATGCCTCAGAGTTTTTCTCAAGCTCTTCCCCTAAAATAGGAGAATTCTAAGGTGGCATCTCAAAATTTTGTTCAAGTTCCTCTTGGTGTTGTGAGGGATCCTCAAGGTTTGTTGCATGCTACTTCTTTCTCTTCTTCTCAACTCCCTAGCAGCAACTTCTATTCTTTTAGTTTTTCGAGAGACTATTGCCACTATTGTCAAATCCCCAACATCCTCAAGTGTTTGTGAATCTAAACCACTAGCTACTTTAGCTAGGTTGGCTAGTTTGTCTGCGGAGTCAAGTGACAATTGTTTTCCTTTTAAAATAGTAGTTGAAGTAGTCCCACTACACCGTTTCTTTTCAATCCTAGGGCCAGGGGTAGAGACTGTGGTAACCTTAGGGTTAGCTTGTTTTACTAGAACCCTTAACCTTTTTGCCACTTGACCCTAAGGTTTGCGCTTTTCCTTTCTTAACACTATCAAGAAGAGTTTCAGGCTCCAAACCTTTGGTGCGTTTATTATCTTTTAAGCTTTCCTAACCAGACTCCTCCTCTAGGGTGTTAGTAGATTTTCCTATACTCTAGGAGTCTTCTTTAATAGAGTGTTCTAAAGTAGGGAGGGTATCCTCAACAAAATTCTTAGGGGTTTCATCTAAAATGAATGAGTCCCAGTCCCTAGGAGGTGAAAGTCTCTTCAATTCTCTTATGATTAACAATTTAATCAACCCATGATGTGCCAATGAATTCTCACTACCCTTCTGAACTGCTTTACGCATTTTCATTAAGGAAGAATATAGAAAGAAAGGAATGTTCACGAGTGCACCCCATATCAAATGTATTATCAATTGGAATTTTTTTACGTAAACATATACACACCTTCCTTCACAAGTCAAATATTGGATAACATTTTTTTCCACATTGTTCAAGGGAGTGGGGAGTGAAGATAAATTTGTGCCCAGACCTAATCCCATTTCGACCGATTCTCCATGTGCCAGGAACTTCTTATGGAGGGATTTGAGGTCTTTCTCGTGCCCAAAATTCTAAGGAAAAAAATGTTCTCCTGTCAATGAAAATCTTGTGACATCTGCTATACTTTCAATTGAGACAAGAATTGCTAGCCCATGCACTTGTGCCCGCATTTTGTTGCAAGTTTTAGCAAACTCACGAGCCAATTTCTCATCAAACCCCCGTAATCTCTTGAAATACGCATCCCATCTCGCTTGCTTGAATATCTTGTAGGCCTCATACATCGTAGGAGCCCTTAAATCACCCATAGTTGTTGGCTCATATCGATGTCTAGTTCTCCTACTATATTTTTACCAGGAGGTGCAATCCAAATAGTTCACTGTTCAAACCCGGTAAAGAGTAAAAATGGTTTTGAAGAGACAACTATTACTAGGAATAGGACAAATTTTAATTGGTAGTTTTGTGTAGACGATAAGAATGGGTTTATGATAGGTGGTTAATAAAAATGAAGGTTTCTAGTTTATTATTTTCAGCAAATTGTAATGATTAGGGTGGTATTAAGAGGGAGTTTCTTATTTATGAAAAATCATACCGGAAATCAATGAATGTAGATACGATGGGATGGGGATTTTATAAAAAAAGATGAGACACAATGGTAGATGTGACACTTGCCCCCAGCTTAGCAAGTTACCCATCTGTGGGTGACGTCACCATCAATAAATGAACAAGTGGTATTTAAATAAAATAAAAAGAAAAGGAAAGAAACATGAAATACTGATACTGATGACCATTGATTGATAGGAGTGGTGACGTGGTGGCACGTGTGTTGAAGTCAGTATTGATGTCGATGCCAACCCACAAAAATGATATGGTGGAAGAGTGTAGTGCAGGAAGTATAGGCATGATGAAGCTGAATAGAAGTGACCAACTGGAGAATGCCGCATGGAAAATAAAGGACGAGAACAAAGTCAAGGTGGAGTACAGTGATTGACAAGGTGGCGGTCTTCGAGTAGGAAAATGACTCTTGGAAAAGAAGAGATTGGAAAGTCAGCTAGGAGGTAACTGCATCAATTCCTATCATGAGAGAGACAAGAACATAAAATCAGTCAAAGCAATGGTTGTTGGTTGAAAGCCACAAACAACCATTGTGACATGGAGGGCACCAATAGATGTGAAGGGTTGTAGAACCCAACTAGGTGGAAAGGACAATGCCAACCAATGGAAACTAAAATGAGCTCCTGACAACTAGGTGACAGGAACAAGGCAAGGCCAATTGCTGGGTGGAAGGAAGAATAGGCCAGGAAGGCAGGGTGCCAAAATTGAAGATCTTGCTTGGTCGTGTTTTGTCTACCTTTCATTTTTTTATTTTTTCTTTTTCTTTTTAATATCAATGATAGACCACTAATTGTCCGGTTTTCAATCTACCACTGCCTAGTGGTGCCGAGAAATCATTTTTCACCACTAAGTTTTTTTTTTTTTTAAGAAACGATCAATCTCGAAGGAGGCCAAAAGGAACAATAATAAGTTCATGTGCCACCTCTAAAAATAAAGCTTCTTTGGAAAGAGGCTTCTGGTAAAGTTTGAGGTGGTGACCATTGACGAGAAGAGATTGTCTTTCAAAGTCAATTGTGTAGAGACGAACAACGCCATTAGCGTATATGGTCTGAATCTCATAGGGCCCCAACTAGCATGTGAAAATTTCCTTTCAAGTCTTGGAAGTGAGAGTCATATAGGAGTGCCCAATCACTAGTTTAAAATAACCATTGGCGGATGTGGTGGTCATGCCATAGAGCATGTTATTTCTGGATGATCTCAGTGTGGAAGAGTGCCTCCTGGCGCAATTCATCTAAAGAATGTAGTTGGTCGATGCGTTCCTTTTATGCATCAAAAAGATGCATACCAAATTATAGTGTGGTGCGAAGAGTTTTAATCTCAAACTCAATGGGAAGGACTACCTTCTTACCATAGATGATCTCATAAGGGGTCAGACCAGTAGTGGTCTTCCACATTGTTCGATTGGCGCACATGGTCTCAAGAAGTCATGTAGCCCAATCACGTTTATGAAGAGAAACTATCTTAGTAAGAATATTCTCAATCTCTTGATTAGTGACTTCTACTTTCCCATTGGCTTGAGGGTGATAAGCTGTGGACTTGTGGTGGTAGATTTCATATTCGCGAACTAGGGCATAAATGAGCTCTGATGTAAATTTTCGTCCTTGATCGGTGGTTATCTCGCACGACACACCAAATCTTGTGAAAATCTCAGAGTACAAGAATTCGGCTACTTTTGTATCTCTAACATGCTTTAGGGCTATCACTTCCACCCACTTGATGACATAATCGATACATACAAGGATGTATTCCTTGTTCTGTGATGGCGGGTTGATTGGGACAACAAAATAAAGGCCCCACTTCTTGAATGCATCTATTGAAAACTGTGGACGTAAGGGCATCTCATCTGAGCATGTAGGTCAGCCCATATGGTGACACTTGTCACAATGATGAACATAGAATTTAGAATCCTTATGGAGTGTAGGCCAGTAGTAACTTGTAGTGAGAATCTTTTGGGTAGTCCGTTGAGCAATAAAGTGTCCTCCGCATGGTTTTGTATGACATGCATGAAGTATATCAAAGACATCATCTTTGGGTACACAATGCCTCATGATATTGTTAATGCCGGTGCAAAAGAGAAATCCATTCATCCATGTATATTGTCCATTGATTCCAACTAGCTTTTATTATTCCCTTGAAGAGAAATGTGGTGGAAACTTGCATGTAACAAGATAGTTTACAATATCGACAAACTAGGGGCTTTTTGTGGATATAGCAAAGAGGTGCTCATCTGGAAAGACATCATCAACTAGAGTAGGTTCATTATTTTCTTGACCAACATTATCAAGTATAGTTATATCAAATTCTTGGAGTAAAAGCAACCATCTAATAACTCCTACCTGTTACCATAGGTTTATTCATTAAAAAATGAATTGTTGAATGATCTGTGTGGACAAACACTTTATAACCAACAATGTAATGATGAAATTTATTAATGGCATACACAACAGCTAAAAACTCTTTTTCAGTTACCGTGTAATTTACCTCAACCCCCATGAAGTTCTTGTTGATGCAGTAGATAGAGTAGAAAATATTATCCTCTTTTTGTCCAAGAAAAATTCCCATGGAACAGTCAGAGGCATCTGTGTGGATATGGAATGGTAGTTCCCAATTTGGTCCTCTAAGGATGGGTGTGGTGATGAGTTTTGTTTTGATGGAGTCAAAGGATTCTTGATGCTCTGGTGTCCAAGAGAAAGCAACATCTTTGGCTAGCAAGGCAAACAAGGGAGATGCAATTTTACTGAAATTTTGGATAAATCTCCGGTAATATCCTACATGGACGAGAAAAATTCGAACATCTTTTTGACTAGAGGGTATAGGCAAGTCTTGGATAATTTGAACCTTTTTATGATCTACTTGAATACCTTTGGAGGAAATGTAATGGCCAAGCACTATCCCTTCAATCATAATTATATGGCACTTTTCATGACTCAATGACAGGTTGGTGTCTATACAATGCTTAAGTACCTTGTCTAATTTTGTTTTAGCCTCTTCATAAGTATTACCATGGATAGTAAAATCATCCATGTATACCTCAACACAATCGTTGACAAGATCTGCAAAAATGCTCAAAACTTCCATTTGAAAAGTGGCAGGGGCATTACATAAACCAAATGGCAAGACATGATAAGCAAAGGTGCCCCAAGGGCAAGTGAAAGTAGTCTTGTCCCAATCTTCTGGTGCTATGCAAATTTGGTTATAACCGGTGAACCTATTCAGAAAAGAGAAGAATTTTTTACCTGCAAGAGTGTCCAATACTTGATCAATAAATGGCAATGGAAAATGATCTTTCTTAGTAGATTTATTTAACTATCTATAATCAACACAAATTCTCCATTTACCATTTTTCTTAGGAACCACGACTAAAGGAGAAAGCCATTGAATATCATAAATAGGATATATAAACTCGACATTTAATAATTTTTGTAGCTCCTCTTTAACTATGTCGTGCAAAGCAGGGTTGAGCCGACATTGTGGTTGCCTAATTGGATGACTACCTTCTTCAATATAGATATGATGGGTGTAGGTATTAGGATGAATGCCATGCATGTCTTGGTATTCCCAGGAAAAGGTTTCTATGTTCATTCTAAGCATGGCAATAAGATCTTGGATTTGTTTAGGGGTTAGTTGTGGATTAATATTAAGTGTGCAATTAGGTAGAATTTCCATAGAAACATATTGTGTTGGTGACTCAATAGCTAAGACTTGTAAGGTAGATCGCATATCACTCAAATTTTTAGAAGATAAGAATGAACCATATAAGCAATTATGGGGTAATAACTGATGCAATGTGATAAAGTGTTGAACAAAGCATGAACTACCTACCAGTGGAAAATCCCCAAAAGGACATTGAGTATTTATACCTGAATGGAGGACCATGCTTTCAAATATTTCATTAAATGTATACCTATTCTGAAGGAAACTAATAAGAACATTATCCTCAATAGGCTCTTCCATATCTAAGGATTTATCAATTGTAGGGATTGGTAATGACTCATCCAAGTCGCTATCAATCCAAATGGGGTCCTCTATTTCCAACAAAGGTTGTGTTGGCAGGTATAGAGTCAACTATTTCTTGTGCTCGCCATTGGAAATGACCATGTTCCCCTATCGACAATTGATAAATGCATCTATGGCTCCTAACCAAGGGTGTCCCAAAATCAGGGGGTATCCCCCAAACTTAATTTTTGGCTGTAAAATCACAAAGTCAGTTGGGTATTCCCATGAATCAATAGAAAGGATTACATCTTCAATCATACCTTCGGGTTTGACCAAAGATTGATCTGCCATTTGAAGAATTGTAGGAGTAGACCTAAGTCCTTCTAATGAAATTTTTTCTTTTCTTTCGTTTGTCATTACATTAATTGCAACACCCAGATCGACAAGGGTACTAGGAATACTTACTTTACCAATGGTTACCTTAATGACTAGTCTCCCTGGATCAACATACTTAATAATGGTAATGTTTCCAAGCATAAGGTCTGCCAACTGTCCAATGACTTGAACCATTTTTGGGTCTTGCTTCTTTTGCTGCTTCCAAGTACATAGATCACAAATTGTTTTTGTATAGTCATGAATGTCTTTGATGGCCTGCAACAAAGGAATATTAATGTTAACATTGCACAACTCATTAAAAAAATCAAACTCAGGTTGAGAATCCTCCCTTTCTATTGGTGCAAATTGAAATCATTCGGGAAAAGGGGGGTCTTTGGCTAGCTTGGTTTCTAACTCCTCATTGATTTCGGTAATGATGGGCCCTTGAAGAGCCTTCCTTGACCTTAACTGAACTCCATATACTTATAATTTATTTATGGGATAGGTGGAGTAACTTATTGTCTCATTATTATATACTGGTTGGGTGGCCTTACTGTTGGGGTTGGGGTTGGGCTAGGATGGCATTTATGTAGGTCTTGGTGGCTGGGTTGGATTAATAGGTGGGGCGGCTGATAATTGAAAAGCTGGAAATTGTGGCTGTTGGTATGGGTTAATCATAGGAGGAGGTAGAAATTGTGATTGTGAGGGGAATGGTTGTTGGTATGCAGATGGTTGTGGCATTTTTGGCCTCCATGCCTGTTGCCATGACTGTGAAGTATATTTATACTGAGGCATCCACTGAGGGTATGGGGGTTGTTGCCAATCCCCATACCATCTCATTTGATAAGAGTTGGTTTGGCTTAGTCTTGGGGAAAGATAATCGTTCATCATGTTGGGGTACATTGCTCGGGATGGAAAGGGGCACCTGGGGGCTAGCTAATAGATAGGTTCTTTAGAATATTCCATTTTGGTTACTCCTATAGGAAGAGGCCTCAAGGTAGAGTTCTTACCAAGTTCTTCTAAAGATGAGATGTTTGTCCTATTGTATGGGAAATCCTCACTATCGTGTCTTTTTTGACACGTTGGACAAAACATAGCTAGGGCCTTTTTGGCTTCTTCTTGTTTCCTACGGGTGTAAAGAGTGTCTATTTGTTTCCCCATATGACTCAACAAATCTGTTTTAAGGTCTTCAAGTAAATTGCATATTTCCCTTTTTGTGATACGTGTTGCATTGGCTGCGGCATAAGGCTTACTTGGATAACTCCTTCTTGAATGTTGCGACCTCGAATATTTTTTGCAAATATCACAAATATCATAAAATTCTATTTTAGAGATATTCCCTTTTCCTATTAAATTTAATGCTTCCATAACATCATCTCTTATCCCTCTAAGAAATAACATTTTAATGGTATCATCATTTAGTCCCTCCTAACGAGTCCGTTGAAGACTAAACATAAAATGTTCAAGGTAGTATTCTACAAACTCATCTTCCTTTTGATTCATGCAAAAGATCTCATCCCAAACCTCCTTTGTCTTGCAGTATTCCTAGTACTTGTTCAAGAATAGCTCCTTCAAGACTGTCCATGTTTTGATATTCCGAAGGTTCATAAACCATCATAGGGCGACATCCTTTAATGTAGCTGGAAATAGTTTGAGTTTCTATGCATCATTTTGGTGGTCATAGTTGTGACACAACACATCAAATTCAAATAAAAACATGTCATGATCTTCCATTGAAAGACCACAAAAAATGGGCAAAGCAGAATGAGGAATATTTTTCATAGGGGTGTCTCTTCTGGAATCTATGATTGGGAACTCAAAAGTGACTGGGTTATTGTTGGCCAATGCCCTATTGTGATTGTTGTCATTGTTGTTGCCATGATTATTGTTGTTATTATTGTTGGGATCCATGACTTCAAATGCCCACAGAGTAAAATAATTTTTAAATGGCTTGTGGCTTTCTTCGAAAAATGGACCAACTTGATCCCTATAAGATTTTTGGAAAATTTGTTCAACTTTTTTGTGTAATATATCAAAAGAGCTTGGTTGGGTATTTGTGGGTGTCTGGATAATAGTGGTCTCAATAGCACATTTCTCAAGATCAGGTTCAGGCAATTCTAGTGATGGCAACTTACTTTTTGGTTTCTCTCGAGTCAAGGTAGTTGTCTCAATGGGTGACTTGGAATTATCTTGTAATTCTTTGTGTTGTGGGCTCTCAATGGATGGTGCTAATTTATTTTTGGATTTTTCGGGTTGCGAAATACTTCCCTTTTATTTTCTAATAAATCTTCCTCTACTATCCCTATTAGGATTCATGCACCTAAATGAGCTATGAAAAAGAAAACCAAGGGTAATTATCCAAATGAGGTTGACTATCACATGGATTTTCTCCTTAGCGCAATGCTCCTAACTTGGTTCACTAGAAATACAGGTCTTTAACACCGTTCCCCAACAACAACGCCAAAATGATTGGATAAAACTATGGTTTCTAAATTACTCTTTAAATTGGGTTTGATGTACTTTTTGGGAATGACTTCCTCAGTTCATCCTAAAGTGTCAATCCAAGAATGTAGGCTTTTGAACTGTGTTGTGGCAATATGCCGAAGAGCTGCAATTAACAAACCAAGGGTTGATGGATGAAATGTAATATAATTTACTTATGGGCAGAATTCAGATTAATAGACTTCCTTTCACAAGTGTGATAGGAACCTATGAAGAAATAGTTCTGCATAGAAACATATTACTAGCACTTAAAAAAAGAGTAGTAAAGTAAAAAAACAGAAATCTATCTAAAAATAATGTTTCACAAAGTTAAAGTTGAACTACTAAAAACAAACCTCCAATACTACTTAATGAAAATTCAGAACAATCCCATTAACTTATTCAAACTGCTCTTATGTTTAATGATCTGCATATACCAGCAAACATCTATTGAATGAATATAGATTGTATTGGTAAGAATTTGACAACTCGATACCAATTAATACCTTTGTGGAAATGAATCACACAACATAATATATAGATAGCATTACAATAATGAAATAATTAAACAACTTATAAATTCAAAGCATACATTACCACACACATAATCTTAATGCAATAATCACCAATCAAACGAGGAAGTGGCCCCTACCTTCTTTGTTTGTTGGATGATAAAACTCATGTTCACAAAATTATTCTACTATCACTTCCATTCATCCAAACAACATAGAAAAAGTATATAGAAAATCACCACGGTTCTACTTTTAATTATGTATATTGATATCTATTTTTAGCATACTCGCATATATATACATATTGAAGCTACCTATATGTCTAATATTCTTTCAAATGTAATCAATAAAAAGTTTTGGTTGTTAGTGGCTTTCAGCCAACAACCTCTAGAAGATAATCAAAATAGTTTTAAAGTCTTTTGAAAGTTTTCCAAGAACAACATAACAACCTAAAACATAATGACTAATCTTTGACGAGTCAAACCAAAATGACAATATAACTTAAGCAATTCAATTATCCTTCCACCGATATCCTTCATGTGCGTTTTCAACCATTAAACACTTCCTGTCACCAGAATCATAAAGACAGTTAACAACAGTCAACAAAATCGATATTTTCACTAGTTTTAACCTTTTCTTCTATTTCATAAAATACCTTCTGTTCATTAACAAAAAGTGACAGGAACGATAGGAGACACTAGGAAAGATGACAAGGTTTGACACAAATAAGAGGTAAAAGGATGACACATTTTTCCCTCATCACTAGGTATGAAATATACAAATAATTTAGGAATAAATATTGCAAAAATTAAATCATGGTTTTATATTTGAAATGTGTTTCTGAGTTTGAAGGAAAACCATTCAAAAAAAGTTAGCATCTATCCAGAGCTATAGAGTCACAATTCTTTGACACATCCTTCATCACATTCTAAACATATCTTGATGATCATTCAACCATTAACACCTTGTATAAATGAAATCAACTAATGATTAATAGTGTAAAATCTACTTGTAAATCTAATATGCAATAAAATATTCTCATTAATTTCATTGAAATAAATTACATTGCTCCTTGAACAAAAACTAACAAAGAAGATAACCCATATGCAAAAAATGTGCATGGAAAGCTTTACAACCCTTGATTGTACTACTGAAAGAAATATCTCATTGCAAAATGGAGACAATTTGCACTAAGATCATGCAAAAGAATGTACTGATATATGCTACAATCAAAATATACAATGCAATTACATGAACATTTGTAAAGAATTTGCCTCTATTTCCCTACAAAAGCCTAAAATCCTACCCCTTACAGCTTCTTCAAAATCCAAGAACCCCGACAAATGAGATAGAAAATAAATTTTAAAGAAAATAAGAACTCTCAGATCAAATTTCTATCTAACACCTATCACTAGTTGAGCCCTCAGATTAAAAACAAATTGAAATTTAGAGAATGCATCTTCACTTCATTTTCCCTCTTCAATAAGTCTTCATTCTTGCAACTAAAATTTGTTTACCTTTCCAACTTGTCAATCCCATGAGAACCTTTTACCTAGCTATAAAAACCCATTTACTGGCCTCATTTCTATCTGAAAGTAAAAAAATTGAACTCTGGGTAACAACCCACATACCTAGCTATTAAAAAATGCTTTTCAATGTTGCATTTTAACCTTTAAAATATTTATTTTCCACTGCATCTAGTCTGAAATTTTGTCAAACAATCAATTGGTATCCATTATCTGTGCATTCCATTTGTGATTATCTCATTCCTTTGAAAATTTCTTGGTAAATCGAGTGCAAGTCATGAAATGCATTTGCATGCCATTTTCTAGCTCACGGGCAACCAAAATTGCATAAAATATAGTTAAAATTCTTTCCTAGGCAATATAAAAGGTTAAGGCACCTTTCTGAAACATGAAAGAACATTTTGCAGCTTGTAGATGCATTTGAAAATCAGCCCAAAGACAAAAAATAATGATTACATCCTCTGGTTTGCAGCCATTCATAGTGAAGTCCATTTAAAATGTGCCTTCATATGGAAAATATTGATTGCAATGCATGTGCATTCACACTACCTTTTAAACACTTTTCAGCCACTCAAATATTGACCAATGAGGATCCATCACTACACATGAAGCCATCGCAGTTTTTATCTCTCATCTCCCACCCAAAATGGAGATGAGTGATACAAAAATATTTTAAACTTCAAAAGTTTGTCGTGAAGTGCTTTAGCCAATTAGAAATAAGAATTAAAACTTGCACATAAAAAAAAAATTGAATTTTTTTTTATATTCGCCCCAAATGTTGCTCTTGTGCCTCTAAAATAAATCCATCACTACCAAAGAATACATCGCTGGAAGAAATTTCAAACTCAATCTCCCTTCAGCGATATGCAATGCGCTCATTAAAATCTTCCCTAAGAAGACATCGAGTGAGGCTAAGGCATTGCTGATTTGAAATTAATATTTTTACTTCAACTAGCGATGAGCACTGCAACTCTCATGAAGAAAATGATTTGGACTGAAAAATGAAAATAATCCTTCACGTGAGCATTTAAAGTACTATGTGGCCTGGCCTTAAGAGAGAGCAACCAATGACAATCCATCACTCAAACTCAAGTATCGCTACTTTGAATTTCTTCTCCACTCTCATTTCAGCGATGTGTGATGGAGTTTGAAGAATGCATTGGAAACCTTGGAAAATGTGTTAAGCTATCCCTCTGCCGATGAAAATTAAATGAACCTGCGAAATGAAAATCCATCACTCGAAACAATGCATCGCTACTTTTCTCCTCCATTTCCACTGCAAATTGGCGATGGGCGATGGAATTTTTGTGCAACTATGTGCTACCATGCCATCACGCCTCAATCAATCAAAAAAAATAATTAAACTTTCTTTAATAAAAAACATTTGGAAATATATTTTAATTTTTCTCTAAATTCCTTTTTTACTTTTGCACAATATTTAAAATACTAACATTTGAAAACATTAGAAAATGGGCAAATTTAAATTTTTCTTGTAGGTCAAATGAAGAAATTTCATTGCATGCAAACGAAGACCCTTGGAGCTAAGATTTTTTGCATGGGTCCATAATTAATTATTTAAAACATGGGTTTTAAATCAAATTTCACCCAACCATCAAAATTTAGGTACCTCCTTTGTAAAATGGTCCATCAGATGTGTTTGTCACAACTGAAATACATTAAAATAATGTATCAAATGGCCTCCATTTTTGATGAAATAGAAAGAGAAATAAATATGTTTTATACTAAAACAAGAAATGGGTTGCCTTTAGAATTTTGAAATTTTCAACTTTCTAGAATACCAAATTTGGCCCGGTCAGAGTCAACAACACATTAATTAACCCGTCAGAACTCATCTAGGAGGCAAAAAAATGAAAAGACACACTACCATATGTACCAAAAAAACATTCCACCATACAGATTTGCAAGATGACCTCTAAGTCACAAAATATTAGACAAAGAGGGCCTCTGAGGTAGATTTAGTAGGATGCAAACCTAGCCTCTATTGATGCATTGAAAGGACATAGGAATTTCAAATTTTCAAAATTTGAAGGTGCTATCATGTTGCACAAATATTTAGTTGCTCAATTACCTGGTTCAACTACCAAGAATGTTAGAATACAAGGTCTTGAGTTGGATAAGGGTTTCATCGATCATTTCTATGGTTGTAGAGATGCCAAGCTCCCCATAACAAGATGGTCACTCTTTCTCCGCTAGTATGGCAAGAGAAATGCATCAACTCCCACATCCAACATATGGAGACTTGACCTAGGGAAATTGGTGGTTCCTAATGTCTCCCGAATGTAGATCTATTAAAGGTAGTTGTAGTCAATTATGATGAATCAATTAGGGTAGTAAGAACTACAATGGGAAAAGTTATGATCATGGTTGACAAGGAACAAATTTCACACATATTCAAACTCAACATGAATGCTAACAAACTAATTGATTTTGAGTCTTTCAAGAAGTATATTTAGAATAGAAGTATTGACATAGTAGCCTTGTTATCAAAATCTAGAGTGAAGGGTCACAATAATAAGAGTGTTAGGATTTCACCCATGGAATCAAAGCCTTTTAAGGTGGATAGTTTTGAGAATTAATTCTCTAAAAATTACTAATCATTATGGAAGATCCTTGAATTTGACAAACAAGAGGTTATCCCCATTGCTTTAATGTACACAACAGGTAGCATCTAGAATTTCATGGTCAATGATGAGTTTTATTATGCACCATATTTTTTTGATGTTATTCACAAAGGATTAGTGTAAATAAAGAAGGGTGATACAAGGATATAATTTTTTTGGTATTTATTCCACATGTTCCTATTTAGGGGAAGGTTAGAATTCAAGTCTGCATTATAGATTAATGATGTTGATGAGAATGGAGATCAAATCCCTATCCAACGTTGGACCCATTTGTTGTATATGCATTGTGGACAATAAAGTTATGTTAATTTTAAAAACCACTTTTTTGTTAGGCTCCTATCTTTTCTATAAGGTCAAGTGCCTAGGGTGCTTACATAATTGCTATATTTTTTGAGGTCTATGGTGAGAAGGTTAGACTTGGGTATCCAACATAATTGGGGTGATTTTATACTTCATTTAGATTGCACTATCCTTAGAGTATATGGAAGAATTGTAGGATCCCATGTCCTACCAAAATTTGTACCCTTGAGAGTTGGCTTCTTAGAAGTCATATGGAAACTAGCCGTGACAAAAGTAGTACACTTAGAAAATTAGAGGAGAGGTTCATTCTTTCCTTTTCTTACAATCTTTTCAAATTTTAGCATGAATAAGGAAGGGTGGAAGAAACTATATGAAAAATTTAAACCTTTTAAAATGGCTCAAGTGAAATCAAGAAATTTTGACATAGAAGGATTTATAAATGAGCTTAGGGTAAGAATTAAGATGTCAAAGTTCTTCCACCTGCCTGATTACAAAGAAGATGTAATAAAAAATATCTTGGATGAATAGGAGGAAGATATAAGAAAGGTGAAGTGGATTGCCTTTCAAAGGAGTGAAGAAGAAAAAAAAAGAAGGATGATTCTTACAAAGGAGTATATATTGATATTGATGATCCTATTCTTAGGATCCAAGTAGTGTGGTAGAATATTGATAAATTTATTGGCAAGGCTCCTCAAATTGAGGAAAAAGTGAAAGGGAAGGCTCCAATTTTTGGAAGAAAGTCCTAAATAGTACCCACCAAAGGCCACACCTTATGTATTCAGGAGAAAACCTAAGGGATTTTTCATCAAGGATTGGCCATAGTCTTCACCACAAGTATAGATTCTCCCATTCCCTCTAGCATGAAATGTGATAGACGTTGATTTTCCCCCAAGAGAATCATCACCTAAAAGGAGGAGGGTTGAAAATGTTTTCTTGGTAGATTATGTGGTTGCTCCTGATGAAGAAGATGAATATGAAATAACTAGATATGATGTGCTGTAAAAAGTTCCATCTCTCTAGAGAGATGAGAATGTACCTCCTCTAGTGGATAAAATAACACAGAGCATTCTTGGAGGTATTGACCACATAGAGAATGTCAAGGAACTATCTTGCAACAATTTTTCAGATGATGATTCATTTTTAGAGTCTCAAGTGTTCAAATATTTCCTTTAGAGATGTAAGATAGAAGACTATGAGAGGAAACTGATAGAGGGTGCTGCCACAATAGTGGTTTACACTTTCTGGGAGATCCTATTTTTTGCTGAAATCACATATTTTTAGAAAATATAATAATTTAAGCCCTGAAAATTTCCATTTAAAGGATTCCAATCGAAGAGGGTTTGATCAAACCACATTAGACCAAGCCCCCTTGTATAGAATCCTGCTAGTTTTAGACCATACCTATAACAAAGTCTCCTTTACACCTATCAAAATGTTGATAAAAAACCACTTTTGTTTTACATTTTGGGGGATCAAATGAATTCATTTAAAATTTACTTTTTGAAAGTATGTATTCCTTATTATAAGCTTCCAAAAATGTATAATTTTAATTAAATTAAATTTGATTATTATATTTATTTTTTATTTCTTGTGTATGTAGGTTTTTCACTAAAAATCAAGCTCTTTGTTCTGCACATGTGGAAAAATAGCAGATTATCAAAATAAAATTTTGAAAAATATGTTTAGGTTGGGTATTGATGTCCTTGATCCATTAAAAAATAAATAAATTTTGATACATACAAAAAACATTATGTTGTATACAATTCACCTATGCCTGAATTGTAACTGGTTTGACTTCAAAACTTGATTAAGGAAAAAATATTTAATAAAACACTATTAAACCAAATGAACTAGTTAGATATCATAGTTACAAATCTAAATTTTTAAAAAATAGAATTTTATCCTTCATACAATTTTTTTTATGTTGTATACAATGATCATCACTCTTTAAAAATTTTGTTTACTGAGAAAAACTAGTTTTTGAAGGAGATGAAAAAGAAAGTGCAATCTGATTCCAAATTTTTTGAAAAAAATATATTTAGAATCTATAGACAAAACTTCACAAATCACTAGTTTGTATCATATTCAAATTCCTCATGGTTTAGTCGCTATAGGAGCCTGAAAGTGAAGATTTAGTTAAAAAAAATAGTTCAATATCCAATTTACCCAAAAATTATAAACCAATATTGTGGGATCACCCTAGAAGAAATGTCAAAATCGCTTGGTGAGACTAGGGCTCAAGTCTCAAACAAGGTGGTATCACAAATGAGTGTTGAGCAAAGGAAATCACACCAGAAGAAGGCAAGAGGTTGGTGAGAGAAAGTGGCATAATTTTACTACTAGAATGGGACATAGCATCTACCATTTCTTTGGATACAATCAAGAGACAAGATGATAAAATATTTTCTATAGAGGATGAGGTTGTAGTTGCACTATCAAAACCAAGGTTTAATCCAGGATGATAAACCCTTTCTATTTGGGCCATATCCTTAAATACTAACAAGATAGAAGTAGTAGAGCTTGTAGGGGACTTAAGAGGAGGCTTGATCATCAAAATAGTTGTAGATACACCAGCTATTGAGGTAGAAACTCTTGCTATAAATGTTGCACAATTTAACAAGCCAATGATTGAACTGTTGCAAGAAAAGTATGATAAGTCTCTAAAAGACTACCAAGACCTATTAAATGAATATAACAAGGATAAAGAAACTATAGCATAATATCAACAATAAAAAAAACCACATCAATAGGAACCATCACCTCTACCACCTTCAATGGCTATAGTTGTGAGAGGAGATAGATCAATGGTGGAAAACACTTCTTCTCCACCTCAAAGGGTGAGAAATGAAAGAGAGGCCTTGCTTGACCAATTTAGTTCATATGAGGAATTTTTTATGTATTATAATGATGACAAGAATGAGAATAATATTCTTGTTATCTCTAATATTTTCTACATCTGATGGGGAAAATATTAAAGAAGATAGGTAGTGTTCATAAAAATTGTTCATTGATGATGAGTGAAATTGGTAAATTTATAAGGGATAAGATAGAGGCCATTCCTCTGATGAAGAAATGGGTCCCTAGATTAAAATATTTGATTGGAATGATCAAGGAATCAACATATGAACCAAATAAGCTTGGAAATATTGTCCCAACCTACCAAATTTTCAAAACAATTGGAGAATTTCAAGGATTAGTAGGTCCCTTAGAGGACAAAATAAAAGAAATGATTAAAGAGTTTGATGAAAAAAATTGGGCATATTTTTTGACATAATAAAGGCCACTAGAGAGTTCAAGCCTTGTGATGAGTGGAAGCCACAATTAGAAAGCATCACAACAACACTGGATTACCTATTACTGAATTTTCACCTACAACTCAATTTGGTAGAGCTAAAGCAATTGATTAATTTTAAAGGTGAAAGGTATTTCAAACATTTTTTCTATGCTTAACCATTGCATATTTTAAGGTGCTTAAAAAATATAGAGTTTAGTTTTGTTTATACAATGTCTTGCAACATAAAGGAAAGCACATAAAAACATAAGACATTGTTTTCATTCAGTTTTGAAATGTTTCATTCATTTTTCAAAAATAAATATACACAAGGTTGCATAAGTGTTGCTTTTATATAAATTGGAAACAGTGTTGGACTCAAAGGAACACTGAGAGGGGGGGTGAATCAGTGTTTTGCAAATATGAACTTTATTAATTTGATAATTAAACCAAGGAAAGATGCAAAAAAAAAAATTAATCATCCACAACACCATAACACAAGGATTTTTATGTGGAAACCCTATTAGGGGAAAAACCATGGTGGAGGTTAATCCACAATTTGATGAGTACTCAGATATAAGTTTTACAAAAGGGAATGCACTTGCATTCAGGCACACTGCCTAGAGCTCACTGCTCAATATAAAGGCTCACTGCCTTTCAAAAGTTCAGATTAAAACCATCTGAAGGGTTGAATTGAAGTATTAGCATATACTTATGCCAAGTTATAGTTTTGGTTAGGCTCATGGATCAGATTCTGGACCTTTTGTCTGATTCTGCTCTTCACTCTGCTTTGCTCTTTTTTGCAATTTGTAACACAAATCCATGCACAAATGAATTTGGACCACTATCCTTCTGAATTTCACATCAAAAACTTATATAATTCACATACTACCCATTCTCTTCTACAAAATGATACAACCAATCTCATATATATATTTTCTATCAAGTATTTTATTATTCATATGTCGGCTTACATAAAACATAAAATACTTTTCAATTGTCGGCTAAATCCACCATTAATTATTTATGCACACCACCTATAGTCAGTTAAAGAATAGTGAGGAACCAAATAAACATATTCAAACATAGAAATATTTATTAAGTTACTTCTTAAACATCCGCAATGAATAATTTTTCCAAGCCGACTTTCTAGCACAGATAATCAAAAAATTAGTGCACTGGATCTCCTAGATCGTACACTAGTGAATGCATAGCCACAAAAATCTAGAATAATATATTATAGATACCCAAATATCTTCCTTGAGATGCACAATACAAACTAATAAGTGGATGATGCACATTGCTTGATAAAATTAGGTTCAACTGGATGCCCTGTTCTTCATTCTATTTTTCTAGTATGAACCATGGACTAGATGAATGAATTTATGTTTCCATAAATTACAACACTAGAAGCCATATGCCAACAATATCCCCCTTTGGAATTTATGGCAACACTTAGTGAAAAATGATTAAGTGTCAAAATCAATATGAGTACGCTGCCAAACTTAAAAATTCCAAAACATAGCTCCCCCTTAGATTGATGAGGCATTTTTCACTGCTTTCTCTCCCCCTTCCACATCAATGAAAAAGCTATGCCAAAAATTGATAGAACATGTGCTTCAAATCTTCAAAACTGATTCAAAACTTTGAAAAAGAACAACTGCTACTTAGAAAATTATCTTGTGATTCTCTTTCATCTCCGAGAGGAATTTCTTCCAAGCTTCTATTGCAATTCCAATGATTATGATCATGTTGTTATTATTAGATGCCCTATTGACAATCTCAATGAGGGATTCTAGAATTTTGATCACATCCTCTAAATTTTCACCTTTCCTCAGTATCTCAACCATTTGTTCTAGTCTGCATTTAGTTAGGTCCTTCACTTTCCAAAAAGTGTCCACAAGTGTGTTTTTAGTGAACTAAACTTTTGTGTGCTTAGACTGTAGTTCTTGAATTCTTTTCTTGATTGTACCATCCTGATCTTGAAATATATCAAAAAAAATTCCAATCCCATTCAATTATGTTTCAATTTTCTCCAACTTCTCTTTGTATTTCCTAGTTGCATGAGGCTAACGAATGCAATAGTTGTAGATGTTGTTTTTTGTATTTATGCATTACCTTAGCTCATTCATTTTCTTTTTCAACTTGGTGAGTGATAGCCTAAAATTTTCCTTCCAATGAGAGATTACTTCTCCTTCTTCTTAGTTTTGAAACTCGGAGTCTAGAGTTTCCTTAATGCATTCAATCATTTCTTTAGGTAAAATATTCTGAAAATTCTCTAGTTTGATCTAACTATGTACAATATGATTAGTTAGAACACTTAAGATCGTATCCTGATCATATAAGGGTCTGATAGACCATAACTGAGCAATTTTCGGTATTCCACCTTCCTTGTGAATAAGTTGTTGTAGCTTCTCTTTTGTCAAGTCATCTTCTTCTTCACTTGCTTCTGTCATTTCATTTTCTTGTTCTAATCTGGCTAAATCCTTCTCGTTTCCTTGTATGTCCTTAGTTTCTTCATTGAATTCCTCATCTGGTATATCCATAATTTCCCATTCCTTTCCTTTTCCTTCACTTTTCAGAATCTTACATTCTAGAGGAGTACAAACATCAATTTATTTCTCCTTTCTTCTTTCTCTCCATCTTACTGGAAGAGGAACCAACTTCAAGTGCTCTTACCAGAAGATAAATACCAACTAAGCCAAACTTTCCTAGCAAAGTCTTAAAGAAATTTTCAAATTCTTGATCATAGTTAGCCAAATTCTTAGAGTGTGTGTATATTTGTCTACACACTGGTTCATTTACTTTCCACACCACATTGTTATTCATTAGTAAACAATTCAAAAAATACATTACCAAACATATGACCAAAGTACCAAACATAAAAGGGTAATCTTTCATCTTTGTTAATTGCACATTTTCCATTAGTTGATCCTTTAATAGTTGACACAGGTCGAAGTCCTAACCTTCCATTATCATTTTGTGTGAGATGTAGATTGCACCAGCCTAAGTTGCTCCTTCCCTATTTCTGAAAAAGATTTTATATGATATGCCATGCGCAATGTACCTTGTCATAGAGTTTTTGATTGTCAAGATTATCAGTGCCCTTTGATCTCCAATAACTCTAGTTAGGGTTTTGACTTCTTTATTATAGATGAATTTATTTCTCGGTATATCCCCGACTTTGCATAATCCAATTACATTTTCAGTTACTTCTTTCGAAATGATGTAAAGTTTTTCTAGAACTAAAATGTCATCATTCAATCTGCTCAAAATGAATTTTACGAGTTTCACATTCTTGAAATAGGGAAACTCATTCCAAATGTCCAAATTCTTGTGTTTGGCTTCTTTTACCGATTTCAATTCATCAAGTTACAATATTTTTCTTGTGGCTCTAATCTTTTCATTGTTATATTTATCTAAATTGATTGACCCTTTAATTTGTTTCGTTTTACCCTTTCGTACAACCGCACACCAAAATATATGGAAATTCCAAAACAACTAAAATACCTCATGAATTTTGAGATTCACCACCAAATTTACTTCACTCCTTCAAAATTATCCTGTAGATTATTTTCTTCCTTCTCTTCTTCAATGGAAAGTGACAAATGAGAGTTTCAACATGTCTTTTATAGTTCACACACTTGTAATAAATGCCTTTGCCCTAGGTTTTTGGGATACTCTATTTTCTCAGATAGCGAGAGAAAAATTATTTTGTGGACCTATGATCTCTTTAAGTTTCCTTGTGAGTGTTTTCCAAATCCTTTCTAGATCATTAATACACCTTTTGACAAACTTCTTGTGATCTGGTACCATCTTACGAAGAAGGGAAAAAGGATTTTCTTGAAGAACTCTCTTGGGCGAATGGCCTAAGATCAATTTTCAGAGGAATTACTGGAAGCAGGTTCTAGTGCAGAGCCATTTACAACATAAAATTTATTCTTCCCTACCCATGTATTCTTCATCTGATCTCTTATTTCATCCACAATCATTTTTCTTTTTTCTTTATCATTTTTCTATGTATTTTTGTCTTTGTATACCGGACCTCTTTTGCCCACATTTTTGTTTCTACAAAATCTTGCAATGTGACTGTATCTATTGCAATTGTAACACACACTAGTTCCTTTTCTAGACCAATCATTCCATTGATTTCTTATTGATCTAAATTGATTAGAAATATGCCCAATTCTTCCACAAGTATAATGTTCAACATTCCTTCTATTGATAGAGTAGTTTGACATAGTTCTACATTCAATTGATTTATGACCAATTTTTTGGCAATTGAAACACTGACCAGAGAATGATGGATTACTTGATTTCATTTTACTTCTACACTTAGCAACCATATGACCAAATTTATTTTAAGAAAAAAAATATCCATTAAACTTTTGAGCATTAGGTTATCTTACCAAATACCTTCCATCTTTGTTCATTTGATTTCCTTGCCTGAAATTTCTTTGTCCAGATTCACAACTTTCTCCTTTCTCATATCCAAGACCTCGCTTGTCTTTAGCATTCTTCTGTCCTTGAGTCATCTCATCAAGATTAACAAAAATAATCTTAAACTTCTCCTTGTATTCATTTGCAGTAGCAAGTTCATCCCTGAGAATAATAAGTTGTTTTTCAAGTTTTTCTTCATTGTTTCTGGATTGTTGCAATTCACTTTCTAACTAAATGAATTCTTTATTTTCTTTGCTACATTCATCAGATCTTTCTTTTAAGG
Source organism: Sequoiadendron giganteum (assembly GCA_007115665.2). NCBI lineage: Eukaryota > Viridiplantae > Streptophyta > Pinopsida > Cupressales > Cupressaceae > Sequoiadendron > Sequoiadendron giganteum. The sequence continues at coordinate 201,322,235 of CM021109.1, read as the reverse complement.
ACTGGGCAAGACTCTCCTCATTCTTCTTCCTTTCTTCAATCTCCTTAGTTAGCTTCATCACCATAGATTCCATCTCATGTTTTAAGGTATCATTGTTTCTGACAAGCTTTACACATTCTTCAGTTATTTCCTTCAAGGTTTGATTCAAGTGAGCATCATGCATGTTTTCTCTTTCTTTTTTCTTAATCTGATCAAAAATATCTTTCCTCTTTTCCTTGGATTTAACAATATGATCTTTCAATGTCTGAATGAATTTCTCAACATCCCTAAGATTTTCTTTCAATTCCCAGACTTCTTATTTAGACTGATCAAGGTGATCAAGTGCCACAAAATGCTATTGTTGAATAATACTAGAGTCCATCAAATTCCAAGATCCACCTCAAGTTGCTAAACTTCTTTCGAGGAACTAGATGCTCTAATACCAATTGTTGGACTCAAGGGAACACTAAGAGGGGGGGTGAATCGGTGTTCTGCGAATCAGAACTTTATTAATCTGATAATTAAACCATTTCAACATTAAACCAAGGAAAGATGTAAACACTCAAAGTAATAATCCACAACACCATAACACAAGGTTTTTTACGTGGAAACCCTATTAGGGGAAAAACCACAATGGAGGTTAATCCACAATTTGAGCACTCAAATATAAGTTTTACAAAATGGAATATACCTGCATTTAAGCACACTACCTAGAGCTCATTGCTGAATATAAAGGCTCATTGCCTTCAAAAATTTTAGATTAAAACCATATGAAGGGTTGAATTGAAGTAGTATAATCTACTTATGCCAAGTTACAGCTCTGGTTAGGCTCATGGATCAGATTCTAGACCTTCTATCTAATTTTTCTCTTCGCTCTACTCTGCAATTCACAACACAAATCCATGCACAAATGAATTCAAACCACTATATTTCTGAATTTTTCATCACACACTTATATACTTCACATACTACCCATTCACTTCTAAAAAATGATACAACTGATCTCATATATATATCTACTATCAAGGATTTTATCATTCATATGCCAACTTACATAAAACATAAAATAATTTTAAGTTGTCGGCTAAATCCATCACTAATTATTTATATGCACCACCCATAGTCAGTTAAAGCATAGTGAGGACCCAAATAAATGTATTCAAACATAGAAAGATTTATTAAGTTACTTCTTAAACATCCGCAATGACTAATTTTTCCAAGTCAACCTTCTAGCATAGATAATCAGAAAATTAGTGCATTAGATCTCCTAGATCGTACACCAATGAATGTGTAGCCACAAAAATATAGAATAAGATATTACAGATACCCAAATATCTTCCCTAAGATGCACAACATAAACTAATAAGTAGATAATGCACATTGATCGATAGAAATAGGTTTAACTGGATGCCCTATTCTTCATTTTTTTATGTCGTTATGAGCCAATACTAGACTGTGTTGTACAATTTTGCACGCACGCCCCACTGAAAGTAGGGAACCTCTCTTGGCCTACCTTTTGGCATGTTTTTGTGGCTTTCCCCCCCTCTTTTTGTGCTTATCTTTGATTTCTTGGGGTGTTGGTCTTTGGTGCTTTCCTTGGTTGTGGGTGCCTTTTGTGTTGAGTTCCTAGTGACTTTGGGGTCTTGCGGATGTCCTCTCTGGGGTGGTCTTCTTTGGCCTTCTATTTTATCCCTTGGTGTTTTTTTTTTAGTCCTAAGGGTTGGTTTTCTCCCTTAGATTTCCCTTGTTTTTATTGTTCTGCCAGAGGCAGAAATAGGATGGGACTTAGCTTTGAACTCTCACCAAGTTCGCGGTTCTATTCTCATTCCCATTCTGGCTTCGCTTCCTGCTCCCTTGCTTTCTTCTTTGTTTTGTTTGTTTTCGTCCTAAGGGTTGGTTTTCCTCCCTTAGTTTTTTCTTTGCTTCACTTTATCCTTCGTTCTGTTGGAGGTGGTACCGAGATGGATCTGAACTTTGAACTTTCACAAAGTTCACGGTTCGGTTTTCATTTTTGTTCTGGCTCCACCTCCCGCATTCTCGTTTTTCTATTGTTTTGTTTGTCTTCGGCTAAGAGGCTGGTTTATGACCTTGGGTTTTCTCTGCTTCGCTTTTCCCTCGTTTGTTAGAACCAAGACTGGGATGGAACCTAACTTTGAACTTTGAAAAATTTTGCAATTTGGTTCCCATTCGCGTTCCACCTTCGCTTCCTCTGGGGTGGGTTTTTCTTCCACCTCCCGCCTGTTTCCCTTTCCTCTCCATTCCCATTCCGTCTCCGCATTTGCTTGGGTTTATGCTTGATTTTCTTGCCTTGGGAACTCCAATGGATCTACTTGGATTTTGATGATGTCTTGGGAATTAATGGTGGCCCATTTTATTGTAGGTTGGATTGAGTTGGGATTGTTGGATGTACTTTGAGGATTTGGCATGATTTGCGGGTGCAGTCAAGTACACTTTGAGGTTGCTATCATGAAACCCATTCCTGCACGCAAAGCCAATTTAGTTGGTGGCCATTAATAGCAGAAAGATGTGATTTTGAGGGTCTCAACCTGGTTTTGTGTGATCTGAGCCATTCATTTTCCCAGCTCAATTCCAATCGATGGCTCGTGTTCCTACTAGTATTTTGACATGCATGGTTGTTCATGTAGGTGAAGTCTTTTGGTGGGTGTGGCTCGAGGATCCATTCCCCTGACTTTGTGCAATCCCAGTTCGATCTGATGGGGGTCCTTACTGCATTCAATGCTTGATGGTGGGTTATTGCTGGTTGTCGGGGTCGAGTTTCCCTATAACCCTAGTTCTGTTTCATGCAGGCCTAATTTTCTATAAGTATGGTACTCTGCTTCATTTGTAAGGGTTGGGTTAAGTTGGAATTGGCTAGGTTAGGATTCAGATTAGTCAACTAAGTCAGAGGACTTGTAATCATTAGAGTTAGCAGTAGAGTAGCATGTTAGAAGATTAGAAGTTAGTTTTCACATTTCAAGCAAGTGTTGTAACATAATAGAATTGTTGCTAATATGATGTTTTAATACAAAGTGTAGACATTATGCTATGCTTGGTGTCCTCTTTGCATTGAATAATATTTCATGTTTCTTGTTTTATCTTTTAAATCACTTGGAAATGTTTGGATATATCTAGGGTTTAATTAGTAATGTTTGTGATTTAATTCTTGGAGTGTTGTAGCAATCCCTGGCTCATACTTTGGGCAGTTTCTTGATTGTGGGAATTTTGTGCAAGGTCAACCTATACCTCATATTCATGTGCTTAGTTCAATTGTAGATATTCATTAAGTCCTATTGAATGATGCCCACAGCCTGAAAATCTTTAACACCTTAGAAGATTGCACTATTTTTTGCAAGATTGCAGGTATAGCTTGGGTTGAACAAAAAATAGTTTAAGGGATTGGTCCATTCTAGGTATTTCATCATTTGCATTATTAATCTTAGAAGTAGTGTTAACTATTAGAACTTCTGAAACCCGCATCTTTTGTTGTTTCTTTTATTAAATGGTTAGAAATTGAAATTAAAGCATCACCATATCTTAAAATATGATGAGTTTAGAGCTTCCAACATTTGTATGTAAGACCCCTTGTCATTACTGACATTTTCACATTTTATCACTAAGTTTTTCCCACTGCATTATCATAACCTAACACCCATGAAACCTTGGGGTTATCTCTTTGATCACAGAGACCAACCTTTCAAGAAAGATAGGATAACTTTTTTTCTATGTAAGTTGTTGCTATGTAGAAACACCAAATAATAGGATTGGTGCTATAAGGAGGGTGAACAAGCAAGTTGGAGAATTTTCTAAATGCCATTTCTTCTGATTTGCTCAAAAAGAGATCCGGATCTATACCTGGATGAGAAGAAGAGTTTCAAGAATTTCCACCTCCAACCAAGTCAAGAAGCACCATAAGAAGGTAGGAATCATCATACAATCCATCATTTCCACCATCCCCACCTCCATCCACTTCACCTTCCTCTGATTCTAAGACTGGTTCCATTCTGTGACCCCAACTAGTCATCCATTGACCATTACCACCTGTACCAATGGGTTTCATGGCATCTGAAATTCAATAACTACAAGGTTATGCCCAAGAACCCTGAGAATTTTTGCTCTAAGTTTCACACGAATTACCCAAATAGGATAGTAGAAGAGCACATTAGGATCTTTCGGACTTGTCTGAGAGATAGAGGGATTAATCATGAGGATGTTGTGTGCAGGATTTTCCCCTATTCTCTAGGAGAGGGGGCATTTTACTAGTATAACCACTTACTTGTTGCATCCATCTCTAACTGGGCTGAGCTTGAGGCTGCATTCCTGCTGAAATTTAAGATTCCCAATAGTGCTAATGAGCTATATGTGTAGTTTACTGGGGTAAAAAGAGAGGTTAATGAGCCTATAGGATCATTCAACAATAGGTTCCATCGAGCATACACTAGACTTCAAGCACCTTATGTTGGAAATGAGGACACTGCCCTAGAGGTCTACTTTGAAGCCCTTGACAACCTCACCTCCACCTTCCTTAAGTGGAGAACTAATCCACCAACTACCTTGTTCACAGCATATAAAAAGGTTTTCAATGTCAGTACAAACTTGAGAAAGCACTTTTTTGGACCTCTACCATCTCTGGGACTAGCTGCTCATGCAAACCAATTCTAATCCCTCAACTAGGCTCTGACCAATCACATGCCTATCATGAATCATTTTCTATAGTTGCCTTCGGTCCCTCACCCAGGTCATCCAATAGACCAGGTCCAACCAATGTCTGGTTATCCCTAGAAAGATGCTAACCATCCCCTCCACTCACAATCACAAGCTAGTTTCCCTACATATTTGCAGAATTTAGAAGTTTTGAATCAGTCTACTGGTTCTGGAGGAGTGTTAGGATGCTCCCCAGATACTATGAATCCAGTCCCTTACAACAATCTTGATAAAGAAAGGTTAGATGAGTTGACTGAACAAGTGAAGAAGCTAAACATGGAGGTAACCTACTTGAGGAACCAGAACAATCATCTCCAAGCTAATCAGAAGAGCATGCAATCAAGTTATAATAGAGGGCAACACTATGACATAAATCAAAACTTTGAAAGAGGAAAGGGTTCTAGTCAGAAATTCAATAGAAATCAACAAGGTGGACAAGGATTTAAAAGAAGATAGCCACCTAGGTAGAATAGGCCATGGAACACTGGGCCTAATAATGGAGGAGTTCCCACTTCACTAGATCAACCTTCCAATACGGAGAAACCTCTAGGTGGTGTGTACTTAGTAGAAGCCACTTTGTTTGGATAGTGTAGGCTTCATAAGACAAGTCAACACTCTGAGATTGACTACCTTGAATTTCAAACTGTTGCTTCTATTTTTCAATATGAAGTTGAAAACAACTCCACTAGCCAAGAATTGGTGCCTTCAAATCCCTATGATTCCTTAGTTTTAGTGTTGAATCATGCTTCTTTCCCAAGGGATGAGGAGAATGAACCAGAAGAAGAATCAAGTAGCCAGAATGGGGAGGCTAAACAAGTGCTCAATGAAGATGAAATCTCTCAGCTATTTGATAAATAAACTAAGAATGAAAATGGCCCATTCAATGAAGAAGAGGCTGATGTTGAAGAAATGCAAATGTTTCAGAAACCTGCTAGAAAGTATGATTTGAGGAGCAAGCCCATAGGAATCCACAAGTTGGAGGACCATTTACTACATTTGCCCCTCCACACAATTTTACCACTCCACCAGATCCACATGCCAATAACAACCCATCCTACCCTTAGGTGCCAACACAATATCTCACAAAAGGACAACCAGATGTTTCCAAAGGAAGCAATGCTAATGCAACAAAGGATAAGAAGACTGGTCATTCCAAGGAGCTCCACACTAACATGAATGTGGAACAAGTGGGAGAATATGTCACCGAGGAACTCAAAAAAGTAAAGGTTAGTCTTTCTGCTAGTACATTATTAAGAGTTCCTAAAATTAGAAATGTAGTCCTCGGGTCCTTTAATTCAAGTATAGAAATGCTAGGAATAGCTACCAATGAGGCAATTGCAAGGCCTCCTAGTTCACAAACACCCAAAGGTCCTAGTCCATCACAACCCAGGGATAGGGGTAAATAAAAAAATAAGAGTCAAGTTGCACAAGTTGACTCATAGTTGAGTTTATTCCAAGGAAAAATGGAAACCCCTCCTTTTCTTATTTCCATCTGTATATTTGGTAAAAATCTGTGCAATTTCCTGCTAGATTTAGGGGCATCCACCAATGTCATGCCATTTTTTGTTTGTAGGGATCTTGGTATTACCTCTATAGCTTCTCAAAAGAAAATTTCCCAATTAGACAAAATCAAGGTGAATACAGTAGGAGAACTAAACATGATTCCCATGCAAGTTGCCTCAGATCCTAGAGTGCAACAAGTGTTTAATATTTAGGTAGATGAAATTCCTGACACTTGTGGTCTGATCTTGGGTAGATATTTTACCAAGGAACTAAATGGATACACATCCATCGATCATTCCCACATGTGGATCCCCTGGAAAGGAGTCCCAAATAGATCAAAATTGAGAGAGAGCCAAGAATGAAGTATGTCATCATTGAATATCAAAATACTTCAAATGAGATACTGGTATCAAAAGTCAATATGGGGAACTATGTTTGAGCCTCCCCTGCTTTAGACACAAAAGAAATATTGATGTTGCAAATCTCTTCTGGTGAACCCACATCAGAAGCCAACAACTCCAAAGTGCAAGTTGAACAAACAGAAGAACCCAGTGATCAAGTAGATAGATAACTCATTTTGTTGGATAACTTCCAAGATTTTATCCAGAAATGTGTAGAAGATCAGATGCAGTTGGGTAGAAATATGAACTTTGAAGAATATCTTCTCCCTAATTGGTGTCGAGTCGATGATGCTCCTCATTGTGAATTGGAATGTTGCTTGTGTCAAATTGAAATGGAAAAAATACAAAGTCACATTAACACAACCCCAACTATTGAATCAAACATACCGAGCATTCAAAATAGGCAAGAGGGGAAGGATCAAAAACCTCCTAAAGAGCCCCCAGGTGGCAACAAGGATAGGGATATTCCAAGAAAAGCAGGAGCTAATGACTACTAGACATTAAGGTTCGATGGATCCAAATCCAAGCAAGGTGCTAGAGTAGGGATTGAGTTGATTAGTCCTAAAGGTAAAAACTACTTTGCTACTCACATACTCTAGTTCCAGTGCACTAATAATGTAGCTAAGTATAAAGCTCTAGTTCATGGGTTACTAATGGAATTGAGAAAGAAATTTAGAATCTTGCAAGTGTTTTGAGATTTTGAGCTAGTGGTTAGGCAAGTGAGAAAACAATACTCATGTCATGACAGAAGGATGGCTAATTATAGACACACAATTTGGGATCTTATTGAAGGATTTGATCCCTTCAACATTCAGCTGATACCTCTGAGTAAGAATTAGACTTCTGATTCTCTGGCACAAGAAGCAAGTACATTGCAACCCTTATCACTTTTTAGCTTAAGTAATTTTATGGTGGAACTTGTTCCAGTACCCTCAATTCCTGACAATGTCACCAATTTTCAGGTATTCGAAGATGATAAGCATCACTAGTTGTGATGTGTTTGCTTCTCAAGTAATTGATGAAGTTGAGCCTCAAGAGGCCAAAATTGACCTAGAAGGAGTCCTCAATCTGAAGACTAATACCATCCCAAGAGGCATGGTGCAAATGGAAAGGATCTTTGATTTGGATAGGATAAGAGATCAAGATCAGAAAATGAAAAGGGAATCCCTCAACTGTCAGTGTGAAACATAACATGGGGACCCAAAGTGATGTCAAGAATGTATTTATTGGTAAGGTGTGCCCTCTAGAGGAGAGGAAAGGAATTATTGATGCCTTGCACACATATCAGGATGTCATATCCTAGCGTTATGATGACTTGAGGATATATGACACTTTGATCATTACACATACTATCCCCCTCAAGCCAAATATTAAGCCATTCAAGCAAAGACAAAGACAAATTAATGCTTTGTTGGAGCCCATTATTTAGAAGGAAGTGTAGAAGCTAATCTCCACACAAATCATATTTCCAGTAGGACATTCAACATGGGTTGTGAACTTGGTCTCGATTAGGAAGAAAAATGGAGAAATCAGACTGTGTGTTGATTTCAAGAACTTGAATAAAGCATTAGAAAAGGATAATTATCCAATCCCTTCACTAGATGAGGTGCTTTAGGTTGTCAATGGATCTCAGGTGATGTCCTTTCTTGATGGGTACTCTGGATACAATCAGATCATGGTCCAATATGAAGATAGGCACAAGACTACCTTCACTACAAAATGGGAAACCTTTGCTTACCGAAGAATTCCCTTTGGATTAATTAATGTTGGATCTAAATTCCAAAGATCTATGGATATTTCCTTCAAGGAAATAATTGGAAAGTGCATAATCATCTACATGGGTGATCTGACAGTCTTTTCCAAGAAGAGAAGTGATCATGTTGCAGATTTATGCAAAGTATTCTAGAAGTGGAGGGAATTTGGTATTTCACTTAATCTAAAGAAGTGCATCTTTGGATTCACTGAAGTTAAGATGTTAGGACATGTTATTTCAAAACAAGGTATTTCCATTGATCCTAAATGAGTGGAGGCAATACTGAAAATTCAACCCACTACAAGCAAGAAATAAATGAAGTCACTCTTTGGCAAGATTAACTTTGTCAGAAAATTTATCACTGGATTTGCAGAAATAATCAAGCCCTTAAATTCCATGTTGAAGCAAGAAGCGAAGGCTGAATGGAATATAGATGCTAAGGAAGAATTTTTAGGAATCAAGAGAGATATTGTTGAGGCCCCTGTTTTGGTAAGTCCTAATTATGCTAAGCCATTCTACATCTATTCATTTGATTTTGATCACTCCTGTGTGGGCTTGTTGACACAAAATTCTAATCAAGGGAATGAACATCCCATAGAATTCATGAGTGCACCTCTGAAAGATGCCGAAATTAGGTACCCTAACATTGAAAATCAAGCTTATGCCTTTATCTGAATTGTGAAGAATTCTAGGCACTATATACTGAGAAACAAGGTCTTTGCTATAGTCCTTGATCCTGCAATCAAGTTGTTGTTGTTGAAAAATGAGTTGGGTGAACGTAGATCCAAGTGGTTGACTATGTTAACAATATGATATTGAAATTCAACCCATGAAGTTGGTAAGAGGGTAGGGACTGACCAAAACAATGGTAGAAATGGGTCTTGACCTCGTAGATCAACACTATAATCTTGAGGATGTTTATCTGGGGGACTAGTATGATGAAATTATCTACTACTTGTTGAATTAGCAATGTCCCAAACACCTTAATTCAATACGAAGGAGAGATCTATGTTTGAAGAGTGGCAATTTTATGATGAAGGGAGCTATCCTATACAAGAGAAATAATGAAGGTGTCTACCTAAGATGCCTAGGGAAGGAAGAGGTAGGGAAAGTGATGACTAAATTTTATGATAAATATGGCACATTCCATGGTTCAACACCTTCCACTGCAAATCAGATTCTAAGGGAAGGCTATTATTGGCCTACCTTATTCAAGGACACACATCACTAGGTGAGAACTTGCCATCTGTGTCAAACTACATCAAGAAGGGAGAGGTGTGCAACTCTTCCACTTCGGCCTATCATAGAGGTAAAATCATTTGCACAATGGGGAATGAACTTCATAGGTCCAATCAACCCATCTTCATCTATAGGACACGGGTATATTCTTACCATAATTGATTATTTCACTAGGTGGACTGAAGCTCTAGCTTGCAAACAATGTACTTCTAAAGTAGTAATCAATTTCATAGAATCAGGTATCATTAATCGCTTTGGTTATCCATTGGTTGTAGTTTGTGACAATGGTTCTGCATTTGCATCTTCAAAGTTTTCTATCTGGGCTTATGACTAGGGGATTGCCATAAAATTTGCATCTAATTACTATCCAAAGCGGAATGGTTTGGCTGAGTCTTCTAATAAAAAATTTGATAGTCATCTAGAAACTACTAGAAAATAATCCCAAGGATTGCCATACCTAGCTTAGATTTTCTCTTTGGGCAAACTGCACTAGACAAAAGACATCTTTAGGAACCTCTCCTTATAACTTAGTGTATGGTTTGGAACCTATCTTTCCCATCCAGCTGAAGATCCCTACCCTACAATTCATCAATAAATATTATGATGGAGAGGATAAGCGTGAAGCCCACTTAACTGAGTTATTACACTTTGAAGAGAGAAGAGATGAAGCCTTAGAAAAAATTTGCCAAAAATCAGGGTATAGTGAAAAGATGGTTTGATAGGAGAGCCAAGGTGAAAGCCTTTAGAATATTTGACTTGGTTCTCTACTGGGATAAATCCCATGACAAAAAGGGGGAGCATGGAAAATTTGATAAGTAATGGCTCGACCCTTATCAGATTGCAGAGATTCTGGGAGATAATGCCTTCTGTGTGAAAACCCTCACTGGAGGAGATATCCCACTGCCTATCAATGGGTAGTATTTGAAGCATTATTTTCAGTCTTGAGCTATTCTCAGCTTTGTCCTTGTGCATAAGTAGATTAGGTTTCCTTTCTGCTATTTTTCTTATTGCTTTTGGTTTGGGTTTCTTTTGGTTTTTTTTCTCTGTTTGTCTGCTGCTCTGGTTTTGGTTTACTTTGGTCTTCTTGGGTTGGTTTTCCCTGCTACTCTATGTTTTGGGACTTGTCTTTCTTTCCTCTGGGCTTGTTGTATCTGTATAACCAGCTGCTTGTTTGGATTTTCTCTAGGATTTCTTTTACAAACTCTTATCATCTTTTCAGAGTCATTCAAACTGGTGTATTTCCTTCATTTGATGTTGCATGGGCTGGAAGAAGTGTCACTTGACTAATTTGAATTTTGGAGTGCATTTGGTTCTTATATCTTCACACAAATATTAAAGAATTCCGAGGTTGCATATGGTCTTTAGGAGGTCTGACTAGGTGAAAAATCTTAAATTCTTCTCCAGTGCCACTGTGGTTGTCATCCTTGAGTGTGGGCTTCATTGCCTGCAAGGTGAAAAGTAAAGCTTTAAAAGAAAATCTCAAAAGAGAATATCAGAAAAGAAAAGAAAATATTGAAAATAAAAAATGTTCACCTTTTCAAGGGTATCCTACTATCTCTACCAGGGCTATGGATGTCTAGCTGGTAGTAGACCTATGCTAGGGAGGGTCATAGTGATAACCTCACTGGGGCTATATATGCCTGATTGGTAGTGAGGCTCTATCCAAGTTACTCCATTGAGTTGGAATCCTTAGGTAGACCTATCAGACTGAGTTTGGACCTTGTTGCAACTTAGGGAAAGGAAATGAATACATATGCACACACTTTGACCCTGGTGCAGGAAAGGTTGGCTTGTTAGTGATTTATGAAACCTTGTCTATTTATAACCTGATGCTTGGAATGAAACTAGAGATTCTGAGTTCAGGATGCCAGTTTTTCATCGAAATGCTTTGGAGCATTTCCCCAATGGAGTTGCCATTTTTTGTGTAGTTTTGCATGCATGCCCCACTAAAAGTAGGGACCCTCTCTTGGCATGTTTATGTGGCTCCCCCTCCTCTTTTTGTGCTTATATTTGAAATCTTGGGGTATTGGTATTTGGTTCTTTCCTTGGTTGTGGGTGCCTTTTGCATTGAGTTCTTGGTGGTTTTGGGGTCTTGTGGATGTCCTCTCTAGGGTGGTCTTCTTTAGCCTTTTGTTTTATCCCTTTGTGTTTTTATTTGGGTCCTAAGGGTTGGTTTTCTCCCTTAGCTTTCCCTCATTTTCCTTGTTTTTCTTGTTTTGCCGAAGGTGGAACTGGGATGGGACTTAACTTTGAACTTTCATGAAGTTCGCAGTTTTGTTCCTATTCCTATTCTGGCTCTGCTTCCCGCTCGCTTGCTTTCTTGTTCGTTTTGTTTGCTTTCATCCTAAGGTTTGGTTTTCCTCCCCTAGTTTTTTCTTCACTTCACTTTTTCCTTTGTTCTATCAGAGGCAGGACTAGGACAGATCTGAAATTTGAACTTTCATGAAGTTCATGGTTCGGTTTCCATTCCCGTTTTGACTCTACCTCCCGTGTTTTCATTTTTTATTTGTCTTCAACCGAGGGGTTGGTTTACGCTCTTGGGTTTTCTTCGCTTTTCTTTTCCCTCATTTTTCGAAACCAAGACTGGGATGGAACCTAACTTTGAACTTTGGCTAAGTTCACAGTTTAGTTCCCATTCTCGTTCCACCTTTGCTTCCACTGGGGTGGGTTTTTCTTCCGCCACCCACCTGTTTCCCTTTCCTCTCCATTCCTGTTCCATCTCCGCCTCTGCCTATTTTTGCTTCCGCCTTCGCTTGGGTTTATGCTTGATTTTCTTTCCTTGGGAACTCTAATGGATTTGCTTGGATTTTTTTGATGTCTTGGAAATTAATGGTGGCCCATTTGATTGAAGGTTGGATTGAGCTGGGGTTGCTGGATGTACTTTGAGGATTTGGCATGATTTACTTGTGTAGTCAAGTACACTTTCTGGCTGCTATCATGAAACCCATTCCCACACACAAGACTGATTTGGTTGGTGGCCATTAATGGCAAGCAGATGTGATCTGAGGGGTGCAACCTAGTTTTGTGTGATCTAAGTCATTCATTTTCCCAACTTGGGTCTGATCGGTGGCCCATTTTCTTGCTGGTATTTTCACATGAATGGCTATTCGTGCGGGTGAAGTATTTTGGTGGGTGTGGCTCGAGGATCCATTCCCTTGACTTTGTGCAATCCCAGTTTGATCTGATGGGGGTCCTTGCTGCATTCAATGCTTGACGGTGGGTTATTGTTGGCTATTGGGGTCGGTTTGATTGGTGGCCGATTTTCCTTGTAACCCTAGCTCTATTTCATGCGAGCCTATTTTTCTATAAGTATGGCACTCTACCTCATTTGTAAGGGTTGGGTTAAGTTGGAATTGGCTAGGTTAGGATTTAGATTAGTTGACTAATTCAGAGGACTTGTAATCATTAGAGTTAGCAGTACAGTAGCATGTTAGAAGATTAGAAGTTAGTTTTCACATTTAAAGCAATTGTTGTAACATACCAAAATTGTTGCTAATATGATGATTTAATACAAAGTGTAGACATTGTGCTATGACTGGTGTCCTCTTTGCATTGAATAATCTTGCATGTTTCTTGTTTTATCTTTTAAATCGCTTGGAAATGTTTGGATATATCTTGGGTTTAAATAGTAATGTTTGTGATTTAATGCTTGGAGTATTGTAGCAATCCCTAGTTCATACTTTGGGTAGCTTCTTGATTATGGGAATTTTGTGCAAGGTCAACTTCTACCTCATATTCATGTGCTTATTTCAACTATATATATCATTTAGTCCTATTGAATGAATGACCATAGCCTAAAAATATTTAACACCTTAGAATATTGCACTATTTTTTGCAAGATTGCAGGTATAGCCTGGGTCGAACAAAAATTAGTTTAAGGGATTGGTCCATTCCAAGTATTTCATCATTTTCATGATTAATCTTAGAAGTAGTGTTAACTATTAGAACTTCTAAAACCCTCATCTTTTGTTCTTTCTTTTATTAAATGGTTAGAACTTGAAGTTAAAGCATCACCATATCTTAAAATCTGATGAGTTTAGAGCTTCCAGCATTTGTACATAAGACCCCCTGTGATTACTAGCATTTTCACATTTTATCACTAAGTTTGTCCCACTACATTATCATAACCTGACACTTGTGAGACCTTGGGGTTATCTCTTTGATCATAGAGACCAACCTTTCAAGAGAAATAGGATAAATTTTATTCTATCTGAGTTGTTGTGCAGAAACACCAAACAACAGACAGTGGACCAGATGAATGAATTTAGGTTTCCATTAATGACAACACTAGAAGCCATATGCCAACAAGTAGTTGAACTAAAGAAACATGGAAATACACTATACATCTGAAGATGAAAGTATTGAAAAAAACATGAAGATAAAATATCCATCATTTCCTATTGAAGTCTTGTGTTGGTCTTCATTGTTACCTGCTCCTCCTCACTCCTAATCTTCAAGTGAAATTGAATCATGATAAGAGGATTGGTTAGAGCTCTAGCTATGAATCTTCCTATGTGCCCTATCAATAGAAAAATAGAATATTCCTATGATTATTTAAGTCAATTGAGAAAGTATCAGATGTATGTAAGAGATCCTAAAAATAAAACATCACAAGAGCACTAAGCTTCATTGTTTTTTATCTAACATGTTTGTTCACTATGCAGGTATAGGTGAAATCTTGTTGTTGATTCATTTATGTTGAAATCATAGCATGTGGTGAAAAATGGGATCCCACAAGGGTTGATCCCAACATTCTACCCCTAAGTTTCAAAAGGGGAATGAGATAGGAGTGCACATTCATACTGTTCAAATCAAAGCATTTCTAGTTGAAGGAGTATTTCATAAATTGACTACAAGAGTAACACATTCATTGCTCATTCATGACAATCAATTCAAAAGTGTAATGAAGTGAAGACCACAAATGGACAATGGACTCATAATATGCCTAAGTAATATGAGAATCAAAATAAGTGCACCATTTCCTCATTAAGATTTATGTCTGCATATAAATATTTCATGTTGTCCTTGTTTAGTTTTATAGATTGATGTTGTCATCATGTTTTATGTCGCATTTCTTCCATACATAATGTTTTCTACTGTTTATGTGTTTGAATTACATGCCTTGAAGGTATAGCCACCAAGAAGAATAAAGTAATGAAAAAAATTGCTTACATATAAGGAACAAAGGAGTGCATTTTTCACAAAGTGCTAAGGTGGAATAGTGACCAACCATTCATTACAAATTTTATAATGGTGGGGTAGAAATCATGTGCTTTCTCAATAATGAAAGGAGTAAAAGGTATTGCAAGTGCATAACCACAAAATAATGAGAAAAAACAATAAGGGAGATTTATTAATTCATAACAAAGAAGATAAAAAGAATCATCATTAACATATGTGCATGCATGAAGATCATCATGGACCTGTGTATGCAAAATTTTGAAAGAAGCAATAAATTTTTCCTAAAGGAAAACATCATCATTGAAGTAAGAATATAGAGTGAGCTATAGAGAGAAGCAATGGGACACAAAAATTCCTATACACTGAGGAGGCCACAACCTTTCATAGAGGGTGAGTCTATTTTCAATTGAACAACATTATCTCCTATCTATAATTTTTAGAAACAAAGAAAATGAAATGCATTTCTTAAAAACAAACAACTGCATAGAACCATTGTTTCAAATATGAAGGTTTTTTAAAATCCAAATCAGATGTGAGCTTTCATGACCATGACCTAGAGGATCTATTTTGTTTCTTTTATTTCTGAAAGTGGATAAGCCATCAAATTTTCTACATAAGTGTTTGCAAAATACAACAATAATGAAACCCTCAAGCTTGCACAAAGTTGTGAAGAGCACCCAAAAGTTCATTTTCTACATAATAGAAGCAAAATAAAGGCTACATACATGAAAATATAAAGGGGATTCATTAATATAAGGTGACAAACATAAATACAAAAATCAATGGAACCTTCGAGCTTAAACAAACACCCAAGAGGCTGCAGTTTGGAAGTGTAGAGATGCTCTCATTTTTCCTTAATCAATAGAACCCATCAAGATTTTGCACAGGAAACATAAGAATTTCATCATTTTGACGACATTGAGGCTCGAATTGAACATATTTTGTAGAAAATAAAGAATGAATGCAAGATTCAAGTGGGGAAAAAGCTTTCCCAAGCTTTCTATTGGTCTCTCATAGAGAAAAATGCCTCCAAAATTTCATTCAAAGGCTCTCCAATGGTGACCTCAAAAAAATGAAAAGGTCGAAAAAGTGTAAAGAGAAAAGAATACATCAGAAATACAATGATATCCACACCTAAAATGCTAGAGAATGCATTCGAAATGAAGATAATAAAGAGACTTCTGCACATTTTGTAAAAGGAGATACTCACCTAGAAGTTTACCTAAAGAAAATTTGATATGAAGTAACAAGTAATTCAAGCTTGCGAGCTCAAAACCCTAGTATCATGGTGGTGACAAAGAAGAGCCAAGTTTTCCAAAAAATGAATGAGAAAAATTAGGGCTCGAATGGAGTTTTGTGTTAGGGTTTTCATTTTGCCCTAATTCGACCTTGTGGTTTTTCCTCTTTGATTTTAATTAAAATGACTTCACTAATACCTTTGTGGTATTAATTTTCGTTTGCATATGTGTTAGAAGTCTAAGCCACATTATGCCTTAGTCATTTTTTGGTGTTTTAAAGAAAATTGCATAGTTGTGTGCCTTATCCATTTTTTTGATTTTAATAGAAAATCGAATATCAAGGAGATGTATCATGTACTTGGAAAAATTCAAATCAAAATCATATACTTTGCCTTGTATTTTTGGAAAAATCATATCAAAACCCAAGTTCAAGCCTTTCCATTTTGTAGTTTTGGAACTATAGAAATTGTAAAACAATATTAAGGCAATATTCTATAAATTTTCTTAGTATTTTTTATTTTAAATGTTGTAAGAATAGAGAAAGTATTGAGTTCTCCTAGGAACCTTCTATTTCTAGTTTGAGTCTTTTTGTGCAAAATAGAAAAAACTAGGAAAACTGAGGTTTCCAATTCTATTTCAGTCAGTTTAGGCTTGATTTTTGAGTCTTTTCTAGGTCAACCCTCTTGGGAGGAATCTTTCCATCTTTTTCATTTATTTTGGAAGCAATTTGGGCCCTATTTTGGAGGATTTTTCTTCTTGGTCAAAATGGCATTCAAGTTACTATTTTGAGGTGCAATTCAAGGAGATTTTTCCCTCTCACTCTTGGAGACAATTTGTAGGCATATATTGGAGAAAAAATTAGTTTTTTCTCATTAGAATTAGATCAGAGTGGAGTTCAGATTCAATTCTTACTCTCTTCACTACTTGTAGAGAGCTTTGTAAGCTTGAATTTGTACTCAGATTCTAATATTTTGATACTCCTTTCAGAGCAATAAAATAACAGAGCATTCCTACATCATGATTTTTTCCTTATTTTGTAGTAGTTATTTGATGTTATTATTGTGATTCAGAATATTGAATTATTTTTATGTCTCATTATTGCAAGTGTGGGGTGCAAAAATTTCATATAATATAGGTTGCATGTTGTATTTAGTTTCCAAACCTTAATGAAAATCACTTTTGTGTTGTATGTTTCATGTGAGATTGTGAAAGTTAATGTTTTTTGAGAACTGATTGTGAGTGGAGTTTAAATAAGTTAAAGTTATTGTGTATCACCCCTTAGGTGTTAGGATTTTCATTTTCAAAGTTATCCTTCTCCCTTTTCCTTAGAAAATTATTTAGTCTAGGTGATCTTCCAGGGGAATCAACCCTCTCTTGAGAATGATTCTCATCATAAGGTACCCACAACTTGAGAATGTTTCTATGTTTCAACAATATAGTTGAGTCAAACTTAGCTAGGGTGCAATATTGATTGACAACAAGTTTTGGCATGCTCTATGGGACTCTAAAGCTCATCTCAAATAAAAAATTTCAAGTTTCAATTTGCTTTTCTAGTATATGGAACATTTTTTTTGGCCTTTAGAGGTTTTAAATTTATACCTTGCAACTCCATTCTTTGGTTTTCATGTAGATCTAGTGTAACTAGTTATGAGAAGAGTGCATACTATTACAAGTACTAGTGATGGAAAGGTTGTTTTCATTTGCACTTTTTAGTGGGGGAAACCCATTATACATTACTGAACATGATGACATTCCTATTGTATCCCTCAAAATTTTTCCATATTTCACTAGAGAAGATCAAACTACCCCTGTTGAGCACATTCGAGATGTGTCAATGTTATTCTTAGTTCATAATATCAATGAAGAGAATGTTGCACTTAGGATTTTGGTTGCCTCATTGAAAGGTAAAGCCTTGTGGTGGTTTATAGGTCTTCCACCAAATTCAATCACAACATCGGATCAATTGGGTGATAGCTTGAATCAATAGTTTGAAGAAAATTCAGATCATTTGTCCTTGTTGGAACAATTAAGCACCATCAAGAGAGCTCCACATGAGCACATGTCATATTTTAACTAGCATTTTCAGAGGACTTGGGATAGGATTCCCTTGATGGTAAATCCTTCACCTCAACATGCAATTCTCTATTTTTTAAAGGCTTTAAATAGTGAAATTTTTGTGATGATTTAGTCCATGGGTGTGTTTAAACTTCCTAATGCTTTTGATATAGCTATTAGAGTATAAAATTGCCTTATACAAGTTGGTAAAATAGCCCCAAAGGCCTCCTGTGCCAATTTTGCCTAAAGTGCAGCCACCTATTCCTATTTCCTTACCCTCTTTAGCTATTGTTCCACCTACTCCCACAATAGGATATCAAGTTGCAACCCAAGAAGCTTTTGTTCCAAGCCCATCTCAAGATATTCAAGAGATAAAAGGCACACTTCAAACCTTTAGTTGTTAGTAATGAGTCTTTCAATCTCAAGAAGCAAGTTGGCCAAGATCCTAGGCCCTACCAAGCTCCATATCAGCCTAATTAGTCAAATAGGTCACCTTTTCAAGCTGATTCTCAAGGTCAAAGAAGAAATTTCAATCCTAGACCCTTTTAGCCTTACAATCCTAATGTAGTTGTTCAATAAGATGAAACAAAAGAAGATCTAGAATAGAAAAGTTCTCACCTTGAATATGGCTAGCATGATGTAGCACTAATGAATTGGCAAGGTGAGGATTTTTGTAGGGTTAATCATACACAACACCAGGATGAAGAGGTAAATGAGGTTGGTTAAGAGGATTAATCCTTAGTTTGGTTTGATGAATTGCCTCATTTCATTGAAGATGATGAAGAGGATGTGGGCTTTATCTCATCAACAATGGTTTTAAAGAAACAAGAAGAGGTCAAAGAATGTGATGAAATGATGAATGAGGGGAGTAAGTGTGATGAGGAAGCCTTGGAACAACAAGAGGAATGCAAAGATGAGCCTTTTATGGAGCCTAAAATGAGTGATGAGTGCTACCATGAGGTATATGAAAAAAACCTTGATTTGAATGATCAAGAGCTTGAGGAGAATCTATTTCAAATTGAAATTGAGCCCTTCTTCTCATTCTTAGATGTTATGCCAGCATCTTTGGAGGAATTTTATCTTGAAAAGCAAGATAAGGAGCTGGAAGAGGCAAAATTCCTAAATGAATCACTAGTTATGGAGCAGCCTAATCAAAAAGATGGAGAGATAGCTACTTTCAACCCCTCTTGTGCCACCAAATAAAAAAAAATAGTCTTGATGTGGGTCAAGAAACTTCTCGTGAAGTTGATTTGCATGATCTTATCTTGTTGGAGGAGTTTCCTTCCTGTTGTACAAAAAATATTGAAGTCGATGTGTCGATTGAAAGTTTTTCAGAAGAGGCTATCTCATTGTATGAACCTTTTCTTTCCTTCATTGAAGAAGAAAATATTGATTTGGAGTATACCTCCTTGGGTAATAATGAGGATTTTGAGCCTATTCTAGTTATTCCTAAGATCCTTCCAAGATTTGATAAACTTGATGAGTTATTAGCTACCCTAATAGAGGAGGATGTCCTATTAACCATGGAAGAGGAGTCAACATGGCAAGCTATCATGCAAGGTGAAGGTAATGATATTGTTTCTAATCCTTCAAATTGTCTTGTCTCTACTCCAAATCTTTCCATAGGCTACCCTATCAGAGATCTGGCAAGAGATTGTAGCAAGATCCAATAGGCTCTTAGTGCACCTAAGAATGATATTGTAGCCGAGGAGAAATAGATCCAACTTACCCATTCATGGAAAACTAGAGGTATGTTTGAATAGAATCTAGGGGTCTATACCTTTGGTTGTAATCTCCAGGTTGTAGTACAATAATTTTTGGGGTATTTTCTTGTTTTTTACCTCTTACTACTACTTCATAAGCATGCAAAGCATTCTTTATTGGTTAGAAGATGGAGTTATTTTTCAAAACTAGTTAATGGTTATTTTTTAGGCAGCCCTCTCCTTAGTTAGTGGAGGTTAGAGTTAGCATTTCCTACTAATAAGTGCTAGGCACATTTATTTTAGTTATTTTTTATTTCCTTAAGTGTTGTAGCACATGTTTGTTGGCAACTAGGGCCTTGTTACTTTATTTCAATTTGGAGTATTTGTAGTTGGATTACATGGTTTTATGAGTTTGAGAAGTAGAAGATCTGACTCCATGCCCAATGGATGGCTATGGAAACTAGTATATATGCTTAGTAGGAAAGCATTCAATAGAAATCGCTAGAAATGTTACCAAATTTTCACCTACAACTCAATTTGGCAGAGCTAAAGCAGTTGATTAATTTTAATGGTGAAAGGTATTCCAAACATTTCTACTATTCTTAACCATTGCATATTTTAAGGTGCTTAAAAAAGATAGAATTTAGTTTTTTTATGTAGTGTTTTGCAACATAAAGGTACATAAAAACAAAAGATATTTCTTTCATATAGTTTTGTAATGTTTCATTCATTTTGCAATAAGAAATATACACAAGGTTGCATAAGTGTTGCTTTTATATACATTGGAAAGAATAAAATGATCAAATGTCCCACACAAGCCATGGGAGTAACTGAACTAAAGCAACATGGAAATACATTATACAATTGAAGATGAAAGTACTAAAAAACACATGAAGGAAACATATCCATAATTGCATGTTGAAGTCTTGTGTTGGTCTTCATTGATGTTTTCTCCTCCTTGCTCCTAATATTCAAATGAACCTTCATAATGATAAGAGGGTTGGTTAGAGCTTTGGATATGAATCTTCCTATGTGCCCTATCAATAGAAATATAGAATATGCCTATGATGGTTTAAGTCAGCTGAGTAAGTATCACATGTATGCAAGAGAGCCTAAAAATCAAAGAATCACAAGATAATTGAGCTTCATTGTTTTTTATCTAAAATGTTTGTTCACTATGTAGGTATAGGTGAAATCTTTTTGCTGATTCATTTCTATTGACATCATAGCATGTGGTGAAAAAATGGGCTCCCACAAGGGTTGGGCCCAACATGCTACCCCTAAGTTTCCTTTACACTGAGAATGAAGAGAGGAGGTCATGGAATTTCATAGAGGGTGAGTCTCTTTTCAAATGAACAACATTATCTCCTATCTATCATTTTCAGAAACAAAGAAAAGGAAATACATTTCTTGAAAACAAATAGGCAAAGCATTATATTGCATAGAACCAAGGTTTCAGACATGGAAGGGTTTTCAAAATCCTAATTAGATGTGAGATTTCATGACCATGGCTTGGAGGATCTATTTTGTTTTTTTAATTTCTGAAAGTGGCTAAACCATCAAAGTTTCTACATAAGTGTTTGCAAAATAAAACAAAAATGAAACCCTCAAGCTTGTACAAAGTTCTGAAGAGAACACAAAATTTCACTTTCTACAGAATAGAAGCAAAATAAAGGCTACAGACATGAAAATGTAAAGGAGCCTCATATATAAAAGGTGATAAACATAAATATAGAAAGCAATGGAATCTTTGAGCTTAAACAAACACCCAAGAGGTTGTGACTTGGAAGTGTAGAGATGTTCTCATTTTTTCTTAATCAATAGAACCCATCAAGATTTTGCACAAAAAACACAAGCATTTCATCATTTTGATGACATTTAGGCTCAAATTAAACATATTTTGCAAAAAATAAAGAATGAATGCAATTTTCAAGTGGGGAAAAAGCTTAACTGATATTTCTGTTGGTCTCTGATAGAGAAAAATTGCTCGAAAAGTTCAATCAAAGGCTCTCTAATGGTGGCCTCAAAAAAATGAGAAGGTTGACAGAGTGTAAAGAGAAAAGAATACATCAGAAATACAATGATAGCCATGGCTAAAAGTCTAGAGAATGCATTCAAAATGAAGATAATGAGGAGACTTCTGCACATTTTGTAAAAGGAGATACTCACCTAGCAGTTTCCCTGAAGAAAATTCGGCATGAAGCAACAAGGAATTCAAGATTTCGAGCTCAAAACCCTAGTCTCATGGTGGCGATAGGAAGAGCCAAGTTTTCCATAAAACAAATGAAAAAATGAATGAGAAAAATTTGGGCTCAAATGGAGTTTTGCGTTAGGTTTTTCATTTTTCCCTAATTCGACCTTATTTTTTTGCCTCATTGATTTTAATTAAAATGCCTTCACTAACACCTTTGTGGTATTAAGTTGCCTTTGCATATGCGGTAGAAGCCTAAGCCACATTATGCCTTAGTCATTTTTTGGTGTTTTAAAGAAAATCACATAGTTATGTGTCTTAGCCAATTTTTTTATTTTTATAGAAAATCAAATATCAAGGGGATGTATCATATACTTGGAAAAATTCAAATCAAAATCATATACTTTGCCTTGCATTTTTGGAAAATTCAAATCAAAACCCAAGTTCAAGCCTTTCCATTTTGTAATTTTGGAACTACAGAAATTGTAAAATAATATTAAGGTAATATTCTATAAATTGTCTTAGTATTTGTTATTTTAAATGCAGTAAGACTAGAGCAAGTATTGATTTCTCCTAGGAACCTTCTATTTCTAGTTTGAGTCTTTTTATACAAAATAGAAAAAACTGGGCAAACTGAGGTTTCCAATTCTATTTTCAGTCAATTTAGGCTTGATTTTTTAGTCTTTTCTAGTTCAACCCTCTTGGGAGGAATCTTTCCATCTTTTTCATTTAGTTTGGAAGCAGGTTGGGCCCTATTTTGGAGGATTTTTCTTTTTTTCTCAAAAAGTGTATTCAAGTTACTATTTTGAGGTGCAGTTCAGGGAGATTTTTCCCTCTCACCCTTGGAGACAATTTGCAAGCATATATTGGAGAAAAAATTAGTTTTTCTCATTAGAATTAGATCAAAGTTGAGTTCAGATTCACTTCTTACTCTCTTTTCTACTTGTAGAGAGCTTTGTAAGCTTGGATTTGTACTCAAATTCTAATATTTTGATACTCCTTTCAGAGCAATAAAACAACAGAGCATTCTTATGTCATGATTTTTTCTATATTTTTTTGTAGTGATTTGATGTTATTATTGTGATTCTAAATATTGAATCCTTTTTATGTCTCATTATTGCAAGCGTGGGGTGCAAAAAATTCATATAATATAGGTTGCATATTGTGTTTAGATTTTGACCCTTCATGAAAATCAATTTTGTGTTGTATGTTTCCTATGAGATTGTGAGAGTAATGTTCTTAGAGAACTGATTGTGAGTGGATTTTAAATAAGTTAAATTTTTGGTGCATCTCCCCTTAGGTGTTAGGATTTTCATTTTAAAAGTTATCCTTCTCCCTTTTCCTTAGAAAAGTCTTTAGTCTAGGTGATCTACTAGGGGAACCAACCCTCTCTTGAGATTCCTTCTCAGCATAAGTTACCCACATCTTGAGAATGTTTACATGTTTCAATAGGATATTTGAGTGAAAATTAGCTAGGGTGCAATCCTGATTGATAACATTACCTCATTTGTGAAAAATATCCATTGGATATAGAGTTTATGAAGAATAGTTTAGATAAGCTCTTGGACACAAAAAAGTTCTTGGAAGAATATGACAAAGAAGCTAATCAAGTGGTCTTGAAATATGGTACATACATAAAAAATTTGAATGAATTCCTTGCATTCCATTGGCCAACAAAGGAGCAATATAAGGTATGGGATGACAAGTTTAATAAATTCCCAAAATTATAAAGTTTTAAATGATGTGGCTTAACTATAATTCTTTCAATTTTTGAGATAGAGCTATTATTTTATCTTTTATCCATACTCAACATCAACATGGACTTCATTAACTTCAATAGGAATTTTTTCTTTTAGTGGGCCTAATATTTTATCCTCATCTTCCTAGTTAGCATCTCCTGGGCCTTTGGTACCAAATGAAGATGGAGAAGGAGTGACAAAGTAAGTTATAACTATATTCATTGAACACTTTTTAGAGCTAGGATGTACAACTACAATGATAACTATATTTGTCCTTTTTTGAACATTCTCCTCATGAGAAGTTGTGATTATATTTTATATGCAATTGTATGTCAAATGAATACGAGACATGTGTAATTTGTATCAAGAATATTTGCATGGGATCTTGGAGAAATTTTTGAATTGTAGAGAAATTATAATAGAGTCTATGTATTGAGTTTATGACATTATCTAAATAGGATTGTGTATAGTTTAAAATTTTGTATGACAGTACTAACATCAATTCATGAATATAAAGAGGCATATTTTCAGTCCAATTGTCGCCAACATGTATACATTCTACAATTTATGAATAAAATGATCAAGGATAACTTTATTCATCTTCATAGTCTTTCTCACGTATGAATGTTTTTGTTATAGTTTTTACTCAAGGAGTAGATTAAATTATTTAATGGAAATATTGAATTGTATGTGTGTATGCAAGGAGTTATAATTAGAGTTGGTTTGAATTTATAAAGAGTAGTAATTTAATACATTATTACATAGCTTTGTGATGCTTGGGTCAATTTTTTTTATATGAGTTTCAATTATATTCATTTGTTTATCTGTGCCCTAGGTTAAGCCACTAGTCTCTTACATTTGTTTACAATACAACTCCATGGTCAATCTTGATTGAAAATCAATCATGAATTTCCCATTTTCTATATTAAGTTATGCATACAATGTTATTTACATGTTCTCTTATAATTAAATGTATGAAAGCTTAAAGTATCTAGCCTAATCTTTGAGTTTACTCATCATCCTCAAGAAAATATGTTGAGAAAATATCTTCTTATTACAATATTTGAGATAATGGCAAAGGAATCTTAAAGAATATTATAAAGGATCATCCTCCTAGGTTTTGCAAAGCCTGAAGTGTAGAGGGAAAGAATTATCCATTTTTTTCCTATTCATTGGGAAATCCCTCAAGATTATTAACCATTAGAAGTGGCTATTCTAGAGATTATATTTGAGATCATCTTGGAAATTAAAAACCACCAAAAAATTAGAAACTTTGTTGGGGAATAATAAAAAAATTGGTTGGATACTATTTAGTATAGAGTCAAAGTCATCTTCAAGTGATGTTTTAAACATTTATGGTTAAAATTACATATTCATGTGAAGTTCCTTTTAGTCTATGTTATAGTTTTTCAAATTTATTCCACATTTACAATCTTATTCGATGCATTTTTGAAATACTTTGAATTCCCATAATTGGGTTGTGACTCTGAAGTCTCCTTTTCTGATGCAAAAGAATTAAGAAAAAGAAAGAAGAGAAGTAAAAGAAAGTTGCAAAAGACATAAGAGGAACAAGATATCAGTTTAAGAAGAATCCTAAGAGGAAACTTGAAGGAGAGCTACCACAAAACACTTGATAGTCATGAAAAAAGACAAGCACATGTACAATTAATTATATTCCTCATCCTCCTTGTAGATCTATAGGTTCCCATAGTAGCAGTCATGAAATTTTAGAAACTTTAGTAGATCTTAATAATGAAGAGCCTCTTATGGATAAGGATGATTTAATAGTTAAACCTATTATAAATGAAGAACAATCCCTTCCTATTATTATTGCTAAGAAAGAGAGAGAGAGAGAGATAGAGAGAGAGAGAGAGAGATAGAGAATCTTGCTAGATAATGATATTGCTAGAGTTTCTTATTGCACAACTCCTTCAAAACATAATTATATACCTCCTATTTGATTTTATTAAGTGGATCTATTGAAAATACCACAAATATTGTTTAATATGTTGATACATTAAAAGTTGAAAATGATTTACCGCCTCATAATGAAGTATCAAGAAAATTTCAAGAGCTGCAAGAAGAGAGGTGTAGGCTAGAATAAATAAGGATTAAGTAGCAAAAGGATAAAGAAGCTTAGACAAAAAATGATTTTTCATAGAGATAGGTTAAAAGAAGAGATTGCTAGACTAAAAAGGTCTTGTGAAAAAGAGTTCTTATCTGTACCCACTCCATCAACTTCCTTGCCATCAAGTACCATCAATCCTAATCCCAAAACTAGTAGCAGTACTAATAGTGTCCCCTTAGGGAATACTCACACCAATACATAGAGTAATCCTCCTACTACTAAAATAGTAGCAATATTTACCAATATAAGTGTTGCATCTAAGCCTATTGATAAGGGAACGAAACATGTGAATTCTACAAAAGGGGTAACTATAAATGAGAATTTTGTACCTCAAAATACTTCTACATCTACACAATTTGATCCAAGGGAATTTCAACTATTAGTGGAGGTTGATAGTTTAAAAAGGGAATTAGCAAGAATGGCACAATTAGCTGCCAAAGAAAATTTGCAAAGGAAAATAAATTTACTAAAAAATATAGTATGGACCTGGAGGTTCTTTAACTTCCATGAGTAATTCTAAAGACCCACCAATTTCATCTGCTACTAATACCTCTATAGTTTTTTCTCAACCTTCATCCCATATAGGTAAGAGTATCCCATATTCTAGCCCACAAGTTGACCCAAATGTTGTGAATCAAAATACTATTGGTCAACAAGGATGTTCTACAAGAAATACTCATACAAGAAGACCTTTGCAAATGGACATATATAGATAGCTAATTTTGATGGAATCCATGGATTTTCCAATCCTTCTCCAAATGAGGTTAGAAATGCTTTAAGATTTTTGGAAATAATGCTATATTAGATGAAGATCACCTGAGAAATTTTCTAAACTTGATGAATGATTTTGAGATTGAATATGAGGACATAGTCATGAAATTATTTATGCATTCTCTAACTAAGGAAGCCAAAGATTGGTACAAAGGTCTATCAGAGGAAAGCATTGGATCCTGGGAAGCGTTCAAAATATTTTTTAGAGAATAATATGGAGATCAAAATGATCCTAAGTTTATGATCAATGAATTCACTAGTATTGAAAAAGGTCAGAATAAATTAGTCTCTAATTTCAACACTAGGTTTGATAAGGCTATGTATAGAGTCCTTATAGAAATTAGATCACCTAAGAAAATGTGTCTAGTTCTGTATTGTAATGTATTTGACTCCAATATAGGGTACTTGTTGAGGGATAAGGATCCTCAAACCTTGAGAGATGCCTTTAAAATTTCTTTGCATATTGAGAGCAATAGAAGAGAATTGTTGTACATTTCACACACATGCCCCACTTGAATCGGGGACCCCCTCTTTAGTTTCACTTTTTACTGGGTTGATCCATGATCATTTTAATTTTTTCCTATTGATCAAAATGCCTTTGGATTCAAGAAGTCTCTATGATGCCTTAAGAACTTTCCAAGGTTTCATATAGTTTAAAGGAGTTGCACAAATTTGTTTGTGGGTTGTTGTCATGCAGAAGCCGGGCTTGTTTAGGTTGTTTGTGGAAATTCCATGGAAGGATGCTATTGCCCAACACCATCAAACATGGAATCCGCATGCCTAGAATCTTTATTTCAAAAGCTCACATCACCTTTGGCATCAACACATCAGGTTTCTGTAGCTAGGGTTTTTGGGTCACATTTTTTGAAAATTGGCATTTATGACGTGCATTTATTACCCAAAACTCTATAAATAGGCAATCATTCAATCTCATTTTTTCACCTTGGGATTTCATTGGAAAGTTAGAGGAGCTCATTTTTCTACTGCTATGATAATTAGTAAATATTTGGTGCGATATTCTCTCATTCACCCACACAACTATCAGGTTTGAAATTCCTTCTCATCCTTCACTTGGCTCATGTCCTTTGTTATTTAGGGTTTTTTGTGAACATTTTTTGAATCAAAATTTTGAAACCCTATCCCTAAACTCATTTTGTGGGACTATTGTGACAAAACATGAACTTGTTAAAACCTTGGCATTTATGCAGATTCAAAAATGTTGGATGTTGCTTCTAAAAAAGTTGTTTCCATGATATAAATCACAATGGTATCCTCTCCCATGACTCCCACATGGTTCATTTTCATGGGCTAAAAATCAAAAGATTTTCTAATTATGAAAATCCCAACGAGATTTTGAGTGTGGGAGACCACCTATGAGAGGCCAGCCCCCACAAGCCATTTAAAAAATGAAGAGTTTAACAAAATCCACAATGGAAACATCTCATTCAAAATACTTGCACTTGATTGAAACACTATGAAAGACCATTTTAAGGCATGAGCCATTGAATTTTTCCATGCATGATTTGATGAGTTCACATTCGAAGAAAATCCTAAGTGTTGAATGCATTGTGGAAATGTGAGTGCAAAATACTATTGGAAAAGGTCATTAACTTTAGGATGTTTTGACGATAAGATTTTAAACAACATCCAAATTAACAACATTGGCACTCACATTTTCTGTGAACCTTAGAATGAGCAATGAATGATAGTATTTTTCACTTGAATGCTTTCATGACCACCATTGAGCATGAAATAAACAAAGTTTCAAGTGTTTGAATGCATGTGGCTATCCCTTTATGGGAGGCCACATGCAGGTTGCCAAGGTCCACAAGCCGTTTATTACAAACTACCTTCAACCAACATTTGCATGACTGACTTCCACATGCTAACTTTCCATAAAGCCTAAAGTGATGAAAATCACAAGTTTGATTATTTGACATGGCTTTGATTTTATTTTCTCACATGCCAAATGAATTTATACCAAATTCACTAAGTGTTGAATTATTGTGAAAAATTTGGTGTGGGAT
The DNA here is from genome assembly GCA_007115665.2 of Sequoiadendron giganteum. NCBI lineage: Eukaryota > Viridiplantae > Streptophyta > Pinopsida > Cupressales > Cupressaceae > Sequoiadendron > Sequoiadendron giganteum. Next base: position 201,293,626 of record CM021109.1, on the reverse strand, counting down.
GTTGTTTGCGGATTGCGACTCCTACAAGCCATTTTTATGACATACACTTAATCAGAATCTGCATTGACAACTTTTGCATGAAAATTTTGTGCATAACTCAAAATGAAAACTTTTACAAGTGTGATGGTTCTAAATATCTTTGATTCACATTTACACATGCCTAAATTCCTTTGCACTGAAATGAATTAATGATTTGCTAATGTGGGAATCTCGGTGCAGGATTTCATTTGCAAAAATCCATTGCACTGATGCCACTATGAATGGCTTCCAAATTGATGACACCCATAATACTTTGGCCCACAAAATGATGAAACTCACAAAAAGATAGAAAATGTTAAAAATGGATGAATTTAATTATTTCTCTTGACATTTGATGCATTTAATGAAGTTTATGATGGTCTAATTGATATTTTTTGTCTTAATTCTTCAAGGTACTTATTATGTGTTCTTTGTGTAGGATTTATAGAAAAGGTTGAGAAGACTGATAAGACAGGAAAAAGAACTAGGGAAGCAAAGAACAAGAAGGAGAAGGTGAAAATGAAGTACGAATTTCATGGAGTGGAGTGTACCTAAAAGATCACAACATAATGGGATAAAGTAACAACCACTAACTTGGGGAAGATCAACATTGATGAATTTTGACATGTCTTGGTCCTGCCCAAGGATGAAAATGCATGGAAAATAAAGAAAAGTGGTATTGCATGAGCAACAAGTTTTCCCTCAGCTCTGATTAGTCCAAGAGAATAGTAACTATTGATGGTAGGGTATTGTCTTATCTAACACCCATGTCAATTAGATGAAATTTTGGGATTCCTTCATTTCATAAGATGGAGGACTGTGAGAAAGGGTATGCCAAAAATGTATGGAAGGAAAATCCTATGGCTTGTAATAAAAAATTAAATCAAATATGGATGCTTGATCCTCACCCTAGCACAAGTTAGTTGCCCCAAAATATTTATCAAAGAAACTTCATGGAGGAAGTCAATGATTTAGTAACACTCCTTAGCAAGGTAATGGAACTCCCAAACTCGTCCATCGTTGAAGATTAGATGTGGTACTTTGTAGAGAAAATCCTGACGAGAGATATAAGGTTTCATTGGGATAAAATGATAAGTGATAATATACATGCCTAGTTTTTCATAGTAATAAAGACTTATGAATTCTATATGACTTCCTATATTGTTTATCTCTTGGTAGAAAATTTTCCTTATAAGGGGCTAACATGCATTAGGGAGATCGAAAAAAGAAAAGAAGAAACCATTGTTTATGAATGTTACCCATAGTTGTAATATAGAAATTTCAAAAAGCACTATAGGTAGAAAAACAACGCCTTTATCATGCATATTATTTAAACACTAGCAAATGATTTCAAAAAAATTATCACATTGTGTAAAATAATTGGTAAAGAACTTTGGATAGTAGTTCATTCAGTTCCCCAAGTTCACCTACTTAAGAATTGAAGGTTTCTTGGGGTTCCTGTACCAATTGCCCAAATATCTGAGGGATAGGATAATACTGCTAGAACTTATAGGATGATTATAGGCTTCAAAACTATTGTTGCAATTAAAAAAAAATGTAGGAGTCCCTTATCCTATCATCTTTGGTCAAGGGCTATACTCGTGTCCTACTGCCCCTTTTGTAAATTATTTAGAGAAGAAGATTTCATAATATGATTTGGTTTTACACACTGAGCCAGGAAGCATAGAACCATGGGGGAAGTAGAAGAAGTAGGTTGGGAGACAACATGCTCATAAGGCTCATATTGAATATTTTTGGGTAAAATGTGAAGATGATCATGAGGTTTGTAAATGACTCTATATAAGAATGATGGTGAAATTTATAAAGACTCTTGATTTATTCATTATCTTGGACAAATTTGTAGAGGATGATAATTATCTTGATGAAAAGGCATTTACTGTTGTCGCTAAGGCTTCCCTACTAGTTATTGATTTCACAGAGGAAGAGGTAAAATATTTGGACATAATCATGCACCCAGTAATGCAATGTACCAAGAAGTAGTTAGATGATCAAGTGGCTCCATTGGATCAGCAAGGTGTTGAGCTTACATATGGAGAATGGGAAGAAGAAATCATTTTAGAGAGTGAAATTGAAAGTGAGTTCGAGGCTAGTTCATCAGGTGAAACACCAAAATCTCTACCATCCACTTGAGTAAGTAAGAGAAAAGAAGTGGCAAAGAGGTATCCAATAGAAAGAAAAAGGGTTTATACAAGGAAGATGATGAAAGGGTGAAGGCCACCAAAGAAGGAAAATAAGAAAAAACCTTTGTTCTTGAAATGAAAATAATAAGGAAACATCTCCTCTCAAGGAGGATCCAAAATTTCAATCACCTCCATCCACTGCACCACTTCCATCTACTTCAACTCCATCTTTGTTTCTCATATAATATCTACCTATTGTGGACATGTCAGTCCACCTCACCTCTACCACTCCAACCACCTTCATGATCATGGTTGATTCTTCCTCACCAACCTTGTCTTCCCAATCTTTCTCTTTTCTCTTAGCTTCGCAACCCATTTTCTGTAGGATTTGATAAATGCAAATCCACAACTCGCCAAGAACACCTGCATGCAAAATACCTAATGCTGAATGGAGACCAAAGAGACAGAAGCAAGGGTTTGGAAAATCTCAGCGGAGTGAGAGCATTAATTGTTATTTCCCAAAAAGAATGATTACAATAATTACAAAAGCGGCATATAAGGTGAGAAACCCTAAAGCCGAAGAAAGCTAGGTTTGTGCATTTAATAATTAATAAACATATTAATTATAATGCACCTACAAATGACAAGCTTAAGTAAATAGAATAATAGTTAGCATTTAATAATTAAACCAAAGTGATTTAATTATAAAGGCAAATGAACTATTACTCTAACACCCCCCCTTAAGCAAAGCTTAGGAGGAAGCAAACCTAGCACAGCTAAGAAAGCAGGAAAAAATGGGTCCCGGCAACAAGGCTAGATCAGGTACCTAACTACAAAGAAATCTCTGTAAAACGGGGAAATAGAGAAAACCCAGTGGGAAAAAAATCTACCCCAAAAAGAGATACAACAACATGCTGAAAAAAACATGAAGGAAGGAAGGCCTCAACAAGACCCCCCAAGGACAACTTCCGTCACCCCAATCATAGAACGCAACTGAAGATAGCGCGGAGATGCAAAAGGTTTGGTGAAGATGTCAGCAACCTGCACGTCAGTGGGGATGTACTCCAAAGAGAGAACACCATCCTGAATCTGCTGACGGATGAAATGCATATGAAGCTCAATGTGTTTAGTGCGCTGATGCTCCACCGGGTTGCGGGAAATGTGAATAGCACTCTGATTATCGCACCACAGAACAGTGGGACGATCAGGAGGAAACCCAAACTCAGTCATCAACTACCGAAGCCACAAAATCTCCTGACTAGCATGCACTGCCACTCTATACTCAGCCTCTGTAGATGAAAGTGCGCGAGCATTCTGCTTCTTGCACGACCATGTGATAGGACCAGAGCCAAGGCAAAAAACAAAGCCAGAAGTAGACTTCCGATCATCAACATCACCAGCCCAATCTGAGTCAGTGTAGCCAACAATGTGAGGAGCCCCTAATGTGTAATGAATGCCATACATAAGTGTGCCCTGAATGTATCTCAAAATGCGCTTGGTAGCTTGCCAATGACTCTCATGAGGCTCGTGTGAGAACCGAGAGACTAGACCAACTGCAAAGGAGAGATCAGGACGAGTGTGTGTCAGGTACAACAAATTGCCAACCAACTTCCGATACAATGTAGGATCCACTGAAGGTGAAGTGCAAGAGGTAGACAAAGTAACACCCGACTGAAAAGGTGTGGGAGCAGGCTTGCAATCAAGCATATCAAAGCGTTGAAGCATGTCAAGAGCATACTTCTGCTGGTAAACAAAGATCCCAGCAGGGGACTGAACAATCTGCAAACCCAGAAAGAAGTGTAATAGACCCAGGTCTGTCATCTCAAATTGCTCCATCAATGCATGCTGAACATCCTGAATCATAGAAGATGAGCTACCTGTGATGAGAAGATCATCAACATATAGCACAAGGATCAAAACCTCATCCTCAAGACGTTGAATGTAGACTGTTGGATCGGAATGACAGCGTGTAAATCCTGTAGAAAGCAGAAAGGAGTCAATCTTCTCATACCAAGCCCGAGGGGCCTGTTTGAGACCATACAAAGAACGCCGAAGTCTACAAACCAAGGAGGAATCCTGCACAAATCCCTGAGGCTGCTCCATGTAAATCTCCTCACTAAGATCACCGTGCAAGAAAGCACTCTTCACATCCATCTGATAAATGGGCCATCCCTGAGAAGCCGCGAGGGATAAGACAAGGCGAATAGAGTTCATCTTGGTGACAGGGGCAAATGTCTCAGTGTAATCAATACCCTCAACCTGTGAAAAACCCTTCGCAACAAGACGTGCCTTGTACTTATCAATAGAACCATCAGCAGCAAACTTAGTACGATACAACCACTTGCATCGCACTAACTTTCTTCCCTTAGGAAGAGAACAAAGATCCCAAGTATGATTCTTCATCAAAGAAGAATACTCCTCCTCCATAGCACTGTCCCACTCAGTATGTCCTGTCGCTGCCCCAAATGTCTGAGGATCACCACAAATAGCATGACTCAGAAGACTAGAACCCGCAATATGAGACCGGGTGCGACGGGAAGTGGAAGGGTCACCAGCCAGAGATCCTGCAGCATCAACTGTAACACGAGCCCATCTAGGCATCTGTGGAGGATCCTGTGGTGGAGGTAAATGGGGATCACTAAGATCATCATCCTCATCGTCCTGAAACAAAGTTGGAAGAGAGGAGGGAGTAGTGGTAAGTGAAGTAGACTCTGGAAGCGGGGTATCTACTGTAGGAAGGCGCTCATCAAACTGGACATCCCATCGAAACAGGACCTCTCTGGAATCAGGGTCAAACAACCTGTATGCCTTAACATCCTCGCAGTAGCCAACAAAAATGAGGTGTCGGCTCTTCCGCTCCATTGCTCTCCTCTGAGCGTCAGGCACAAATTCCCATGCTTCACTACCAAAAACTCGGAATGAAGATATATCAGGCTTGACATGAGACCAAGCCTCCTCAGGAGTCATATGTCGAACTGCCTTGTGAGGCATCCGATTCTAAATATAGTTGGCACAATTGACTGCCTCTGCCCAAAAAGATGAATCCATGGACCTGGACTGTATCATACAATTAGCCATCTCCCAAAGTGTTCTGTTCTTTCTCTCTGCCACACCATTCTACTGAGGGGTGTAGGGCACTGAAAACTGATGCTGAAGACCATGTTCAGAGCAAAAGTCCCTGAAAGTTTGGTTCACATACTCCCCCCCATTATCTGTGCGTATCCGGCGAATAGGAAGACCAGATTGCTTCTCCACAAATGTCTTAAAGACTCGAAATGAGTCAAAGACATCAGACTTGTACTTTAAAAAGTACACCCATGTGCGCCTGGAGAAGTCATCAATGAAAGTAAGCACATATCTAGCACCGGAAAAAGAAGGAGTAGGAAATGACATGAGGTCACTATGAATCAACTCCAATGGTGCCAAAGCACGAGTAGCTCATCCCTGAGGGAAAGGATCCCTATGTTGTTTGCCAAGAACACAACCCTGACAAACCCCATCAGTGCAAGTAATGTGTGGAAGCCCAAGAACAAGTGCCTGTGTGCTCATCTGCTAAAGATATCTGTAATTGACATGGCCCAAACGCTCATGCCAAAGTCTGCTCACTGAATCTGCATGTGCTATAAGACAGGAACCCATGCCAGCAGAAGACTCAAATCCATCAAATCTATATAGTCGGGATGCAGTGTCAACACTCCCAGTAGCCACAATCATATCAGAATCATGTAAGTCCCGAATAACCACATCATGTGGTGAGAACTCAACTGTCTTACCAGAGCCAGAGTGACAAATCTGATAGATAGACAGTAGGTTCGTCGAAATGTCAGGGACAAAGAGAACATCCTGAAGAGAACCCCCAACCAATGCAACAGAACTAGAACCCAAAACAGAAAGATGAGATGAGTTCCCAACAGCAATCTGTGAAGTAGCACAAGGAGCAAGTGAGGTGACCAATTGCTGAGTGTGAGTCATATGGTGAGAGGCACCAGAATCAAGAATCCAGGTGGGCCCAGAAGTCATAGCTCGTGCAGTAAGAGCATGACCTTTCCCTGTAGGGGAGGATGTGGACTAAGGAGATGAAATGTGATGCTCCTGCATGGCTTCCTCTAAAGCCTCCAAACGTTTCCAACACCGAGAAACAGGATGTCCTTCCTTTCCACAAAAGCTATAGGTTTCATCTGATTTCTTCTTAGTCTTGGAGGTAGACTCAGTAGACTTCGAAGAAGATTTACCCTTGGAAGGGTTAGCTGGAGGTTTTGAATCAGTTTTCTGTGCAGGTTTGGAGGAAGACTCATTGCCTGCGGAATCTTTCTTCAGTTTGCTTTTCTGTTTTGGTTTCCCCTGTGAAGACTGAGCAACCAATGCTTGGCTAGAAGAGCTAGAAGCATCCATCTGTTGGATCTTTGCCTGTTCCCGTGTCAACCGATCACAGAATGTCTCAAAAGAAGGCATGGTGTGTCTAGCACCCAAAGCATCCATGGTGGAGTAGAAAGTGGAAGAGAAGATCTGATATTGTCCTCGCAACTTTGAGAGTATCAAGAAGATACACTCGTCATCTGTCTTGGTTTTCCCACATCCCTGCAAAACTGAGCGTAGAGACTTGAACTTCATCAAGAAGTCCTCAATGGTGGGAAAGCCGGTAGGTGTCAAAGTAGTCAGCTCTGCATCAAGCTGTAGTGCCCGAAATTCATTGACAGTGCCAAACAAATCTGAAAACTTGCCCCAAATGGCCCTAGGAGTGGTCAAACCATCCAAGTGAAAGAGGAGACTGTCGGAAATGTTCAGTGCAATCAAGCCCATGGCTTCATCCATTTTATTCCTGTGCTGAAGAATCTCAAAAGGACGCTGTAGGACAGGTTGATGTTCATCTAGGCATGACCATAAGCCACGTGACATGAGTAGCCTGGTCATGTGTGCTTTCCAGGTGTGGTAATTGTGCGGTGTTAGCCGGGCCATAGAGGGGTCCGACATTGAGAGAAGAGAAAGACAGAAGTAGAAGGGTCGTTTTCTGAAAGTAAATGACAGAAAGCAAAAGTACCCCCCCACAATGTATGATTCTAACCCTCGTACAACAATTAAACAAATACTGGAAGTATAAAAAATGAGGAAAAAACCTGAACGCCAGATGTAGTGAGAGAGGAAAACAAAGCCTCTACTTTGACGCCAAAAAATAGTGCTCAAATGGCCAAATCAGCAAACAAAACCAGCATGATCACGTCCGGCTCGGAAACACCTTTCCAACAATATTTCGTTTTTCGAAAACGGACACCGTATGCCCAAGATACGGCCAAAAAACCACAGGTACCCCCAAAAAATGAGCTCTCTGGAAAAAACCAGTCAGGGGAAATAATTTGACGGCCGTATGGCTGTCACTGGACATCGACGGTGGCCAGTGGGCGGCGACACCGATAGAGGTGGCGATCGAGCGGAGTGGCAGTGGCGGCCGAGCGGCTGGGCGGCGGTGGCGGGCCCCGGTGGCAGCTCGGTGGCCGCAGGGTGGCGCGTAGGCCAGCGGCGGCACGGGCTGGCAGCACCCAAAATTTATTAAAAAAATGATTTTTTTAATATTTTTTTCGATTTTTGAGCCCGTACGGCCCTGGTAGGCCAAAAAAATTTTGCCTGAGGTCACTGTGGCCAAAATAGTCAAAGTTTATATGAATTTTGACTCTCCCGGACCTTCTGAATGCAATGGTGGAGTCTGTTTTTGCTCAAACAGCTCCAGAAAATAGTGCCTCCTTCAAAGTGACAGAAAAACCCCAGAGAAGCTATGGCTGTCGTCTTCGAATCTTGGCCTCAAACACCTTCAAACCAGGCAGCGGCAGGGAAGCTCTGATACCATGTAGGATTTGATAAATGCAAATCCACAGCTCGCTAAGAACACCTGCATGCAAAATACCTAATGCTGAATGGAGACCAAAGAGACAGAAGCAAGGGTTTGGAAAATCTCAGCGGAGTGAGAGCATTAATTGTTATTTCCCAAAAAGAATGATTACAATAATTACAAAAGCGGCATATAAGGTGAGAAACCCTAAAGCCGAAGAAAGCTAGGTTTGTGCATTTAATAATTAATAAACATATTAATTATAATGCACCTACAAATGACAAGCTTAAGTAAATAGAATAATAGTTAGCATTTAATAATTAAACCAAAGTGATTTAATTATAAAGGCAAATGAACTATTACTCTAACATTTTCTCCACCTTGCCACCTACTATTTCCACTATCCCTTTGGTACCAACTATGTTGCCTAACTCCTTTATTGCCTATTTGCAAAATATTTCATTGATTATCGAAGACTTTATTGTCTCCAGAAGCTAAATTTTTCATGACCAACTAATTTATGATCTACCAAATCCTCCTTCTCCTACTGATCCACCCAAGATGGAGTATACTGAGAATATATGGGAATATATGCAGAGGAAAGGTAAGGAGTAGCTTGAAGAAGCAATTTGTGCAATAGAAGAATTTGTGGGCTTTGACCATGAGGCTTATTATGAGCATGTTGATGAAGGTTTGTGGATTATTGACTTGGATGAAGTGTCCTCAGATGATGAAGAACAATGAACTATGAAAGAGGGAGAGTTGAGTGGTTTTGATAACTAGTTCAACATGGAGGACTCTAATGAAGAGCATGATAAGGATAAAAATGAAGAAGAGCTCCAAGGAACATATGAAGATAAGGATTAATGTGATAAATTTCACTTTTAAAAGAGAGAAGATGATATGAGAAAGGATGAAAAAGATAAAAATATTGATGAAAGAAAGGTTGAATCTGCTCAAGAAATACGAGTTGAGCATGATAAAGGGAAGGAAATAATACAAGAAGAGAATATTGAAGAAGAAAAGGAGGTTAAAGATTCTCCAAGGCACAAAGAAGAGGAGCCTTCAAAGGATCAAGATGATACAAAAAAGGTACATGAACTCAACACTACATCCTTTGATCAACAAAGAATTAAATTCTTTCGTGGTTGGAGTAGCAGCTTAAAAGTAAGGCTTCGATACTCTGAGACCCCAAGGCTCACCTAGAAGCTATCCTTACACGTACCCAGTTAAAACCCAAAGAAAATAAGAAGGAGAAGATAAAGTCACACATTACCACCGATGCATCAAGCTCCTTCATTTTACAGGTAGTAACTCTAGCGGCTAACAAAGATGTAGATACCATTCAAGCCCATGATTATAAGAAAACATCTATCAATATTTGTTCAGCTACTCGAGCTTTGAAAATTGATGAATTCTAGGGGTCCATCACCAATATTTTGAACTAGATGGATAAGGATCAAGCAACCAAGGTGGAACTAAAGGAGTAGGTAGCTGAATTAACAACCTTCATTCAACAATGGGATATGCCTACAGATGAAGCTCCAATAGAGTCACTAACACTTGCAATTCTATCAAAGGAGGAATTAGATAAAATGGAAAGAATGAGGACTTGGACCAGGTCTACCTCAGACTAGTTCAAAAAGGTAACAAACATGGGTAATAAGGCTATTCATCATGTCATTGATATGAATAATAATTTCTTGGTTTTGAAGGATGAGATTGGAAAGGAAATTGAGAACTGTAAATATTTCCTTGGCCTCTAGAATATCACGTGCTTGAAGTTGCGTTGCATCCAAAAATTTCCTATAGAATTTATAGAACAAGAGTTTTCTCTGCCCAAGGATCAACATGATCTACCTGAGGCTTGGTTATCCGCCTTTGATTTTAGAAGATAAGTTCTTGAGAAATATTTTTCGGGCTTGCAGTCCATCAACTCAAAGGTTATTAAAAACCTATTCGAATCTGATGAAATTTTTGAGTTACTAACTAGAGCATAAATACCTACTCAGAAGTTGGATTGTAGACCTCTAAGGTGGGCATTTTAGAAGAAGATGCAAGAAGTAATCACTAACATTCTACCTAGGAGTTGCTTGTATTTTGAAGTCCATGCCTTCACCCATGTTGAATGATTAATTCAGATAAGAAGCCAATGCATGGAGCAACATGCAATGTTGATAGATGAGTTCATGTTCATTGACTTCAAAATCAGCAAGTTTAATTTCCCATCTCACTCAAAGCTTATAGATATTGTGAATAAATTCATCGAATATGCTATTTTACAAAAATAAACTAGAAATATCTTAATGGAAGATTTTTTTTTGTAATTTCCTGCTAAAAGACAAAATAGTTGCCTCAAAGTGCATGCCATATTATTTATGATATTTCTTTAATATAAAATAGGACAAGGCATATTGCACATTCTCCTAGGTTCACATGTGAACCAATTTTATATTAAAAAATATTATACTTGCATTTAATGTGATGTAAACCCTAAGTATTAGTAGATTTGGGCCCTTAGAAGTAAATCAATCTTGGCCATTGGTTTGGATTGTGAAAAAATATAAATAGAGGCTTCCTCTCATTTCAAAAGAGATATGAATTATTGTATGAAGGTATTTTGAAGCAATATAAAGGAAGGCATTGAAGTTGGGTGAATTACTTGTGTGTGCTCTAAATGTATGCATGATTCCATCTCATTTTATCTACAGTTCAATTTATTTATAGTTTAGTTTTCTTTTCAGCTTTATTAGTTCATGATCATTTTTAATGGTGATAATGTGTTAAGGTATCTGATGCACTTCCAGCTCATGCTTTCGGTGATGGTAAATTAATATGTAAAGATAGTTTGTGCTCATTATTTTAATGCACTCAAGTTTAAGTTTTTATGTTCATGTTTTAATTTCATAGTCTAAAAATCTGAAGACAACCTTGGGAGATTGCACTGGTTTTGTGATACTGTAGAATCTTTCTGGTTAAATAAAATTTAGTTTTGGGAGTTTGTATACCTTAATGCCTATCATTTTTATTGTTTTACTTAGTCTTTAGAATTAGAAATCCTCTTTCAACCCTTACATATTTTATTATTTCTTTGAGAACTTGAGTTAGCTTTAGGATTCCAACATCACCATATTGTTCAATTTGATGATTAAAGTGAATTTCAGACTACTATTCAAACATTACAGGAAAAGTTACACCATTATTCAAAATATTGAAACCTTCATTATAGATCTACCTATTCCAAACTTGTAAACTATAAATTCCCATTGTGTTACCAACAAAACACATCATCATTGAGTTGTTTTTTGCATTTTCAAGACTTGACACTAGAGACCTTCGAGTTGTTTTTTGGAGTTCGACTGCTGATAATTAACTTTTTAGAGAGAGAGTAATTGTAATTTATCTATGTTGTGCTATGCTAAAACAAACATCAATAGAATTGGCACTAGAAAGAGGGTCATGAACAAATTTGGATTGAATTGGGTCATTCTCTCCAGAAAAAGTTACAGAGTAACCAAATCTACACTAAACAAAGGAGAGTTCTAGGAACTAAAGACCCCTACCAGGGCTAGGAGGGCCAAGAAAGGGGAGGTTCCATCATCAAAACCACCTACCCAACCTCCACCTCCTTCATCCACACCACCTACTTCTTCATTTTCACTTTGCATTCATACTCAAATTGCCATACTCGAGCCACACATTATTGTAACTTAGGCATTACCAACAACCCCACCTCCACCAATGTCTTGGTTGGAAAACAACCCATATCCCTTGTCATTTAATGACTATCATGAAATGCCCAAAAATATTAAAAACTTATACTCTAAATTTCATACCGATGATCCTCACAGGATAGTTGAAGAACATATCAAGATTTTCCAAACTACCCTCAAGGATAGACAAATTGAGCATGAAGATGTTGGTTGCAGAATTTTTATGTATTCACTGGGTGGAGAGGAATTCTACTGGTATATTCACTTATCTACTAGATCAATCACTACATGGAATCTCATGAAAAGTAATTTTTTATAGAAATTTTAAATCCCTATCAACCCTACTAATTTGTATCAACAATTTATGTCTGTAAGAAGGGAAGTCAATGATCCAATCAGTTCCTTTAACAATAGGTTTCACAGGGCTTACACCAGATTGCAACCTTCTTATGTAGTTGATGATGCCTCAACTAGGGTAGTCTACTATGTGTCTTTAGATAGCCTTACTTCAACATTGGTCAAAAGGATGCATATGTTGAGGTAGTCAAAGCAAGCATAGACTTAGGACAATACTTAGTAGGATCGCTACCTTCATTAGGACCCATTGCCAATCCAGGACAAGTTCTTGGGTTGAATCAAGCTTTAGCAAATCAAACACCCCTAATGAACTAGAGTCTCATAGCTACCAATAGTGCCTCATCCAAGTCCACCATTCAATAAAGTCTCACCAATACCAAGTTATCTACAAAATTCTAATCAACCAACATATTTTTAACAATATAATATACCCTCATTCTTGCAAATTCTGAAATTCCTGCCACTCAGTAGAATTCTTCTACAACACACCCCATCTTTCTTCAAAATTTTGTTTCAATACAAAATACAACAGAGAAGGAGAGGATTGATGAATTGGTTGAACAAGTGAATAATTTAACCATTGAAGTTACCTACTTAAGGAATCATAAAAATAAATTGTAGGCTTCACAGAGGAGCATTGAAGCTAGTTACAACTGAGACATCCATGATTCGGGACAAGTATTAGGGTAGATTATGAATGAGGTCAGAATTTAGGACAAAATTTTGAAAGGAGGCAGCCCTGAAGGAAAGTTCAAACATGGAATACAAGACCTAGCAATGGAGGGGTGCCAAAACCACTTGATATACCCAACAATTCAGACAACTCATGAAGTGGAGTATACTTAGTTGAGGCAACATTGTCAAGTTGGTGTAGAATTCATTAGACAAGCAAACATTCAGAACTTGATTGCCCAAAATTCTAGAGTGCTACTAGAATCTTTCAAATGGAAGTGCAGAATGCTAATAATGGTTTGATTGGATGAGAGATTGTAACTTTAGAGTCATATGATTAAGTCTTGGTGGTGAATCAAGCACCTTTTTGACAAGGTGAAGAGAATGAACCCAAAAAGGAGTTTGCAGAAAAGGATGACAAAACTAATGATGTATGAATTGAAGAAAATTTATCTTAGATGTTTGATTCAGTTGACAATATTCTGAGAGACAAAGAAGAAAAAAAAGAAGAAGAATTCCATATGTTCCATCATCACTCAATGCCATATAATCTAAAAAATAGTTAGGAAGGTGTCCCATTCACCACTTCGATACCACCAAATAACTTCAACATACCTTCAGATCCAAATATGAGAAAAAATCCCTCCTATCCCAAGGTTCCAACCCAATACTTCACTAGGAATGGGATATATGCATTCACCGAAGGAAGACAATCTAATCTTACTAAGGGTAGTCAATTTGAAGTTGATTTCAAACAAATGGGAGAGTATGTTGTAGAAGAAATGAAAAAGGTGAAAGTTGGTATGTCCGCTTTTGAATTTTTAAGGGTGGTCACCATTCGAAATGCATTATTCAAATCATTGAATGGGACTACATCTTTAGAACCATCCCAAGATGCAACAATGAATAAGGTTACATTCGACACCTTCAAGAATGAATTGGCGATCAAAGAGATTGTAGGGAAGAAGTAGGATTAACAACTAGCTAAGGATCAAGGAAAACAATAATCTATAGAAAAAATTCAAGCATAGGAAAAAGATAAAGTTAAAGAGAAGGATAAATATCAAGTAGCCCAATATGACACTCCCATGAGTTTATTTCAAGGAATACTTGAAATGCCTCCCTTCTTGCTGACCATCTATTTGTTTGGTAAGAACTTGCATAATTGTTTATTAGATTTTGGAGCTTCAAAAAATGTCATACCTTTCACTATATGCAAATCCATGGGCATCACTCCCACACCATCTAAGTGAAAAATAACTCAATTGGACAAGACAAAGGTAATTGTGGTTGGGGAACTAAACAAAATTCCAATGCAATTTTCATAAGATCCAAGGTTGCAATAGGTCATTAACATTCAAGTAGCAGAAATTCATGACACATATGAAATTATTTTAGGGAGTTACTTCACTAGATCCCTTAATGGTTATACTTCCACTAATAATTTTCATATGTGGCTGCCTTGGAAGGGATTTTCGAACTAGATCTATATTGAATGTGAGCCAAGGATGAGGTTCATGATCACTGAATACAACAACAACAAAAATGAGGTGTTGTTATTAAAGACAAAACTAGGGAAATTGTGTTCTAGTTGTAAATGCAAATGAAGGAGTAGAAGAAATTATAATGTTTCATCATGCACCCAAAGACTTGAACCAACTTCCTAGCAACACTAAAGTGACAGTTGAATTTGATGAAGATCTACCAGTTGATGGTAATATCGAGCTGTTTGAAAGTTTCCAAGAGTTTATGAAGAAGTGTGTGCAAGACCAAATTATTCTTGGAGAAAAATATGGATTTCAAGGAGTTATTACTACCTAGCTAGTTTAGGATACATGAGACATCTTACTATGAGTTTGAGTGTTACCTCTACCAAATTACGGTGGATAAAATTAGAAGGTAGATCAGCCCAATGGTAGCTCATATAGAAGGATAGAAAAATCAAGATTTGTCTGAGTCCAAACAACAAGATAACCTAAAAGGTGATCCATCACCAAGAAATGAAGTGTGCTCTACCAATTCAAAGAGTACACATCCTACCAGGTTCTAGAATTTGTGCTTCAATGGATCCAAGTCCAAGAAAGGAGTGGGAGCTAGTTTTGAACTAATTAGTCCATTCGGTAAGACCTTTTTCATAGCACACAAATTATCATTTTAATTTACAAATAATGTATTAGAATACAAAGCTTTAGTGCATGGATTATTGATAGCATTACAAAAAAAAACCAAATCATTGCAGGTATTTAGAGATTCAGAATTAGTATTTAAGAAAGTTAGAAAACAATACTCATGTCATGATAGAAGACTAACCAACTCTAGAAATTGGGTATGGGACTTAATAGAAGGGTTTGATACATTCAATATTCAACTAACTCCCTGGGGTAAAAATTAGACCGATGATGCATTAGCACAAGCAACCAACAACTTGTAACCTTTGTCACCTTTTGGTATGAATAAGTTCATCATGGAACTCACCCCTACCCTATTCATGCTAGACAATATGACTAACTTCCAAGTGTTTGAATATGATAAACATATCTTGTATTTCGTTACCATCTTGGATGTTTTCACCTCTCAAATTATAGATGAAGTGGAACCAAAAGAGGCAGAGCTTGACATGGAGGGAGTTATCAACCTAAAGATGAATACAATACCTAGAGGCATGGTAAATTTAGAAATAATATTTTATTTCAACCATATAAGGGATCAAAATCAGCAGAATAGGAAGGAATTCATAGACAATCAATGTGATACACATAATATGGGAACCAATGAAGATGTAAAGAATGTGTTCATTGGTAAAGTTTATACTTAAGAAAAAAAGAAAGGGATTATTGATGTGATACACATATGACATGATATCATAGCTTGTGGTTATGAGGACCTCAAAAAATATGACACATTGATCATCACACACACGATCCCACTTAAGCCAAATGCGAGGCCTTTTAGGCAATAAAAATGACCCATAAATGAATTGTTGGAACTTGTTACTCTTAAAGAAGTAAAGAAATTACTATCTACATGCATCATACTCCTATTCAGACACTCTACATGGGTGGAAAACCTGGATCCAATCTAGAAAAACAATGGTGAAATTTGGTTGTGTGTGGATTTCAAATATTCAAATCATGCTTCAGAGGAAAACTACCTAGTGACATCATTAGATGAGGTATTATAGATTATAAAAAGTTCACAGATGATGTATTTCCTCTATGGGTACTTGAGCTACAACCAAGTGATGGTTCAGTATGAAGATAGATACAAGACAACTTTCACCACAAAATTGAGAACCTTCACATAAAGGATAATGCCCTTTGGTTTGGTCAATGCAAGAACAATGTGCCAATGTGCTATGGAAATTACATTCAAATATCTGATTGGAAAGTGCATTATCATTTATATGGATGATTTGACGGTGTTATCAAAGAAATGAGGTGACCATGTCTTAGACCTGTGCAAGGTGTTTCAAAAATGTAGGGAGTTTGGTATCTTATTGAATCTGAAGAAATGTATTTTTAGAGTGATAGAGGGGAAACTTCTTGGGAACATTATCTTAGAAAATGGAATATCCATAGATCCCAAGTGCATTCAAGCCATCCTAAAATTCCAACTTCCTAGAAGCAAAAAGGAGATGAAGTCATTCTTGAGGAAGATTAATTTTGTCCAAGAATTTATCACAAGGTTTTCTAAAATTATAAAATCATTAAATGCAATTTTTAAGCAAGATGAAAAAGTAGAATGGACACCTAAGAAAAGGTAGGATTTCGTACAAATAAAAAAGTCAATTATTGAGGAAACAATCTTTGTTAGCCCTTACTATTCAAAGTCATTTTACATATACTCTTTTTCCTCTGATCATTTGTGCACAAGTATCCTAACTCAAAAGTATGATAAATGATATGAACAGCCTATTGAATTCATGATTACTCCATTGAAAGATGTTGAGTTGCATTATCCTAGTATAGAGAAATAGGCTTATGCTTTGGTTCATGGTGTCAAGAAATTTAGACATTACATCCTAAGAAATAAGGTATTTGCTATTATTTTGGACCTATTAGTAAATATCTTGTTGATGCAAAATGAGCTTGGAGAAAGGTTTGCGAATTTGGTTAAAATTATATAGGAACATGATATGGAGAGACAACCAATGAATTTGGTTCAGTGACAAGATCTCACATGTGCTATGGCTGAAATTGATCCAAGACTCACTACTCAAAAATATAATCTCAAGGATGTTTCTCCTAATGAATGGTATGATGACATTGTGCATTATTTTTTAAAGAATGAATATCCACTAGACTTGCAAGGGGTGTGAAGATGAGCCCTAAAAATTAAGAGAAACAATTATATGTTGAAAGGTGCCATATTGTACAAGAAGAATCATGAAGGAATCTATCTTCGATGCCTTGGAAAGGAGGAGGCTGCTATAGTACTAAAGGAGTTCCATGAATTATTTGGAATGAGACATGGATTAGGCCCCTCAATTTCTAATCAAATCCTATGAGCTAGGTACTACTAGCCCACATTATTCAGAGATACTCACAAACAGATCAGGGCTTTCCATATTTGTAAAATTGCTATCACCAAGGAAAAGCATGTTACTGTCCCATTACAACCAGTCACTAAGGTAAGACCATTTCTACAATAGGGACTGGACTTCATTGATCCAATCAACCCACCATCCTTTGTGGGACATAGGTACATCCTAACCACTATTGATTATTTCACTAGGTGGACAAAAGATATCTCTTACAAATAGTGCACAACAAAAGTGGTAATTAATTTTTAGGAAGAATATATTATTAATCATTTTGGCTATCCATTTTCTTTAGTATGTGATAACGGTCCTGTCTTTGCCTCTTTGAAATTATTAGGGTGTGATTTTGACTATGGTATTATTTTGAAATTTTCTTCAAACTACTATCCCCAGGGCAACACACTAGTTGAGTTGAGCAATAAGAATCTGTTGATGGTCATTCGTAAATTGTTCAACAAAAATCCAAAGGATTGGAAATACCCAATTATGGTTTGCTCTATGGGAAGACCTTACTAGATAGAAAGTGGCCTTAGTGATTTCCCCCTACTACTTGGTTTATGTTCTAGAACCCCTTTTCCCTATTCACCTAAAAATCCCTATGCTGTAATTTATTAATGAATACTATAATGAGGGAGAATGTATTGATGCCTGTCTTATTGAGATGTTTTGCTTAGAAGAAAAATGAGATGAAGCCATAAAAAAATTTGCTAAATATCTAGGCATAATTAAGCATAGGTTTGATTATAGATCCAAATTCAAGGCCTTGATAATTTCTTACCTATTGTTATATTGGGACAAGGCCCATGAAAAGATAGGAGAACATGGAAAATTTGACAAGCTTTGGATTGCACCCTTTCAAATCTCTAATATCCTAGGAGATAATTCCTTTTTATTGAAAACCCTCACAAGAGAGGATGTCCCATCACCGGTCAATGGGAAGTACATCAAGCATTATTTCCTTTCTTGAGTTGTCACAAATCATCTTTGTACATAGTTAGATTAGGTGGTTTGCTGTAGGATTAGGTTATTTTAGGTTAGTTTGCTTTCGTTTTTCTTTTTTCTAACTTCTTCTTCATTGTGGGTGTTTCTTGAGCTCAATGTAGTATCAGTGCATTATACATGTGAAGGGATGATTTTGCTACACATTCATTTTTTGTTACTTGAATAATAATTCATAAGTTTTCTATAATTTTTTTCTCACTTCAATGATCAGGTTTCATTAGTTAAATTCTTGCTTGATCTAGAAAGGAATTCCTTTTTGAATCCATTTCACATTTATCTTGGTGTTCACAAAATAAACATATTTAATACTCCCCACTATTGAACAAGACAACTGAGAGGGGGGTGAATCAATTGTAGTAAATTTTAACCTTTCAAAACTTCCACTAGAGATTAGATCAATTATCATTCACAATTCCTTTACTCTACTAATGTAATTAATTATTAAGTGCAAAAGTAGAAACTAAAAAACATCACACACAATAACACCAGATTTATGTGGAAAACCCAATAAGGGAAAAACCACGATGAGGACTAACTCATTATATAGAGAATATCAAAATTGGATACAAAGGCTCACTACCAAAACAAGACTTACTATCCAGAACAGGACTCACTGTCCAACAAGGGTTAACCACCTGAAGGGCTCACTACCACAAAATTACAAAGAAGATAGAATAGATTTATTATATAGAGAAAACAATCTCAATGTAAAAGATATTTCCACTACAATTCACTCACACACTTGCATACATGCTTGAATGATAGAGTACACCTTCAACTCACTACCTCTAGAAACTCACAATTAGATTTCACATTGATCCATTCAAACTCGCATTACATACACACTATTTCACATCTATTTCGCATCTATCTTGCTTGCATTCCTTCACTTTCACAAACATCTCAACTTATATTTATACTATCTTCAACTTTGAAACCCATCCAAAGTTGGCCACACACTACTTGCATTTACAAATTTAAATTAGGTTGGTGCCAAAACATTCTACGATGGAATTAGAATGAGGGTGACCCAAAAAAACATCTAATGAGGACCTCAATAAGTCCCAACATGCTTCAACACACTTCCATGAACTTCATAAGTAGTGTTAAATGCAAGGTCAGCCAATACACATGCAAAAAACAAAACAATTAAGCACACACAACCTTAAGATGATCCAATATTTTCAAATAATAAAATTAACTTGAACATGACCTCATAAACTTATCCTAAGAACCACAAGTCATAAAGCTCAAACAATAAAAAATCTGGAGCAACTACATTTCTCTTGGACCTCAGCTAGATACACTAAAAATCACGGTTCATAATTGGTGAACATAAATCGCACTATACAATGATATAAAAACCCAAAATCTAGATATAGTACCTTCCAATAATCATGAAAAATACCTCAAATCCTCACAAGCATAGCCAAAATTCTTAAATAAAAACTCAAAGAAAACATTGAATACCTACAACCTTTCTTTATTACAGTTTTCTATATATCCTTGACATATAGAACCAATAACCATCATACATGAAATAAATGACAACAACAACCATTTGTCCAGTTTACATCAATGAAAACACCTTCATACTTACAAAAATCTCCCCCTTTTTCATTGATGGGAACACATGATGTGAAAAACCATCAAAGACAACACAACAAATCTGAACACACTTTCTCATGACTTTACTTTCCACCATTAGAACATAATCTTTTTCATATGATACTCTCTCCCCCTTTGACATCAATGGAAAAGGCTAAAGAAACTTAACATGGATTTCCCCTTTGACATAAAGAAAAATACCAGTATTGAATAATCTTTCAATGACAACATGAGATACTACCTACTCCCCCTAAGAGGTAGCCACCAAGCATCAATCCAGAAGAAAGATAGACCCATAGATCCATCAGAATGATGCATCTCCATATGCATCTAGTTCAAGAAAGGAGGGCAAATAATCCCTAACTTCTCCCAAAGATACTCAAAATTATCTTTAGGAAGAGCCTTGGTAAATATGTCAACAATCTGATCCTTTGTAGGTGCATACTCAAGCTTTACCTCATTCCCCACAACCTTCTATCTCAAAAAGTGATACCTTATTGATATATGCTTTATCCTTGAGTGCCTAACTGGATTCTTTGAAATGTTAATTACACTTGTATTATCACAAAAGGTAGAAATGGGATCATCATACATTACTTTGATATCTTTCAATGTCTGTCTCATCCACAAAACTTGTGTACAAAAAGATGCCATAGCAATATACTCAACCTCTGCAGTGGATAAGGAAATTGAATCTTGCTTTTTACTCAACCATGATACCAATCTGTAACCAAGAAAGAATACACCACCACTTGTACTTTTTCTTTCACCAACACAACCTACCCAATCTACATCTATACAAGCACTTAGTGGAAAATTAGTATTTCTAGGATACCACAAGCCATAATTTGGAGTGATATTCAAGTATCTGAATATCATGTTAATAACAACAACATGTGTTTCTTTAGGGTCTTCTTGAAATCTAGCCACAAGAAAAACTGCATGCATGATATCTAGTCTAATAGTAGTTAAATATAATAGTCCTCCAATCATAGATCTGTATTTTCTCTGATCAACCATAGGTGAGTAATCATCTTTACTCAATTTGCAACCAGTCACCATAGGAGTGCATACTGGTTTGGAACCATCCATCCCAAACTTCTTCAACATTTCTCTTCCATACTTTGACTATGAAATAAAAATCCCTTTTTCCTAGTTTGATAGATTTGTAGCCCAACAAAGAAACTAATTTCACCAAACATAGACATATCAAGTTATTTTTGCATCTCTTCAACAATCATCTTGTACATTGTTTCATTTCCTCAAAAGATAATATCATCAACATATACAACCACTATCAAGAGTTTTTCATTTTCAATTTCGAAGTACAAATTACTGTCTCTCGTACCTTTATTGAAACCTTCCTAAATCAAATATTTGTCTAACCTTTCCTACCAAGCTCTACGAGCTTGCTTCAATCCATATAAGGCCTTATTTAATCTGCAAACCATATCTAATTGATTTGACAATAGAAATATCTCTAGTTGTTCAATGTAGAACTCTTCTTCTAACTCACCATTCATAAATTTAGACTTAACATCCATCTAATAAAATTTTAAATCTGTATGAGTAGAAAATGCTAAAAAAATTCTGACAGCTTCCATTCTTTCCATTGGAGAAAAGGTCTCTTTAAAATCTAAACCTTCTACTCGTCAATAGTGTTGATGATCAATATAACACATCGACGTTAAAAAAAAATATTTCTACTCTATTTCTCCTGAAAAAAATAAATAACCTATAGCCACCTATCTTCCAAGGTCTCTATAGTTGGTTCTCAACTGTCCTGATGTCATTCAATGGCCTATGCAATTGTAATGTTTAAGGGGCTTGCTGGTAAAGGTTACAAACTACATAATACAAATTAATCTAATGTTTGGGGGGTGTAAATAAATATCAAAAGATAGAACAAAGCTTAGGAAAACAAACATAAATATAAATTCCTTTTAATTTAGACACATAACTTCATAATGAGCATTTTGTTTAACCAATTAAAACCATAGAATGATACAATTCATAGAATATTTTGCACCATTGCATTTATTCACGGTGCTAATTCAAGACATACAATCATTCATAATCACTAAACTTTTGAAATTGAAGTAGAACACATCACCAACTAACTACTAAAATTCATAGATCAATAAACACAAAGAAATACCATTCACAAATAACTCAATGAAATAGTCTCATATTCAAAATCTTCTACTAATTTTCATCAAATAAGAGACATTTATGTGCAACATTCACTGGAATACAAATAACCATTGTTCATCAACATTACCATTAAAATATATTCTAGAATGACATAAAACTTGTATTGAAAACCTATAAAAATGTATAAGTATCTTGGTATAAAACTGTAAAGCTTCTAAAAATTATAAAAATATCCTAGATCTCTCTTTAGGTGGCTAATCCTTGCTTCAATCAGCCGACCTTTACAATATGGAGAGAAATTCTACATATAGGCAACTTTGCACTAATTCCTCTGATAGAAAAAAAAAAGATCCACAAATCATGGAGCAACTAGGGAAATGTTAGATGTCTTTCCATCATGATCTTCAGTTACTGATTGATGGCCTCTTATCAAAATCTATTCTCAAAAGGGGAAATGTAGAACTACTGGGATCTCCAATTGAACTCATGTCATGATCCTATAAAATAGGAAAGGGAGTTGTCTAGCTAGCCATGCATTTTTTATGCTCATTTGGAAAGGGGAACATGTCACTTCCACTTTGCATTTTCTTCTCAGGTATGTACTCATCATAATTGGCAAAAATTTGTTGGAGCACATTCATCTTTGGTCCATCCACCCAACTGTCTTCAAAAATTTTTCTTTTCAATTCAGCAGAGGAAAACTGTTGCATATCTCCAAGTTTAATAAGTTCCCTTCTAGCAACCTTTATCTCCTCCTTGATATCCATGAGTCCATCAATCAATAGGTCATCACCATCATCCCCTTTTTCCATTGCCTCCTCAAATCTACTATTCCATATTTCCTTGAGTTTATCAAGGAGGCCATCTTTCACAAGGATATCTTCATTAACAACTATAGCAATACTTTCTCCCAACTCCCCAACTTGCTCATGCAAATCCTTTCCAGCTTGTTGCACCTCATTTTCATTCCCATAAAGGAATGAGGACTGAAACCTAATAATGTTGATGGTTTTTCAACGAATTCTGTATTATCTTCCTCAAGGATGGACTATTCCAAAATTTTTTATCTTGGCAACTTATTGATGTCCTTCAATTTCCTTGCATGTTATGTATATTCCTCCTCTTTTTTCCCAAGAGTCTCTACATGTGAATCCATTTTACTAACCAATTCCAATGCACCTTCATGAGCTTTACAAACTTCAAAAAGAAAATCCTCCACTTCTTGATTTAACCTACCAATCCATCTATCCATCATCCCTACTTTGTTTCTCATTTTAATGAGGTTATAAACCTCTTTCTTACTTAACAAAATAGGTGTCTTAGGGGCAGAAGATTGTGAAAAAATAGGATAAGACACATCCTTTAGGAACTTATGCAATTTTTCCAACTGGAATTTGAGTTCATCCTTTCTTTGTTTGTACTTCATCATCCTTGAATTAGTAGATGATGCTACAATATCAATAAGTTTCATTTGTTGGTTCCTTATAGGTTTCCTCAAATTCATAGTTCCCAATTGATCATCACTCAATTACATTTCCTATTCATCTTTATCAACCATTGGAATAACACATTCAACTACAATCTCCCCAGCATTTTCCAACTTAGTAGAATGGAGGACTCTATCCCTTTTCTTGGGCCTCTCCTTCTCAATTTATTTCATGATATCATCCCAGTTAAGGGGTTGGGGCTATACTATCTACTTTCTTTCCAAATTAAGCTTCAACCATGTTGGGGAAGCAGGATGAGTTATCACCTATGTTGAAGAAGATGTGACAGGAGAGAGGGGTTTCCAAAGTGCTACCTTAGGTTGAGAATCAACCTCTTGTTGCTTCTCCTTTTCTGCCTTTTCTCTAGCCAGCTTGTCAGCTTCAACTTCCTCCTTTCTTTCTTGTTCTTTCTTAACCTCTTTCTCCTCTTCCAATATCCTTTCCTCCAACATCCAATCTCTTTGATTTTCTAAATCCTTAACCCTCTACCACATTTTGGTTGTTTCTTGTTCAATTTTAGCTTTCTCTTTTGATTCCTTTTCCTTTAGTAGGAGATCCTCTTATTATTTCTTTCTCTAAGCCTCCTCTACAGCTTTGGCCTTGGCCTCAAGATCTTCCTTTTCTTTCTTCTTTCGGGCCTTTTCCTCCTCTTGATCATAGATCTTTTGCAATAGATCCAACCTCCTTTTCAGCATTAGCTTTCCATTTTATCTCTTTCTATTGTTGTAGGAGGTCCTCTTTTTCTTTATGTTGCCTTGCCAACTCTTCTATCTTTTCTATAGCTTATAATTCCTGTTGCTTGGAAAGAATATCAGCTTTAGCCTTGGCCTCCAACTCTTTAATATCCTTATAAGTTTTAGTCACAAGAGGCTCATCATCTGATTGACTAGACTCAAAATCAATATTTATATCATGAATCTCAATTTCCTTTTCTTTTCCTCCAAGGGTTTCAACTTTCTCATGGAGACTACCTACAAGTAATTCTTTAACAGATTCTTGAGTGAGGAAAGGTTGAGAAGAAGATCCTTCTCTAGCTATTGTAGTCTTCATGCTTTGGGATTCATGGGTTTCTTGAGCAGGAACTTCTGGATCAAAATCCCCTCTAGAGGTCAGAAGATAATATTCCAACTGCTCCTTAGGGGCTGCCCTCCTCTTGGTTCTTTTATAACCCTTGGTAGCTCCTACTTTCCTCTTCTTTGAGGATTGATCTTTTGGTTCCTTTATCCTCATTATCACCCATTGGATACTTCTATCCATGACCGTTCTAGAATTTTCTTAACATTTTTGAATTCCTCTTCATCCCAATTTATTGGGTCTAAACTTTTAGTGCCTATCTTCCCTGCTTCATACTTGGGGTCCAAAATTACACCATCATCTGACAATATATCAGGAATATATTCCTTTACCCCATACTCAATCATCTGTGGGATGGTTAGCCTTTCATAGTTCCTTCTCCTTACATCATAGTTGTCTTGAAAATCTATCCAAAAATATTCTAAAAATTTATAATGTTAATAAAAAATAATGGGATTTAGGCCATTTATCTTGTGCTCCGGATCAAAATGTTTTTCAGCTGTATACAATCCCAACTTCAAATAAGTCAATTCTTTACATACTACCTTTACAGCCAAATTGTGAAGGCAGTAGTATTCTCCCAACTTCATGGTAAATTTATGACATATGGGCTTGTGTTTATTAGCAAACTTTATGTTAACTC
The DNA here is from genome assembly GCA_007115665.2 of Sequoiadendron giganteum. Classification (NCBI taxonomy): domain Eukaryota; kingdom Viridiplantae; phylum Streptophyta; class Pinopsida; order Cupressales; family Cupressaceae; genus Sequoiadendron; species Sequoiadendron giganteum. The sequence continues at coordinate 201,268,396 of CM021109.1, read as the reverse complement.
CTATAGTTTGATATATGGGTTCCATAAGAATAATCCTATTACTGCAACACCTTGGTAGTCAATGAGGATTTCCATCAAAATCTACCAACCTAAAGTAAGAAAACTTAGGGTATTGGATATACAATTGTCTCCATTCAAAAATAAGGGCCATAGTTTCCCTTCTCATCCTATAACCAACATCTTATGTCAATCAGTTAATAATAACATAAAGGAATGCATCGTTGACCCTCCTATAATGTAATTTTGATGTTTGTAGTGTCAATTGATCATAATGATCCCATGCCTTCTTCTATCTAGGAGCTTCTCCCAATATTCCCACTACATTTAATCTAGGGAATATAACCATCCTTGTAGCTACATATACAACATAAGAGGTCATAAACAAGTTCTTCATTTACCCCACCTTGAGCATCTAATTGTGCAAATTATCTGAAAAAATCATTCCCCAATCAAATTGTTGCCTACCATCAAAAATGGTTTCAATGAATGGGAACATACATTCCTTAAACCATGCAAATTACTTCTTTCCAAACACCCTGGTTTGAACATCATGATCAAATCATAAATTTCTTTCTTGAAATCTTCCCTCTTGGGTTGTTCAGGAAACTTGGTATAAAAGGAATTTTTCTCATTCCTCAACCAATTTTTGTTCATATGAGATCTATTAATCTCTTTATTCTTATTGAATATCTACAATGCTTCTACTTCAGTCAATTGTTTGGGGTTCTTTGGGGCAAGTGTATTGAACAAGAACCTCATCATCTTTGGTGATAAGTCAATAATTGTATATCCTTGGAGGTCCACACATTGTTTGGATACCAGATTGTAAGCTCCTACCACTATGAGGATGAGCTCCAGGTACTAAACTAATAATGGGAAGAGTGTGACATGTGCCAGCCTAGATTGGGCTATTCTTTATGTCCCCCCACTCACCTCCTCTAAGAAATTCTCTGCAACCAGCTCCTCATAGTTGAATGCTTCCAAATTAATATCATCCCACTCTGAATCCAGCTTGCTGGCTGTAAGAGTGGAATCCTTGTGTTTATATCTCAAGGTATAAGGTAATTGCTCCACCTTGATCTTCTTGGGCTTTGCTCCCTTTGAGATTTTAGCAACTTGCCCTTCCTTTTGTGAAACATCTCCAAATGCCCGTGACACTGTTTATTCCTACAAAACAATCCTAAATTAGATCAACATAAGGCATAAGAGTCACCATTTCAAATGTTACCTTTCATAACTCTTTATTCTTCCCTAGGTATCCCTCTATACTTAGTGAAATTTAAAACCTCACGGGAGTGGGAGAAGATCAAGAACTAGAGAGTTGAAATAAATAACAAATTCAAAACCAAAATTGGGACCAAATCAAAAGCTAGAACTATCAAAAGCCCAATATTTCATGTCATTCGATGATCCGGTTCCACAAAACTTGGCAAGATCGAATTCAAAATTGGAACTAGAACCCAGATGGGAATCATTTTTGGATCCAAACTCTTACACAAAATTTCATCAAATGAGTCCATTCTCAGATTTGATTCCACCACAAACTTCCATAGCGAAACAGATTCTCCCCATTCACTTACATCATTTCAAACTCAAATTTAAAACCCAAGCAGGCAAGATTTAATCCTGTCTCTTCTCAAACAAATCAAACCGAGATTAGATCAAGAATGAGGTCAATTAACCAAATAGGGCATGACATACAAATCCCTAACTCATACAACCTGTCACCTTAAATTAAAACAAGGGCATCCAAAAAAACCCTAATTAAATCAGTACGACCGACATAGGCAAGAATAGAAAGGGTTCACAGAAAGATTCAAAGCCCTTGTTAAATACCAAAACCTAGCAAAATGAAGCCCTAATAAAAAAATGTGGCACGGTGGATGAAAACACCACCTAGGACGTAGAAAATGATAGAAAACGAAAAAAAAGAAACAAAGGAAAGCAAAAAAAGACAAACAAAAAATGAAAAATGAATGCAAACAAACAAAAAGAAAATGAAGACAAACATATGTGAGCAAAGATTGATTGGAAAATTCCTACGAATGTGTGAAAAATAGATAGAGCGATAAAATGAAACAAAAGAAAGAGAAAATGAAAGAAAACCACCTACCTAAAAACACAACTAGAGAATGTTGAAAAAAAACTAGAATCCACTCACTAATGCTCATCCGCAACCGAAATTGTGCTCCTCTTTGAGTTACTTTAGCTCTAGTTCGTTAACAACACTTTGGATACTTGTAATCAGACAAATAACCTTGATTAAGGTTTTAAATTCCATTTTGTGTGTGTGAGGAGGCTGCAACTAATGAAATTAATGTGGTTGGTTAGGGGTGGAATTGGAGTGAAATTGAGCACACAACCACCATAGACATCAGAGGTAGATGGGAGTGGAAGCGGAGTGGAAATAGAATCAAGAACTTTTTCAAAGTTCCATCTTTCGTTTTGGATCTATCTCCAGTTCGTGGAAAGGAAAAGAAAACAAAAGAAATAGGGGGTAGAATCAGATCCAAATCATGATCTGGAGCTTTGCAAAGTTCTAGGTTCGAATCCATTTAAGGTTCTACTTCCAACAAAGGGAAATAACGACATAGGAAAATCAAGAACAAAGGAAAGCGAGATCGAAAAAAAGGCTAGACTTGGAACTTTTGCAAATTTTTGGGTTCGATTCCACTTTTTCCAAAGGGAAAAAGAAACTCAAAGAGAAGGGAAACAAAATAAAACTAAAGGGAGAAAACAACCCAAGATCCCAAGACAAACAAAAAAAACAAAGAAACCAATAAGGCAAGAAACAGATTTGGGACCGAAATTAAAACTGGACCAGGAACTTTGCAAAAGTTCTAAGTCCAGTTTTAGCCCGCATTCTAAACCTACAAAAATAAAAGAAAGAAATAATTAGGAGGAAAAATAAAAACTCCTAAGACCCAAACAAGAACACCAAGGGAAAAAAAAACCAAGGGGGACCTATTTTTACCAAAAGAAAATGGGGTGGTTATGCAAGGCATAAAAATTAGTGACTCAGTTGGGAAAATGGCTTACCGATTTTCAAGACACTGAAGAATTCCGTCATCGAGAACCTTTAGTATAGAATTTTTTTAACTCAAGTGTGATCAGTTACAACAAACAAGGTTGAGCTGGAATATCAAATGTAAATCAACAAAAACAACTTTGAATTTGAGTATGTGCATATATGGTGAATCCTTTTTTACAAAGAGCCTATCCATCATTGAGTGATTGTATTAAGATTCAGGCTACATGAGTTGAGCCATTGTAACTATCATGAAATGATATCCTGGGCATTGCTCCACTACCAGCTAAGTGTCCATAGCCCTGACATAGATACCTCTAGTTCTCTCAAAGTATTTCTCTACTGCCAGTTAGTTGTCCATAGCCCCGGTAGAGATACTTGAATTACCCTTATTATATTGAGTTTTCCATTCTTCAATAATAATAATTATTATTATTTTTTATTTGTTGTATTGTATCAATCATTTTATCATTGTTCCTCAATATTTAGACATATTCATCTAAAAAATGAATTGAGAACTATAGTGGACATCATGATAGTGTTAGGACTCATATTTTTCACCTGAATCGTAAATAAAATCACCCTAAGATGAATAATTCTTTATGATGTGATATGAGTCTATCTAGTTTGTGATAGATTCAGTCGTGGCTCATGAGATTAATTACTATATACATTTTTGTTACTAACCTTTCAAACTGTCATTGGAATATCAATAAAACACAAGTTTTAAAATAAAAGAGCCCAATAGACATACCTAAAAAAACCTAAATCAATTTCTCTCCTAGTACCTTCAGTATGATTTGAATAACTTCACCCACCACTTGAAATGGAGAAAATAAAATTCTGAGAAACAAACAAAACAAAAAAATATGACAACGACCAAGACAACAAAAAAACCGAAAATGAGAAACAAATAATTACATATTTATAGTAAATCAAAGGATCAAACCTTCATGGGCCAAAATAGTGTTTGAGAAACTATCCATTGACTGGAAAGGGATTAGGTTCTCCTGTCAAAGTACTTAGCCAAAAATAATTCTCACCAAGAATTTTAGCTATCTGATATGGGCACAACCAAAGCTGATCAAACTTTTGGTGGTCACCTTTTCTCTCTCTGGCTTTGTCCCATAACAATACCAGGTCTGATATTATAAAATCTTTTATTTTGGCTCCTTTTTGAAACCAGTGTTTGACCACAACCTGATGTTTAGAAAACTGATGTAAAGCAACATTTCTTTGTTCTTCTAAACTGAGTAAATTAGCTAATCGCGCATCTATCCTATCATCTTGGGAATAAAATTCCTATATAAAGCATAGGACGAGTATCTGTAGATGGATAGGAAAGACTGGGTCTTGGCCATAGACTAATTTAAATGGTGAGTTTCCTAAGGTGACTTCGATTCTAGTCCTATCTGCCCACAAGGAAAATCTCAATTGTGTGTGCCAATCCCTAGGATTAATTTCTAGTAGCTTCTTAATGACTTCCAATAAATTCTTGTTGGTAGACATCGCTACCCCATTCCCCTATGAATAGTAATTAGAGGAATACTTCAAAAAAAAATTGTGTTCAAATTCCCATTGAATAAACTAAGTAGAAGAGAAAGCAAGGCCATTATCACATACCAGAGCAAACAATACTCCAAACCTGGTAATGCTAAACTCATTGAGTAACTTGATCATGATG
>CM021109.1:201250511-201263584 GCA_007115665.2 Sequoiadendron giganteum | reverse complement strand
TGTCCCAAATTAGTGTCTGAGATATCCTTCCACACTATGGTGACCTTCGAGTTGATGGGATCCCCTTGGAAATTGTACCTCATTTGATCCTTATCCTTTATTCCTTGAGGTTTTTTTGTGATTTTCTTCCCTTTGTCTTTCTTTGTAGCTACCCCTGAGGATCTGGTAGCTAGTTCTATATATCTTCCGACTAAAGGAGCAATAAATGATTCAAGCATAATAATATGAGGAATTTTAGCCAATATCCTACAAAACAGTGTTACATTAGACAATTCTTGCTTTAAAGATTAGAAAAATCCTCTAACAATAATCTTCATCTTTTTTTTGGAGAAAATTACGCGATGCAAGCCCAGGGGTGCAGACTTCCCTGGGCTGGTAGCTATTTTGAGGGCTTTTCTATTAAAGCAAAATTGATAGGGTGACATCCTATAGATGGAGTCCCACAATGTAGGACCCACGGGGTTGGAGAATGATAGACATATGCGGGCCGAAAGATGTAGAAGGATGTAGGAGGTCAGTCATTTGGAACAATATTGATAGGACAATAGTCTAACATGGGAGGCATGCACGACTTGGTCCACAAAGGGGAATTGGTCATCCATTCTTCATTTGACCTTTCTTTAATATTCCAATGGTGAGAATGATGTCGAATTCTGCAACACGAGGAGATAGAGACTAAAGGTCATTTGCAACAACGAAATCCAAATGGAGTCCCGTAAATGGAAGTCTGCAAGACTCCACCTGCACGCCCAGGCCTTAATCATTTTTCATGAATTTTAGACAATGCTCTTAGTCATGGGACCTAATGGATAGAGGGATGTAATGTGATGATCATCTAAAATGATGGGCACCAAATGGAGATCCGTGGATGGTGACACGCGACTGCAGGCTCGAGAGGGTCTAAGGGCCATTCTTTAAACCTGTGAATTTTGCAAGATTTCTTAAATGATGGTCACCAGGGTGGGGCTCAGTCGACAGGAGGATGAGCAAGCTTATGAGAAATATGCAAGCGGAATCCTGCATGGTTGGACCTGACAAGGTTGATGGATGTGCCTTTTGAACTTGTGAAACTTTCAAGGTTTGAGCTTGTCGACTATAGAGGCGGGACCCGCACAACGTGAAAGCAAAATCAGACAATCATTTCTAGACAACGGAGCCAAAAGGAGAATTACATTTGGAGGTCTGCATCTATAGAATCAGGGAGGTTGCAAGGCCTACCCTTGGACTTGTGAAATTTGGCAAGGCTTAGGACGACCAAGAGGAGGGAGTATTCTATGAAGGCGGGTCCAATAGGGGTGGAAGTTGTTTGCAAAATTTAGCATTTGCATGGGAATAGGATGACTAAGAGGGTGATGTGGATCCAAAGGGCATGGCCATCATGCTCAATTAGAGTGGTGAGGGAAACTAGTTTCAAATGGTTTTAGATCGTTGTTTTCTAAGGTTTTTTGGGTTTCTAACTTGTGGGTTTTGTAGTGAGACCGTTTTTCTAGCAGATTTCACCATTTTATCAAACAACACTTAATCCTTTTGATTTAAAGAAGGAAAATTCATGGTGATGAGAAATGGAAAACTCACCTCAAGATCTCACACTAAATGATGGTGAATCAATTTTTGATTGGTGTTCGAATCGATAGAGGGAGTTTGCGGGTGCGACGAAAACAACAGTTGGGGGCTCTAACACTTCTACAAAAGAATTTGGTGAAAATGATAGGTTAGGTAGGGTATTTATAGAAAATATGGCATTTAATGCCCTCATCAAATGCTCATATGACGGTGCAAAAATTTGGTGAATGGTCAGTTCGAAATGGCACTGGGGATGGCAGAGTCCGCCCAACAAACGACGGTCAAGCACCAATCGTTCAAAATGATAGGCAATGAAAAATGACAAATGTGGTCATGAATCCTGCAAGGTAGGAAGATGCCTTGGGACTACCAGTTGAAATGACACTAGTGTGAAGGAAACCCACATAGGGCAACCTGCAAGGGCGGGCCCACACAGGGTGAAGGATGCCAACTTTGTGACTTGAAGGAAAATAGCCAAGAGAATCCCACGAGGACTTAGGACTTTGAAAATTTGGGGGAAGAAAAATATGGTCAACTCAACATGATCCTTTCAGAGTTCCTTGACCATTTGGGACTCAAAAATAGGGGGCACGCAAAATGAGGTGAAGCAAAAATGACTTGGCACAAGCGAAAAGAGAGGGTCCCCATTCCGAATGGGGCATGTGTATTATAGGCACAACAATAACATCTGAAATTTCCAAGTGTTTGATGATGATTAGATTATTCTTACTTTCCTCACAAGTTTAGAGGCATTTGAAAGTCAGATCATTGATGAGTTAGACTAAGATCAGGGAGATTGAGACCCAAAAACTTATGACGCAAAAGGTATAATGAACCTTAATTCCAATAGCATTCCTAAGGGAATGATGGTATTGGAGAGAATGTTTGATTTTGATCCTTGAGGTCATGAGAAAGTGCCTGCAAATGCTAAAGGAGGGAAGTATGAGTTGTATAACTTGGAAGACTCTAGGCCAGAGAAGAACAATTTTATTGGTAAAAACTGTCCCAAGGAAATTAGAGAAAAAATATTGGGAGTACTTAAAAGAGACATTGCAGCAATAGCCTAGGAATATGAAGACTTGAAGACTTTCGACACTTTAGTAATCACACACCATCTTGCTGAAACCTAAAGCAAATCCATTCTGACAAAAGCAACGCTCAATCAATGCTCTCATCAAAACTTTGATTCTTAAAGAGGCACATAAGTTACTGTCAGAAAGGATAATTTTTCCAATTAGGCATTCAACCTAGGTTGCTAATCTAGTCCTTGTTTGTAAGAAGAGTGGGAAAATTAGATTATTCATTGACTTCAGAAATCTGAATAAAGCTTAAGAGAAGGACAATTATACACTCCCTTCCCTCGACGAGGTGCTTCAAATAGTGAATGGTTCACAAATGATATCATTCCTGGATGGATATTTAGGATACAATCAGGTGTTGGTCAACCATGAAGATAGAATGAAAACTTCCTTCACTACCAAATGGGGGAAATTTTCTTATCGGAGGATGTCATTTGTTCGTATCAACACTAGAGCCACCATTCAATGAGCGATGGATGTTGCATTCAAGGATTTGGTAGGCAAGGGAATTATTATATATGGATGATTTGACTGTGTTCTCAAAGAATAGAGAAAACCATGTTGTAGACCTATCAAAGGTCCTTCAAAAGTGCATAAGTTATGGTGTGTATCTCAATCTGAAGAAGTGCGTATTCAGGGTTTCAGAAGGGAAGCTCTTGGGTCACATAATATCAAAGTAAGTAATATCAATTTACCCTGATCAAGTGGAATCCATTCTCAAGTTGACCATGTCGGGTAGTAAAAAGGAAATGAGATCTTTCTTCAGAAAGATAAATTTTGTAAGTAAATTTATAAGTAGGTTTGCGGAGATTGTCAAACCCCTAAATGAAATGATGAAAAAGGATGCAAATATCAAATGGAGTAATGAGGCCAAGGCTGCCTTCACACAGATCAAGTAGTCTATTATAGAGGTTCCTATTCTAACTAGTCCTAATTACTCACTGCCATTTTATATTTATTCTTTTGCATCTGACCGTTTGTGCACTACTATCTTGACACAATAAAAAGGTGAGGGAGATGAACAACCTATCACTTTCATGAGCTCTCCATTCAAGAATTTTGAAGTCAGGTATCTACCTTTAGAAAATCAGGCTTTTTCACTGGTACACGATGTTAAGAAGTTCAGGCACTATATCCTTTGCAATTAGGTCACTACCATAGTTCTTGACCTTGCTATAAAGTCTCTTTTGATGCAGAGAAAATTGGGAGAAAGGAGAGGTAAGTGGATGGCCATTCTATAGGAGTTTGAACTTGAGATAAATCCAATAAAGCTGGTGCGAGGAAAAGGCCTTTCCAAGCTCATAGTAGATGTAGATCCTAATATTACATACCAACAATATACAGTGCAATCGTTCACAAATGACCCTTGGTATGCAAACCTGATTTCTCTATTGTTGAATAATAAGTGTCTTGATGGAGTGAATGCTACACAAAAGAGTGGATTGAGACTTAAAAGTTCTCATTACATGATCAAAGGAGGAGCTTTGTTCAAAAAGAACTTTGAAGGTATCTTGTGAACCCCTAAACCTGCAATTGCACAAGAACAACAAACAAATAAAGATGTTAGATCAAATGCAAACAAGAATGAAGGATTCCCCATGAAATCCATCTACTAAACTTAAACTAGGAAAGATGAACAAAATATGAAAAATCATTTAAATCCTAATTAAGTGAGGAAACTAGAGATCCCATGGGGGAATTGGTGCCAATTGAAGTGTTGAAATTGGCCCTTTCCCAACTCCTAAATTGTAATGTTGATGATTGTAGATTGATCAAATCTCCTCAATGAGATTTGAGCATAACCTAGCTATGAGATGTGAAAATGGTGAATATGTGGAATGATGTGAACAAAATTAGCTCTCAATGTAAAGAGAGTAACTTTGCATGAGATTGTGGATGAATAATGAGAAGATAAACCTTCCATTTATAGATTTGATTTTGGAAGAAAGAGAAATATTTATCAATGTGGGACTAACTTTCACCCAATGGCCAAATGCCACTTGTCACCATGTGAATGGTTGATGGTTGTGCACATTTTGGCCAAAGTGCCAATAAATGAAATTAGGTGGAATTTGAAATTGAGGAAATGACATGTGAGAGGGAAAAAGGAATGAAATAAATGTCACTTGGCTCAATGCACAAGGACATGTAAGAGGAGTGAATTCTTTGTTGGAAGTACCCATCCACTTGAACTTTTTGAATTCAAACTTGAGGGAATATTCCATTTTGATGTCATGTGAGGGAAAATAGAGATTTAATAAATGAATTAAATATATTTTCATGTGCTAGTTGCATTCTCTAGAAGATTTAAGTGATAGGGATTAACTTAATCAATATTTTGATTAATTTAATGAGGGATTAGATGATTTGACAATTTTGACTTAAATTGATGAATTGATTTAAATCAGAATTGAAAGGAAATGATTAATTAAATAAATGATTTTGATTTATTTAACTAAGTGGGAAAATGTTAGATTAAATCAAATAAGGTTTAATTTATTTAATTTAATAAGAGGACTTTAGAGACTTTAATCAAATAAAATGATTTATTTAATTAAACAAAAACATAAGGTTAATTAAATTAAATTGATTAATTTAATCAATGGAGGAGAAAGACTTAATCAAATAAATAATGATTTATTTAATTAAGAGACAAAAGGTGATGAAAAGTTGAGAGTATGATTTAGGAGGAAATTTTGTTAGTAATCAGGATCAAGTGTGCCAAATCAAATTTATACATTTTCCATGTCTACATTTTGCCCATCTTTGAAGCAATGTACTTGTTGCATTGATTCAAAGAATAAAATTTTGTGATCAAAGTTCAAAATTTCTCAATTTTTTCAAATGCCCCACTGCTGCCCCATCAGAAGGATTATGCTGGTATATTGTCCCCTCAAGAGATTGGACAAAAATTTTGATTTTTTGGATGATTTCGTGAGAAAAGAGGACAAGGTGCCTGACATGTTCAAAATGCCCTAGATTGCAAAAAAGTGTGTTCAAATGCCAAAAAAATGCAAAATGGCCCTCGGTTGGACAAAAATGGGATCAAGGGACCAAAACCCTAGCTAGAAAGTCAAATACGATCAAAAAACCCTAATTTTTAGGCTTAAAAGGACTTTGAGGGGTCACTTTCAACACATTTGCATACTTAGCCCTTAGAAATTTTCACACTTTGAGCTCTAATTCTTGGTCGAAATGGTGTAATGATAGCTTCCCAGGCACGTGTCAGAGAGAGTATGAGTGCACCAATGGCTAGTTGGTGCAGGACCTGTGGTATGTACCCTTATCTGACTTTCATTTTTTTTGTTTTGGTGCATTAAATAGGGTAGAAGTGTTTTTTAAGTTGAGCGGCGTTATATAGCGCCGCTGAAAATGCTTTATTAGCACTACCCAATCCTGTATTGGACCACATATGTAAATAGTGCCACGCATCTTAGTTTGGGAATTAGGGTTTGACGGTCAAACTCTGCTGCATGTGAAATTTAACTGCATGACACAATTAGGGATTTAGGGTTAGCCACAAAGTCGGCCGCATATATGAATAGCACCGTGTGGATCACTTTGGAACTTAGAAATTTGCAAACTCAGCTGCGGCAGCACAGTCTGCAACTTTCCAAATTGTGCCGCATTTGCAAACAATGCTGCATTTGTTGTTTTGTATGCAAAAAATTAGCACGAGATGCAAATTTTTCTTTTTCTTGATGTGATGGATTCCCTTGTGCAAGAGGAGCTTGATGTACTTCACTCACGGGACCATAGATGGTCAGTGCTCCATAGATTGTAGGATATGTATGAGTTGGTCTAGGAGTAGCTTGGTGCTCTTGATCTTTGGTATATTGTGTACGTCTGTCCTGTTTGGGCACACTTAGGCATGATGACAGCCTTGGTCAAGTGGTGGCACAATGAGACTTCTTCTTTCCACCTTCCTACTGGCGAGGCTACCATTACCCTCGAGGATGTCTGGTGCATCCTCTGATTACCTATCCATGGGTCCAAAGTCATCTATCATCTAGATACTAGTAGGGATGCTTGATATGGTGTTATGGATCTTGATGAGATTCAGTTCTCTAATGGGGAGATTGATTTAGAGAGATATCATGGCCACATACACATTTATAGGTTGATCATTGTGGCTATCATTTCAGGCCTTATGGCACTTGATCGGTGTGGTTGATACTCTAGTCCAAGCTGGGGATTGGCATGGGAGAAGATGGTTCACCATAGGGAGTGCTTTGTTTGTGGACCACTATTACTAGCATCCTTATACAGGGATCTTCATGAGTTTGCATACCTAGACAACAGGTCCTTCGAGGCCAGTTTTACCTTATTACACATATGGGCATGGGAGTGAATCCCAGTGCTTCGCTTAGATGTCACACTAGTTATTCTTGAGATTGATGATCCTATTGTTTGGTGGTATGGAGGGCCATAGATCAAATTTACTTATACTGGCATAGGTGGTCTTGCACACTGGTAACAAGTTCTCGATGAGATGAGAGAGTTCATCTAAGACCCTAGATGGGCATTGGCCCATGGTACGATGATGTTCAATAGTTGTTTTATACCAGATAGGATAGGTGGATGCAGGGCCGGGAGCATACCATGATAGAGCAGTATCTCCTAGAAATGGTGGCCAAATAGTTTGGAGAGGTATAGGATAGGCTAGATAATCAATATGTGGCGATCTTCATCCGTACATGGGGCCAACCCATTTCGTCAGCCAAGGCAATTTCCTCTTTCAAATAGTTGGTGGTCCAATCGTGGCCATATGATTAGGGGCTAGCAGATGTAGGGGTAACCCCAGCATACAGAGCTTGGTTCAGGCCTCCCTTGAGATTGATAGTTCTTGGTACAACGATTCCATGGTGGAGACCGAGAGGTAGGAAAATGGGTAGAGGCCAAGGATAGGGCAAAGGAGGAGGTGGACCACCTCCTCATCAGATGCCTCCTAGGGATCTAGCACAACAGTTATCTCCCTGAGTATGGGAGCAAGATGGTTAGCTAGAGTAGTCCCTCAGTAGAAACCAACAACACAACCTGACCATAGAGATGCACTGATCCAGTAGTTGCAAGGTCAGATTTGGGTGTTAACAGTAGAGAGAGATAAGGCTAGGAAATAGATTGTGGTAGTCACTTCTGAGAGGGACTAGGCACGATTCGAGAGGGATCATAATATTAGTTGGAAGAGGTAGCTAGAGAGCACAACTTCCTCATCCTAGGGTTGGTCAGTTGATTTGCAGGTATACAAAGAGGTGGTTAGGGAGGCTGAGTACTATTGGCAACACTATAGGCAGGCAATGCCAGCAGGAGGTAGAGTGCCAAACTTCTCCTAGTAGATAGGGATGTGGCCGCCAAAGGATCTTGGTGACATGCAAGTGGGAGAGGGTGAGGGGTACAACCAGCGGGGCTAGCCCTTGATCATAGATAGTTTATTCTTTTTTGATTCATGGGCTTCATTATTGCCCCTATTGTACCATGTATTTCGATGCACACTTGATCTGATTTTGTATCATAACAGTTTATTATTTGATGATATATATGAGATGGTTCAACCTTTTATGAGATGTTTTGTAATGTATGATATGCATTTCTTACTTTCCTATATGCTATGAGATGTTCGTATTTTTTATGCAATATGATGTATGTTTCTAATGGATGTATTTCCTTTTGTATATTTTTCATGCATTTTTAATGATGATCCTATGAATGTAATGTATGGTAATGATGGTGCAATGAATGAAAATGGTAGTGGATGTTGATGATTATGTATGATGTAATGATTTCTTAAGATGCCTAGAATAACAAATTTATATTATTCCTCATAACTTAAAATAATGATATCATGCAATATGCTTTTTATGCTAATGATCTGGTGGATGTAGAGTGTATGCATTGGCAATGTTCTGATTACTGTCATGATACCATGTTAGTATGAAAAGAAGATAGAATAACTTAGAATCAATTTAGTTAGGATGATGATGACTTGCTTTTCTAGGAGTCACGATTTTCAAAGGGTTAATTATGTTACATTTGATAACAAACCTAGGTATGATGCATCAAGGTATAAAGAACCAGGATGGCATTGTACCCAGTGTGATGGACTTTGACTTGACAATCAGATAGGATTATTCTTGTTCACACTTAGTATGCATACTTCATTCAAGATGTAGTTCAAACATTCTAAACATCTCAGGCCAAAACATAGGACAGAAAGCTTTCTTATGTGGTCAACAATATATCTAAAACATCCTCTCCACAAACCAAACAAGGTACATATGACTAAGTTATTTTAAAAGTGAATCCCACAAGCATAGTAGATAAAAAATATGACAATATTTGCCCCATTTATTTCTCTCTAAACTTTTTTTTTTTAGGCATCATCGAGAGGTCCTTGGAATGAGCACAAAATAGGATAAGCCAAATAAAGAAAAAAAACAAGCTAATATTCATACCACTAGCCAAGGCCAAAATACTATGAGGTACCTGATGCCTATGTCCATCATGGCAAGGATTCATCCTAGGACATGTTGTGATCAAGGTTTTGATGGGACTGATTGGGTGATAAGCTATTGATACTCTGAGATGACCAACTTTCTTGCTTACTGACTTAGACTTTTGAGACTGACGATTAGGGTGTTCACTTTTGGGCCTGCTAGACTTGCTTTTGACTGAATCACCAAAGGGTGACGATGATGATTGATTTATTAGGAATGATGATTGTGGGTGAAAGCGAGATGAGATGGATGCACCATTTTTGGATTTTGTAGATATTTTGAGGTTGTTTTTGGTATTTTTTGAAGTGTTTTACAAATATTTTTGGTATTTACGAGATTTATGATGGAGAGACTAACTTAAAGACCTATGGTAGGGGTCTTCGGAGCTGATCCATAGATTAGCCTTACCTACGATATACACACAAAGACCATGTAGTTTGACTAACGATAGACTTGAATCAATGATGAGATAGATGGGAAAATAGATTTCCATTTTATTGCGATAGACATCTAAGGACTAACCTAAGATGTCCTAGGGGATGATCAAAGATCAACCTTGACTATGTTCAATCTTAGAGATGATGTAGTTCAGACAAGGTGGAAGACTAACAAGACTCAATGATGAAATCTTTTTTGAATATTTTCTGAGGTTTTGATATGTTTTTGGATTTTTGATGAATTTTTTGAATGTTTTTGGATTTTTTGATGTCTTGGGAAAAAGATATACACAAATTTGATCCACTGCTAGTGTTAGGGACATGCCCCCAATGTTATGCAATAGACTACTTCAATAAAGGTAGGACAAACTAACCTTAGGAATATGCCAAGTAGTACTATGATGGAATATGATATGGGCATCAGCTCAGGCTATGGTATGGATGTGAATGGATGGGAGGATTAAGGATTAATGAAATGTGATGGAATGAATGAGTGAGTCATGCAGATCCTTGTGGATGGGGAGTGTTTTACTTACACTTGACTCCTTTTTTCTAGGTTTTCACCAAGGTACTTGTCCAAAGTGCCACCGAAGTGGTTTTCACTAGAGGACGATTTTTTTTCTTTATTGTTTTCAATCCTTTTTATGATTTTTTGGATTTTTTTGTATTTTTTGATTTTTTTGTTGTCACCAAGATGCCTGTTTGCCATGTTTTCATCAAGGTAGCCATTTTTTCAGGATATTTTCTAATTTTTCTATATTTTTTGGTTTTATACCTTGCAAGTTCTTAGGCATACAATTTTTTGAGATGTAAGTTATTCAAAGGCTCCTATAGAGGCTCACCTTCTGCTGTTGCTAATTGATATGATCCTAATTTATAGATGGCTATGATGATGAAAGGTCCCAAATAGTTGGGTTCAAATCTACCTTAGCTCTCTAGATTTGGAACATTCCTTTGGTTCTCTTTTAGTACAAGGTCACTGACTTGGAAGATGTGTTGCTTGATCTTCTTGTTTTAGCTACATTTTAGGTGATTTTGATAGACCTGTAGATGGTTGAGGGCATCCATGCACCATTCATCTAGTAACTCTAGATCATTTAGTCTTAAGACCCTATATTCTTCATTTATAATGAGGTTTTGCAATGATATCCTTAGTGACAGGAGCTTGATCTCAATTGGGAGGATGGCTTCTAATCCATAGAGCAGGGTGAATGGGTTGGCACCTGTTGGCATACGGATGCTAGTGTAGTAGGCCCATAAGGCAAGATTTAGTTGTAGATGCTAGTCATGACCAGAGTCATTGAATATTTTCTTAAGCATTTTTAGAATGGTTTTGTTGGTAGCTTCTTCTTGGCCATTGCCTTGTGGGTAATATGGAGTGGAAAAGAGATGTTGGATCTTGAATTTTTCACACATCACAAATGTCTTGATTCTTGAAAGGTGTCCCATTATCAGAGATAATAGATTGAGGGACACCATATCAACAAATGATATAGTTCAGGATGAACTTTGATATCTGCTTTCCAATGATGTAGGTCATGGGAATTTCTTCAACCTACTTTGTGAAATACTCTGTGGCAGTGATAATGAACTTGTGGCCATTAGATGAGGTGGGTTTCATTTTACCTATGGGATTGAGCCCCTATTGGGAAAAGGGCCAAGGTGTAACAATAGGATGAATCTCCTACATTGGTGCATGAATAAGGTCTCCATATTACTGGCACTATAGACACCTTTTGACGAAGTCATGTTCCTCTCTTTCCATTGTTGTCTTGTAGTACCTGGTTCTTAGTAATTTTTTGGCCAAGGTCATACCACTCTAGTTTGAACCAAAAGTGCCATTATGTACCTCAATCAGAGCAGTCAGGGCTTCCTCAGGTTTTAATAAATTTAATAGGGTTCCATCAATGCTTCTACAAAAGAGGGTTTCCCCTAGGATGACAAAATTTAAGGACCTCTTGACAAAGGTTCATTTGAGGTTCATGGTGATATCAGTTGGGAGAACTCCTAGTCTCAGGTAGGTGTAAATGTCATGATACCAAAGATCATCAGGACCAACAAGTTCACACGCATATTCTGACTCCAGTACCTCAAAAGTGGGTACGAGAAGCTGCTCTATCAAAAATTCATGTTTTGAGACATTTCGAGGGATATCGAGTAAGGATCCAATTGTTTCCATGGCATCAGCTGCTCTATTGTTTTCCCTCGGTATATGCTCAAAGGTGATAGCAATAAAATATTCTTTGAGGCTATCTACTAGCTTCTTGTGTGGTGTGAGTTTATCATCCTTAGTTTTGTATTCTCCATTGACTTGGTTGATAATAAATTGTGAATCCCCATAGAACTTTAATGCCATGATTCGCAATTGTGCCAAAATTTTGAGACCTATGGTTAAAGCCTCGTATTCTGCAATGTTGTTGGTATAGGGGAATGCCAATTTGTAATATCTTGGTATGCAATCCCCCTTTGGGGTTATAAATAAGACATTGGTTCCTAATCCATGTTGTGTGTGGGAACCATCAAAGTAGAGTTTTCAGTGATCATCTATGTTGATATTAAAGATGGACTCATCTGGAAATTTTGATATGAGTGGATTCTCTACATAGATGGGAGCTTCTGATAGAGTGGATCCCCGTGTCAATGTCATACTCTGATAGTATCATGACCCACTTATCCATCCTTCCTGTGAGCATAGCTTTTTACAGTAGATACTTTAAGGGATCTATCTTGGCGATGAGTTTTATTTTGTTTGCCAACTATATAATGTCAAAAATTTTGTGAAGCAAACACTACGGCTAGGTAGGATTTTTTAATAAATGAATAGTTTAACTCATGGCCAACCATTGTTCTGCTAATATAATAGATGGCCCTTTTTGTCCCATTTTCATTGTGTTGAGCTAAAAGAGCACCCAAAGCTACTACTAATGCTAAGATGTATAAGATCAATGGTTTTCCTACAATGGGTGGCATCAATACTAGTGGTGTGAGTAGATATTCTTTGATTTTTCTGAATGCCTGATCGCATTTTTCATCCCACTTGTATGCTACTCCCTTGTGGAGTAGATGTGAATATGCAATTCTTTTGTCCACCAATTGTGCTATGAACCTTTGAATGCATTGGAGTTTTCCTTGCAATCCCCTGAGTTGTTTCAGTGTCCTTAGTGCTTCCATATGGAGGATTGCCTTAACCTTTGTGGGATCCCCTCTATTCCCCTCATCGACACTATGTATCCCAGAATTTTACCTAATTGTACCCGAAAGACACATTTCTTGGGGTTGAGCCTAACCTTGTACTTCTCCAGTCTATCAAAGATGTCACTTAGGGTTGCTATGTGGTTATGTCTCTTCTTTGATTTTGCTAGTATTTCATACACAATCTTTGACGGTTTTGTGTATCATATCATGGAAAATTAGTGTCATGGCCCTTTGATATGTAGCCCCTACATTTTTTAGTCCAAATTCCATCATGTTCCAATAGTAGGTGCCCCATGGACATGTAA
>CM021109.1:201081752-201250411 GCA_007115665.2 Sequoiadendron giganteum | reverse complement strand
GGGCTCAATCCCATAGGTAAAATGAAACCCACCTCATCTAATGGCCACAAGTTCATTATCACTGCCACAGAGTATTTCACAAAGTAGGTTGAAGAAATTCCCATGACCTACATCATTGGAAAGCAGATATCAAAGTTCATCCTGAACTATATCATTTGTTGATATGGTGTCCCTCAATCTATTATCTCTGATAATGGGACACCTTTCAAGAATCAAGACATTTGTGATGTGTGAAAAATTCAAGATCCAACATCTCTTTTCCACTCCATATTACCCACAAGGCAATGGCCAAGAAGAAGCTACCAACAAAACCATTCTAAAAATGCTTAAGAAAATATTCAATGACTCTGGTCATGACTAGCATCTACAACTAAATCTTGCCTTATGGGCCTACTACACTAGCATCCGTATGCCAACAGGTGCCAACCCATTCACCCTGCTCTATGGATTAGAAGCCATCCTCCCAATTGAGATCAAGCTCCTGTCACTAAGGATATCATTGCAAAACCTCATTATAAATGAAGAATATAGGGTCTTAAGACTAAATGATCTAGAGTTACTAGATGAATGGTGCATGGATGCCCTCAACCATCTACAGGTCTATCAAAATCACCTAAAATGTAGCTAAAACAAGAAGATCAAGCAACACATCTTCCAAGTCAGTGACCTTGTACTAAAAGAGAACCAAAGGAATGTTCCAAATCTAGAGAGCTAAGGTAGATTTGAACCCAACTATTTGGGACCTTTCATCATCATAGCCATCTATAAATTAGGATCATATCAATTAGCAACAGCAGAAGGTGAGCCTCTATAGGAGCCTTTGAATAACTTACATCTCAAAAAATTGTATGCCTAAGAACTTGCAAGGTATAAAACCAAAAAATATAGAAAAATTAGAAAATATCCTGAAAAAATGGCTACCTTGATGAAAACATGGCAAACAGGCATCTTGGTGACAACAAAAAAATCAAAAAATACAAAAAAATCCAAAAAATCATAAAAAGGATTGAAAACAATAAAGAAAAAAAATCGTCCTCTAGTGAAAACCACTTCGGTGGCACTTTGGACAAGTACCTTGGTGAAAACCTAGAAAAAAGGAGTCAAGTGTAAGTAAAACACTCCCCATCCACAAGGATCTGCATGACTCACTCATTCATTCCATCACATTTCATTAATCCTTAATCCTCCCATCCATTCACATCCATACCATAGCCTGAGCTGATGCCCATATCATATTCCATCATAGTACTACTTGGCATATTCCTAAGGTTAGTTTGTCCTACCTTTATTGAAGTAGTCTATTGCATAACATTGGGGGCATGTCCCTAACACTAGCAGTGGATCAAATTTGTGTATATCTTTTTCCCAAGACATCAAAAAATCCAAAAACATTCAAAAAATTCATCAAAAATCCAAAAACATATCAAAACCTCAGAAAATATTCAAAAAAGATTTCATCATTGAGTCTTGTTAGTCTTCCACCTTGTCTGAACTACATCATCTCTAAGATTGAACATAGTCAAGGTTGATCTTTGATCATCCCCTAGGACATCTTAGGTTAGTCCTTAGATGTCTATCGCAATAAAATGGAAATCTATTTTCCCATCTATCTCATCATTGATTCAAGTCTATCGTTAGTCAAACTACATGGTCTTTGTGTGTATATCGTAGGTAAGGCTAATCTATGGATCAGCTCCGAAGACCCCTACCATAGGTCTTTAAGTTAGTCTCTCCATCATAAATCTCGTAAATACCAAAAATATTTGTAAAACACTTCAAAAAATACCAAAAACAACCTCAAAATATCTACAAAATCCAAAAATGGTGCATCCATCTCATCTCGCTTTCACCCACAATCATCATTCCTAATAAATCAATCATCATCGTCACCCTTTGGTGATTCAGTCAAAAGCAAGTCTAGCAGGCCCAAAAGTGAACACCCTAATCGTCAGTCTCAAAAGTCTAAGTCAGTAAGCAAGAAAGTTGGTCATCTCAGAGTATCAATAGCTTATCACCCAATCAGTCCCATCAAAACCTTGATCACAACATGTCCTAGGATGAATCCTTGCCATGATGGACATAGGCATCAGGTACCTCATAGTATTTTGGCCTTGGCTAGTGGTATGAATATTAGCTTGTTTTTTTTCTTTATTTGGCTTATCCTATTTTGTGCTCATTCCAAGGACCTCTCGATGATGCCTAAAAAAAAAAAGTTTAGAGAGAAATAAATGGGGCAAATATTGTCATATTTTTTATCTACTATGCTTGTGGGATTCACTTTTAAAATAACTTAGTCATATGTACCTTGTTTGGTTTGTGGAGAGGATGTTTTAGATATATTGTTGACCACATAAGAAAGCTTTCTGTCCTATGTTTTGGCCTGAGATGTTTAGAATGTTTGAACTACATCTTGAATGAAGTATGCATACTAAGTGTGAACAAGAATAATCCTATCTGATTGTCAAGTCAAAGTCCATCACACTGGGTACAATGCCATCCTGGTTCTTTATACCTTGATGCATCATACCTAGGTTTGTTATCAAATGTAACATAATTAACCCTTTGAAAATCGTGACTCCTAGAAAAGCAAGTCATCATCATCCTAACTAAATTGATTCTAAGTTATTCTATCTTCTTTTCATACTAACATGGTATCATGACAGTAATCAGAACATTGCCAATGCATACACTCTACATCCACCAGATCATTAGCATAAAAAGCATATTGCATGATATCATTATTTTAAGTTATGAGGAATAATATAAATTTGTTATTCTAGGCATCTTAAGAAATCATTACATCATACATAATCATCAACATCCACTACCATTTTCATTCATTGCACCATCATTACCATACATTACATTCATAGGATCATCATTAAAAATGCATGAAAAATATACAAAAGGAAATACATCCATTAGAAACATACATCATATTGCATAAAAAATACGAACATCTCATAGCATATAGGAAAGTAAGAAATGCATATCATACATTACAAAAC
This sequence comes from Sequoiadendron giganteum, assembly GCA_007115665.2. NCBI lineage: Eukaryota > Viridiplantae > Streptophyta > Pinopsida > Cupressales > Cupressaceae > Sequoiadendron > Sequoiadendron giganteum. The sequence goes on along the minus strand of CM021109.1, from coordinate 201,247,403 downwards.
ATCTCATAAAAGGTTGAACCATCTCATATATATCATCAAATAATAAACTGTTATGATACAAAATCAGATCAAGTGTGCATCGAAATACATGGTACAATAGGGGCAATAATGAAGCCCATGAATCAAAAAAGAATAAACTATCTATGATCAAGGGCTAGCCCCGCTGGTTGTACCCCTCACCCTCTCCCACTTGCATGTCACCAAGATCCTTTGGCGGCCACATCCCTATCTACTAGGAGAAGTTTGGCACTCTACCTCCTGCTGGCATTGCCTGCCTATAGTGTTGCCAATAGTACTCAGCCTCCCTAACCACCTCTTTGTATACCTGCAAATCAACTGACCAACCCTAGGATGAGGAAGTTGTGCTCTCTAGCTACCTCTTCCAACTAATATTATGATCCCTCTCGAATCGTGCCTAGTCCCTCTCAGAAGTGACTACCACAATCTATTTCCTAGCCTTATCTCTCTCTACTGTTAACACCCAAATCTGACCTTGCAACTACTGGATCAGTGCATCTCTATGGTCAGGTTGTGTTGTTGGTTTCTACTGAGGGACTACTCTAGCTAACCATCTTGCTCCCATACTCAGGGAGATAACTGTTGTGCTAGATCCCTAGGAGGCATCTGATGAGGAGGTGGTCCACCTCCTCCTTTGCCCTATCCTTGGCCTCTACCCATTTTCCTACCTCTCGGTCTCCACCATGGAATCGTTGTACCAAGAACTATCAATCTCAAGGGAGGCCTGAACCAAGCTCTGTATGCTGGGGTTACCCCTACATCTGCTAGCCCCTAATCATATGGCCACGATTGGACCACCAACTATTTGAAAGAGGAAATTGCCTTGGCTGACGAAATGGGTTGGCCCCATGTACGGATGAAGATCGCCACATATTGATTATCTAGCCTATCCTATACCTCTCCAAACTATTTGGCCACCATTTCTAGGAGATACTGCTCTATCATGGTATGCTCCCGGCCCTGCATCCACCTATCCTATCTGGTATAAAACAACTATTGAACATCATCGTACCATGGGCCAATGCCCATCTAGGGTCTTAGATGAACTCTCTCATCTCATCGAGAACTTGTTACCAGTGTGCAAGACCACCTATGCCAGTATAAGTAAATTTGATCTATGGCCCTCCATACCACCAAACAATAGGATCATCAATCTCAAGAATAACTAGTGTGACATCTAAGCGAAGCACTGGGATTCACTCCCATGCCCATATGTGTAATAAGGTAAAACTGGCCTCGAAGGACCTGTTGTCTAGGTATGCAAACTCATGAAGATCCCTGTATAAGGATGCTAGTAATAGTGGTCCACAAACAAAGCACTCCCTATGGTGAACCATCTTCTCCCATGCCAATCCCCAGCTTGGACTAGAGTATCAACCACACCGATCAAGTGCCATAAGGCCTGAAATGATAGCCACAATGATCAACCTATAAATGTGTATGTGGCCATGATATCTCTCTAAATCAATCTCCCCATTAGAGAACTGAATCTCATCAAGATCCATAACACCATATCAAGCATCCCTACTAGTATCTAGATGATAGATGACTTTGGACCCATGGATAGGTAATCAGAGGATGCACCAGACATCCTCGAGGGTAATGGTAGCCTCGCCAGTAGGAAGGTGGAAAGAAGAAGTCTCATTGTGCCACCACTTGACCAAGGCTGTCATCATGCCTAAGTGTGCCCAAACAGGACAGACGTACACAATATACCAAAGATCAAGAGCACCAAGCTACTCCTAGACCAACTCATACATATCCTACAATCTATGGAGCACTGACCATCTATGGTCCCGTGAGTGAAGTACATCAAGCTCCTCTTGCACAAGGGAATCCATCACATCAAGAAAAAGAAAAATTTGCATCTCGTGCTAATTTTTTGCATACAAAACAACAAATGCAGCATTGTTTGCAAATGCGGCACAATTTGGAAAGTTGCAGACTGTGCTGCCGCAGCTGAGTTTGCAAATTTCTAAGTTCCAAAGTGATCCACACGGTGCTATTCATATATGCGGCCGACTTTGTGGCTAACCCTAAATCCCTAATTGTGTCATGCAGTTAAATTTCACATGCAGCAGAGTTTGACCGTCAAACCCTAATTCCCAAACTAAGATGCGTGGCACTATTTACATATGTGGTCCAATACAGGATTGGGTAGTGCTAATAAAGCATTTTCAGCGGCGCTATATAACGCCGCTCAACTTAAAAAACACTTCTACCCTATTTAATGCACCAAAACAAAAAAAATGAAAGTCAGATAAGGGTACATACCACAGGTCCTGCACCAACTAGCCATTGGTGCACTCATACTCTCTCTGACACGTGCCTGGGAAGCTATCATTACACCATTTCGACCAAGAATTAGAGCTCAAAGTGTGAAAATTTCTAAGGGCTAAGTATGCAAATGTGTTGAAAGTGACCCCTCAAAGTCCTTTTAAGCCTAAAAATTAGGGTTTTTTGATCGTATTTGACTTTCTAGCTAGGGTTTTGGTCCCTTGATCCCATTTTTGTCCAACCGAGGGCCATTTTGCATTTTTTTGGCATTTGAACACACTTTTTTGCAATCTAGGGCATTTTGAACATGTCAGGCACCTTGTCCTCTTTTCTCACGAAATCATCCAAAAAATCAAAATTTTTGTCCAATCTCTTGAGGGGACAATATACCAGCATAATCCTTCTGATGGGGCAGCAGTGGGGCATTTGAAAAAATTGAGAAATTTTGAACTTTGATCACAAAATTTTATTCTTTGAATCAATGCAACAAGTACATTGCTTCAAAGATGGGCAAAATGTAGACATGGAAAATGTATAAATTTGATTTGGCACACTTGATCCTGATTACTAACAAAATTTCCTCCTAAATCATACTCTCAACTTTTCATCACCTTTTGTCTCTTAATTAAATAAATCATTATTTATTTGATTAAGTCTTTCTCCTCCATTGATTAAATTAATCAATTTAATTTAATTAACCTTATGTTTTTGTTTAATTAAATAAATCATTTTATTTGATTAAAGTCTCTAAAGTCCTCTTATTAAATTAAATAAATTAAACCTTATTTGATTTAATCTAACATTTTCCCACTTAGTTAAATAAATCAAAATCATTTATTTAATTAATCATTTCCTTTCAATTCTGATTTAAATCAATTCATCAATTTAAGTCAAAATTGTCAAATCATCTAATCCCTCATTAAATTAATCAAAATATTGATTAAGTTAATCCCTATCACTTAAATCTTCTAGAGAATGCAACTAGCACATGAAAATATATTTAATTCATTTATTAAATCTCTATTTTCCCTCACATGACATCAAAATGGAATATTCCCTCAAGTTTGAATTCAAAAAGTTCAAGTGGATGGGTACTTCCAACAAAGAATTCACTCCTCTTACATGTCCTTGTGCATTGAGCCAAGTGACATTTATTTCATTCCTTTTTCCCTCTCACATGTCATTTCCTCAATTTCAAATTCCACCTAATTTCATTTATTGGCACTTTGGCCAAAATGTGCACAACCATCAACCATTCACATGGTGACAAGTGGCATTTGGCCATTGGGTGAAAGTTAGTCCCACATTGATAAATATTTCTCTTTCTTCCAAAATCAAATCTATAAATGGAAGGTTTATCTTCTCATTATTCATCCACAATCTCATGCAAAGTTACTCTCTTTACATTGAGAGCTAATTTTGTTCACATCATTCCACATATTCACCATTTTCACATCTCATAGCTAGGTTATGCTCAAATCTCATTGAGGAGATTTGATCAATCTACAATCATCAACATTACAATTTAGGAGTTGGGAAAGGGCCAATTTCAACACTTCAATTGGCACCAATTCCCCCATGGGATCTCTAGTTTCCTCACTTAATTAGGATTTAAATGATTTTTCATATTTTGTTCATCTTTCCTAGTTTAAGTTTAGTAGATGGATTTCATGGGGAATCCTTCATTCTTGTTTGCATTTGATCTAACATCTTTATTTGTTTGTTGTTCTTGTGCAATTGCAGGTTTAGGGGTTCACAAGATACCTTCAAAGTTCTTTTTGAACAAAGCTCCTCCTTTGATCATGTAATGAGAACTTTTAAGTCTCAATCCACTCTTTTGTGTAGCATTCACTCCATCAAGACACTTATTATTCAACAATAGAGAAATCAGGTTTGCATACCAAGGGTCATTTGTGAACGATTGCACTGTATATTGTTGGTATGTAATATTAGGATCTACATCTACTATGAGCTTGGAAAGGCCTTTTCCTCGCACCAGCTTTATTGGATTTATCTCAAGTTCAAACTCCTATAGAATGGCCATCCACTTACCTCTCCTTTCTCCCAATTTTCTCTGCATCAAAAGAGACTTTATAGCAAGGTCAAGAACTATGGTAGTGACCTAATTGCAAAGGATATAGTGCCTGAACTTCTTAACATCGTGTACCAGTGAAAAAGCCTGATTTTCTAAAGGTAGATACCTGACTTCAAAATTCTTGAATGGAGAGCTCATGAAAGTGATAGGTTGTTCATCTCCCTCACCTTTTTATTGTGTCAAGATAGTAGTGCACAAACGGTCAGATGCAAAAGAATAAATATAAAATGGCAGTGAGTAATTAGGACTAGTTAGAATAGGAACCTCTATAATAGACTACTTGATCTGTGTGAAGGCAGCCTTGGCCTCATTACTCCATTTGATATTTGCATCCTTTTTCATCATTTCATTTAGGGGTTTGACAATCTCCGCAAACCTACTTATAAATTTACTTACAAAATTTATCTTTCTGAAGAAAGATCTCATTTCCTTTTTACTACCCGACATGGTCAACTTGAGAATGGATTCCACTTGATCAGGGTAAATTGATATTACTTACTTTGATATTATGTGACCCAAGAGCTTCCCTTCTGAAACCCTGAATACGCACTTCTTCAGATTGAGATACACACCATAACTTATGCACTTTTGAAGGACCTTTGATAGGTCTACAACATGGTTTTCTCTATTCTTTGAGAACACAGTCAAATCATCCATATATAATAATTCCCTTGCCTACCAAATCCTTGAATGCAACATCCATCGCTCATTGAATGGTGGCTCTAGTGTTGATACGAACAAATGACATCCTCCGATAAGAAAATTTCCCCCATTTGGTAGTGAAGGAAGTTTTCATTCTATCTTCATGGTTGACCAACACCTGATTGTATCCTAAATATCCATCCAGGAATGATATCATTTGTGAACCATTCACTATTTGAAGCACCTCGTCGAGGGAAGGGAGTGTATAATTGTCCTTCTCTTAAGCTTTATTCAGATTTCTGAAGTCAATGAATAATCTAATTTTCCCACTCTTCTTACGAACAAGGACTAGATTAGCAACCTAGGTTGAATGCCTAATTGGAAAAATTATCCTTTCTGACAGTAACTTATGTGCCTCTTTAAGAATCAAAGTTTTGATGAGAGCATTGATTGAGCGTTGCTTTTGTCAGAATGGATTTGCTTTAGGTTTCAGCAAGATGGTGTGTGATTACTAAAGTGTCGAAAGTCTTCAAGTCTTCATATTCCTAGGCTATTGCTGCAATGTCTCTTTTAAGTACTCCCAATATTTTTTCTCTAATTTCCTTGGGACAGTTTTTACCAATAAAATTGTTCTTCTCTGGCCTAGAGTCTTCCAAGTTATACAACTCATACTTCCCTCCTTTAGCATTTGCAGGCACTTTCTCATGACCTCAAGGATCAAAATCAAACATTCTCTCCAATACCATCATTCCCTTAGGAATGCTATTGGAATTAAGGTTCATTATACCTTTTGCGTCATAAGTTTTTGGGTCTCAATCTCCCTGATCTTAGTCTAACTCATCAATGATCTGACTTTCAAATGCCTCTAAACTTGTGAGGAAAGTAAGAATAATCTAATCATCATCAAACACTTGGAAATTTCAGATGTTATTGTTGTGCCTATAATACACATGCCCCATTCGGAATGGGGACCCTCTCTTTTCGCTTGTGCCAAGTCATTTTTGCTTCACCTCATTTTGCGTGCCCCCTATTTTTGAGTCCCAAATGGTCAAGGAACTCTGAAAGGATCATGTTGAGTTGACCATATTTTTCTTCCCCCAAATTTTCAAAGTCCTAAGTCCTCGTGGGATTCTCTTGGCTATTTTCCTTCAAGTCACAAAGTTGGCATCCTTCACCCTGTGTGGGCCCGCCCTTGCAGGTTGCCCTATGTGGGTTTCCTTCACACTAGTGTCATTTCAACTGGTAGTCCCAAGGCATCTTCCTACCTTGCAGGATTCATGACCACATTTGTCATTTTTCATTGCCTATCATTTTGAACGATTGGTGCTTGACCGTCGTTTGTTGGGCGGACTCTGCCATCCCCAGTGCCATTTCGAACTGACCATTCACCAAATTTTTGCACCGTCATATGAGCATTTGATGAGGGCATTAAATGCCATATTTTCTATAAATACCCTACCTAACCTATCATTTTCACCAAATTCTTTTGTAGAAGTGTTAGAGCCCCCAACTGTTGTTTTCGTCGCACCCGCAAACTCCCTCTATCGATTCGAACACCAATCAAAAATTGATTCACCATCATTTAGTGTGAGATCTTGAGGTGAGTTTTCCATTTCTCATCACCATGAATTTTCCTTCTTTAAATCAAAAGGATTAAGTGTTGTTTGATAAAATGGTGAAATCTGCTAGAAAAACGGTCTCACTACAAAACCCACAAGTTAGAAACCCAAAAAACCTTAGAAAACAACGATCTAAAACCATTTGAAACTAGTTTCCCTCACCACTCTAATTGAGCATGATGGCCATGCCCTTTGGATCCACATCACCCTCTTAGTCATCCTATTCCCATGCAAATGCTAAATTTTGCAAACAACTTCCACCCCTATTGGACCCGCCTTCATAGAATACTCCCTCCTCTTGGTCGTCCTAAGCCTTGCCAAATTTCACAAGTCCAAGGGTAGGCCTTGCAACCTCCCTGATTCTATAGATGCAGACCTCCAAATGTAATTCTCCTTTTGGCTCCGTTGTCTAGAAATGATTGTCTGATTTTGCTTTCACGTTGTGCGGGTCCCGCCTCTATAGTCGACAAGCTCAAACCTTGAAAGTTTCACAAGTTCAAAAGGCACATCCATCAACCTTGTCAGGTCCAACCATGCAGGATTCCGCTTGCATATTTCTCATAAGCTTGCTCATCCTCCTGTCGACTGAGCCCCACCCTGGTGACCATCATTTAAGAAATCTTGCAAAATTCACAGGTTTAAAGAATGGCCCTTAGACCCTCTCGAGCCTGCAGTCGCGTGTCACCATCCACGGATCTCCATTTGGTGCCCATCATTTTAGATGATCATCACATTACATCCCTCTATCCATTAGGTCCCATGACTAAGAGCATTGTCTAAAATTCATGAAAAATGATTAAGGCCTGGGCGTGCAGGTGGAGTCTTGCAGACTTCCATTTACGGGACTCCATTTGGATTTCGTTGTTGCAAATGACCTTTAGTCTCTATCTCCTCGTGTTGCAGAATTCGACATCATTCTCACCATTGGAATATTAAAGAAAGGTCAAATGAAGAATGGATGACCAATTCCCCTTTGTGGACCAAGTCGTGCATGCCTCCCATGTTAGACTATTGTCCTATCAATATTGTTCCAAATGACTGACCTCCTACATCCTTCTACATCTTTCGGCCCGCATATGTCTATCATTCTCCAACCCCGTGGGTCCTACATTGTGGGACTCCATCTATAGGATGTCACCCTATCAATTTTGCTTTAATAGAAAAGCCCTCAAAATAGCTACCAGCCCAGGGAAGTCTGCACCCCTGGGCTTGCATCGCGTAATTTTCTCCAAAAAAAAGATGAAGATTATTGTTAGAGGATTTTTCTAATCTTTAAAGCAAGAATTGTCTAATGTAACACTGTTTTGTAGGATATTGGCTAAAATTCCTCATATTATTATGCTTGAATCATTTATTGCTCCTTTAGTCGGAAGATATATAGAACTAGCTACCAGATCCTCAGGGGTAGCTACAAAGAAAGACAAAGGGAAGAAAATCACAAAAAAACCTCAAGGAATAAAGGATAAGGATCAAATGAGGTACAATTTCCAAGGGGATCCCATCAACTCGAAGGTCACCATAGTGTGGAAGGATATCTCAGACACTAATTTGGGACACATTGATATTGATGAATTCAAACAAAGGGTCAAGCTCAATTCCACAACAAAAAATGCAAGAAAAATTAGAACCAGTGGATTGGACAAGGTTGTTGGATTCCCACCAGTTCTGATAGCCCCCGAATTTTTTGTTGCCTACAAGGAGGCGTACCAAGAGGAAACCAAAAATATAGTTGACAGAGATGGGAACATATTGGATGACTTATCTTCCAAGTCAATAAGGAGGACCTTTCACATCCCTACCTTCAGAAAAAAGGAATAGACATCCAAGGAATATGGTTAAAAAATGTGGGATGTTAATCCCCTTAAATTCAAGAAGCTCATCAATCAATATTGGCTTAAGGAGAAGAGGGACAACACCAATATGGTTCCTAGGAGATCTTCCGAAGTTACTTCTACAAAGATTACCACGAATTGGTAACTCTTTTGAGAAGAGTTATGGGCCTTTCGACCACAAATTTCTTTCAAGAATGGATGCTTTATTTCATAGAGGAAATGATCTAAGGAAATTCAAAATTCTATTGGGTGGGAATGATTAGTGACTGATTGCATGAGTAGTTTGTGGTAGGGAAGAAAACTTCAAAGTTTTACATGACATCGTATCTTGTCTACTTTCTTTCCGAACATGCCCAATATAGGGGATTATTTTTGGCACCAAATCCAACTCTAGAAAGGGAACTAAAGGTGTATGATAAGTACCCTCAACTTCAGTACAAAAAATTCAAGAAGGAATACTACAGAGTCAACAACGTCTTCATAGGCCACATCATCAGAATGCTTGGGGGTGATCCCAAAAGGAGTGTCTCACACAATGAAAATTCCTTCATCCGCCGGTTTAGATTTTTATTTATACAATTCCCAAAATTCACCTACATCTGAGCTGAGGGTTTTTCTAATAAACCATATAAGCTGCCCCAATACCCGAATGACTGGATAGTATTGCTTGAACTCTCATGATAGCTATAGAGGGCGCACACCCTCCTGAGTGACAAGCATCGAGTGGGGATTCCTTATCCCCTCTCCTTCGGCCAAGGCATGTACAAGATCCATACCTCCCAATGTGTTGAATATTCTAACAGGAGCTGAACAAATACAACTTGAAGTTTCACACTGCTCGGTCGTAGATGGATCCATATGGCAAGATGAAGAAAATGGTTGGATTGGAATATGCCCACCTCCAAAATGTTGAAGACTTTTGGGCCAATTGCAAGGATGTGCATATGCAGAAATACATGTGCATGATGACCTACTTCATCAAGGTGGTTAAACTGATTCATGTACTAGAGCAAGTGGTCGAAGAAGACGGAACAGTGGTGGACCCAAGGTATAACATTGTCACCAACTTGTCACTACCATTAATAGACTGGAATGAGGAGGAGGTAAATGACCTCAACATCATTACAAATCCTATTGAGGCAAGAACCAGACAATGGATTGATGGGAAAATTACCCAATTAATGTAGCAAGGAGTAACCATGACATATGGGGAGCTTGAAGATTCAATAGAGGGTGAAATTGATAGTTCCTCCTATACTGCCTCGATAGGAGAGACCTCAGCGTCTCCCACAAACACATGATCAGAGAAGAGAAAAGAGGTTGTTGGGCATCAACCTAAATGTAAAGAGTCTTTAGGGAAGGCTCTAGAGGTTGGAACTTCAAAGAATTCAAGTAGTTTCATAGGGATGACCACTATCTAGGAGGACCCGCTCCACAAGGGAGAAGAGAAACCAAAGTCCCTACCTATTAGAATTTTTTCCCCAATTGCAATAACTTTTACTATTGTTACTCCCCCGCTGATCTCACAAGTAGTGGTTGCCACCTCTCCACCCATAGTGGACATTTTAGTCCACCTTATCTCCACCTCTCCTATGGCCCAAGTTATAATTATGGATTCCTCATCTACCATTAATTCCCTACTCTCTTCCTCATCCATGTCTCTCACATTGTCTCTTCCACGTGCCACTATAGTAATGACGATGCCCACTCTCATCCTCCCAGAGGCTTTCACTAAATACATGTAGAACATGCCCTTTTAGCTCTCTGGAATGTTTGTGAACCCCATAGTGTAGGCCACTTTAGCTCATGCCATACATGGTCTCCCTATCCCTCCTCCTCATACAAAACATCCTATGATGGAGGCGACAATGCAAATTTCTGAAGAATTTGACAGACAACAAAAGGAAGTAGCCAAGAGACTGGAGGAAGAGGTGGATGATTATCATGAGCATCCTCCACATCAACATCTAGTAATTGATGAGGTTGTTCATGAGGAAGAGAAAGGAGAATCCTATGAGGAATACAATGATGAGCCAAATTATATCATGGAAACCTTTGATCTCGACCTTGAGTAGGATTTGCCTTGGCAGCTCAAAGATGTTGAGGAAGAAGCTAAAAAAAAATTTGTTATTGAAGAGAAGGGTGCTGATATAGAAATGGAGGACACTGAACCTCCAATAGGGGAGTAAGATCAAGGCCCCAAACATGAGAAAGAGATGCCCCTTCCTGGAGAAAAATAAGAAAATAAATAAGAGGACAAGCCTGAGGAAGAGGCTGAAATAAGAAGAAGCCCAATAGAACACCATGAAGAGCATGAACATGAGGAAGAAGAAGAAAAAACTTATGAATGAGAAGATAGCCCCAAGGAGCACATGGAAACTAAGTTCCAAAAGAAAGTGACTATGTTTATTTAGAACTTAGATGAAGAAGAAGGGGAAAATCTAGAACAAGAGACCTCGGGTGACAAAATATTGCAAATCTAACATGCCAATGAAGAGGAAGGTGATCACGAATCACCAAAAAGAGAAGCTCAAATGTCCGAATGGATTGAGAAGCAACTATAAAAGAAGACCCCAACCCCAATGGATCTAAAGGCATGGCTGTAGGCCATTTTGGCTCAATCCCAAATCAGCACCAAGAAGAAAAAGAAGTCGAAGGCCATATCTCAGCTGACCATGGATGCATCCGGATCAAGAATAGTACAAATTTCCACACTGGTAATGGGTGACGAAGGGGTCAGCTATAAAATTTCCACCATTGAACTAGGGATGGCCATAAGAGAGCAAAATATCGATCATATTCAAGGATTTTTTGCCACCATTATGCACCAAATGAATAAGGATAAGACCTCTAAAGAGTACTTAAAATTATAGGTGGCAGATCTGATGACATATATCTAGAAATGGTCTTCAACCAAGGATCTCCCTACCACATCAATGGCTTCCCCACTACTTTTATCAGAGGAGCATATCAACATGCTTGAAAATAGGAAGAGTTGGAGCAAAGCTCCTGAAGATTGGTTTAGGCAGGTCCTCTACAATGGAAACATGGGCATTGGACATGCTATTAGGACAAAAAAAAAATTCTTGGAAGTGCACAAGTATCTTGGGGATATAAGGAAAAATTTTACTCACTTTCCAGAGGTATATAGGATTGCATATCCTAAAATTGAGGCAATCATCAAAATGCCCAAGAAAATGGTGAAGAAAGAACTTGCCCTGGTTGAAGGAAATTTTTGGCTTGTGGAGAACTGGAAGTTGGGCCTCAATCACAACAAAGAAATATTAGAGTGGGTACTCCATGAAGTGGAGCAAGATGTTGATTGGGTCAAGGAGATTAGAATGACATGTGAAGAATACCTTAAGTTAATGACATATTTTGACATTCCTATTGTGGAGATGGATCCAGAAAAGATAAGACCCTACTTCGATAAGAAGATGGAAAGTGGAACCATGGGCGAGCTCACAATGGATTTCATGGGTTTTTGCTGCTCATGCCTTCGCCCAGTTAGAACAAGTACTACATAATATAGAAAAATCTGACAAAGATTGGGACATGCTCACCCACCAATCCAAAAAATTGAACTTCTAGGTGCTTCAATCTGACATTTTGGAATGGGATAAGCTTCATCCCTTGATTGGATAATTTGTGGAATATGCTACATTAAAAAAGGAGGTTGGAAAGCCAGTTATAGATGATGAGTTTTTCACTGTGTAGTTGTACCCAAAAAGGAGTTGTTGCAAAGAAATTCTAGTGGAATATTAATAGAAATTCATTGACTTTGGTGGATTCTTGAGTTCCTTTACATGTTTCATGATTCTTCTCCTCTTAGTTAGTGAATTTGAGTTTATTTACTTCTTTTTTTATGTATTTAATTTTTCTTTAGTAAATTAGTTCAATGTTGTCCATTGATGTTGGAGATTCCTATAGTGTTGACCTCTTCTTAGTTCATACTTTTGGCTTCATATTGATAATATACAACTATGTAAATTTAGTCTGAACTCTATGTTATTGCTGCACTTAAAAAACATCTCTTTATTCATGTTTATGGCGAATGAAAACTGAAATTTGCAGTCCCTAGAAGATTGCACTAGTTTCGTGATATTGTAGGCTCTCTTGGTTAAGTGGAACTAAGTCCTGGGAAGGCTGGCCCACTGTAGCAACCTCCATTGTCACTGTTCACTACTAGGTTCAGATCTAGGAACCTCTTCACTTCCTTGCCTTATTTTCCATTTTTTATAGTGACTTTGAAAAAGGTTCATTGCACATTGTAAAGCCAAATCTGAAGCTGAAATGGGAGTTTTAGACTACCATTCAAACCTATAGAAAATGTGCAACAAACTTCTCATCTTGAAACTCCATTCAATGACCCAGTTCCTCCTAGATTAACTCACGCAAGTTTTCCTTGTGACTACTATTAAGATCACATCTAAAACAACTAAGACATTCCATGCACATCATGACCTGACACTCGAGAGACCTTGGGGTGATTTTCAACTTCTTGTTGGAGATTTCCTTTCAAGAGAGGTGATGCACCTACACATCACCTATGTTGAGAAAGTGCTAAAGAACCCATATATAGTTGTCAGGGATGGCAGGGATGGACACTATTTCCATAGAGAATATTTTTAGTTTGGAATCCTGCATGGGTTCCAAAGTACTCGCAGTAATAGCTAGTACATATGGGATCTGATTATCTTCCCTGGGAATCAATTTGATTCCAAAAGCATCAAAATATTTGATCAGTTTGCATACTTTGTTCCTGTATGCATCCAACCTCTTATTATGGCATGTATATTGACTACAAACTCTTTTAACAATTACCTCAGAGTCTCACATGACCACCAGAGTTGTTATCTTTTTTTGATGTGCGAACATCAATCCTCTAGAAAGTGCTTCATATTCTGCGACATTATTAGTACAACCAAATTATAACTTGTAAGAAGAAAAATATGAAGCACTTTCCAGAGGACTGAGGAATGTGAACTTGTTTATGAATTACCTCAAAGTCTCTCATGACGGTTAGATTTGTGATCTTTTTCTAATGTGCGAATATCAGTCCTTTGGCAAGTGCTTCATATTTTGTCATGTTATTAGTGTAGACAAACTACGACCTGTAAGAAGTGCCAATTCTATTGATGGTAAATATAGCACATCAACATTAAAATAGAATATTGCTACTCTATCTCTTCTGAAAAATATAAATAACCTATAGCCACCTATCTTCCAAGGTCTCTGTAGTTGGTTCTCAACTATGTTGATGTCATTCATTGGCCTATGCAACTATAATTTTCAAGGGGCCTGATAGTAAAGGGTACAAACTACATAATATAAATTAACCTAATGTTTGGGGGTGTAAATAAATATCAAAAGATAGAACAAAGATCAGGACAACAAACATAAATGTAAATTCCTTTAATTCAGACACATAAACTTCATAATGAGCATTTTGTTTAACCAATTAAAACCATAGAATGATGAAGTTCATAGAATATTATGCACCATTGCATTCATTTATGGTGCTGATTCCAGACATACAGTCATTCATAATCACTATTTTTTTTAAATTAAACTAGAACACATCACTAGCTCACTACTAAAATTCATAGATCAATAAACACAAAGAAATTCTATTCATAAATAACTCAATGAAATAGTCTCAGATTCAAAATATTCTATTGATTTTCATCAAATAAGAGAAATTTATGTGCAAAATTCACTGGCATAAGAATAAACATTGTTCATCAACATTACCATTAAAATCTATTCTGGAATGACTTAAAACTTGTATTGAAAACCTGTAAAAATGTATAATTATCTTGGCATAAAACTCTAAAGCTTCTAAATTTTTTAAAACTATCCTAGATCTCTCTTTAGGTGGCTAATCCTTGTTTCAATCAGCTGACCTTTACAATATGGAGAGAAATTCTACATATAGGCAACTTTGCACTAATTCCTCTCATCAAAAAAAAAAAAAAAGATCTACTAATCATAGAGCAACTGGGGCAATGTAAGATGACTGTCCATCATGATCTTCAGTTACTGATTGATGACCTCTTATCAAAATCTATTCTCAAAAGGGGAAAGGTAGAACTCCTGGGATCTCCAGTTGAACTCATGTCATGATCCTAAAAAATATGAAAGGGAGTTGTCCAGGTAGCCATGCATTTTTTATGCTCATCTGGAAAATGGAACATGTCACTGCCACTTTATTCTTGAATTTTCTACTCAAGTATGTACTAATCATAATTGGTGAAAACTTGTTGGAGCACATTCATCTCTAGTCTATCCACCCAACTATCTTCAAAATTTATTCTTTTCAATTCAGCAAAGGTAAACTCTTGCATATTTCCAAGTTTAATAAGCTCCCTTCTAGTAGCCTTTATCTCCTCCTTGATATCCATGATTATATCAATCAATAGACCATCACCATCATCCCCTTTTTTCATTGCCTCCTCAAATTTACTATTGCATTTTTCCTTAAGTTTATAAAGGAGGACATCTTTCACAAGGATATCTTCATTAACAAGTATAGCAATACTTTCTCCCAACCCCTCAGCTTGCTCATGCAAATCCTTTCTAGCCTGTTGCACCTCATTCCTATGCCCATAAATGAATGAGGACCATAACCTAATAATTTTTATGGTCTTTTCAATGAAGTCTACATTATCTTCCTCAAGGATGGACTTTTCCAAAAAAAAAAAATTCTTGGCAGCTTAATTATGTCCTTGAATTTCCTTACATGTTCTATTTATTCCTCCTCTTGTTTCCCAAGAGTCTTAGCATGTGAAACCATGTCACTAACCAATTCCAATGCACCTTCATGAGCTTTACAACTTTTAATAAGAAAATCCTCCACTTCTTGATTTAACCTACCAATCCATGTATCCATCATCCCTACTTTGTTTCTCATTTAAACAAGGTTATCAATCTCTTTCTTACTTAACAAAATAGGTGTCTCGAGGGTAGAAAATTGTGAAGAAATAGGAGAAGACACTTCCTTTAGGAACTTATGCAGTTGATCCAACTATAATTTGAGTTCATCCTTTCTTTCTTTGTCCTTCATTATCGTTGACTTAGTAGATGATGCTACAATATCAATAAGGTTCATTTGTTGGTTCCTTGTAGGTCTCCCCAAATTCACAGTGCCCAATTGATAGTCACTCAATTGCATATCTTGTTCATCTTTATCAACCATTGGAATAGAACATTTAGCTACAATCTCCCCAACATTCATTAACTTAGTAGAATGGATGACTCTAGCCCTTTTCTTGGGCCTCTCCTCAATTTCTTAAATCATAACAATCCTAGTTAAGGGGTTGGGGATGTACTATCTTCTTTCTTTCCAAATTAAGCTTCAACCATGTTGGGGCAGCAAGAGGAGTTATCACTTGTGTTGAAGAAGATGTGGCAGGAGATAGGGATTGCCAAAGTGCTACCTTAGGTTGAGAATCAACCTCTTGTTGCTTCTCCTTTTCGGCCTTTTCTTTGGCCAGCTTGTCAGCTTCAGCTTTCTCCTTTCCTCCAACATCTGATCTCCTTTCTTTTCTAGCTCCTTAACCCTCTACCACATTTTGGCTGCTTCTTGTTCAATTTTAGCTTGCTCTTCTAATTCATTTTCCTTCAGTAGGAGATCCTCTTCTTCTTTCTTTCTTTAAGCCTCCTCAGTAGCTTTGGCCTTGGCCTCAAGATCTTCCTTTTCTTTCTTCTATTGGGCCTTTTCCTCCTCTAGATCATAGATCTTTTTCAATAGAGCCAACATCTCCTTTTCAGCATTAGCTTTCCATTCTTTCTCTTTCTATTGTTGTAGGAGGTCCTCTTTTTATTTATGTTGCCTTGCCAACTCTTATGTCTTTGCTATAGCTTCTAATTCATGTTGCTTGGAAAGCATATTAGCTTTAGCCTTGGCCTCCAATTATTGTTGTTTGAAAGTGCCTCAGCTTGTGCTTTGGCATCATTATCCTTATTTTATTCCTCATTAATCTTCCATTGGTCTTTCAGATTTAGGAAATGTTTAGTCCCAACATCTTCGATATCCTCAAGATATTTAACCACAAGAGGCTCATCATCTAATTGAGTGGCCTCAGAATTAGTATTTATATCATGAATAACAATTTCCTTTGATTTTCCTCCAAAGGTTTCAGCTTGCTCATGGAGACTACCTATAGGTACTTCTTTAATAGATTCTTGAGTGAGGAAAGGTTGAGAAGAAGATCCTTCACCAGCTTTTGTAGTCTCCATGCCTTGTGATTCATGGGTTTCTTGAGCAGGAACTTCTGTATCAACATCCCCTCTAGAGGTAGGAGGATAATATTCCAGTTGCTCCTTAGGGGTTGCCCTCCTCTTGGTTCTCTTATAACCCTTGGTAGCTCTTGCTTTCCTCTTCTTTGAGGATTGATCTTCTGGTTCCTTTATCCTCATTATCACCGATTGGATACTTCTTTCCATGACCATTTTGGAAATTTTTTTAACATCTATGAATTCCTCTTCATCCCAATTTCTTGGGTCCAAGATTTTAGTGTCTATCTTGCTTGCTTCATACTCGGGGTCCAAAATTGCACCATCATTTGATAATGTATCATAAATATCTTCCTTTACCCCATACTCAATCATTTATGGGATGGTTAGCCTTTCATAGTTCATTCTCCTTAAATCATAGTCATCTTAAAAATCTATCCAAAAATATTATAACAAGTTATAATGTTTATAAAAAAAAATGGGATTTAGGCCATTCATCTTGTGCTCTAGATCAAAATGTTTTCGGGTTGTATACAATCCTAACTTCAAATAACTCAATTCTTCACATACTACCTTTGCAGCCAAATTGTGAAGGCAACAATATTCTCCCAACTTCATGGGAAATTTATGACATCCAGGCTTGTGTTTATTAGAAAAATTTGTGTTAACTCCTATAGCTTGGTATATGAATTCCATAAGAACAATCCTATTATTGCAATACCTTGGCAGTCGATGAGGATGTTCATCAAAACTTGCCAACCTAAAGTAAGAAAACTTAGGGTATTGGATATACCAATGTCCCCATTCAGCAATAAGGGCCATAGATTCCCTACTCATCCTATAACCAACATCTCCTATTAATCGGTTAATAATAACATAAAGGAACACATCGTTGAATCTCCTATAATGTAATTCTAATGTTTGTAGGGTCAATTGATCATAATGATCCCATTCCTTCTTCTGTCCAAAAGCTTCTC
The DNA here is from genome assembly GCA_007115665.2 of Sequoiadendron giganteum. Lineage (NCBI taxonomy): Eukaryota > Viridiplantae > Streptophyta > Pinopsida > Cupressales > Cupressaceae > Sequoiadendron > Sequoiadendron giganteum. The sequence goes on along the minus strand of CM021109.1, from coordinate 201,229,705 downwards.
CCAATATGCCCACTACATTTAATCCAAGGAATATATCCATCCTTGCAATTGCATATACAAGATAAGAGGTCATAAAGAAAATCTTCATTTGCCCCACCTTGAGTGTCTGATTGTGAAAATTATTTGAAAAAATCATCCCCCAATCAAATTGTTGCCTACCATCAAAAATAGTTTCAATGAATGGGAACATCGATTCCTTAAAGCATGCAGAGTCCTCCTTTCCAAACACCTTGGAAAGCATCATGATCAAATCATCAATTTCTTTCTTGAAATATCCCCTCTTGGGCTGTTTAGGAACCTTGTTTAAGGATTTCTTCTCAGTCCTCAACCACTTCTTGTTCATATGAGATCTATTAATCTCTTTATTCTTATCGAATATCTGCAATGCTTCTACTTTAGTCAATTGTTTGGGGTTCTTGGGGGCAGGTGCATTGAACAAGAACCTCATCATCTGTGGTGATAAGTCAATAATTGTATTTCCTTGGAAGTCCACACATTGTCTAGATACTGAATTGTAAGCTCCTACTGTTGTGAGGATGAGCTCTAGGCACTGAACTGATAATGGGAAGAGTGTAACATGTGACAGCCCAGATTGGGCTATTCTTTCTGTCCTCCCACTTAGCTCCTCTAAGAAATTATCTGCAACCAACTCCTCATAGTTGAATGGTCCCAAATTAGTATCTATAATTTCAGCCCACTCTGAATCCAACTTGCTGGTTGTAAGAGTTGCATCCTTGTGTTTATATCTCAATGTATAAGATAATTTTTCCACCTTGACCTTCTTGGGCTTTTCTCCCTTTGAGATTTCAACAGCTTGCCCTTCCTTTTTTTAAATTTCTCTAGATGCCCTTGACATTGTTTATTCCTACAAAACAATCCTAAATTAGATCAATAAAAGGCATAAGAGTCACCATTGCAAAAATTACCTTTCATAACTCTCTATTCTTCCCTAGGTAATCCTCTATACTTCATGAAATTTAAAACTTGGCGAGAGTAGGAGAAGATCAAGAACTAGATATTTGAAATAAATAACAAAGTCAGAACCATAATCGAGACTGGATCAAAAGCTGGAACTTTCAAAAGCCCCAATATTTCATTTCATTCGATGATCCGGTTTGGCCAAACCTGGCGGGATAGGATTCAAAATCAAAACTGGAACTAGGATGGGAATAATTTTTTGGATTCAGACTCGTACGTGAGAGTTCATCAAACGAGTTCATTCCCATATCTGATTCTGAAATAGACTTCCATAGTGAAATGGATTCTCCCCATTCACTTACATCATTTCAGACTGAAATTTAAAACCTAGGGAGACAAGATTTAAGCCCGACACTACTCAAAAAAATAGAACCAAGATCAGATGAAGAACAAGGTCAATTAACCAAACAGGGCACGACATACAAAACCCTAACTCGTACAACCCATCATCTTAAATTAAAACTAGGGCATCTAGAAAAAACCCTAATTAAACCAGTACAACCAACACATGCAGGAAAAGAAAGGGTTGACAGAAAGATTCAAAAGCCCCTGTTTAATACCAAAACCTAGCAAAATTAAGCCCTAATAAAAAACTAGGGCACAATGGATGAAAACACCACCCAAAATGGAGAAAATGACAACAAAGAAAATGAAACAAACAAAGGAAAGAAAATGAAAAAGGAACCCAAAAAATAAAAAATAAAATTAAAATAAAATGAAGAAAAACGTATGTGAGCAAAGATTGACGAGAAAAGTCCTACGAACGCGTGAAAAAAAGACAAAGCGAGAAAATGAAACAACAGAAAGAGAAAACAAAAGAAAACCACCTTCCTCAAAACACAACTAGAGAATGTTGAAAAATGATTGGAATCCACTTACTAATTCTCATCCACAACCCAAATTGCGCTCCTCTTCGAATAAATTTAGCTCTGGTTCATTAATTGTAAAGAGGTAAATAACCTTGATTAAGGTTTTAAACTCCATTTCATGTGTGTGAGGAGGTTGTAACTAATGAAATTAATGCAGTTGGTTAGGGGTGGAATTGGAGTGAAAGTGAGCACATAACCACCACAAACATCAGAGGTAGATGAGAGGAGAAGCAGAGTGGAAATAGAATCAAGAACTTTGTCAAAGTTTCATCTTTCATTCTAGATCTGTCTCCGGTCCCACAACAAGGAAAAAACAACAAAAGAAACAAGGGGTGGAATTAGATCCAAATCAAGATCTCGAGCTTTGCAATGTTCTAGGTTTGGATCCATTTTTGGTTATGCTTCCAACAAAGGGTAATAATGACATAGGAAAATGAACAAAGGAAAGTGGGATCGAAATGAAAGCTAGACTTGGAACTTTTGCAAAGTTTTGGGTTCGGTTCTCATTCAAATTCTACTTACACCAAAGGGAAAAAGAAATCGGAAGAGAAGGAAAACAAAAGAAAACTCAAGGGAGAAAACACCCCAAGAGCCCAAGACAAACAAAAACAACACAGAAACCAAAAAGGCAAGAAACATAATTGGGACTAAAATAGAAACTGGACCAGGTTCTTTCCAATAGTTCTAAGTCCGGTTTCAACCTGTCTTTTGAACCTGTGAAAACAAAAGAAACAAAGACTTAGGAGGAAAAAGAACAACTCCTAAGACCCAAACAAGAACACCAAGGGAAAAAAAATTGAAGGGGACCTATTTTGTTCAAAACAAAATGGGGTGGTTATGTAAGGCATAACAAGTAGCCCTTACACACAAGTCTTGCTTTAGTTTTGACAACCTTTCCATTCTCATTCAACTTGTTTCTGAATACCCATTTTGATCCAATTATGTTTTTATTTGTCCATCTAGGGACCAATTCCCAGGTTTGATTCTTCTCAATCTGCATAATTTCTTCCTTCGCTTTCATCCAATACTCATCACTACATGCTTCACTCACTATTTTAGGTTCAACTTTAGAAAGCAAGCACAAATTTATTTCAGAAAAAACTTTTCTTCTTGTCAATACTCCTTTTCTCTTGTCTCCAATGATTTGATTTTCTAAATTATTCTTCTACACATATTTAGGTGTCTTTGGGGACACCACCAGAGCTTCTTCATTAGAGTTTTCTTATTCTTCCACAACTTCTCCTACTCTTATGCAATCAATTTCATTAGATATATATCCATCATTTTCAATTGAATTCTTCAATGTTTCATCAACCTTGACATTTGTGCTCTCTATAGTCTTTCTCAGTCTTTTATTGAAACATCTATAATATTTTCTTCTAGTAGAGTATTCGAGAAAGATAACTTCATCAAATCTAGAATCAAACTTCCCTAAATTTTCTTCATCCCTTCTAATAGAACATTTTCTTCCAAATACCTTGAAATACTTGACAATAGGAATTCTTCCACACCATAGCTCATAAGGGGTCTTAGCACTATTAACTTTTTCTTGAACTCAATTGAAAACATAAACAATAGTGTGAATATCTTCTCTCCAGTAGACTTCTAGTAGATCTGCCTCTATAATCATTGATCTAAAAGCTTCTTGAATTGTTTTGTTCTTTCTTTCAAAAAATCCATTATGTTCAGGAGTTCTACGAGTAGATAACTATATTTTATTCCATGAAATTCACAAAACATATTAAAGTCATTGGAGGTGAATTCGCCACCTTTTTTCGACCTTAAACATTTTATTCTCAAATTTTCTTCATTCTCTATCATAGCCTTAAAATTCTTGAATCTATCTAATGCATCAATTTCTCTCTGAGAAAAGTAACCCATGTATATCTAGAGTAATCATCAATCAAAAGCGCAAAATACTTGTCACCTTATAGACTTATCACTCTTTTAGGATCAAAAATATCTATATGAATCAAGTCTAGTATTCTAGTAGTAGATTGTTCCTTTGACCTAAATCATTTCTATCTTTCTTTCCAAACTGAAAATTCTTGAAAATAGAATTAATAGGATTTGTAATCCTCGGTAAATCTCTCATAGCTTGTATTGCATTGATTCTCGCCATATTATAAAAAATCATGTGACACATTCTCTAGTGCCATAACTAACTGTCATTAATCTGAGTCATAAAGAAATATCCATAAACACCCTTAAGGGTAAGTGCAAAAAGATGGGGGGCCAAAAAGGGGGCTTAAGTGGCCACTTTTTTTTCTTTTTCTTTTCTGAAATCAGGAAATACTGACCTTGGATGTGAAGTTGAGGATAGTTACACTCAAAATTTTGAGATGCAGCAAAAAAAAGGATCGTAGTGCTCCAAATCTACTTTTTAAACTAATAATTTATTTTGAAAATGGTTGAGATTAAGGGGTTAAAAAGAGGGATGCACATAAAATGGTGTTGTTTTTGTCAGAAAAGCATAACATACTAACTTTTGTGCATACCTAGCATGGTAAACTTTTTTTAGTATTTTTAAAATCAGTTCAGTGAGAAATTAGCTAATAGTATGTAGTTGATGCATGATTTTTCTAATAATTTTTTAATGAATATTTGATTTTTTACTAATTTTCAAACTAGACACATCCTGAAAAATAGGATTTTGTCCGTGCTACTACCCCTACAAATTTTTGGAAACTAATTGAAAATTTATTTATTTTTAAAAATTGTAGGATGGAGAATAGTTTCTAAAAATGTAATTTATTTGAAATTTTGATGAGTGGTTAATTTATAACGAAAAACACCAAACACTAAATTTTTCCAAAAAAGAGACACACAAACAAAATAAATTATAGATGAAAGGCTTAACATTTTCAAAAAGTGAAAAAAATTACATCGTTGGATAGCTAAGAGAGAGCCTAACATTACCCAGGTGTTCCATTTTTTTGACATTGAAACATGTGCAATCCTGATGGTGAGCACAAACTCAAATATGTGAAATATTGTAGAATTTTCAAAAACATGTCTCTGGTCATTGGAAAGGCCCTCCAAGCCTTTGGGTTGGTATTCCAAGACAAATACCAATCCTAAGGCTTGGGGATTCCCAAAGCAAGATATAATGCAAGTGTGTTATAACACACTCGCGTTATATCTTAGTTTTGACATGGTTTTTTGCATTTTTGCGAGACATGTCTAGTGAGAAATAATGTGATTGAGGTATAATTTGCTTGTGTTATGTCTTTCTTTATATTAAATTCTACTCTATTGAATGTATGTTTATATATTTGTATGTTTGTATGTACATTTATGCTTGTATGTCATGTATGTATATGTATGCATTCATGCTTGTATGTATGTATGTATGCCTATATGTATGTATGTATATATCAATGCATGTATGCATGTATGCATATATGTATGTAAGATTGTATCTACATATGTACATGTATTCTTGTATGTATGTAGGATTGTATGTACATATGTATTATGCTTGTATGTATGCAAGTATGTATGTATTTATGTATGTCTTTAGAGGGAGGGAGAGGGGTAGTGAGAGAGAGTCTTGAGAGAGGGAGAGGGGGTGGAAGGGAGACTCTAAGAGAGAGGGAGTGGGAGAGAAGGGGTTGGAGTGAGAGGGAATTAGCTAGGTAGTGTGGGAGGGACAAAGGGAGGGAGGGAGAGAGAGAGAGAGAGAGAGAGCGAGAGATATGGGTGGGAGAGAGAGAATTGAGAGAGGGGGAGAGAGAGAGAGGGAGAGAAAGAGAGAGCTATGTAGGTAGGGTGTTAGAGGGAGAGATTTGAGAGTGTGAGGGGGGTGAGAGGGTGAGACTTGAGAGATAGGTAGTGAGAGGGAGTGTGAGAGAGAGGGAGTGTGAGAGTGAGAGACCTGAGAGAGGGGGAGGGTGTGGGAGGGAGTGAACTAACAAAGGGAGAGATAGAGGGGGGTGGAGTGAGAGGGACTTATCTACGGTGGGAGGGATAGATATTTTGAACAGCCCGAATAACTGACAGGGGGGTGAATCAATTATCCAAAAAACCTTTTTTCCTTAACTTAATCCAGAGAAATCATAAACCAATCATATATAAATTAAAATAGATATGAACATGCTAGCACTAAACAACGACATTCAAAATGAACATAATAATTTATGTGGGAACCCAAGATGGGAAAAACAACAAAGAATGCTTATTCTCAATTATAAAGCACTCGTTAAGGTGATTTTTATAAGGGCTCACTACCAAAATTCTCACTGCAGGTAAGGCTCACTACTAGGTGGCTCATTGTTGGTGGGCTCACTGCCTAAATACAAAAACCACTAATTACAAAATGGACAAAATATGAACTAATGAAGTTGCATCTATATATGCATGAATTTAGTTCTGGTTAAGATCACAACATTTGATTGTAGCAGATCTGATTAAGAATCTTCTACCAACCTTCCTTCCACTACTTCTACAAAATAGATTACTTCTACTTGTCACTTTCCTTCACTTCCTTATTTGATCCTTCTCACACAATCCTTCGCACCTTTATCACTGTTCACACATTCCACACTTCATTTTTTTTAATACGCTTAAATATGTTCCACATACATGTATATATATACACTCAAATAACAAAATGAGTCAGCTTAGAAAAACATATCATCTCAAAGAACAACCTTGAAATATTCAATAAGGCTTGACACGCTAGCACCGAATCCAAAAGATAGGTCGCACATAAAGGATATTCTAACCACATTACACCGGGACCCATAAATAGGTCATACTTAAGATATAACATTATTACAAAAATATAGCTAACTTAGAATTACATGAGATATATTTTGGATTCGATGGGAATGCCACAACCAAGACCAAATCTTGATCAACATCAATTTCAGTACCAACTAGAGAAATGTGTTGAAAATGAAGGTAAAACTATAATAAAATTAGCTTAAAAATTTGTAAATCCTGTGTAACTATAGATTCAATTTTAGCATTCCTTGGCTATTGTGTATGATTAATCTTGAATTATATCAATTTTAATGTTGTAGAAAGTAGTCAGAAGATTGATAGAAGAAATATAAGACAAAATAGAAAGGACACCACATGTACATGGAGAAAACCCTTTTGGGTGAAAAACTCAACCAAAATTATTCTTTCTTGTTTATGTAATATTTGAATGAGTTACAATAATATTGATTCAATTCTCCTTGATGTGCTTTTTTGTTCTTCAACAAATCTTCTTCACAACCTGCAATATTTTCTCACAAAACTCTCTCATACAATGGCTACAATAATAGGCAATAAAATTTCTTACAAAATCATAAGAGTTAACAATTACAATATCGTAAAGCCACTTGAGAAAATGCATGCCTAGGGTTTCCATGTTGAGTTCAAACATGATTGAAAAAGTCAAACAAGAGTCTCCCTCAAAGTTGGCACCCAACACTGAAGTGTTAACCTCCTAGTTATCAAAAATATCTTCTACAAGCTCATCCTCAAAGAAGGCATCCATTCAAGGTCCCACTTAACTGATAATTAAAAATATCTTTTCCATCCATTAGTTGTAACTCAAATATGCCAACTTGGGTGCCCAAGGTGGGCCCAAGTTAATATTTGTTAACCAAAACATATTTGTTACCGATTCATGCAAAACAATGTGCATGCATGATCCTCCATTTGTTAATTGAATGTATCAACCTGTTATCTATCCATGCAGCTCAAGTCAACTAAGATTAACTAACATGCAATTGAAGATAACTGAAACATAACTAGACTCAACTAAACTGAACTAAACTTAACTAAACTAAACTAAACTTAACTGAACTTAACTTAACTAAACTTAACTTAACTAAAATAAACTAAAATGAATTAAACTAAACTGAACTTCCTATTTTATAGGACCTCAACATGCATAAATCAAAATCCCTATTTTGTAAGAACTTGAGATGCATTTCTGAAGTGTACTCAATTCATCAACTAGTTAACTGAACCAAAGGTGAGTCCCACCTTCCATGTAGGCACCCATGTGCTCCTATTTTGTAGGATCTCTCCCAAGGAATCCCCACATGCTCCTATTGTTTAGGAATAACTACAATTGTAAAACTAAATGTTTATTTCATTCTAAATTAATCTCTTCCTAATCCTAGAGTTGTGAAACTCATTCCAAGAGCTTAGAAGAAAAATTAAATAAGTTTAGAATGCAATTAAATGGCATCCTATTCCTAAAAAAATGTAGTTAGACATACCAAAATTTGCAACATGTTACATGAATGTCCAAATAGCAAGCATACCCAGAATAAGCTTTAGACACAATAGTTGATATCAAAGGATTAGTCTTTAATATTCTACATTGACTGTCTTCCATAGATGTCCCAAAAAGAAGTACTTCTATATTCAGATCGAGGATAACGTCCATACTATGAAAAATTATAGCATACAATAGGATAGATCATTTTTGTATATCATCTGGAGCATAACCTTCTAGATCCTAGGTTTTGACATCAATGACAACAATACCACAACAACTTCTCAACAATCTCCCCCTTTGGTATTGATGGAAAAACAAAACAAAAAAAATCAAAAGTACAAAAAATCCAAAAACTCCAAGTAATCCCACTTAACCAAGCAATTCAAATTCTCTTTTTGTTTCTTTTCTCTTCCTTTCCTTTTCTCCCCCTTTTTTTCATCGAAGGAAAAGGGGCCAAATAAGAAAGTTCAGAAACTTAAGTAAAAATAACACTTTTCACATGGAAATTTTTCTTGTACCTTTCCCTCACAATTGGAAGAATCTTCTTCCAAGCTTACATTGAAAAAACCATTCTTGCACACATGCTCTCCTATAGAATCAACATCCCAAATGAAGATGACCAATCTGGAGATAGGCACTATTGTTGACAATCCTCTGCATCAAAATGTATCCTAGAGAGATGATCCAACCAGACCTCAACAATTTATTTAACCAACCAAAGGGTTTTAACCACATCATCCCTTTGTCTCTAAGTAGGTAGAAACTTATCTTGCAACTCACCAAATCTTAACCTCTATTTTCCATCTTCATCTTTGAATAAGTTAAAGAGCTTCCCAATCTCATTCAATTTAGATTCAATAGCTTCAATTTTGCTTCAAAAGTTATCAATAGTTGTAACCCACTAGAGACAGTATTTGTAGATGTCAGAAATCTCCTTAAAGCATTCTCTTGTGTCACCAATGTGTTTGGATAACTTTTTTTTTTCTGTGACACACCTTCTTTCAATCATAGCTTGGAATTTATCTCCTTCATACTTTTCTTGCAACAAAATTTCTTCAACAACTTCTACCATAGCATCCAGTAAAGAGTCAGAAACAACATAAACTATAATATCATTTTTGATCAGATACTCCACCAAGGCTTCTTCAATTCTAGGCCTACTGACTAGAGAGTAGGCATTCCACATTTCACCAATCTTTCTCATATCACCTTCATCCAACATGGACCAAACTTCATCTAAATCAGGTAGAGACTCTTCTTCCTTCTCCTTCTCTTCTAATATAGTGATGATATATTTTGTGTTAATTTTCCTCCTTTTAAGTTTCGAAGGGGAACCACCAATGACAACCTCCAATTCCCTCTTATCGGAGGAGGAACCCTCCTCAAACTTACTAATAGGCATAGCACTTGAAACTATCACACCAAAGCACATATTCAACTGCAAGGATGAGAAATAAGCTTTGCATGTATTTCCTTTATCTTCCAAACATTCCAGATATCTATAAACTTAATTTTGACAGGGATTCCAAACTTCTACTTAACATTCTCTTTTAATAGTAATGAATTCAAAAAGTAGAACACTAAGTACATGAGTAGAGACCCAAACTGAAAGTAATAACTCTCAACCATAGACATTCTAAAATTCTCAATTAGGTTTTCCATTACTAGGCTACATAGATCAAATAGTTGATTTTCCTTCACCATCTTATGTGCAAGAAACACAACAATAGAAGATGTAGAACCTTCATGAATTTGGAAATAGATTTTGTATGAGATACCATAAGCAACATACATTAATATGGTATCAAAAATGGTATTTATCAATAGAGCTCAAGGGTCTTTGTCGATACCAATAAGTTCCTCCACATCTTTGTATTTCATGGTTTTCTTCCTAGGGAGGTCACCAACTCTGCACAACCCAATAACAACTTCAATGGCTTCCTTCATGACCTGATAGGGTTTGTCCAAAATGATGTTGCCATCCTTGAAATGGCTCAACGGGAACAAGATAGATTCTTTGTTGATAAATCCATACCTCCAAAAATCACATTCAACAATTCATCAGACTTCAACCCTCGCTCCATTTCCTTCATCTTTCGATGATCAAACCTGTCCAACTTAAATCCCTTCAGCCTTAGTAGAATACCACCTCTAGATTCATTGCCAATCAACACAGATTCCATCAGCTCGCTCAACTTCTTCAATCCTTTATTGCTCAATGAAACACTCTTCTTCTTCTTTTCAATAGTCAGAAATGATTGACAACTCCATCTTTTATCCTTAATTTCTCATGATGACTTCACCACCAAAATGTGTATTGATCATGCCAACAATTGTACTTCACTTTTAAATTAGCTAAATTAACCTTCATTATGTAGCATCACCTGGATCTAGCTTAGTCATACTAGAAACACATTAAAATTATTTCAAAGAGGGGGAATCGACAAGATATGCATTATAAAACTCCCCTTGAGCCAAGGCAATTGGATCAATTTCAAGAAGAGCTAGTATCGAGATCTAGTACCACAAAAGGGCTCTCCATGCTCATTTACTTTTTCTTCCAAATGGTGATGGTCTTCTTTTTAGATTCATCTGATTCTACAACCTTCTTTTTATCTTCATTCCTTTTTGGAGCAACATATCTACATGTTTTAGCATAATGTCTGGATTCATTGCACTTGTAAAATCTTTTCCCTGACCTAACTAAGTGAAACTTGGGTCTGCACTGATTAGCTTTGTGACCATAACCATGTAATAAGTAGCAATAACCATGAAAGAGATTCTTCATTTCATTCCTTCTAGAAGGAATAGATAATTGACTTCTGCAATGAATTGTTTCATGACCAAACTTGTGACAATTAAAGCATTGAATACTCGGTTCCATCTTGCTTTTACACTCTATAGCCTTATGTCCAAATTTTTTGCATAGAAAACGATGACCATTGAATGATAAGTACCTTTGATAATTTGGCTGCCTCACTAGAGGTCTTTTCATAGATCTTCTAGAGTTTTAGACTTTTCTTGTTACACCAGATATTTCTTCAGCTTCCATTGCATTGTCTTTACCATTAGTGTTCAAATTTGAGTTTTCACCTAAGAAGCCAAGTCATTCCTTATCCTTGTGATATTTTTGTAGGGACAAAATTTGATCTAGAATCATGCTACTTTCACACACTATAGCTTCTAATTTCATCCTCCTTAACTCTTGATATAACTTCTCATTTTATTCTTCTTTTTGTTTAATGGTATCTTTGAGATTTTCTTTTGTCTTCTTCCATTCTTTTGCTTTTTGTTTGATGATATCTTTGAGATTTTCTTCGATTTTTTTCCATTCTTCTATTTTTTGTTTGATGGTATCTTTGAGATTTTCTTTTGTCTTCTTGCATTCATCCAACCAAATATTTATATTTTCAACACTTTCCTTTTACTCCTTTAATTCCTCGCTGACCTCTCTATGTCTTGCTTTGAATTTCTGGATTTTCTCCCTTAGCTTTGAGATACAAGTATTTTACTCCTTGATGTTTTCTTTCAATTCCACATTCTCATATTTTGTACTTTCCATATCACTCAATATTGACTTCATTTCTACCTCAAAGTAATAATCTCCTACCATTTGTTCAAACTGCCAAGATCTCCCTCAAGTAATTAAGCTCTATCTACAAGGGACCAAGATCTGATACCAATTGTTGAACAGTCTAGATAACTGAGAGGGGAGTGAATCAGTTATACCAAAACACTTTATTTCTTAAATTAATCTAGAGCAATCATAAACCAATCATATATCAATTAAGAAAAATATGAACATGCTAGCACTAAACAACACCATGCACAATGAACACCAAAATTTATGTGGAAACCCAAGATGGGAAAAACCATAGAGAATGCTAATTCTCAATTATAAAGCATTGATTAAGGTTACACCAGTTAAGGTGATTTTTACAAGGGCTCACTACAAAAATTCTCATTGTAGGTAAGGCTCACTACTAGGTGGCTCACTACTAGTGGGCTCATTGCCCAAGATAAAAAAACCATTAATTACAAAATGGACAAAACATGAATTGATGAAGTTGCATCTATATATGCATGAATCAGTTCTGGTTAAGAGCACAACATCAGATTACAATAGAGTTGATTAAGACTCTTCTTCCAACCTTCCTTCCACTATTTCTACAAAAAAATTACTTTTACTTAGCACTTTCCTTTACTTCCTTCTATGATCCATGTTGCACAATCCTTCAAACCTTTATCATTTTTCACACATTCCACACTTCAATTTTTTTAGATACACTTAAAGATGTTCCACATACATGTATATATATACACCTAAAGAATAAAATGAGTCGACCTAGTAAAACATGTCAGCTTAAAAAAAACCCTTGAAATATTCAATAGGGCTTGACACACTAGCACCGGACGCAAAAGATAGGTTGCACATAAAGGATCTTCTAACTACATTACATCGAGACCCATAAATAGGTCATACATAAGATATAACATTATTACCAAAAGATAGCTAACTTTGAATTACATGAGATATATTCTAGATTCGATGGGAACACCACAACCAAGACCAAATCTTGATCAACATCAATTTTAGTACCAACTAGAGAAATGTAGTTAGACATACCAAAATTTATAACATGCTACATGAATTTCTGGATAGCAAGGATACTCGAAATAAGCTTTAGACACAACAACTGATATCAAAGGATTAGTCTTCAATATTTTGTATTAACTATCTTCCATAGATGTTCCAAAAATAAGTACTACTATATTCGGATTGAGGATAATGTTCATACTACACAACATTATAGCATATGATAGGATAGATGATTTATGTATATCATCTAGATAATAACCTTCTGGATCCTAGGTTTTGACATGAATGAAAAAAATTCCACAACAACTTCTCAACAAGATAGAGAGAGGGGGGAGAGGGAGAGAGAAATATTTACCTAGGTAGGGTTCTAAAGGAAGATTCCTAAGAGAGAGGGGGGGTGGGAGGGAGAGATATAAGAGAGAGGGAGTGATGGAGAGGAAGTGGGAGGGAGATAGAGAGAGATATAGATAGAGGGAGTGAGAGAGAGTGGTAGGGATTGATTGAGTGAGAGGTATGTGGAAAGAGGGAGAGGGTAGATAGAGAAAATTAGAGAGGGTAGGAGAGAAGGATTAGGGTTTAAGGGTTGAGGTTTGAGGGTAGAGGGTTGAGGGTTTAATGGTTTAAGGGTTGAGGGTTGAGGGTAGAGGGAATAGGGGTTGAAAAACTAGGGCTTGAGGGTTGAGGGTTGAGGGTTGAGGGATTAAGGGTTGAGGGTTTATGGATTAGGGTAGAGATTTTTCTTGGGTTTAAGGGTTTAAGGGTTGAGGGATTATGGTTGAGGGTAGAGTGTATTGTGTTGAGGGTACAGGGTTTAAGGGTTTAGGGTTTAAGGGATGAGGGTTTAGGGTTTAGGGTTTATGTTTAAGTGTTTTAGGGTTTAAGGGTTGAGGGATTAGGTTAGATAGGGAGGGATGGATGGTTGGAGAGATGGAGGGAGAAGTGAGATAAAGAGAAGGAGAGAAGAGAAGGGAGGTACAAAGATATATGAGGGTTGAGGATCCAATGTATAGGGTAGATGGTTGAGATTTGAGGGTATAGGGTTGAGAGATTAGGGTTGAGGGTACATATGGTTGAAGGATTAGGGTTGAGGGTACATATGGTTGAAGGATTAGGGTTTGAGGGTTGAGGGTTGAGGATTGAGGATTGAGGGATTAATGGTTGAGGGTTGATAATTGAGGGTTGAGGGTTTAATGTATAGGGTAGAGGATAGATGGTAGAGGGTAGAGGGTAGAGTGTTGAGGGTTGAGGGTTTAAGGTTGAGGGTAAAGGATTGAGGGTATAGGGTTGGGGTCTTAAGTTTGAGGTTCCAATGTATAGGGTAGAGGGTATAGGGGTTGAGGGATTAGGGTTTAAGGGTTGAGGGTTGAGGGATTAAGGGTTGAGGATTGAGAGATTAGGGTAGATAGTTTACTTAGGTTTAAGGGTTTAATTTTTGAGGGATTAGGGTTGAGGGATTAGGGTTGAGGGTAGAAATTATTGGGTTGAGGTTAGAGGGTTTAAGGGTTTAGTGTTTAGGGTTTAGGGTTTAGGTTTTAGGGTTTAGGGTTTAGGGTTTAGGGTTTAGGGTTTAGGATTTAGGGTTTAAGGATTGAGGTTTGAGGGTTGACAGTTGAGGGTTTAGGGTTTATGGTTTAGGGTAGAGGGTAGAGGGTTGAATTTATACGATTGAAGGATTAGGGTTGAGGGTCTATTGTATAGGGTAGAGGATATAGGGTTTGAGGGATTAAGGTTGAAGGGTTGAGGGTTGAGGGTATATGGTAGAGGATTGATGGTTTCAGGGTATATGGATTAAGGGTTGAGGGTTGAGGTATTAGGGTAGAGAGTTTACTTGGGTTTAAGGGTTTAAGGGTTGAGGGATTAGGATTGAGGATAGAGGGTATTGGGTTGAGGTTAGAGGGTTTAAGAGTTTAGGGTTTAAGGGATGAGGGTTTAGGAATTAAGGTTTAGGTTTGAGTTTTTAAGGGTTTAAGGGTTGAGGGTATATATGGTTGAAGGATTAGGGTTGAGGGTCCAATGTATAGGGTAGAGGATATCGGGGTTGGGGGTTTAGGGTTTGAGGGTTGAGGATTGAGGGATTAAGGTTTGAGGGTTGAGAATTGAGGGTTGAGGGTTTAATGTATAGGGTAGAGGGTATAGGGTTTAAGGGTTGAGGGTTGATGGTTTAAGGTTGAGGGTAGAGGATTTCTAGTATAAGGTTGGAGGATTAGGGTTGAGGGTCCAATGTATAGGGTAGAGTGTATAGGGTTGAGGGTTGAGGGTTGAGGGTTGAGGGTTGAGGGATTAAGGGTTGAGGGTTGAGATATTAGGGTAGAGAGTTTACTTGGGTTTAATGGTTTAAGGTTGAGGGATTAGGGTTGAGGGTAGAGGGTATTAGGTTGATGGTAGAGGGTAGAGGGTTTAAGGGTTGAGGTTTGCGTTTTTAGGGTTTATGGTTGAGTGTTTAAGGGTTTAAGGGTTGAGGGTATATGGTTTAGGGATTAGGATAGAGAGGGAGGGATGGATGGAGGGAGAGATGGAGGGGTAAGTGAGATATAGAGGAGAGAAGAGGAGAGAGGGACAAAGATATATGAGGGTTGAGGATCCAATGTATAGGGTAGAGGGTTGAGAATTGAGGGTATAAGGTTGAGGACCTATAGGGTTGATGGTTGAGGGTATAGGGTTTAAGGTTTAGGGTTGAGGGTAGATGGTTTTGAGTTTAGGGTATAGGGGTTGAGGGTTGAGGGATTAAGGGTTGAGGGTTGATAATTGAGGGTTGTGGGTTTAATGTAGAGGGTAGAGGGTAGAGGGTAGAGGGTTTAAGGGTTTAGGGTTTAAGGGTTGAGGGTTGAGGGTTGAGGGTTGAGGGTTTAGGGTTGAGGGTTGAGGGTATAAGGTTGAGGGGTTAGGGTTGATGGTCTATTTTATAGGGTAGAGGGTATAGGGGTTGAGGGATTAGGGTTTAAGGATTGAGGGTAGAGGGTTGAGGGTTTAAGAGTAGAGAGTAGAGGGTTGAGGGTAGAGGGTAGAGGGTTTAAGGGTTGAGGGTTTATGGTATTGGGTTGAGTGGGATAGAGGGTAGAGAGAGGGGGGAGAGAGATAGATGGAGTGAGAGAGAGGGAGAGAGAGAGAGAGATAGAGTGGGAGAGATAGAGGGTAGAGGGTTAAGGTTTTAGGGTTAAGGGTAGAGGAGAGAGAGATAGGAGCAAGTGAGAGAGATACACTTGAGAGAGGGAGAGACTTGAGAGAGAGAGGGTATAGGGATTGAGTTATTAGGGTTTAAGGGTTGAGGGTTGAGGGTTTAAGGTTTGAGGGTTGAGGGTTTAGGGTTCAGGGTAGAGGGTTGAGGGTATAAGGTTGAGGGATTAGGGTTAAGGGTAGAGGTGAGAGATAAAAGGAGTGGGTGAGTGAGAGAAAGAGACTTGAGAGAGGGAGAGGGGGTAGGATGGAGATTCTTGAGAGAGAGATAAAGGGTAGAGGGTAGAGGGTTAAGGGCAGAGGGGAGAGATAGGAGTGAGTGAATGAGAGAGAAAAAAATTAGAGAGGGAGAGGGGGTAGGAGGGAGATACTTGATAGAGAGAGGGTATAGGGGTTGAGGGATTAGGGTATAAGGGTTGAGGGTTGAGGGTTGAGGGTTTAGGGTTTAGGGTTTAAGGGTTGAGGGTTGAGGGTTGAGGGTAGAGGATTGAGGGTTAAGGGTAGAGGGGAGAGAGATAGAAGGAGTGAGTGAGAGAGAGAGATAAACTTGAGAGAGGGAGAGGGGGTATGATGGAGAGACTTGAGAGAGAGGGAGGGAGGGAGGGAGTGGGAGAGAGATAGAGGGTAGATAGTTTAAGGGTAGAGTGTAGAGGATAGAGAGAAAGAGAGAGAAAAGAAACATATATAAAATAAACTTTCTCATAACGCAAGCACTTTTTGAAGTAGTAGATACATGGTTATCATTTTAGCAAGACATAATGTGCTCATTTTATAATGTGAGCACGTTATACCATGAGTGTGTTATACTATGGGCATGTTATATCATGAGCGTGTTATACCACGAGTGCATTATAACGTGAGCGCATTATAATGTGAGAATATTTTTTCTTGCTCTAAAATGGTAAAAGCCTCAATATACCCATGATTACAAGGCCCACATTCTTCATATTCTCTTGGTTCTATGTGTGTTCCAACAGAAAAAGATTTTTGATGATTTTGGAAGTGTGCATGCATGTTTTTCACATTCCACCACCTTTGCATGAAATAACAGATTTTTCATGTTGAATGGCATATAATATCAATTCAATTTTAAATTCCATTCAAGAGTGATATAAAATTTAAGTTTGGAGGGGAACAAGCTTTTGAAAAAGCCAAATTGTTGAGGATTTTTAAGAAAGAAGAAGCAAAGGCTACATAATTGGGTAGAATTCCTTCATTTTGAAACTCTAGTTTTTTAGGTATGTTTAGTCTTTACACATTTTCTTTCATTCTATTTTGGCTTGCTTTGATTATTTTTATTTTGCATATTCCATGTTGATCATTGTTTGTTTGTCATTATAACCTTATCTTGTCAATGCACATTTAAAATTACACAATTCTTTACACTTGCCAATTACATTTTTAAACCACATCTATTTGATGCAATTTGTTAAAACATTGACTTACCTTGTGTATGCTTCCACATTTTTTATACACACATATATGATAGAAGTTAAAAGGAAGTAAAATAATACATCATTTCTCAATCTTTTACTGTGGATGTGCATACCACTCTCCAAAGCTTTCATTTTGGTATAGAAATGGGTGATGCTGGAAAATGTAGTTGAATTTGGTTTTACACCTAGAATTTGCATATGCTTGAAATTTGATAAAGAAATTTCAATAAATCTATTTTGTGCATATCCTGCAATCATTCTAGTCCATGAGGACATATCTCATTCAGGTATTTTTTTAAATAGTTATACCAAGTAGTTGATTTCCTTGTCTATGCTACCAAATTTTCCATACGTGTCTACCAAAACATTTTATCAAACAAAATAGGCAAGGCAATCAATTATTTACATAAATACCTCAAAGAAATGGGGTCTCATGGTGATGTGCATTTTATCAACTAGATGATTACATTTTCTATGCTACCAAATTTTCCATACATGTCTCTACAAAATTGGAATATAATCCTCCCACATTGATAGATCTTTGAATCTATTTTGGTTTTCATCTCTATTTCTAAATTTAACTCATCACTAAACTTACCTCATCACTTATGTTGTGATATATTTTAAATTTTTCCTTGAATATTCTACCTACAAGAGATTCTAACCCTTCTCTCCACTATTTAAAGACTCTTTATTCAAGGCTAAGTTAGAAACATGGGGAAAGGTGCAGCCTATCTTACAATCATGGCATGCCACAATACAATGTGGTAGGGTTGACAAGGTCGGGGCAGTGTGAGAATATCCTCATAGAAATGGGGTCTCACGATGATGTAAATCACCATGAAACCCCATTTCTATGAGGAATATTCTCATGTTGCCCTTGTAAATCACCGTGAGACCCCATTTCTATGAGGAACATTCTCATGTTGCCCCTACCTTGTCAACCCTACGGCATTGGAAAGCTAGTGGCCTCACTTGCTTTCCAATTTTGTAGGGTTGACAAGGTAGGGGAAGCATGAGAATATTCCTCATAGAAATGGGGTCTCACAGTGATTTACATCACCATGAGTCCCCATTTCTACGAGGCATTTTGGTTACGTTCTATTCATGTTCTATTCATGAGAGGTTGTTGTGTGCAGTTGGTATAATGGAACTCCTAATGAAGATGTATGGCCAGGAGTGACTAAGTTGAGAGACTAGCATGCCTATCCTCAATGGAAGCATCAAGATTTAAGCCTTGATGTTCCTGAGTTGGAACCAAATGGTGTGGATTTGATGTCTATAAGTGCCTTTCATCTATTTTAATTGCATTTTCATTTTGGATGTTATTTCTTTTTCTTCTTTTACTTTTCCTATTTTCAAGTAAGCTACTAAAAATTGATTGGTGTCTCCTTGTAGGAAATGTTGATTTATGAGCCATCCAAGAGAATCCTAGCCAAAAAGGCAATGCAACATCCATATTTTTATCATCTTGAAAAATCTCAATTATGATTAAAAAAATTAACCTAATGATTATATATCAATATTAGTATAGCATGCCATCTATTCACATAAACATTTGTAATGATATTTATTCAAAATTTGAAATTAATTGCTGCCCTCAAACATTTGTAATTCATGCAACATAATCCCTTAACAATCCTAATTACAAAAAGGATGAAATCTTTTATGGCCTGTTACCCAGATACCATGTCTATTATGAGAATTTTGTATGAGCCATCAGGATCACGTAGGTCAACTCTACAATAACCTCTCTCAATTTTTGTTATCTTGGAGTCATTTTTACGTGGTGTCCAATTTTGACTTGATGGAAAAAGTCTCAATTGCAAGCAATGTAAAGTTGCAAAGTGGTGCAACTTTCATTCTACAACTCATGTGACCAAACAGACTGTTCCAACGAGTCTGAATGGGTAAGTTTATGCTAGGAATGGTCCTCTTTTACACCCAAACATGTCGAATCGCTTTGAGCTATGTTCAACTGGCTAGATCCCTTAAGGGTCAAAAGTGAAAAAGGGAATCATTATTTGATGGGATATTACTCAGAAAACATGATTCTTACAAACTCTCTATCTGGGTCTAAGAGATGAAATTGGGCCCCTATACAATAACCTCTCTTAGTTTTTGTTATCTCAAAGTTGTTTTCCCGTGGTGTCCAATTTTCACTTGATGGAAGAAGTGTCAAACACAAGCAGTGTAAAGTTGCAAAGTGGTGCAAATTTTGATTTGCAACTCGTGTTACCAAACAAAATATTCCAACAAATCTATATGGGTATGTTTACTATAGGAATGGTCCTCTTTTGCACCTAAACACACCGAATCTCTTTGAGCTACGTTCAACCAGCTCGATCCCTTAAGGGTCCAAAGTGCAAACAGGTAGCAATATTTGACAGGTTATTACTTAGAAAATATGATGCTTAAACACTCTCTGTCTGAGCCTATGCAATTGTGTTTGGCCTCTCTACAATAACCTCTCTTGTTTTTTGTTATCTTAAAGTCATGTTCCCGTGTTGTCTAGTTTTCACTTGTTGGAAAAAGTGTCAAATGCTAAGTGGTGCAACTTTCAATCTACAACTCGTATGACTAGAAAAAATATTCCAACACATCTAGATGGGTACATTTACTCTAGGAATGGTCCTCTTTCACATCCAAACATGCTAAATCACTCTAAGCTATGTTCAACTGGCTCAATCCCTTAAGGGTCCAAAGTGCAAAAGGGGCATCAATCTTTGACAAGATATTACTTAGAAACCATGATATTTAAAAACTCTTCATCTAATCCTACAAGATAGCATTGGTCCCCTATACAATAACCTCTCTTGGTTTTTGTTATCTTGGAGTCGTTTTCCCGTGGTGTCCAATTTTCACTTGATGAAAAAGTGTCAAATGCAAGCAATGTAAAGTTACAAAGTGGTGCAACTTTTGTTCTACAACTCATGTGACCAAGTAGACTATTCCAATGCATCCAATTGAGTATTTTTATGCTATGCATAGTCCTCTTTTTTACCCAAACATGCCAAATCACTTTCAGCTATGTTCAATCAACTCAATCCGTTAATGGTCCAAAGTTCAAAAGGGAAGAAATATTTGTGAGCTATTACTCAAAAAATGTGATGCTTAGAAACTCTTTTTCTAAGCCTATGAGATCATGTTGGGACCCTCTACAATAACCTCTCTCAATTTTTGTTATCTCGGAGTCATTTTCCCATGGTGCCTAGTTTTCAATTGATGGAAAAAGTGTCAAATGCAAGCAGTGTAAAGTTGAAAAGTGGTGCAACATTAATTTTACAACTCATGTGACTGATAGGACTTTTCCAAAACATCTAGATGGGTACGTTTATGCTAGGGATGGTCCTCTTTCACACCCAAACATGTTGAATCGCTTCGAACTACATTCAATTAGTTCGATCCCTAAAGGGTCCAAAGTGCAAAAGGGTGGAAATCTTTGACGGGCTACTACTCAAAAATTATCATACTTACAAACTCTCCATCTGATCCTATGGGATCATGTTGGCCCCCTCTATAATAACCTCTCTCATTTTTTGTTATCTTGGATTTGTTTTCTCGTGGTGTCTAGTTTTCACTTGATGGAAAAAGTGGCAAATGCAAGCAATGTAAAGTTGCAAAGTGGTGCAAATTTTGTTCTATAATCCATGTGACCAAATGGACTATTCCAACACATTCGAATGGATAATTTTACACTAGGAATGGCCCTCTTTCACACCCAAATGTTCTGAATCAATTCGAGCTATGTTCAATCGACTCGATCCCTTAAGGGTCCAAAGTGAAAAAAGGTAGCAATCTTTGATGGGCTATTACTCAGAAACCATGATGCTTAAAAACTCTCCATCTGAGCCTACATGATTTTGCTAGGCCCCTCTACAATAACCTCTCTCATTTTTTTATCTCAAAGTCTTTTTCCTGTGGTGTCCAGTTTTCACTTGATGGAAAAAGTGTCAAATGCAAGTAGTGTAAAGTTGCAAAGTGGTGTAATTTTTTTTCTGCAACTCGTGTGACAAAATGGACTATTCCAACACATCCAAATGGGTACATTTACACTATGCATGGTCCTCTTTCACACCCAAACACACTAAATTGCTCCAATCTACATTCAACCGACTTGATATTATATAGATCATAATTCTTCTTTATCTTTAAGATCTTCGAAGTTTAGCAATGGTTTCACCAACCTATGAAGGGTGAAATTTTATTTATTTAGTTATGCCTATATGGGTTCAATTTCCTTATCTCCCATTTCAATTTTGGGTGTATTATTGCTTTCAAAGTATTAAGAATGCTTTGCCTATTTCTAGTTGGCAATTTCCATTCTAGAAGGCTCACCTCTTGGCATATATATTATACTCATTCTAAATCAATTAAAAAGTTTATAATTAGTGCATTTATTTATAGTTAATCTTTTCTTTTTCATTTGTGCAATTTTTTAATTTGTAACTCTACTAGTATTCCTATAAATATTGAAGTTGTTTAGCATCAACTAATAAAGTTGTTTAGCATCGGTAAATAAATATTCAAGACAAACCATGAAGGAAAACAATGATCAATGCTAGGGATAACCAATTAATAAGTATACACATGAATAATTAAAGCATAAATGTGAATAAGGGAAACACAAGTACTCAAATACACATAATCATTGAAGTATGATAGAGCTTCAATTTTTTTTGTAAAACTTTGAGAAAATCCATGTTTTGATCATGATTTATGAGCCATTATGCCCAAGGATGGGTTAGGGTTTTGGTCTAGACACCCTCTTTTAACAAATTTAAATCATAAAACCTGGGTGTTTTAATTATTTATTGTCCTATTGCACCTGATTTCCAGTCATTTAAGTTATGAGTTGAGTCATTAAAAATGTTGTCTTTATTGACCACTTGGCCTAGGTTCATCGGTCACCTCGTGCCTCTTATTTCTTTTAAATTTTCCCAAGGTCAGGTTATACTTCAAGACAATGGCCTATGCCTTAGGTCATTTTTTTGAGGGTTTGGGCTCATTGACCTATTCATCGCCCCATCTTTAAGAGTAACATTTTTGGAACATGTAGGATGTTGACCATTTGATTGCCAGATCTGATCGTGACCATTCCCTGCCAGCACCGCACGATTAAAATAATGGGTTGCAGGTTCGGCAGGCGATGGACGCATGTCCCTTGAAGGTGTGGGGCTTGGCCCCCATTGTTAAGCCCAACATCGAGGGCCTCCAAATCTTAGTCATTCCTTGTTGTCCCTACAATAAGAAAATAATGGGCCACGAGGTCAATGGGCGAATGACACATGGATTCTTCGGTCACTTGGAGAAAGTGTGGGTGGAGCCCGTAGATGGGTGTGTTGGCACTCAGCTAGATGGATATCATTTCTCGAGGATTTTCTTGCAATGGAAATTGAAAATTCAGATCTGTTTGACTCAATTTGAGTCATCTAATACACCAGCTCATCAAGAGATCCATGACCTACACTTAAAACTAGAAACACAAGTATGATTGCCATTTTATTTCATGTGAACTGGCACTAATGGTAGGATACACTTGTAGGATTAATTAAAATTGATCCTTATGCATGTGAATGATTACTCTCCTGTAATCATTGAATTTGGTATGAAAATTTTCTTGCACCTTGTCTAGGTTGTTAATGGCTATGATGTGAACACTATTGGCTAATCATTTTCTCACTCGTTTGGTGTTCAGTGTGCATTGATGATCAACTTGATCAAATTTCTCAATAAATGTGGGTCATGGCTTTAGTTTTTTCTATTGCAATCAATAACTAAAGTCTCTACGTCTGTGAGAAGATTTATCTACATCTATGAAGTTTTGTCCTCACTAAAAATGAGCAAGTCAGTTGTTTATGCTTCCCCAGTGTGGAAGTCTCCAAGGCTTAACTTGCATGAATCACACTGTAATATTCCAAAGGATGAACATTGCACACCCAAAGTTGTTTCAATTTCTAAGCAAGAGGGTAAGAATGAGGCCTATGGAAAGAAGTCTATGTAGGTTCTTGTGAGGAGCAACTAAAAGTTAAGGAACTTGTTAGAACTAGTAAAATCTCACATTTTTCACTAGCCTTCACCTACATATCTTCCATGTACCACATAAATTTTCCACACCTTAATTTCATGATCAAAACAAATTATTGAAATTTGTGTGAAAATATCTACTTTAACCCATGTTAACTAATGATCCCATTAGTATGAGCTTTGACATGTAAGCATCTCTCTGATCATTGAGCTTTGAGAGAAATTGGTCCTTATTGAGAAGATCATATGCATGTCTTTCCAATCAGCAAGTTGTAGCCCTTCATTTGAATATTTTTCACATATTGGGAAGAGATGAATCAAGCTTTAGTGATCAAAGGCCTCAAAGATAACAAATGTGCATAATTAGTAAGACAATGCCTAATGTTTCAATGATGAAAAATTATTGGCAAAAGAAAGGTGATTAGAGAATTCTTTTCAAATCATACCGAGCTCATGTGTCACGCCAATGGAAACCTCATTGGGAAGAAAAATATACATTTTCACTGATAAAACAGAAGAACCATTGTATCAGAGAGACATGTATGATTGAAGTAGGTTCCTCAGATCTCCCCGACCATGTGGGTTACGCCGATTAGAGACATTTTTGGGGAAAGTCTCACTGACTTATCCCAATGAATGGAGTGGTAGAGGAGATACATTAGGGAGACCAAATACATTGGAAAGGCATTTTATTCTCTCAGTGATGGAACATGTCAGACCAATGGTAACATGGAATGGTCATAATTTGTCAGAAAGACACTGAGCGATGATCAAAGGGATTTCTAGTAATTCAGACCACCTTGATATTATGTAAACTTCATAATGCTCTCCTCGAAATAATAAGAGTTTAAAAGCAAGAGAGAAGGAAGTTGCACAAAATCGGTAAAAGTATTAAGTGGTCTTCCTAACTAAATATTGAGAACTAAAAGGACACTTCATATCGAAAGGAGATTCAGTTATGTGTTGATGATCAGTTATGATTGTATAAACAAAGGTGGTGCCAAATAAATCACATAGATCAGTCTGAGGGTAGAAGGGTTTCACTAGTGCAATCTTCTTGTATCGCTCTGAAATTTCAAAATTTGAAAAGACCATTGCATTCATTTCCATTGGCAGAAATTAATGGTGCAAGAATGAAACTTATATGAACATTCCCGATTGAAATGAGATTGAACCAAAATAATTTTCAGAAGTTGCAATGAAGAAAGACAGAAGATTGAGAAAAATTCATGGAGTTCAGTTCGCCCAAAAACATACAAGTAAGCATAAAAAATATCCCTACAATTGATAGATTATAATTCAATATTTCTATCATGTAGAGAAATAAGATGTAAAGTTCTACAAAAATGAAAAACAAGAAGAAACAAGGTGAAAGTAGCCAGTCTAAGAATAAGAAGCAAAAAAATGAAATGGGGTAGGAATCAAAAACAAATGAAAGGAAACTAAACCAAGACCTCATTAGTCAATTGTCTGGTTTAGGGCCAAAAGCCAAAAGGTCTGCACAATTGAGGGATGATGTAGATATACTAGAAGATAAATGTAAACATGTAGGAGATGTGTGGACCCCCATTAGGGGATATGAATTGTTCATGTTTCATTATTCTTGGAGAATTAGGTTTGAACTAGTTTGCAACCCTTGGAATTTCAATTTGGGAAAACTGGTTGTTCCCAATGTCTTTGTGAATTTAGAGCTCATAAGACTTTAGTCCAAAAATTATAACTCAATCCTTAAAGCGATCTGCAACTTGGAAGGTGAACCTTTCATACATATATCCAAAACTGCACTTTGTGAAGTTTTCAACCTAGATGACACATGCAACCAACTCATAGTGCATCAGGATTTGGTAAAGGAGTACTAGAGAATGTAGACTACGTACAAAGGATGGAGGTTATTGTTACATAGGCCTAGAAAATATGGAAACCTATTACCACTTGAATAAGGTGAGGGACATCCATTCCATGCTGATTTGTTCAAGCCCTATTTGAAATACACTTATTTCTCAGTGGTTCAAGTGATGGGGACAAGCGACTCTGAATTTATGTCTCTAGGGCCAATGGTGAGCCCTGCAGACATACATTGTCACAATGGAAGAACTTTTGATTATGCTTCACACATTGCTAGAGGGATTGACTTAGGGCTCATAATTATCAAGAATGGTTCTCCCATAATGCACTTTAAACATTATTCCCCTCTCATGGAAATGATATTTTACAATGGAAAAAGCTAGGAATGTGGCCTGAGGAGTTGGGAATCACACAATTGGATAAGGAGGGTCATCCATTTCCAATACAACTATGGACCTCCATTTGGGATAGTAGATTTTTGAATTCTAAATATGTTTATTTTGAGGAACACTTTGTCAAAACATTGTACATGTTTTATGCCCACCCTTGTAATTATTCGTTGTCTGATGAGATCAAGAGATTTTCAAGGCCTAAGGATTTTAATGGACCACCAATTGTAGATCATAATTGGGGTGACTAGTATTTCTATATTGACTCACTATGATTAGAGTTATGGTTTTGAAGATACACCTTTCCTATTACCCAAAATTGTGCTAGATACGATTGCATATCTAGAGATTGTAAGGCAATTGGATTACTCCAATTTCATGAACTTTAGTGCATATAAAAAATAGTCTTTCATGCCTAGTACATTATGTTTTGGATATTTTACTGTAGAATCTAAAGAAGGATATGATTTCATTTTGGATAAACTGACACATTTCAATATGAAAAAGGTTGCACCAAGGAAAGGATTTGATCCCAAAGGTTTTATTGATTTTCTAGGAAGAAATAGAACTTAAGTGGATATGTTCATATACCATATCATCATGATGATATCATTAGAAACATGGAAGAAACATATGCTGAATTGGAAATTGATAATTACAATAGAGAAATTGAACAGAAGATGGAGGAGCTACAAGAAGTAAAAATGTTATCCTCTAGTGGTGAGGAATATTTTGAAGAAAATGAACACCAAGGCCATCCTGATAAGATCCTCAAGCTAAGGATTGAAGAATATCAACCTCGAAATAGAGAATAGGAAGTTGGGGAATCATCTAATATAGATACTAGGTAGTTGGCCTATAAGTCTTTTGTCTCAGACGACCAGTTCATTAAGTCTCCCAATTTTAAATCATTTTTGTACAAACAAAATGGGAAAACAATAAGGGAATCAGTCATAGACATCACACCTAGTAATGAAAACCAGTTGCTTAACACATTGAAGTTGGATGTAGAGAATGAAATGAAGAACATGACTCTAGAGAAAGGTAGAAAACTATTAGAGGAGTTCGATGTGATGATCTTTCATGGTTTGGACTTAAAATCTGCTCTCTTTTTTTATAGTTTTTTACATAATAATGGTGCCAAACACAAGCTCAATCCAGAAGGGGTAATAGAGGCATACACTAGATCAAGATACAATCATGATGAAAGTTCTGTCATGATTTGGGCTATGTACCCCCCACATAAGAAATCTTTGATTACTGATACTGAGAAAGAATTTGCTCATGTGATGACATTAAAATTAGGAGAAACTGATCCTATGGTCACTACTGACATTGGCATAAATGTAGCAAAATTGAACAAGGCTCAGATTCAAATTTTGTTCAAAGAATGGGATATGTACAAGTTGAATAGTGAGAGAATGCTCAGAGAAAATGATTTCCTAAGAGACACGGTCAAGGACACATTCAAAGGATCCACTAGAATGATAAATCAAGGAGAAGGTTCCCAATCAAAGGAAAAAAGTGAGGAAGTGCAGACTCAAATGAGCAAGGCTAGATTTGATACACTTTCTCCAATATTTTAGAAGAGGCACACTAATTTGATGATTTGGATGGATAATTTCTGGGTAACTTATTCCAAAATCCACACTACCATTCAAGAACATAAAAGGATAAATGACAGGCTTCAAGAAAATCTCCAAGAAATACAAAAGAAAAATAATTTTGATGTTGGAGCCATTACAACTGCTGAAGACATGGTGAGGAAACATAAGGAATATTATAAGGAACTTCAAGCAGATGCCAAGGAGTTTATTGATTCTTCAAAGGAAGGTGTGTTTGCATTGTTAAGAGATAATGGAGGACTAAAGCGTCAAACTAAATGGATGAAAGAGTGCCAATTGATATTGCAGGGAGCTTTGGAAGAAGCTAAGAATGAAGATCCATCATTAGATGAAGCCTGTGAGAATTTGGAGAGGATGGCCATTATGGAGATTACTGCAAGGAATTTTGCAGAGGATGTTGATACACACTTGATTCTGGAATATTTAGATCATATAACAAAGTTCATTTGTGGCTCATTAGAGCTTAATTTTTAATGTTTTATCGTTGTTAATTCCAAAAGACACTTATGAAGAGGTATACCCTCTTCAAAATATTTCTATATATGTTAACATGTTATGATCAAAGGAAAGGATCATCACATCATTTTTCATTTAGAGTAGGCATAGTAAGAAGATAGATTGCAAAATCTTGCCTATCCATTTCATATTAGAAAATCTTGTTATAATGCATATAATTTTAAAATCAATACAATGGAGAAGGTTACACATAATTACTGATTTAATTTCAGGTGTTCAACTATTGTGTGGATTTATATGATTACATGTTATTTGACTGTCTCCAAAGTGGTTGCTTATGTTATTCAAATTGAGTGTGTGGATATAGATTTAATTTTTCAATACACACTTGTATTTTTGTGGTGTCATTGATTGGTTTCTGTGTGTAGAAGAATTTAAATTCCTTTTAAGAGTTCTGATTTAATAGTTTCCTGTCTAGGTTAAAGTCATTTTAAATAGATCATCTTAATTTGTTTCTCTTCACATGATAATTAACTCCTTTCACAACTTCATAGTAGCATAAGGGGATATCACTAGGATCACTAATAAGAGTCTAAATAACTGACCTAATTGCACGTTTGCACAAAGTGCAGACATTGAAAGTGTCCAACTATTCAAGTTAAGCTAAAAATTTAAATATAATCATCTCACAAAATCCTATCTCCATAATCATCACCCACTTCTTGACTCCATTCACCCAATAGTGTAGGAACTGATCATTTTAAAATAATCTCATACAAAATTTATTCATACACTGGATTATCAAATATTCTCTATAGGAATCAGTAATTAGCATTGCATCTACTTCACCCCCATGTTCCCTTGTGAGTATATTTCTTAGATTAGATATCATAGCCTTCAAAATCTGCCATATCACTTAGGTACACCCACCTAGGTTTAGCAGAGCCTAAAGAGTAGGAGGTAAGCAACCTTGTTTGCCTTGTTCATTAGCCAAAAGTGTACTAAGAGCCTGGCGCCCTCTTAAGGTCCAAAATCTACACTTTTGATACCTAATAGATTGGTGACTCTACTGGGGATCAAGACAAATCAACCTTGAATCCAAGCCTTTGTTGGTATAGAGTCATAAAAGTTTTTTGCATCTTTGTCATCTCACATAATTGAGTAAGGGGATTCTACCGGGGTAAATCAAGAACAATTTCAAAATCCATTTCATTTTCCTACTTTTGGAAAAAGTAGGTGGCGACTCTGCAAAAAGAAAATTTGATGAAGAATACATAAAATAGTTTGAAACCACAACATTGCTAGTTAGAAATAAATATCATAGGCTGAAGTATGTATAGAAATTTTTTCTTGCCCCATACACATTATGGTGCAATTGAGAATTTTGGAAAAGGAGGTAATGCATATCATTCACAGTAGGAAATTTATGCACCACAGTCATCAAACCAAATGAATGCTTATCTTGTCCCTCCTGGACAAAGACTAGTAAGCTACCAAGATCATCAATACAATCCATATCCCAAGTATTATACGTATCAATACCAAGCTCCTCATCAGAATGTGCAAAGAAATGTCATCCCCCGTGGAAGTGTAAATCAAAATCTATAGCAAGGTATATATCAGAATCAACAATCTGTGAAAAAAAATGATGAATGTTTATGTATTCAAGAAAGAAGCAAAATTTTTTTGGGTGCTCTTTTTTCTCCAAAATGGCAGATATTTTTAGGAAAATACCTATTAATTTCCCACCTAGTATGTCTTAGTTCATTGAGTAGTTCATTAAAGTATATGATCCTAATTCAATTTATCGGTTTGAATCACAGATACCAGTTTCTTTTGATCAAATAGATGAATGGATTGGCATCATAGATAAGAAAAGGTATGAGGACACTATCAATGTTGAATCCAATAGTGGTATCACTGATGAGTATGGAGAAGCTGATCAAATGATACAACCAACAGAGGAAACATGTACAAGCAAAGATTTCAATGATGATATTTCAGATTTGAATGAAGATGAATTTGTTGAGGATCAATTTTTCAGCTTGGAGGGTGACTGTAGTATTGAAGATATTGTTGAAGAAACACTGACTAGGGAATATATCAGCCATGATTCAAATGGTATGGAGGTGCAGCCATGTATGTATTATTGTAGCATTCACAATAATGAATTAGAAGTTGAAACAAAATTGGTCAATCTTCCTTACAACAATGAAGAGGGTAGTGATTGTGGTCAATCTATAAAGGATAAGTGTGCAAGTGAAAATAATTTCTATAATGGCCTGAATGGTGAGGATGAAGATATAGAGGATCTCTCCTGTATAATAGATTGTGACTGTGAATGTTATGAAGAATCCATTGAAAATCTAGATTTTGATGACAATCATGTGGATTTGCAATTAGGTGATTCTTGCATCTCTTATGGATATTAGGAGGAAGAAGCAATAGAAAATATAAGTTCATTCGACAGTGAACAAATAACACCTCCATTTGCAATTGAGTACCATGAAGACACATTTGATGAAGACAAGCTTTGTACACCTGAAAATAGTTTTCAATTTTTTTCAAACCCATTATATGATGAAAATATAGAAGAAAATCAAATGAAAAATTTCCAAAGTGTTCCAGAACATAAATTTCATGTGTATTCAAACCCACTTTATGATGAGGATAAAGCATTTTCTGATAATCAGGATGGTATATCAATTTGTGAGTAAAATGAATGTGAAATCAATACATCTGAATTATCATTTTTTGATGATAAGAGTGAAGAATACATCAGTAATGAGATGAATTAGGAGGCATGTTCATTCAATAGTGAACAAATTTCAAAACTATTGATAGTTGAATATCAAAAATAAACACATAAGAATGATTTAGAAATTTCATCCTCAACATACATTTGCATTGGCAATGAAAGAATTTTGTGTGAATATAATGGAAAATATTTTGAAGGTTCTATGTCTATACTTGTTCAAGAGAAGATATATAAATCACAATTGTAGATCTTTGAGGATGGCATCGATTCACACATCATGGATAATACATGTTCAACATCAGTTGGTTCAAATATGCATAATGATAACTGTATGGATCAAGAATTTGTGTCACAACAAATTAGTGATATGGAAGAGGTCAAAAATGTTTCAGATATGATTATCCCAAAAGATATTGATGTGGAAAATTCCCTAGACACATATGAGAATCATTTAGATGATGGAATGAGTAGCATGAAGGAGACATAAATATTTTTTTAATTTGCATCATTGGCCTCATGATTATTTTAGATTTCTTGTGCAAAATTATGATAGAATTAGACCATATGATCTTGGCTATATGGGGGACAGTGGATGTTTTCAATTTTCAGATCAGCTAGCATATCAATTTACAATACATGGCAGTGAATAGAATAATTAGAAATGTTGTATTGAAAGAGAATACACTTTTTATGATGGAGATGACAAGAATTTATCACATAATGATGAAATGTTTCAGACTATACTAGATCATGAACTGCAGAATGGTAAAAATAACATGGTTCAAGCTGAACACAGTGTTATTCTAAAAGTTTTCAATGGCAGTGGATATAACAGGGTAGATTGCATGAATAATATCAAGAGGAATTTGGTGAAAAAAAATCAGAACAAGGTGTATGATAGAGGAAAATAGGGGCCTTTCTTTTTTGGTGTCCTTGTGCCATCAACAGTGGTGGGGTTTTTTCAAAACCACATCAATTCAAAAAAAAGAAGTTTGAGTCTACTACCTAATAAGGAATTCGGTCTGCTCCCCTAGAGACCTGGATTCTTGCTATTCCCACAAGGGGTATACATCCCCAAACAAGAGTCACTGTTGGAGCCTAAAATTTCATGCAAATTTTGGTAAAATTTAGGGCTCTCATAATGAAAAACTTGATTTTAGAGCTTAGAAACACAGTGGTGAAATATACTCAAATGGCCTACTTTCAAAAATCATAAAATGAATCTGGTTAAGTTTCATGCAAAACCACCTTACAAGCATGTTTTTCTAACATATGTGAGTGTGCACGCCTAATTTTAGCTTTGTACGATCTTTTTTGACAAGGTTTCAAAACACCAAGTTCAAAGATTTTGGAAAAGTTTGTCATTTACATAGTGTTAAAACTACCAAAAGGGGCAACTTTGGAGGACAATATTAAGCAATTGAAAGAGTGCCATGATAAACCAATTGGTGTCTCAGATTCTTCCCACCTTAATGTGCTTTTGTTCCAGTTTTTAGGGTCTTAACATCTCATTTTGTATTTTTCAAAACCAAAACCAAAAGGATTTTACCCAATATGAAGACCACATTTCTAGAACAACTACAAAAGGGTCAAATTTGATGCTTTATATTTGGTGAATATAATAAAATTATGGAGAAACCTCTTGCACACATGCTCATTTGACCTAAATGAACTAATCTCCAAAGTTATAGCTTCGCGGGATCAGGTTTGATATTTTTTCAAAAGGGCAAGTTGGTGGGTTTCAGTTGAGTTTGACAGGTGATAGTTTTCATAAATGATTGAGTAGGCAACTTTAAGTGTCAACAATTTTCAATCTTGGTCACTTCATGCCAAACCATTCTACATCCATTCTCTCCTATCATAACTCAAGATGTTGGTGTATTCCCATGGCTTCGGGAGAACATTTGACTAGCTTTCCAAGATTATTCTAGAGGCTACCCAGTTTGTTTTGATTACAGTTTAAAGTGTCAAGAAGTAAACTCTAATGAATACCCCCTCATGTTTGACATTAAATTGGTATATTCATAGATTCAACAAGTTGTTAAGTAAAACTATCAAAAGGAATACACTGTGATGCTATTCCACTATTGTTTGTAAGAACAATTTACAAGAGGAGGTACATGCAGTGGTGAAAATTGAAGAGTATCCATTATATATGATACCGGTTGGTGGAGATGTTTTGCCTTTGGAATTTGAATTAGAGAGTGTCGAGGGAATGGTGATACAAGTTCACTTTGGCATATTACGAAAAACATCCACAAGCTTAAGTCTACTTTTGGATCATACCAAATGTAAGAATGAAGGGTAAAGAAGCCACAAGTGTTGCAAAGATACTAAGTATCATACCAATCAAACAACTAGTTGTCTCATCCAGTGTATAAATTTTGGAGATTAATAAACTTATTTCACTAAATCTCCCCGTGCACATAGTCATTCCTATGTATTCTTAATTGAGTCTTGTAGATGAGTTCTTACATACAAATAATAGAGCAATCAAAGCACAAATACTAAGGGACTCCTATCGTATGGTTTTAGGTATTGTTGATAGTGAAAATAAAACAAAAAACATTAAAACAAAATATTTCTACTCTATTTCTCCTTAAAAAGAAAGACAACATATAGTAGCCTAACTCCCAAGGTTTTGGTAGTTGGTTCTCAACTGTCTGGTGTCACTCAATCAGTTCATGCAATTGTAATGTTCAAGGGGCTTGTGCTAGTAACAAAGAATACAATCAATGAATTGTTCATCAAGCTATTATCCATAAATAAAAAGGGTTTTTAAACAAAAGAAAAAGATAGATCAGAGGGGAAAAATTAGTAAACATGAATCAAACTCATCCAACATCCGGACATATATCTTCAACAATGAATGTTTTCTAACAGATCAAGAAAACTGAAGCATGATACAATTCACAGAATAATATATACCATTGTATGCATCTAAGGTGCTTATTTTAATTCAAATATCACAACTATTTCAAAGATTCCAAATAGAACACACATTCATTCATTGCCAAAATCATAGATCAATAGACTTTAATAAATCTAATTAACTGATAATCTAACAAGATAATCCTTAAATCCAGCTTCTTCTAATGACTTCCATTACATAATAAACAATCATGCTTCAACACAATCATTGGCATATAGATAGATTATAACTTATTAACCTTATTAAGTAAAACAACTCAATTCTAACACCATATTGTGTAAACCTATAATTTTATTTTAACTCTAAAAAGTGAAGTAACAATGTATTTCTGTGATACTATGAAAAAATATATCTCCTAATATCAGGTAGGCGAATTTTATTCTCTATCAGCTAACCCTTACAATATGATACCTAAAGGGTATTTATAGATATACAAAATTCGGAATTCCCCTTCTATTCTAAGTTGACCCACCCTTTTAGGGTTTACAATTATCTTTGGAAACTCAGTTGAACTGGAAGAAAAGAGACTAGAAGAGAAGAAAAACCATGCACTTCAAAACTGCCAATGCTGCATGCAACACGCAAAGAAGAAAAAGCCATGCATGCATGAGATTTAGGCATGCAAGGTTTGCTCCATCATGTATTCATCATAGCTGGAGAAGACTTGTTTTAATGTGTCTAATTTAGGCCCATCCACCTAGCTATCTTCAAACTTAATTTGCTCCAACTCTACTAGAGAAAACTCTCTCATATCCTTCAGTTTTGTCAACTCTCTCTTGGCTACTCTTACTTCTTCCTTGATGTCCATCAATCTATCTACTAGAAAATTCTCACCAACATCTCCTTTCTGCATAACCTCTTGAAATATTTCAGTCCACTTCTGCTTTATTTGGCTTAAGGGTAAGCCTTCTCTTACAAGTACCTCAACATTTACTAAAATAGCAACAATGGCCTCCAATTCCTCAAATTTTTCATTTAGTTCCTTAACATAATCTTGCACCTTATTTCTATGTTTAAATAAGAAATTTGTTCTGAATCAGAGTATACAAGAAGTCTTTTCTAGAAAATCCTTATTATCCTCTTATAATATCGACTGTTCTAGGAGGGTAGTCTTAGGAAATTTATTGACCTCTTTCAACTTTTGGTTGTGTCCCTTGTACTCCTCCTCTTGTGCCTCCAAATTTTTAACATATCGTTTCATCTCTTCATCAAATCTTTAGTCGCTTTGTAAACCTCAAAATTATCCTCTAATACCCCATCTACTTCCTGATTCAATTTACTTACCCACCGATCTAACATTTATGCCTTGTCCCTTACTTGTTCCAAATCATCAACTTCCTTCTTGCTCAACAAACCTGGGGTCTCAATTGCAGCAACCTATTGTGATCTTGGAGAAGAAATATTCTTAAGGAAAACATGCAATTGATCTAGTTGAGCCTTAAGCTCATCCTTTCTTTTTTTATCTTTCAACATCCTAGATTTGGTTGAAGATGCTACTACATCAATTAGATTCATTTTCTGATCCTTGGTAGGTCTTCCCAAATTCACAATACCTAGCTGATAATCCGTTAATTGCATATCTCTTGCCTCTTTATCTATCATAAGTATAACACACTCAACAACAATTTCTCCCTTGTTAGTCAACCTAGTAGAGTGTAGGATCTTGGCCCTCTTTTTAGGCCTTTCTTTTTCTATCTCCTTCATCATATCCTCCCAATTCAAAGGTTGAGAAGGTGGCTTTTTTCTCTTTTGAAGGTCTAGCTTCAACCAAGTCGGAGCACCTGGAGTAATAGTCATCATAGCTAAAGAGGAGGAGGCAGTAGCTACAAGAGGTTGCACATTTACTTGAGATT
This sequence comes from Sequoiadendron giganteum, assembly GCA_007115665.2. NCBI lineage: Eukaryota > Viridiplantae > Streptophyta > Pinopsida > Cupressales > Cupressaceae > Sequoiadendron > Sequoiadendron giganteum. The sequence continues at coordinate 201,194,537 of CM021109.1, read as the reverse complement.
GTGAATCAACCATCTATTTTTGTTGCTGCTCTTGTTCCACACTCATTTGTGCTAGCCTTTCAACTTCCTCCTTATCTTTTTGTTCCTATATTCTCTTATCTTCTTCCTTCTTCTTCAATCTCTCTTCTTCTAATCTTTCTTTCTCCAGTATTTCCCTATCCAGTCTTTCTTTGTCTAATTTTTCTTTCTCTAATCTTTCTATCTCCAATCTTTCTATCTCCAAAGCTTTAAGCTTTTCTGCATTTTCTTTTTCTTCTTGTTTCTTTTTGACCAGCTCTTCAGCCTCTTTCTCCTTTTGTATGCATTCTGCTTCCTCTTCCTTTCTGTGAGCTTCTTCAAAAAGCTTTATCTTGGCTACCAAAACTTCTTTCTTCCTTTGGTTTCCTTCCTTCTCTTCCTCAAGATCATGAATCTTTTGTATCAATTCCAACTTATCATTCTCCTCCTTAACCTTGAGCTCATGTTCCTTTTGCCTCTGCTGCCTCTCTACTTCATTAGCTTTTGACTTAGCTTCAATTTGTTGCTGCTGTAGTATGGCATTAGCTTGTGTCTTGGCATCAACTAAGTTTTTCTTTTTTATTTCTATAGCTTGCTCTTCAGCAGCCTTCCTGACTTCTTCAAACAATTCCCACCGATCCTCTTGTGTCATTACCTATTCCACATCCTCCTCTAGAGGCATATTTTCTTGTATTCCTTTATCTGACAGAGTCTCATCCAAATTTGTTCCCACATCATGAATTTCTACTTCCACTTCTTTTCCCTTCATAGTTTCAACAACATTATGAAGAGCCCTTCTTTGTACTTCACCACTTTGTTGTTTTGCAAGTGGGACTTGAGTAGAAGATTCACCTAATGTAGGTGTTGAAACAACAGATCCCATTTGGGCCTCTCCTTCTTGTGTCTCTAGTTCATCATCTACTGCTTCAAGCTCTATTTCTTCAATGTGTGGAGGAAGAAAATCCAAGGGCTCTTTGGGAGGTACCATCCTTTTAATCCTTTTATACCCCTTCCCCTTTTTAGGAGCTATTCATTGAGGGGCTTTAGTTCTTAAAACCAACCTTTGAACCCTTCAATCCAAGCCTGTTCACCCTATCTACTTAATGTCAATGGTTTCCTCACTATTCCAGTCAATTGGATCTAAGCTCTTAGTCCCAATGTTTAAAGCTTCATAAGACAGATCCAACACAACTCCATCATCCACCAATGTGTCAAGAATGTCATTCTTGATACCAAGCTCTACCATGAGTGAGAGAGGTAATCTCTCATAATTCATTTTCCTCAAGTAATACTCATCTTTCTATTCACTCTAGAAATCTTCTAATAAATTAAAATGCTTATCAAATACAGAAGGAAAAAAAGCATTCATCTTACCCTTTGGGTCAAAGTTCTTCCAAGCTGTATACAAACCTAGCTTTAACTGTATCAATTCCTTGCACACCAACTTTGCTCCTACCAGATGCTAACAACGATACTCACCCAACTTCATGGCGAACTTATGACATCTTGTCTTATGTTTCAATCCAAGCCGAGCATTAACCCCCAGAGCTTGATACAAAAATTCCATTAAAACTATCCTATTATTGCAACATCTTGGAAACAAGTGTGGATGACCTTCAAAGCTAGCTAGTATGAAGTATGTAAACTTGGGGTATTGAATGTACCAACATCCCCATTCGGTGATAAATTCCATGGCCTCTTGGATCAGCGTGTACCCTGCATCTCCATTGACATGGTTAATTATCACATATATGAATGCATCATTAACCCTTCTATATTGAGTCTCAACAACTTGTAGGGACAACTGGTTATAATGCTCTCATACCTTCTTTTGTCCATCTAACACTCTCATTATCCCCACTTTGTTCAAACCTAGGAAGACACCTACTCTTGTTGTTGCATACACAATGTAAGAAGTCATGAAAAAGCATTTAGTCTCCCTTATGTTGGTGAATTGATCATGAATGGCATCTGATACAATCATTGGCCAATCAAATTGATGGGATCCATTTAAGATTGTCTGGATGAAGGGAAACATCCACTCCTTGAAATGAAAGGCATCTCTCTTCCCAAAAGCCCTAGACACCATCATTATCAAATCTGATACTTCTTTGTAGAAATCTATTATCTTTGGTTGGTTTGCCAGCTTGGATAGAGACTTCTTTTCCATTCTCAACCACTTTTTGTTCAAGTGATACTTGTTGGATTCCTTATATTTATTGTATTTCTCCAAAGCTTCTGCCTCCTTCAACTACACAAAGTTCTTGGGATCCGGGACACTAAATATACTTTGAAATGCTTGAGGAGTGAGATCAATGATTACATTGTTTTGTGAATCCATGCATTGTTAGGTAGCTGGATTGTAGGCATTGGTTGCTATCAAGATTAACTTCGGGCACTGGATAGATATAGGAAACAGGGTGATATGAGCCAATCCAGACTCAACAATTATTTGTGTTCTCCCTGTGATATCTTCAGCAAATGTTTCTGCAAATAACTCCTCAAAATTGTACTGGCCCAAATTTGTGTTGGTGATATCTGACCAATCTGATTCCACTTTGCTTACTATGACAACAAAACTCCTACGGTTATACCTCAACATATAAGGTAACTATTCTGGCTTGATCTTCTTGGGTTTGGCTACTGCCTTTAATGTTCCTGCAGGTCAGTTCCTTTTGGAAGCTTCTCTTGACGTTCCCAACATTTTCAGCTTTCCTACAACAAAACCTCTAGTTAGATTCTTAAATAAAACATCTCAAAACATTCTTTAAAATCATACCTTTCAAACATACATCGGCGGTGGACCCAGGCAGAAAATATCCTAAATAATCCTCTTTTAATACACTGCTAGGCTTGGAGAAAAATTTGTTATTGATATTCTACTAACAAGAAGCAGGATCGGGGCCGAAACTGGAATGGTTATCGGAACCAAGACCAGAATGGAAACTGATTCGGTTTCCTTCAGATTTTCTATTTTCATATTCTATATCAGTTTCACTTTCGCTTCCGCCAAGGCAATTGTTATTTTGAAGAAAAAGCTTCTCACTATAAGCGGAGTCAGAGACGGGATGAAAAATGGAATTGACACTAATCATAAAACACATCAAAAAATATAAATCAATTCCAATCCCACTTCTGGCTATGTTGATCATGACATCATCAACGATTTTAATAGTCCAACACACAACTTCTTGATTAAGGACTAGGGTCATATTAGATGAAATAAAGCTTTAAAATATAGCATGAAAGGACCATGCCCATATGACCATGGGGCCAATTGTATTTTTAGGGCATCATATTTAATCATTTAAAACACGATGACACAAATGCATAATACCCTAATCTAGCAAACATGACATAAAAACTAGGGCACAAAGTTAACCCCTCTCATTTAACCAAACGAACGCGCGACAAAACTGTAAGTAAAAACAAGATTCTATTAACCCTAACTCACTATAAAAACTTGAATTTAATCTATTCTAGTGTGGAACCCTAATTAATCTATCCATTTAAAAATTGACACAACACGACGCGATCATGACAAAACGTGAAAACGACTGCACTCCAACTCACTAAAAACTAGAAATGCAAGTCAAAACGAAATCAAGAACAACAACAAAGAAAGAAAGAAAAACAAATCACAAACACACAGAAAAGGCGAACTTTCCCAAATGCAAAACAATCCAATAGAAACAAGAAAACATCAAAGAGAAATAAAAGAAAAATGATAATAGGAATCCTACCTCGAACGCAAAACTTTGGCAAATGCCTGAAGAAATCCACAAGAAACAATCTCCTCTTCTTTCAATCATTTCACTTCAAAAAGGCTCCGCTACTGCTCTACTTCACTCTCTAATTTCTTAACAATGATAATAATAACTTGTTTAATCCCTAATCAAGGTAAAATTCAGAGTTTTTACCTACGCATGGTAGTTGTCATTAAGGCATTAAATGTAGTAAAGCAGAGTCGAAACTGGAGAAGAACTAACACATCACTGCAGTGTGACTTCAGTAAAATGTCAACGACAAAGAAATGGTGGGAGTAGAAGTAGAAAGAAAACGGATTTAGAAACTTAAATAATTTCCCAACTTCATTTCCATTCCGATTTTGGTTCCTGCAACAAAGCATATAACAAAACCAAAGACAAAAACAAAGCAAAAAGACCGAAAACATAAAACTTAACATAAGGACCCATTCTAAAACAAAAGTTCAAAAAGCGGAGGCCGAAGTGGAATGAATTGTGATTTTAGAATTTTGAATGAAACACCATCTTAAATTTCACTCTGGCTTTGGCTCTGCTAAAGACAAGACAAAAGGTTAAAAAGAAAGACTGACGGGATGGGGCTTGGAACAAGTTTTAAAGGAAATTAAAAAACCCGATGAGGTTCCGGTTCCAGTTCCAATAGACTAAACCAAATAAAAACAAAGTGTTGGAACAACGGACTCCAAAATTTGTTTGAAAATCAACTAAGGATAAAAACACTAAAAGGGGGACCCATTTTGACCAAGGAAAAAGATGGGGTTTTTATGCAAGGCATAACAAATGGCGACTCGGCTGGGAAAATGGTTTACCCATTTTCAAGATACCCAAAGAAGATTTTAGTCACCCTAAAACTACTTGGTTTATGAAGCATGCTAACTTGAATAAGATCAAATATATGTAGGATAAGTTTGAACTAGAATCTCAGATGTATGTGCTCATGAGTTATTTCTTAATCTGAGTGTGTGCCTACATTGTGCATCATTCTTTGTAGATACTTTCTCTGTTCAAGAACAATTATACCTAAGATTCAAGCTACATAGGCTGAGTCTTTTAACTATCGTGCAATAAAATCTTGGGAATTGCTCCGCTACCAAATAGGCATCCATAGCCCTGATGGAGATACCTCTAGTTCTCTCAAAGCATTTCTCTACTACCAGCCAGGTGTCCATAGCCCTGATAAAGATACTTGATTACCCACTTGATATCGAGTTTGCCTTCTTCTTTCTTTCTTTTCTTTCATTATTTTTTTTTTTAAACCTTGCTTTGTGGAAATATTTTATGCACCTTCCTCAATACTTTAGACATAATGAATCTGAAACATGGGTTGAGAACTACTATGGATTTCATGATAGTCTTGGAATCAGATTTTTCACTTGAATCAAAGGGTATAGCCATTCCAAAACAAATAGATATTTACTCAAGAAAATATTTTTTAAATTTGGTGACAGATTTTTTATCATATGTCATGAGATATTCATAGTGTATCTTCTATCCTTAATAACTTTTCAAACCCAAACTAGAATGATCATAAAACATAACTTTTAGAATGAAATCCCTTTTCAATGATGATGATGAAAATACCTAAACCAATTTTTCTCCTAGTACCAATAATATACTCTGAATAACAACCCCTTGACTTGAAATGAACAAAATGAAGATCCCCAATGAAACAAGACCAAACAAAAACAAACAAACCAAAAAAGCAAAGTAAAAGAACAACAAACACCAAAAACTAAAAACAAAAACAAAGATTTAATTACATAAACTAAAAGCTAAAACAAAAATTTAATTACATATGATACAGTATGATACATTTTCTTTAACATCAGACCTTCCTATACACCAAAATAGTGCTCTGAGAAATTGACCATTAACTGGTAATGGAACAAACACTCATGTTAAGGTACTCAAATGAAAAGCATTCTTGCCTAGTATTTTAGCCACTTGATAAGGACCCAACCAAAGTCTATCAAACTTTTGATGATCTCCTTTCTTCTCCCTAGCCTTATCCCATAACAACACAAGATCTGATATCCTAAAATCTTTTATCTTGGCTCTTTTTTCAAACCAGCATTTGACAACAACCTGATGCTCAGAGAATTGCTGCAAAGTAGCATCTCTTTGTTCTTCTATGTTCTATAAATTCAGTAGTCTAACCTCAATCCTATCATCCTTAGGATAAAATTCATGCATGAACTTAAGAACAGGTATCTGTAAATGGATTGGGAAGATTGGATCTTGTCCATAAACTAACTTAAAAGGTGAGTTTCCTAGGGCTGCTTTAATTTTGGTTTGATTTGCCAATAAGGAAAATCTCAACTGGGTATGCCAATCCCTAGGATTATTCTCTAACAAATTTCTTATAACTTCCAACAAGTTCTTATTTGTGGACTCAGCCCTCAATTTCCTTGAGGGTAGTAATTGGAAGAATATTTCAAAATAATTCTATGTTCACAAGCCTATGAAATGAATTCAGGAGAAGAAAAAGCAGGGCCATTATCACATACCAGAGCAAATAGAACTCCAAACCTGGTCATGATGTTCTCAGTTAGAAACTTGATGACAACCTCTGTACTTTTATTCTTGCAAGGATGGGTCTCAGTCCAATGTGTGCAATAGTCAGTTGTAGTCAAAATAAATTTATGACATGTAGAATAATTTGGATTAATTACACCTACAAAATCAAGTTCCCATTGAGAAAATGGCCTTACCTCATATACCGGTTGTAGAGGCATTGCAAGATTTCTTTCTCTAGATGCAGAAGTTTGGCATACATGACAAGTCCTACAGTGTTGATGTGCATCTCTAAATACATAAGGCCAATAATAGCCTGATCTTAAAATCTGATGAGCCAAAGCTCTAGTAGACCCATGCCCTATTCCATGCCTTCCATGAAACTCAAAAATAACATGCTTAGCTTCTTGTTGATCCAAATAGTGTAGGTAAATTCCTTGAAAATTCTTTCTATAGATGGATCCCCCTTTAAGCATGTAATGAGCACTCTTCATCCTCAATTCTCTCCTCTGAGTAGAATTCATTCCTTCTAGACATTTTTTATTGAGGAGGAATAAAATTAAATCTATATACTAGGGATCCTTTGTGAATGATTGGACAATGTATTGCTGACAAGTGATGTTTTTGACAACATCAGCCATTTTTTTTTACAATCCTTGTCCCCGAACAAGCTTCATCAGATGAATTTCTAAGTCAAACTCCTATAAGATTTCCATCCATTTCCCTCTTCGTTCTCCTAATTCACTTTGCATTAGAAGAGACTTCACAGCTGGATTTGGAACTATGGCCATAACTTGACTTCGAATTATGTAATGCTTGAACTTCTTCACTACTAGTACCAATGCAAAGTCTTGTTTCTCTAGTGGTGAATACCTTACTTATGCATTCTTGAATGGAGATCTCATAAAATAAATTGGTCTCTAATCACTCTCTTCTCTTCTTTGTGTCAAAACTACTACACATGAATGGTCGGAAGCAAAAGAATAGATATAGAAGGGTTTTAGATAATCTGGGCTTGTTAAAATAGGTGCCTCAGATATGGATTATTTAATTTGCATGAAAGCAGACTTAGCCTCTTCACTCCACTCAATTTCTGCATCCTTCTTCATCATCTCATTGAGAGGTTTGACAATCTTTGCAAACCCTGTTATGAACTTTCTAACCAAATTGATCCTTCCAAAGAAAGACCTCATTTCTTTCTTGCTGCCTGGCTTTTTCAATTTCAAGCTAGCCTCTACTTAGTTAGGATCTATAGATATCCCTTCTTTTGATATAATGTGACCTAAGATCTTTCCTTCAAACACTCCATATACTCATTTCTTTCGGTTAAGAGAGACACCATAACCTATACATTTATTTAGAACCTTTTCCAAGTCAGCAGCATGATCTTCTCTACTCCTAGAGAATATGGTTAAATCATCTACATAAATGATTATACATTTTCCTATCAGTTCCTTGAAAGCTACATCCATTGCTCTTTGGAAAGTACCACCAGCATTGATGAGACCAAATGGCATCCCCCTGTAAGAAAATGTTCCCCGTTTAGTGGTGAAAGCAATCTTCATCCTATTCCCATGACTTACCAAGACCTAATTATATCCAGAATAACCATCCAAGAATGACATCATCTGGGATCCATTTACCTTTTGTAATACTTCATCAAGAGAAGGTAAGGGATAATTATCTTTCTCATAGGCCTTGTTTAGATTCCTAAAATACACACATAACCTGATCTCACCATTCTTATTGCGGACAGGAACTAAATTAGCCACCCAGGTAGAATGTCTAACCGGGAAGATTATTCTAGTAGATAAAATTTTCTGCACCTCCTTTTGGATCAAGGGCTCAATCAAATCATTGACTGGGCGTTGCTTTTGGCGAAAAGGCTTGGCTTCTAGCTTGAGAGGAATGGTGTGAGTAATCACTGAAGTGTCAAAAAATTTCAAATCATCATATCTCCAAGTAATAGCTTCAATGTTCTTCTCTAAGACCATGATTATCTTGTCCTTGATTTCCTGAGGACAAGTCTTTCCTATAAGAACATTTCTTTCTAGACCTGAGTAAGTCAAATTAATAGATTCATACTTACCTCCCTCACTCTTTGTAGGCATCCATTGATGAGCCCTTGGATCTGAATCAAATATCCTTTCCAAAGCAGCCATTCCCTTCATAATGTTATTACTTTTTAAATCCAATATCCCTTTTGGAATCTCTTTCTCAAGGTCCCAATCTCCTTGATCTCTTTAAGATTCGTCTATTATCTGCCCTTGAAAAACATCAAAACTTTCCAAAAAGGCTAATATGTGTTGATCATCATCAAATACCTAAAAGTGTCGAACATTATCAGGAACAAATGGGACTGAAATCAACTCAACTGAAAACCTCTTTAGATTAGAATCTTGCATGGGTTCTAATGTGCTAGCAGCCAAAACAAGAGTATCTGCAATTTTATTAGCCTCCCTAGGGATCAAACTAATCCTGAAAGCATCAAAATCATTGATTAAATTCTAAACCCTATTTCTGTATGTAGCCAATATTTTGTTGTGACATGTATATTGGCTATGTACCTACTTTACAATCACCTCAGAATCTACCATAAATGTGAGAGCAGTAACCTTCTTCTTATGAGAAAACATAAGACCTCAAACAAGTGCTTCATACTCAGCAACATTGTTTGTGCAATCGAACTGCAATCTATAAGAAGCAAAATAAGTCTTCCCTTTTGATTTGGTTAGTTCAATCCCTGCTCCACTTCCTACTTTAGATTTAGAACCATAAAATTTAAGGGTCCATAATTGGTCTTTGGCTAGGAGTTCTTTCTTCTTAGGGATAATAGGAGATGACTTACTTGAAATGTGTGGTGGCACAAACTTTTGTTGTTTATCAGAATTTGACTCAGGACAAAGCTTACATGAAGATTCTTCTATGTTTTCAGCCTGCTCAGAAATAACTTCTTGAACAACCTCTTGAATTAAATTGCAATCCAACTCATTTCTTATCAATTCCTTGGGTATTGGAAAAGTATGTGGGGTAGGTGTATTGAATAGGAATTGAGACACCTCAACCTCTTCTTGAATTTTAGAACATAAAACCTAAGTCTGTTCTATTGATGAGGAATCTTCTTGTTGAGAGAGACTAGCCCATGCAAGAATGGTAGCATCCTTAACTTTAAAAGAAAACTCATTGATGGGAGCTTGGGGTTTCTCTTGAAATATTTGTTGGGGTGGATCTACATGACTTAAGATATCTAGACATGACTGACAGGTTAACTCTGAATGATTATGATAATGAACCCTACACCAATTAGGAAGTAACAAACTACTTAGATTGGTTTCATCTCCTAGAACCAGCTTGTCTTGTTGCAATTTCCTTATCAGCACTTGTTGATTGATGCAAATCATTAGATCACTATGTTCTAGGGGCAATGTATCCCCAAGATTAAGAACAGAGAAAGTAAGGACTTCCTCTTGTTTGTAAATTCCTATCTCAGTCTCAAAGTATTCTAATTCATTTTAAGCATCATACTTTGTGATCATGTGCTTGAGTCTTGGTTCACTTTCAATCCTTATTTGTGTTGCAACTCCTTTCCATGGTAACCACATGTGAGAGAAATCCAATGACAAATATCCCCCTATGCTTTTCATTAGCTCTCGACTTAGGAGCATACCATATGTTTCTAGGATATCAGCTACTTAGATATCTATGTAGGTCTGGATCCTTGGATCTGATCCAACCTACACATGCATGTTCTTTAATTCCCCTTAAACATTGAATTTGGTTTTATCCAACTGAATCACCTTCTTATTGGTTGGGATAGGACTTAACCCTAACTTTTTACAAATCGAAAATGGCATGGACATTTTCCAATGCTCTAGAATCCAATAAACAATTGTGCAAATTCTTTCTAAAAATTCTTAAACTTAATAGAAAAGGTGAGGTACTGGTCTTACCTTTATAAATGGCTACATTTGTCTCCTTTGCTAGAGTCACTTTAACTTTCCCCTTTAAGCAATATTATTCTTTCAAATCCTTCAACACTACTTCCCATTGATCTGGGCACCACTTCATGATGTCAAAGAATGATAGTGATGTCTTTTGCCTCTGTAATTCTACAATCAAATCAAACTCTGAGTCATTCCTAACTTGATATTTAGGAACAGGAGTCGGATTACCTCTATTCTGAGAATCAGAAGGTCCCTTTGGTGGTGGTGGATTGTTATCTACATTATGGTTAGGTGGGACTTTGTTATTAGGAGGTGCAGATGTAGTGAATGGGCCATTATTTTGATTTCTCATAAAGTGATCACCTTTAGACTGAAAAGCTTGGGCATCATATACATCCTCCTCTAGCCTATTGTCTCCCTGCATGGGGAATCGATAATTTTATTCAATTGTCACATAAGTCATGGAAGTACTGACTGGCCCATTGTATTGATTGGAATTTCTTGCTAGAGGATGAGCATCACCTTGTGCAATCTTTATAATCTTCTCCATTTTAGGGCAATTAACCTCAAATTGTGCTATAGTATCATGCAGCCTGCACCAATTAGTCATGAAATTAAGGTCAACAACATTAGCAGTATGTGGTCTCTCCTCACTCGACTAATAGTTATGGGGAACTCCCCCATTGTTAGGTCTAGTATTCCACTGCCTATTGTTGTTGTTGTTGTTGTTTTTGAACCTCTAGTTATATCCTCTGTTATGATTTTGGTAATTTTGGTTAGAGAAATTTTGATTCTGAAAATTGCGGATGGTGTTTTGACTCCCATTCTGATTGGAGTAGTTTCCTTGGTTTTGATAATTCTAATTTTGGTTGTGGGGAGGGTTTTTCCTAAGTTGTGCCATGTCCTTAGACATTTGAGATAAAGTCTTCTTGAGAGTCTCTAACTCACTAGTCAGTTGAATGGTTTGTTCATTTTGCACATTCTGCACTATGGATGGGGAATGAACATGGGTTGATCCTCCCACTTGTTGTTGTTGATTTTGAGGTTGCTGGGAAGAATCTTGCATGCCATTACTAAAAAAGGGCATGTTAGGTGGAGCTTGCAACTTAGACACAGGTCCATATTGGGAGTAAGACATCCTTGGAACAATATTGTATAGTGGTGGGTTAGGCATTTTATAATTCATGGGAGGAAGAGCTACTCCTAAACCTCCTGATTGTAGACTTATCTATTATTGCAACTTGATAGCCAGATGATAAAATTTAGACAAAGAGTCGATCTCACCAGGCTGATAAGTTCTCTATAGAATAGGCCAATGAAGGGATCAACAACTCTTAAATATGCCTGTATGGCAATATCTCAGCTACTAGATAAGGGTCTTGCAACCTACGAAACATTCATTGGAATCTAGTATTGAACAAAGGTAGTGGATCATGATGTTCCTTCCTTATTGTGGAAAATTGGTGATACAAAATGGCAGGGTCCATATAAACCCAAAATTGATTAATAAATACATTTTCTAAATCTGTCCAACCCAGAATAGATCCCCGGGGCAGATTTAAATACCACTTATATGCCATATCTCCTAAACAGTAAGGAAAAAATGTACATACCACATCCTGATAAGAAACTTGAGCTCATTTGCAAGCATCTTTGAATGCTTGTATGTGCTCCTCAACACTTCTTGATTCACCATGTATGTACTTAGGACAAAAAATTTCTGGGTTCTTTGGTAAATCATGGATCCCTCCTAGAATAGTCCCTAACAGACATGGGTTATTCACAAAGTAAGCCATGGGTGGGATTGGTTGAGCAGGGGGTGATATAGGCTGAATTGGTGGTGACTTAGGCCTACTTGGTGGTGGTGATGTAGGTGGAACAGGTGGTGGTCTAGGTGGATTTGGTGGAAATCCAGGTGGAGTAAGTGGTGGTGGCAAGGTAGGTATCAATATCCTACGAGCATGGGGTCTAGGTCTAACCGAGGTTTGAAGTTCTTCAAATGGTTCAGGATTAGTAGAGGATCTGAGAATCCTCCTATATTTCTCTAGTGAGAAAGACACAATGCAAGCCAACTTGTTCTTTCAGGCCCTCCTTTTAGTGCCAATTTCTATTGATGGTGAAAATGACACAAACAATGTTAAAACAAAATATTTCTATTCTATTTCTCCTGAAAAAGAAAGACAACAAATATTTGCCTAACTCCCAAGGTCCTGGTAGTTAATTCTCAATTGTCTGGTGTCACTCAATTGGTTCATGCAATTGTAATGTTCAAGGGGCCTGTGCTGGTAACAAAGAATACAAGCAATGACTAATTCATCGAGCTATTCTCCATAAATAAAAGGGGTTTTTAAACAAAAGAAAAAGATAGATCAAAGGGGAAAATCAATAAACATGAATCAAAATCATCTAACATCTGGACATATATCTTCAAAAATTAATGTTTTCTAATAGATCAAGAAAACCAAAGCATGATACAATTCACAGAATAATCTATACCATTGTATGCATCTAAGGTTCTTATTTTAATTCGCATATCACAGCTATTTCAAAATTCCAAAAAGAACACACATTCATTCATTGCCAAAATCATAGATCAACAGACTTTAATAAATCTAATTCACTGATAATCTAACAAGATAATTCTTAAATTCGGCTTCTTCTAATGACTTTCATCACATAAGAAAAAATATGCTTCAACACAATCACTGGCATATAGATAGATTATAACTTATTAACCTTATCAAGTAAAACAACTCAATTCTAACACCATATTGTGTAAACCTATAATTTTATTTTAACTCTAAAAAGTGAAGTAACAATGTATTTTTGTGACACTATGAAAAAATATATCTCCTAATATTATGTAGGCCAATTTTATTCTCTATCAGCTGACCCTTACAATATGATACCCAAAGGGTATTTATAGATATACAAAATTTGGAATTCCCCTTCTATTCTAAACTAACCCACCCTTTTAGGGTTTACAATTATCTTTGGAAACTCAGTTGAACTAGAAGAAAAGAGACTAGAAGAGAAGAAAAACCATGCACTTCAAAACTGCCAATGTTGCATGCAACATGCAAAGAAGAAAAAGCCATGCATGGATGAGATTTAGGCATGCAAGGTTTGCTCCAGCATGTATTCGTCATAGCTGGAGAAGACTTGTTTTAATGTGTCTAATTTAGGCCCATCCACCTAGCTATCTTCAAACTTAATTCACTCCAACTCTACTATAGAAAACTCTCTAATATCCTTTAGTTTTGTCAACTCTCTCTTGGCTACTCTTACTTCTTCCTTGATGTCCATCAATATATCTACTAGAAAATCCTCACCAACATCTCCTTTTTGCATAACCTCTTGAAATATTTTAGTCCACTTCTGCTTTATTTGGCTTAAGGGTAAGCCTTCTTTTACAAGTACCTCAACATTTGCTAAAATAGCAACAATGGCCTCCAATTCCTCAAATTGTTCATTTAGCTCCTTAACAGAATCCTGTACCTCATTTCTATGTTTAAATAAGAAATATGTTTTGAATTGGAGTATACAAGAAGTCTTTTCTAGAAAATCCTTATTATCCTCTTCTAATATCGATTGTTCTAGGAGGGTAGTCTTAGGCAATTTATTGACCTCTTTCAACTTCTGGTTGTGTCCCTTGTACTCCTCCTCTTGTGCCTCCAAAGTTTTAACACATTGTTTCATCTCTTCCATCAGATATTTAGCCACTTTATAAACCTCAAAACTATCCTCTCATACCCCATCTACTACTTGATTCAATTTAAACTTATCCACCAATCTAACATTTCTGCCTTTCCCCTTGTTCCAAATCATCACCTTCCTTCTTGCTCAAAAAAAATTAGGGTCTCAATTGAAGCACCCTGTTGTGATCTTGAGCAGAAATATTCTTAAGGAAAACATGCAATTGATCTAGTTGAGCCTTAAGCTCATCCTTTCTTTGTTTATCTTTCAACATCCTAGATTTGGTTGAAGATGCTACCACATCAATTAGATTCATTTGCTGATCCCTGGTAGGTCTTCCCAAATTCACAGTACCTAGCTGATAATTCATTAATTGCATATCTCCTGCCTCTTTATCTATCATAGGTATAACACACTTAGCCACAATTTCTCCCTTGTCAGTCAACCTAGTAGAGTGTAGGATCTTGGCCCTCTTTTTAGGCCTTTCTTTTTCTATCTCCTTCATCATATCCTCCCAATTGAGAGGTTAAAAAGGTGTCGGTGTTCTCTTTTGAAGGTCTAGCTTCAACCAAGTTAGAGCACCTGGAGTAATATTCATCATAGCTGAAGAGGAGGAGGCGGTAGCTACAGGAGGTTTCACATTTACCTAATATTGTGAATCAACCATCTATTTTTGTTAATTCTCTTGTTCCACACTCGTTTGTGCCAGCCTTTTAGCTTCCTCCTTATCTTTTTGTTCATGTATTCTCTTGTCTTCTTCCTTCTTCTTCAATATCTCTTCTTCTAATCTTTCTTTCTCTAATTTTTCTTTCTCTAATATTTTTTTCTACAATGTTTTTGTCTCCTTTCTGCATAACCTCTTGAAATATTTCAGTCCACTTCTGCTTTATTTGGCTTAAGGGTAAGCCTTCTCTTACAAGTACCTCAACATTTACTAAAATAGCAACAATGGCCTCCAATTCCTCAAATTTTTCATTTAGTTCCTTAACATAATCTTGCACCTTATTTCTATGTTTAAATAAGAAATTTGTTCTGAATCAGAGTATACAAGAAGTCTTTTCTAGAAAATCCTTATTATCCTCTTATAATATCGACTGTTCTAGGAGGGTAGTCTTAGGAAATTTATTGACCTCTTTCAACTTTTGGTTGTGTCCCTTGTACTCCTCCTCTTGTGCCTCCAAATTTTTAACATATCGTTTCATCTCTTCATCAAATCTTTAGTCGCTTTGTAAACCTCAAAATTATCCTCTAATACCCCATCTACTTCTTGATTCAATTTACTTACCCACCGATCTAACATTTATGCCTTGTCCCTTACTTGTTCCAAATCATCAACTTCCTTCTTGCTCAACAAACCTGGGGTCTCAATTGCAGCAACCTATTGTGATCTTGGAGCAGAAATATTCTTAAGGAAAACATGCAATTGATCTAGTTGAGCCTTAAGCTCATCCTTTCTTTTTTTATCTTTCAACATCCTAGATTTGGTTGAAGATGCTACTACATCAATTAGATTCATTTTCTGATCCTTGGTAGGTCTTCCCAAATTCACAATACCTAGCTGATAATCCATTAATTGCATATCTCTTGCCTCTTTATCTATCATAAGTATAACACACTCAACAACAATTTCTCCCTTGTTAGTCAACCTAGTAGAGTGTAGGATCTTGGCCCTCTTTTTAGGCCTTTCTTTTTCTATCTCCTTCATCATATCCTCCCAATTCAAAGGTTGAGAAGGTGGCTTTTTTCTCTTTTGAAGGTCTAGCTTCAACCAAGTCGGAGCACCTGGAGTAATAGTCATCATAGCTAAAGAGGAGGAGGCAGTAGCTACAAGAGGTTGCACATTTACTTGAGATTGTGAATCAACCATCTATTTTTGTTGCTGCTCTTGTTCCACACTCATTTGTGCTAGCCTTTCAACTTCCTCCTTATCTTTTTGTTCCTATATTCTCTTATCTTCTTCCTTCTTCTTCAATCTCTCTTCTTCTAATCTTTCTTTCTCCAGTATTTCCCTATCCAGTCTTTCTTTGTCTAATTTTTCTTTCTCTAATCTTTCTATCTCCAATCTTTCTATCTCCAAAGCTTTAAGCTTTTCTGCATTTTCTTTTTCTTCTTGTTTCTTTTTGACCAACTCTTTGGCCTCTTTCTCCTTTTGTAAGCGTTTTGCTTCCTCTTCCTTTTTGTGAGATTCTTCAGCAAGCTTTAACTTGGCTACCAAAACTTATTTCTCCCTCCAGTGTCTTGCCTTGTCTTCCTCAAGGTCATGAATCTTTTGTATCAATTCCAACTTATCATTCTCCTCCTTAACCTTGAGCTCATGTTCCTTTTGCCTCTATTGCCTCTCTACTACATCAACTTTTGACCTAGCTTCAATTTGTTGCTGCTATAGTATGGCATCAACTTGTGTCTTGGCATCAACTAACTTTTTATTTTCTATTTATGCAACTTGTTGTTCAATAGCCTTCCTGACTTCTTTAAACAATGCCCATTGATCCTCTTGTGTCATTACCTATTCTGCATCCTCCTCTAGAGGCATATTTTCTTGTATGCCTTTATCTGACAGAGTCTCATCTGAATCTATTCCCACATCATGAATTTATACTTCCACTTCTTTTCCCTTCATAGTTCCAACAACATTATGAAGAGCCCCTCTTTGTACTTCATCACTTTATTGTTTTGCAAGTGGGACTTGAGTAGAAGATTCACCTAATGTAGGTGTTAAAACAACAGATCCCATTTGGGCCTCTCCTTCTTGTGTCTCTAGTTCATCATCTACTACTTCAAGCTCTATTTCTTCAATGTCTAGAGGAAGAAACTCCAAGGGATCTTTGGGAGGTTCCTTCCTTTTAATCCATTTATACCCCTTGCCCTTTTTAGGAGTTGGTCCTTGAGGGGCTTTAGTTCTTAAAACCAACCATTGAACGCTTCTATCCAAGACTATTTTCCCTATCTGCTTAATGTCAATGGTTTCCTCACTATTCCAATCAATTGGATCTAAGATCCTAGTCCCAATGTTTAAAGCTTCATAAGATGGATCCAACAGAACTCCATCATCCACCAATGTGTCAGGAATGTCATTCTTGATACCAATCTCTACCATGAGTGAGACAGGTAATCGCTCATAATTATTTTTCCTCAAGTCATACTCATCCTACTGGTCACTCCAGAAATCTTCTAATAAATTAAAATTCTTATCAAATACAGAAGGCAACAAAGCATTCATCTTACCCTTTGGGTCAAAGTGCTTCCGAGCTATATACAAGCCTAGCTTTAACTCTATCAATTCCTTGCACACCAAATTTTCTCCTACCAGATGCTAACAGCTATACTCACCCAACTTCATGGGGAACTTATGACATCCTGTCTTATGTTTCAATCCAAACCGAGCATTAACCCCCAAATCTCGATATACAAATTCTATTAAAACTATCCTATTATTGCAACATCTTGGCAACAAGTGTGGATGACCTTCAAAGCTAGTTAGTATGAAGTATGTAAACCTGGGGTATTGAATGTACCAACATCCGCATTCAGTGATAAATGTAATGGCCTCTTGGTTTAGTCTTTACCCTACATCTCCGTTGAGTTGGTTAATGATCACATATATGAATGCATCATTAACCATTTTGTATTGAGTCTCAACAACTTGTAGCTAAAACTACTTATAATGATCCCATACCTTCTTTTGTCCATCTAACACTCACATTATCCCCACTCTATTCAAACCTAGGAAAACACCTACTCTTGCTACTACATACACAATGTAAGAAGTCATGAAAAATCATTTAGTCTCCCTTATGCTAGTCAATGGATCATGAATGGCATCTAACACAATCATTGGCCAATCAAATTGATGGGAGCCATTTAAGATTGTCTGGATGAAGGGAAACATCCACTCCTTGAAATGAAAGGCATCTCTCTTCCCAAAAGCCCTAGACAACATCATTATCAAATCTGATACTTCTTTATAGAAATCTGCCCTCTTTGGTTGGTCTACCAGCTTGGATAGAGACTTCTTTTCCATTCTCAACCACTTTTTGTTCAAGTGAGACCTTTTGGATTCCTTATATTTATTGTATTTCTCCAAAGCTTATGCTTCCTTCAACTGCACCAAGTTCTTGGGATCCGGGATACTAAATATACTTTGAAATGCTTGAGGAGTGAGATCAATGATTACATTGTTTTTTGAATCCATGCTTTGTCGAGTAGCTAGATTGTAGGCACTGGTTGTTGTCAAGATTAACCCTGGGCACTGGATAGATATAGGAAACAGGGTTATATGAGCCAATCCATACTCAAAAATTCTTTGTGTTCCCCCTGTGATATCTTCAGCAAACATTTTTGTAAATAGTTCCTCAAAAGTGTACTCGTCAAGATTTGTGTTGGTTATGTCTGACCAACCTGATTCCACTTTGCTTACTATGACAAAAGGACTCCTATGGTTATACCTCAACATATAAGGTAACTATTCTAACTTGATCTGCTTGGGTTTGGCTATTGCCTTTGATGTTCCTCCAGGCTAGTTCCTTTTGGAAGCTTCTCCTGATGTTCCTGACATTTTCAGCTTTCTTGCAACAAAACCTCTAGTTAGATTCTTGAATAAAACATCTCAAAACATGCCTTAAAATCATACCTTTCAAACATACATCGGAGGTGGACCCAGGCAAAAGACATCCTAAACAATCCTCTTTTAATACACTTACGGGCTTGAAGAAAAAGTTGTTATTGATATTCTACTAACAAGAAGCGGGCTTGAGGTTGGAACTGGAATGGTTATTGGATCCAAGATTGGAATGGAAACTGATTTGGTTTCCTTCAGATTTTCTATTTTCATATTCTATTTTGGTTTTGCTTCCGCTTCTGCCAAGGGAATTGTTATTTAGAAGAAAAATCTTCTCACTATAAGTGGATTCAGAGACGGGATGAAAAATGGAATTGACACTAATCATAAAACACATCCAAAAATCTAAATCAATTCCAATCTCGTTTCCAGTATGTTGACCATGATGTCATCAATGATTTTAACAGTCTAACACATAACTTCTTGATTAAGGACCAGGGTCATTTTAGATGAAATAAAGCTTTAAAATATAGCATGAAAGGACCATGCCCATATGATCGTGGGGACGAATGTATTTTTAGGGCATCATATTTAATCATTTTAAATGCAATGACAAAAATGCATAAAACCCTAATCTAGCAAACGTGACATAAAAACTAGGGCACAAATTTAACCCCTCTAATTTAACCAGATGAATGTGCAACAAAAATCTAAGTAAAAACAAGATTTTATTAACCCTAACTCACTGTAAAAAAATGAATTTAATCTATTTTAGTGTGGAACCCTACTTAATCTATGTATTTAAAAACTAACACAACACGACGTGATCATGACAAAACATGAAAACGACTACGCTCCAACTCACTAAAAACCAGAAACACAAGCCAAAACGAAATCAAGAACAACAACAAACAAACAAAGAAAAACAAATCACAAACACACAGAAAAGGCGAACTTGTCCAAATGCAAAACAATCCAACAGAAATAAGAGAACATGAAAGCGAAATAAAAGAAAAATGAGAATAGGAATCCTACCTCAAATGCAAAACTTTGGTAAACCCCTGAAGAAATCCGTAAGAAACTATCAACTCTTCTTTCAATCGATTCACTTCAGAAAGGCTCCGTTGCTACTCTACTTTGCTCTCTAATTTCTTAACAATGATAATAATAACCCGTTTAATCCCTAATCAAGATAAAATTTAGAGTTTTTACCTATGCATGGCAGCTGTCATTAAGGCATTAAATGCAATAAAGTGGAGTTGGAACTGGAGAAGAACTAACATATCACTATAGTGTGACTTTCGTAAAAATTCAACGACAAAGAAACGGTGGGAGTGGAAGCAGAAAGAAAACGGATTTAGAAACTTAAGTAATTTCCCAACTTTGTTCTAGTTCCGGTTCCTGCAAAAAAGTATAAAACAAAACCAAAGACAAAAATAAAGCAAAAAGACCGAAAACATAAAACTTAACATAAGGACGTAGTCTAAAACAAAAGTTCAAAAAGCGGAGGTGGAAGCAGAATGAATTGTGATTTTGGAATTTTGAATGAAACACCATCTTAACTTCCACTCCAGCTCCGGCTCCGCTAAAGACAAGACAAAAGGTTGAAAAGAAAGATTGTCAGGATGGGGCTCAAAACAAGTTTTAAAGGAAGTTTCAAAACTCGGTGAGGTTTCAATTCTATTTTTGATAGACTAAACCAAAGAAAAACAAAGCGTTGGAACAACAAACTCCAAACTTTGTTTGAAAATCAACTAAGGATAAAAAAAACTAAAAGGGGGACCCATTTTGACCAAGGAAAAAGATGGGGTGGTTATGCAAGGCATAACAGGTATGTCTACAAAAATGTGGAATGTGAGTGAACTGTCCAACAGAATGCCTCAAAGATATATTGCACAAAGAAGTATTAAAAGGGCTTTATAGAAAATTTCAAGCAGCCACTCTTTTCTAGCATTCACCATGTCAATGGTGTAATGGGAGCTATTGAATGTATTTAAAAAGACATAAAGGATAAGAGGATGAATTTTATCTTGTAGAAACCATGAATTTAAACACTAAAACGTGGACAAAACAAGAAAACTGTTGACAAAAAATCCTCAAAAGAGACTTAGGCTCATGGAATACAGTGATGAGAGATTGCATGCAAAATAATATTGTTGAAAGGGATTCAAACAAATGAAATTAGTAAATGTAAATCTAGATTCGATACTTTTCCAAATTTCTCCATGATCATTCAAAAGGAGCTTCAGAACGAGGTATTGACATCTATCAAAACATAATGAATGGTAGATTTTTTTGAATGTTGAAGATACATTATTTGTAATGGGGCATGAATGAGAATGGAAATATTCTTCCAAACAAAAGTTATAGTTAAGATTTTGCAATGGACAATGTGAAAAGTAAGATTGAAATAAAGGAAACTGTGAGTAGATCGGAATGACTTTGGAATGGGAAAAACCCTAAGTTGATAAAGAAGGTAATGTTTTCATCGAAGGAATTTTGGTATATCAACGGGAATCACTTCAAAGTCCCATCGATAGCCTGAGACTGCTTGCTTCATCGGTAAGAGACATGATATCGACGGAAATTACTCAGAGTCTCCTCGACGCTTTGAGTTACGCCGATATGTGAATACATATGGTTAAAGTGCAAACAAAAGATTGAATAAATTGTGATTATAGTGAAAAATAATATTACTTTGAGAATATATAAAATTCACATTTTTACCAAGGGTTTTATAAGGTGGATGATCATTTTACCCACGAAAAGAATAAAGGCTAAAAATTATAAAATATTTGCACTTGGAGGTGGAATATTTTTCACCAAAGGAGTTAAGAAAGTGGGTAAATATTGTTATGTGAAATCCATATTTATTGGGTGAAAATGCAAGTGTCGGGATAAAAAATCAAAATTTAAATTCACAAAGAGGCAAAAGAAAAGGGAGCATAAAGACTATGAAGGACTAATTATTTTACCTAAAGGACATCTCGGGTAAAATATAAATGAGAAATTGTTAGAAAAGTAATTAAAGTTAAAGTATTGTGAAATTATTTTCACAGGAAGTGAAGATAATGAAGATTAATGTATTTTAATTTGCCAAAGGCAATCAATCAAAATAAAGTGAAGCGTTGCAACAGAAGAGTGAGTAAAGGGTCGTAACCCTAGAAGATATAATGTATATATGCCTGATGAAATTAGCATTAGAAGAGGAATTAAGTAGTAGGTTAGGAAATCATTAGTAGTTGGGTAGGTTGTTCAGTTGCCTCAATAGAACATTATGATTTGTATTATAAAATATTTTGAAATTATATAATGGAGAAGAATGCATAAATTGGTGGTCCAATACTAGTGTCAATTTTTTTTTGTTAATATCTGATTATTTGGTTCTCTCCAGATTGGTATTTTCATATTATTTAAATTGGAGTATCATAAATCAATTTATCAAAACACATTTTTTGTTCTTGTGTGGTTTCATTGATTGGTTTCTTTCAGAGAATTAAATATCCTTTTAATAGATCTCACAGTAATCTAAGAATATCACTTGGATCAATAAAGAAGAGCCCTATAATCGTCTCCAACTTGATTATATTTGTTTATTCAAATATATACTTGATTTTTTAGGGCACACTTACTGCTTTTGTGTGATTCAGTTAACTGGTTCCTCAAAAGGGATTAAAACTTCCTATTAATTAATCACAGTAACCTGGTAAGAATAATTTGGATCAATAAAGAAGAGTCAAATAGTTAGATTCTTGCACATTTATACAAGGTATAAACAATCACAAGTACTAAGCAATTCAAATTGTAGTTAGCAAGTAGGTCACACATCATTGACCTCTTGACTCCATTATCCCAACAAAAGTAGGCACTAGTCATAACCATTCCATTTTATAATTTCATAAAATATTATCCATAGATTCACATTTCAAACTTTAGTAGGAGTAGTTACTAAGTTTTCATCTATTCTAGATTATTCCATTGTGGATAGATTCATAAATTCAACTGTCATATAGCTCTTAATCTACTTCAGCCATCAAGGTCCACCCACCTAGGTTTAGCAAAGCCTGATGTGCAAGGAGTCATCAACCATATAGGTTAAATCCATTCGTTAGTTCAAAAATGTTGCAAGTCTAATCATAAAGCCTGGCATCCTCTTGGGATTTGTAACCTGCATTTTTGAGACCTAATAGATTGGTGACACAACTGGGGATTAATCCAATTCTGAACCTAAGCCTTCCATTATAGATTCATTCCAAAACATCATAATAGATTGAAGACATCAAAGTAGGTGGCGACTCTGAAGGACTTTTATGACTGATAAAGTAAATATCAGATCAGAAAGGATAAAAAATAGACACGAAAGATATTTTATATCATACAAAATGAATGGAAGAAGATATTTTCATCAAGAGAGTCCCAAGAAGAGCAATGTTAGGTGGAAAGATAAGCATGGATCTCCTCATGGAAAAGATAACACAAATAAGGGTGAAACAATACCTAAGTAGCCAGAAGATAATGTGAACACATCAAAGTAGCCCTTCACAACTTTTAACTCTCCTTTTCATAATGATGGTGGAAATCCCTCAACACCACCTGAGAGAAACAATCTAAGTGACAATATCCTCAATTTTGAACCAGATTCTCAAAAGGAAAAGGAGTTATATGCCCGGGCTGAGGAAGAAAGAAAGCAAAGATAAGAGGAATATGATAGGGGAATCCCATCACAACGTAGAGAAGAAAACTAGGAGGGTTTTGTTGATCACACTACTATTAATTTTGATAGTATGACTAACCAAGAAATTGAACTGCATTTAGAATGGAAAAGACAACAACTTAGAAGGAGGCAACAAATGATACAAGAAAGCCAGGAGATAGATCAACAAATGGCATAATTAAACATCCAGGCACCAAAGCCATCAAAATATGTCCCTCCACATAAACAAGGTGGTAATGTCAATTCACATGGAACATTTTAGAATACAAGTTCCCCTGGTACCTCAAAAGTACCTCATAATATAGGTGGTAACTCAAGACAACATATCCAACACAATATACCACCACCAAGACCTCAGCCTCAAAATGCTAGTAATATTCCCTAGTACTACCCACCACCAGGCCAATAGTATGCTCCACAATATCAATAACACATGCCACATCAAAAATTTACACCCTCAACACTATATCAAACAAAATATCTACCAATAGCCTCAATATGGATACCAATATTACCCCAATCCACCACCTTTGAATCCACATCCATAAAACATAAGTAGACAATTTGATCTAATAGGATACCAGTTATACCCATACCCAATTGATAGTAATTGGAGAAATACAAACCCTAAATTTACTGGGAATAATGTGATAACCGATGAAGAACATATCAAAAATTTAAATGCCTTTATACAAGATATAGGTATGGAATATGAAGATGTAAATATGATATTATTCATGAAGTCCCTAATTGAAGAAGTGAGGGATTGGTTCAATAGTCTACCTAATGCCTCAATTTATTCCATAACAGACTTTCAAGATCAATTTCTAGAACAATATGGAAATTAGTGTGCCCCTAAATTCACCCTACATGAATTGATTAGTATTCAGAAACACCAGAATGAGACAGTTTATGATTTCAATTAGAGATTATCCAACTTATATAATAAAATATTGCATGGGTATAAGCTCATTGATCCGGTAGCCTTAAGTATTTATCTAAAGGCCTTTGATTTTAAGATAGGGTATGAACTCAGGAAAAAATGCCCTAGAATTTTAACTGAAGCACAAAAACAAGATTAACCATTGATAACAATAGAAAGGCTGCAAGGATGACTAGAAAATGGGACAACCTTAGAGTTCCCCAAAACTCTAACAATCCCAAAAATAGGTAGGAGAATTCATACAGAAATGAAAGACCAAGGTGACATATCATGCCCTATAACACTAATTGGAAATATGGAAATCTAGTGACAAGACCAAATTGGAAGGAGACTCCTAGCCCATTAAAAAACATGGAGCTCATGCTCTTGACGCTACACCATGGTTTTCACCTTTTCACAAACCTCATGACCCTAAATATTGTGCAATAGATCAGGCTTGTCAAGATGAATGGAAAAAAGAGCAAGATAGGTATGACCATACTATAAATATGCTTGGGTGGAGGTCTTATCAAAATAAAGAAGGATACTCTTCCTCTGAATAAGGGTATGAATATAATGTTGATAATCAAAATTATAATGTGAATTTGGAACAAGAGGTATTCTATGACTCAGAAGATAACTCATACAAGGAAGCA
Organism: Sequoiadendron giganteum; assembly: GCA_007115665.2. Lineage (NCBI taxonomy): Eukaryota > Viridiplantae > Streptophyta > Pinopsida > Cupressales > Cupressaceae > Sequoiadendron > Sequoiadendron giganteum. The sequence goes on along the minus strand of CM021109.1, from coordinate 201,169,772 downwards.
TATGCATACAATACAACACCCCAGTTCCAACAAAGAACACCAACATAAGAAGAAAAGAAGGCCATCACATCAAAAGAAGTGGTTGAAGCAAAAGGGAGAAAATACAATTTAAGAAATAGGCCCATAGATGTAGATTAGGGGACACCAAGGAGTATGTTCATTAAGGAGAAAAAAAACAAGGATAATGTCCCATCTAAACAAAAGAAGGATGAAGAAAAGAAACCATAGAAGAACATCCAAAAGGGGACTACTGATGTTGAGCCAGAAAAAATGCAAAGAGATGACAAAACTCAACATGAAGTGAAGAAGGTTACCAAAATTGAAAAGGGGGAAAAAGGAATAACTACCCATTCATTTGACATGGCCCAAGAATTGGCATAGAAAAAAATGATAGTTCCTCTAATGGAGCTGATGAAAATTGAAGATTTTAGAGATACAACCCTCAAAATGATCACCAACACATCTTAGAAACATGAAGATCAAAAGAAAGAAAATGTTGTAGAAAGGGAACTTACAAAAGCACCTGAGTTATATTTGGGAGATACACTCACAAAGAATCTAGCCCAAGTAGATCCATTCTATACCACATTAGTTATCAACAATAAAATGGTAAAAAATTGCGTGATTGACTCAAGTGTAGCTATCAACATCATGCCCTTGGCTATCATGAAGGAGTTGGGTCTATGGGTAAATACCATGTATGTAAAATGCTATGTCATGGATAATAGATCAGTTCCTGTGGTAGGAGTGATATGGGATATAGAACTAAAACTTGCATCATACCCAAAAGCAACATACAAAACAAATATTACTATGGTAGATACTCCTCCTTACTATGGGATGTTGTTGTCTAGGCAATGGATAGCAATAGTAGGAGGGAATGTTCAATTGGACTTGTCTTATGCTACTATCCTTGTGAATGGAAAAGAGGTCAGGCTACATAGGGAACCTATATCTGAACATGTCATTGAGCTCTTTGACCCCAATCAAATGAACTAATTCTATGATGTGGACTTAGGAAGCTTTAGAATAGAACAATCAAAGCTTGAATTATTGAACACTGGTCCAATTATTAGGGATATTTCCAAGATTGAGCATGGTGTATGGTGAATTTACTTTGATGGAGCATGCAATAAAGAAGTTAATGGAGCTGGAGTTGTATTTAATCACCTGAAGGAACAACATTCAAATATTCATTATTGCTCACATTTGAGTGCACAAATAATATAGAAGAGTATGAAGCTCTTCTAATAGTATTTAACATGGATACCAAACACAAAATTAAACTACTCACTATTTTTAGAGATTCTGAGTTGGTTGTTTCACAAGTGAGGTCAAAGTATTCTACAAAAAAGAGAGGCTAAAATAGTATATAAATTTTGTATGGGAAACCATTGAGTTTTTCGATGCTTTCTCTATTGAGTGGATAAACAGATCCAAGAATTTAATGGTAGATTTCTTGGAAAATGTGGCTTTGAATAAATATGATGTTACTCTAGCATAAATTTTGCAAGTTGAGCTCAAAACAAGACCCGCAATCCCAGATAACATCTATAGTTGGTAGGTTTTTGATGATGATACTAATTTTATCAAGTTCTTACATTGCATTGATCAGTATGAAGCCCAAGAAATTGATTTTAATGCATTTGTGGAAGAAATAGATGGCAAGCAAACCGTATTTGGCAAGGAAATTGTTCATCTCAAGACCAAAAAGATCCCTAAGGGGCCTATGGCATTAGAGAGGGTGTTTGATGGAAATGAATGAGTCCTTATGAAACAAACACCATTAAAAAGGGAATACATTGAAGAAATCAACTTAGGCATTGAGCTGGCACCAAAAAAGGTGTACATTGGGAAAAGGATAAGCCCAACAATCAGAAAGATGTTGATTTTATTATTAAGGAAATATAAGCATGTCTTCACATGGTCTTATGATGATCTCAAAGTATATAGGGAAGATTTTTTCCAATATAAAAATTCCACTCAAACCTGATGCAAAACCTTTTAGGCAAAATAAAAAACCAATAAACCCAACTTTGCAGCCCAAGATGCATGAAGAACTTATGAAACTCGGGGAAGGAGGTATCATCAAGCCTATCAAAAATTCATCTTAGGTCTCTAATTTAGTACCTATTAGAAAGAAGAATGGAGACATAAGGCTCTATGTAGACTTCCAAAATTTGAATGTATCCTCTCCTAAGGATAACTACCCACTCCCAAACATGGAGGCTATGTTGCAGAAGGTCACAGGATGTGAGCTACTATCTATGATGGACGGATTTTCAGGCTATAACTAGGTGAAAGTTAAAGAATCAGAGCAATACAAAATAGCCTTCACCACACCATGGGGAACATATGTATATATCATAATGCCATTTGGACTCAAAAATGTTGGTGCAACTTTCTAGAGAGCTATGGACGTTGCCTTTGCTAATCTGATTAATATAATAATGGTGGTATACCAAGATGACCTAACTGTGTATTCAAAAATGGTAGAAAACCATGTTGCACACCTTGAAAAGATATTTGTCAAAGCATTGGAGTATGGCGTTTCCCTGAATCCTAAAAACTGTCATTTTGTAGTAACAGAAGGAAAGTTACTAGGACATATAGTGTCCAAAGATTGAGTTAGAATAGATCCAAAAAGATTGGAATCCATAGATAAGATTCATATTCCTATGATAGTTAAGGCCATCCAGTCTTTCTTTGGACAAATAAAATTTGTAAGAAGATTCATCTCAAACTTTTCTAAAACTATCAAGTCCATTTCAAAGATGTTGAAAAAGGGGACTAAAATAGATTGGACTGTAGAAGTACTAGATGCAGTTGTAGCCATAAAAAGGGAAATTAAGGAAGCCCCAATGTTGAAATCCCCTGACTTCAATAATCCTTTTCAAATATTCTCATTCGCATCATACCACACCCTTTCTACAATAATATTACAAAATATTGATGAGGGACATGAACAACCTATATCATTTTTTAGAAAATCTCTCCAAGGAGCAAAATTAAATTATGATATTATGAAAAAATAGGCATATTCTCTAGTGAAAGCAATGAAAGCCTTCAGACCCTATCTAGTAGGGGAAAAAATAATTGCATATGTCCCCAATGATGCAGTCAAAGATGTGTTTGTATAGATTGAGGTCATTAGGAGGAGATGTAGATGGATCAATAGAATTCAGGAGTTTGACATAGAGAACCAAATCAGCAAGTTAGTTAGAGAACAAGGACTAGCCAAATTAATGGCTGAAACAAATATTGAAGTTGCCTAAGTGTGCAATTTGAGTAATGAAGATAACATGATTACTAGTATTGAGAACACACCATGGTACACTGATATTGTGTATTATCTCAAACATATAAAATGTCCTAAAGGATTTGATGATAATAAGAAAAGGATTCTTAAATTGTAAGATTCAAAGTATGTATTTATGAAAGGGGACCTCTATTGGAAAAACAAGGATAGTGTTATATTGTTATGCCTAAATGAAAATCAAGCAAGACATGTTCTGAAGGAAATGCATGAAGGAGCATCTAGAGGGTATTTCTTAGCAAAAACTACTACACATAAGGTGTTAAGGGTAGGCTACTATTGGCCTAGAGTTTTTAATGATGCCTATGATTGTACTAGGAAATGTGAAGCATGTTAGAAGTTTTCTAGGAAGTTGAAGTATCAAGGGGAATTACCTTTGAGACCTTTGCAAGTTGAGGCTCCATTTCACCAATGGTGGATTGATTTCATAGGAGATATTGCAGAAAAATCTAGTGGATGACACAAACGGATATTAGTAGCCACATACTACTTTACAAAATGGGTAGAAGTTGTACCTACTAAACAAGCAACTAGTAATTTTATAACAAAAAATTTATTGGAAAATATCATCACCAGATGCAGAGTACCAACAAGAATTATCACTGATAATGGGATGTGCTTTAGGTCAGATTAATTCAAGGGATTTTCCTAATCCTATGGTATAGCAATCTCATATTCTTCACCATATCACCCATAGGAAAACGTGCAGGCTAAATCCAGCAACAAGAGCATCCTAAAGATCCTAAAAATAATGTTGGATAATAAAAAAAGATCTTGGGATTCCAAGTTAAGACTAGCCTTATGGGCAGATAGAATCACTATAAAAAAGGCCATCAGAAAATCACCTTTTGAACTTGTGTATGGGACTCAAGCTAGGCTCCCTTTGCATAATTTTTTTCCAGTATGTAAGTTCATCTTGCAAGAATATTTAGATGTTCCTGAACCTATGGAGGATAGGATGTTAATGGAACTTGATGAGGTCAGGAATCAAGATTAGCAACACAATAAGAAGCAATTATAAATAAAATACCTATATGAAAAAAAGGTCAAAAAAAAAAAAATTGAATTAAATGACATGGTCCTCATGTGGAATGCCAAGATTCAAGACAAAGGGAAGCATGGTAAATTTAAAGCTCCATGGTTAGCATGATTTTCCATTGTTGGAAAGGGTGGTGAAGATTCATATTACCTCCAAAACATGACGGGGGAAGAACACGAATCGCTAGTGCATGGACAATTCCTAAAACATTTATTTTCTTAATATTCCATGCACAGTAGTTTAGGAGAAGGTCGATAATTGTCAGTGCATGGAAAATTCTTGAGAAACCTTGTAAAATAATTATTTCTCATGCACAGTAGTATAGGATTCCACTCTACTTCCATGTCCCACCATTCTAAAATCACTTCCATTTCCATACCAATAAATAAGACACTTGGTTTGCTTCCCCAGAGACCTAGATTCTTGCTATACCCACAAGGCGTATACATCCCCAATTGGAGCCACTATTAGAACTAGAAAAATCTCACATTTTTCACTACCCTTAACCTACCTATCTTCCATGTACCACATAAATTTACCACACCTTAATTTCATGATCAAAACAAATTATTGAAATTTTTGTGACAAGATCCATTTTAACCCATGTTAACTAATGATCCCATTAGTATGGCCTTTGACATGTAAGAATCTCTCTAATCATTGAGCTTTGAGAGCAATCGGTCCTTATTGGGAAGATCATATGCATGTATTTTTGATCAAAAAGTCGTAGCCCTTCATTTGAATATTTTTTTCATATTGGGAAGAGGTGAATCAAGGTACAACAATCAAAGGCTCAGAAGATAACAAATATGCATAATCGGTAAGACAATGCCTAACGTTTCACCAATAAAAACTTATCAGCCAAAGCAAGGTGATAGAAGAAATGTTTTCAAATCATAATGAGCTTGTGTGTCACACTGATGGAAACCTCATTGGGAAGAAACATATACACTTTCACCGATAAAACAAAAGAACCATTGTATCAAAGAGACATGTATGATCAGAGTAGGTTCCTCAGATCTCCTCGACCATGTGGGTTACACCGATGAGAGAAGTTTTCAGGGAAAGTCTCATCGACTTATCCCAATGAATGAAGTGGTAAAGGAGATACATCGAGGAGACCAAATACATCAGAAAGGAATTTTACTCTCAGTGATGGTACATGTCAACCCAATGGTAACATGGAATGTTCACAATTCATCAAAAAGACATCGGGTGATGATCAAAGGGATTTATAATGATTCAAACCACCTTGATATCAGGTAAACTTCATAATGCTCTCCCCAAAATAATAAGAGTTGAAAAGCAAGAGAGAAGGCAGTTGCACAACATAGGTAAAAGTATTAAGTGGTCTTCTCGACTAAATATTGAGAACTAAAGGGACACTTCATATTGAAAGGATATTCAATTATGTCTTGGTGGTCAGTTATGAATGTATAAACAAAGGTGGCACCAAATAAAGCACATAGATCATTTTGAGGGTAGAAGGGTTTCACCGATGCAATCTTCTTGTATCTCTTTGACATTTTGAAATTTGAAAAGATTGTTGCAATCATTTCTAGTGGCAAACACTAATGGTTGCACAAATGAAACTTATATGAACATTTCTAATTGAAAAGATATTGAACAAAAATAATTTTCAGAAGTTGCAGCAAAGAAGGATAGAAGATTGAGCGAAAGTCACAGAGTTTAGTGCACCCAGAAACATACAAGTAAGCATAAAAAGTATCCCTGCAATTGATAGATTATAATTCAATTTTTCTATCTTGTGGAGAAATAATATGGAAAGTTCTACAAAAATTGAAAATAAGAAGAAACAAGGTGAAAGTAGCCAGTCAAAGAATAAGAACCAAAAAACTCAAACAGGGCAGGAATCGAAAACAAATGAAAGGAAACTAAACCAAGACTTCATTTATCAATTTTTTGGTTCAGGGCCAAAATCAAGAAGGCCTGCACAATTAAGGTCTGATGTAGAAATATTAGAATATAAATGTAAACATGTAGGAGATGTGTGGACCCTCATTAGGGGATATGAATTTTTCATGTTTCATTATTTTCAGAGAAGTAGGTTTGAACCAGTTTGCAACCCTTGGAATTTCAATTTGGGAAAGCTAGTTGTTCCCAATGTCTTCCTGAATGTAGAGATCATAGGAATTTTGTCCAAACATTATAACTTGGACCTTAAAGCCATCTACAACTTGCAAGGTTAACCTTTCATACATATATCCAAAACTGCACTTTGTGAAGTTTTTAACCTAGATGACACATGTGACCAGCCCATAGTGCATGAGGATTTGGTAAATGAGTACTGGAGAATGGATACTACCTACAAAGGATGGAGGTTACCATTACACAAGTCTAGAAAAGAAAGAAACCTAGTACCACTTGAAGAATGTGACTGACCTCCATTCCATGTTGATTTGTTCGAGTTCTATTTGAAATACAATTACTTCTTGGTGGGTCAACTAATGGGAACAAAGGTATATGAATTTATGTCTCTATGGCCAATGGTGATCCCTATAGAAATATAATGTCACAATGGAAGACCTTTTGATTATCCTTCACACATTTCCAGAGGGATTAACTTCGGGCTAACAAGTATCAAGAATGGTTCTCCCATAATGCACTTTAAACATTATTCCCCTCTCATGCACATGATATTGTACTATAGACAAGAGTTAGGAATGTGGCCAGAGGAGTTGTGAATCACATAGTTGGATAAGGAGGGTCAACCATTACCAATACAAGTATGGACCTCCATTTCGAATAGGAGTTTTTTTAATTCTTATTATGTTTATTTTGAGGAACACTTTGTCAAGAAATTGTACAGATTTTATGACCACCATTGTAATTATTTGTTGTCTAATGAGATCAAGAGATTTTTAAGGCCTAAGGATTTTAATGGACCACCAATTGTAGTTCATAATTGGGGTGACTGGTATTTCTATATTTATTCCAATGTGATCAAATTTTATGGTTTTGAAGATACACCTTTCCTATTACCCAAAATTGTGTGAGATAGGATTGCATATCTAGAGATTGTTAGGCAATTGGATTACTCCAATTTCATAAACTTGAGTGTATATGAAAAATGGTCTTTCATTCCGATTACATTATGTTTTGAGATTTTACTATAGTGTCAAAAGAAGGATATGATTTCATTTTGGATAAGCTGACACATTTCAATATGAAAAAGGTTTCACCAGGGAATGGATTTGATCTAGAAGGTTTTATTGATTTTTCCAAGAAGAAACATAACTTAAGTTGATATATTCAGATACCATATCCTCATGATGATATCATCAGAATCATGGAAGAAAAAGAGGCTGAATTGGCAATTGATAATTACAATAGAGAAATTGAACAAAAGATGAAGGAGCTACAAGAAGTAGAAATGTTATCCTCTAGAGGTGAGGAATATTTTGAAGAAAATGAACCCCAAGGCCAGCCTGATAAGATCCCCAAGCTGAGGATTGAAGAATATCAACCTCCAAACAAAGAACAGGAAGTTGGTAAATCATCTGATAAAAATACTAGGTAGTTGGCCTATAAGTCTTTTGTTTCAGATGACCAGTTCATTAAGTCTCCTAAATTTAAATCATTTTTGTACAAACAAAAGGGGAAAACAATAAGGGAATCAGTCACAAACATCAAACCTAGTAATGAAAACCAATTTCTTAACACATTGAAGGTGGATGTAGAGAATGAAATGAAGAACATGACTCTAGAGAAAGGAAGAAAATGTTTAGAGGAATCTAGTGTGATGATCTTTCCTAGTTTGGACTTAAACTATGCTCTTGTTTTTTATAGTTTTATGCATAATAATGGTGCAAAAAAAAAGCTCAGTCTAAGAGGGGTAACTAAGGTATATATTGGATCATGATACAATCCTGATGAAAGTTCTCTCATGATTTGGGCTCTGTACACCCCACATAAGCAATCTGTGATTATTGATACTGAGAAAGCATTTTTGGTCATGTGATGACATTAAAAGTAGGAGAAATTGATCGTTTGGTCACATCTAACATTGGTATAAATGTAGCTAAATTGAACAAGGCTCAGATTCAGATGTTTATCAAAGAACGAGATATGTACAAGTTGAACAGTGAGAGAATGTTCAAAGAAAATTATTTCCTGAGAGACATAGTCAAGGACACATTCAAAGGATCCACTAGAATGATAACTCAAGGAGAAGGTGACGAAACCTTTAAAATTTTTTGGTTCCACTTAATGAAAATTGAGATTTAACCCTATTGGTCATCATCCTAGGGTCTTGGTCTTGTGGAGTTTTCATGTCCATGATTTATTTTGGCTTTCGGCTTTCTTTTTGAGGTTGATTGGTTGAGTCGATTTCTAGTCATCTTATTAATCCTTCATGGTCCAAAGTCTCATGAGTTACCGCCCCTTTTATTGTCTTGCTCGCCATGACTGGGTCATCTTTTAAAAACAAACTTCGGTGCACGTGCTTGTATTTTCTCCTTAAGTTGGGTTTTTGAATTTCACATCACCCATCCCATGTCCATTTTAAATTTTTGTCAAGAAACCCGTGACGAGTGATGCCCTTCCTCCCTTGTATCGACCGCTTGGATGTATTCACATGTTTTTTTGTGTCCTTCAAGAAGTAACGCCCGATGAGTGATGCGGTCAAAATTTTGACCCATCACTCCCCTCGTAACTATTGTGAGTTGTTTTGTGCAGGATGTTGTTGAACCCACGACAAGTGATGGCTTGGTTTTATTCCATTGCTAGGGTGTGATGTTTCACTGGGTTGGGCTAGTTAACTTGGGGACTAACATGTGATGGGCATTGTGGTAGGGTTTGGTACCAATGGAAAACTTTTGATTTGCATCGTTGGCTCCACCATTGTTGCATGTTTCCCATTGTGGGCTAGGATGAAACTCACAACCGCTAATGGACTAGGTCCTCTCATCTCCATGTGCTTGTTTTATCATGGGATAGGACAATGCTAGCGAGTATCAATGAGCGATCAACGATGTGGTTAGGTACCAGTAGTAAGGATCCCTGCATGATTAAGGTCAATGGTTGATGTTTCATGGTTGGATTTTTAGCCATCGCTAGATGAAACATGTATGGCAAGGATGAATTGGAAACGAAAAATGTTTACAAACTATGGCTAGGATTTGCTTGCAGTTGTTGGATTGACGACGTGTGTGCCAAGGATAGATAGCCCCAGGATAAGGCCAGGTACGTGGTAGTTTCAAAGCAGTTATTCGCTATTTCTAAGTACGATGAGTAAATCAAGTGGTGATCCTTAATGATCCTTTTTTATTGAGATTTAATCTATGGTGATCAACGTTTTAGATGTAGCATACTAGTGATTGATTTTTTCAGTCGCGCGAGTGAACCAAAGTGGCCATTAATTGTAGCATGCTAGGAATTTATCTATTTAATGAGGCTAATCCTTTAGACTATTCACCATTCTACTTTCAAATTTGTGCATGTGGTTAATTATCATAGGTGTTGATCAGTAATTGCTACTATGTGGTTAGTTCTTGCTAGGGTGGTGGGCTAGTGCCTTGACGAGTATGCTCTTCCTGCTATGTTTTGGCATCCTTTTATGCATCTAGTGCTGATGTAGTTCACGTTTTTTTAATCTTGGGATCTCTTGGTGAGTGCTACCTATTTTTTGTGTATATCTGAATTGTGTTACTAACATGATGATTCAACCAACCCTTTCCTCCACATGAATATGTAGGTCATGTCATTTGAGTTTGTAGGAGCCATTGGCTTATAAACCTGAGTAAATAAATATGGTTGAAGAAGCATCTGTCATCCCGAGAGTGAAGAGGAGCACTTGAACATGAGCAAGGAGGGTTGCTACTATTAGAGATAGTTATAATCTCCAACCACAAGCTTGTGCAAAGCAATTGGCCCAATGTGAGAAGAATGAATTTGTGTTGTTTGTGAAAGAATTAATGGGGATGGTGGCAGGCCTTGAGGTTTGCCTCAGCAAACCTAGTCCTCTAGTAGTGATAAGAGACAAATATTTAGGAGAGGATGAAGGGTTTGGCTTTGGCAATGGCCATTGCCCTGTTTCCCTTGTGCCTTATATCGATCCAGATGAAGAGGTGGTGGTTGCAACTCCTACTCTCTATGAGGGCGCCAGGTGAGGGCATCCACCCAGCTAGTAACAAGGTTGGGTGATGCCTGTGTGTCTTGATTGGTGCTGATGGGGTCCCGGGTCGATGATGTGGTTCCTAACAGGGGTGTTACGAGAGTTTTTTTGTTGTTTGGCGTGATGGTGACTTTTACCATTTTGGTGAGTGTGGATTCTGATGGTGATGAATTTTGGAAGGCTTGTGTGGCATCTTCACCCAATGATTTGGCACCTCTTTTTCTCTTTTTTCTCTCCCATAATACATGAATCAAATGATAATTGTTCGAGGATAAATCCCCACGAGGCAAAATGGCCTCGAAATTACTACAAAATGTAACTGAAATGAACCCTTTGCTTGTTGCTCCCTCAACTTATAAAAGGGATTTCAAGGTTCATTTCAAAGAGAGATATCATTTTTGAGTTTTAAAATGGCTTAGGTGTTGGTTGAATGTAAATGGAGTACAAAATGTATATATGAAATACTAGGGATTTGTCTTCAATTCAAATATTGTACATGTTGATCTTAGATTATTCTACATAACTCATTAATATTATGATGAATATGTAAAATTAGGACATCTGCTCTCCTATGTGTGACTACTACAATATTATGAATGAGAAACCAAGTGTTTTATCATTTCTATTTTAATGCTTAATTGAATATATGATTTCTTTTCTTGTTTTGGCCTAAGAGGTTGATTAAAATACTTGAAAGGATTTGTATATTTGTAATAAGTCACCTAAGATTTTGATAAGTAGTGTTTTGGTGAATGTGAAATTTTCATAATGTAAGGCATTATGGGAAGAAGCCATTGATTTCATGATTTGTGCATTACCAAATGTGATGTGTTCGACTTCGTGCCTAATGGATGAAGCACTGGTGTGTTTTATGAATATCTCTATAATTTAGTAGGATGCCTGGAATACCTTATCAAGGACTCATAACGATGTTGAGATTAAATCAAATTTTGATCATTCTAAGATTCAAATCCGAAATGATGCCATGTTCCTAGCAAATGCGAGGTTATTTGTGTAAAGCCAACCAAGCTTTTTCTAAATAATATTTATTTGTGTGTAGAGGAAAAAATTTGCGCAGGATGTTCACTCATTCGGATAAATCTATGTGAACTTTGTTGGGAAGTACCCTCCCTGGTCCCGCAAAGCCTAGAGTGCAGGGATCAAGGGTGAAAAACCCCTTTACCCATCAAGTTGGTCATTCATCTATGACATGCTTGACAATGAAGGATGAATACCTTCTAGAGATATTCTAGGGTGTACTAGAAAATACACCAAAAAAATTGATGGCTCTATTGGGGAACCAATTCCACTCTCCATATGTAGATCTTGGAATCACAGAGTCAAATGGTGTAAGTAGTATGGACGAATTGTTCATAATTTAAAGAATTCTTCATGCTAGTCAAGAATGGATTGCAATGTAACTCAAAAGGATCTGAAAGTGACTCTGCTGAGGAGTTAAACCTAGAACGTGCTGATGTAATAAGAAATTTTGCTTCATTTATTTCGTCTCGATGGGAGGTGGAAACTCTGACTAAAGAACCTGAGATGAGTGATGCTAAAGCTCCAGATCCATGTGCTAAAAGAAAAGCTAAGTGAATGTTGCAAGAAAGCCAGGTATTCTTGTATTACTATGTTAACAAATGATGAGAATTCTTTTATTTTCAAAAGTGTAAATGATTTCCCATTAAGTGAAAAGAGAACGAAATAAGGGAAATGGTAGTTAATTTTGCATGTTTCTGAATGAGGGCTGTGAAATTATATGTAGTTATAAAAGGAACATGTAAATATTGATCCTAAGTAAGTAGAGCTTGGAATTTATTGTACGAAGAGCTTGGGGTTTTGTTTAAGTAAAAGATTTTGAACATCCCTAGGCATGTATGTAACAAGACTTGATAGAAACAACAATATGTCTATTCAAGCCATGCTTCTTGACAAGGATGTAAATAATGGGCCCCCCTTGTCCCATCAAGGAGGTTTCAATAGTGAAAGGTACAAATCTTTGGATTTCAATAACATTTGTGGGTACCCAAATTTTGTACCATACAGTATCAGGAATAAAATACCAATATTTTAAGGTAAAAATGGTGAGTTGGAAAATCAACATCTATAGGACTTTGTTGATGTGATGGGAGATTATGAGGCGACCTTTGAATATGTAGTTATGAAATTGTTTGTTTAGTCTTTGAAAGGAGATACTAGAGATTGGATGTCATATTTACCTGTGTCTTCTAGACACTCATGGAGAGAATTCAAATTGGTGTTCATGGAAAAATTTGGAGAAAGGATTGATTTGATCCTAGTTAGACATAAAATTATGGACATGGAAAAGAATGAAGAGGAGCTCGTCCCTTCATTTAATCTTCAGTTTTCAAAGGTGATAAGGGAAATCCCAACACACATAAGACCTAATGGCACTAAATGTTTGGTTAAGTAATTGGGAGCATTTGATAAAAAAATGAGTTAATTGTTGAGAGATAAGGAACCTGCAACACTACAACAAGCATATCACACCGCCATAGACATTGAGAATAATTTGAAATACTTAATGATGAGGGAAGATTTCAATATTTGTGATGAGAATTTAAATTCTCCCTATGATGCTACCATGATAGACGAGTCAATCAATGGTGAGTTAGAATAGGAGATTGGATTTGTGTTGTTTCTAGCCCATCAATAGCACCAAAAGAGGGTTATATTGTGGTTGAAGGAGATGGTGTCCCTACACATGATAGAGATGACCGAGTGTTTTCAATTCAAAGGTTGTGTGACATGAAAAGGCATGAAGGGGATTCCCTTGACCATCTTCTCTCGAGGTTCAATGATTCTTTTCTTGATGTACTTAAAAAATTTAGGCCCAGTGCCCTAACATGCATTGATTTGTTTTTTGAATTATATCAACCTGGATTGAGTGCTCTACTAGAAGAGGTGAAGCCCAATTCCTTGAGCCAAGTCATTGATTGGATCAGGATCATTGAGAGGATTTAGAATGAACAGATCTGAAAAATGTCATCCCAAATTGATCTCAATGATACTCATTACCAGGAGGATCATGAATCTTTGTTGTTAGAATAGGACGATTTGTCTGAACATGAATAGTGTGTTGGTAATCTTGTTTGTCTAATGAATGATGTAGTTGTTGAGGTACCATACCAAGATGGTGAGGTGGTCCCTAATTTACACCCTTGGGGTATTGTGAGAGACAAGCAGGAGCAAAAGGGGGTATCACTTCCTGGCCAAATTGATGATCATGACACACAAATTATTGTTTCTTCTGGTGATGAGATGGATTCAGACTACGGTTTTTCTAGATACAAATCATCCTATGTAGTGGAGATGGGGTCTATCGCCTCTGATAGGGGACATGTTTGTGATCATGAGGGGATTCAAGTGGTTGAGGCTGAAGTTTTCTCCTCATATGAGGAATTTTCAGAGTGTGGTTCCATAATTATGAGTGTAAGTGATGAAGATGATCTTGGTGAAGAGTCTCAAGGTATGAGATATTGTGACCCGAATACCCAGCTAACAGGGGTGGATGTAAGTAAAATGAGAATATGGTACAACCCCCTGTATGATGAGTCTTCAGCAATAGATGAAAATATAGGAGTTGATTCTTATTGGTGTAGGGGTAATCCACTATTTTTTGCAAGCTCTAATGATTTCATAATAGATATGCCTTGCAAAGGTATTGATGATAAGATGAATGTGGTGCCTGAGGGTAAAGGCCAAGGTGATATGATTGACTCACATTCTGCAATTACAACTGCTGATTTATATCAGTTAATCCTCCAAATGGCAGGTAGGCATAATGATCAAGATAATTCAGTATACACCTATTATGATGAGCAAAGATCTGGTGTGCATGCACCTGATCTAATATGTGATGGTGACCAGTATGATTGTGTGCTAGAATTTTTTGCAGACTCTCCTTATCTTTTGGGCCTCATTACAGGATTTTTGTTGTCAGATAATAACAATATTCACCTTGATTGTAAAATGGATATCAATAGCAATGATTCATTTAATTTTAACATTGCAAAAGGTGACTCTAGTGTGCATCGGGGCATAAACGAAGAATTTCAAAATAATGACCTAGATAATCACCAAGCAAGATATGAATATTATGTCTTACCATCTCAGTTAGATGGGATTTGGATTTTTCAGGTTGACAAAATTGAGAACATCATGTAGGACGGGAGTGGGGATGCCAATTGGAGTAGTTTGAGTCACCTTGGCATGCTTGATCCATTGGTAATGTCCACCGCAAAAACAATAGGACAAGGTTTTTGACAGGGGTAAGAATTGAGTGTTATTTCCCATTTGGTGGGAAGGAGCCATCAAACCACATCAAAGTAAGGAGAACTAAAAGAAATCCCAGGATCAAATTATTTGTATTCAAATGGTTTGCTTCTACCAGAGATTCTGAGATCTTTCTATGCCTGCCAAAGGCATACATTCCCAGTTAGAGCCACTGGTGGAACCTTTAAATTTTCCTGGTTCCACTTAATGAAAATTGAGGTTTAACCCCATTGGTCATCATCCTAGGGTCTTGGTCTTGTGGATTTTTCATGTCCATGATTTATTTTGGCTTCTGGATTTATTTTTGAGGTTGACTAGTTGAGTCAGTTTTCGGTCATCTTATTAATCCTTCATGGTCCCAACTCTCATGAGTTACCACCCCTTTCATTGTCTTGCTCACCATGACTGGGTCATCTTTTAAAAATGACCTTCGGTGCACGTGCTTGTATTTTCTCCTTAAGTCGGGCTTTTGAATTTCGCATTTCCCATCACCTATCCATTTTCAAGTTTTGTCAAGAAACACGCAATGAGCGATGCCCTTCCTCCCTTGTATCATCTGCTTGTATGTCTTCACATGTTTGTTTGTTTCCTTGAGGAAGTAATGCCCGATGAGTGATGCAGTCAACATTTTGACCCATCGCTCCCCTCTTAACTATCATGAGTTTTTTTATGCAGGATGTTGTTGAACCCGTGATGAGCGATGGCTTGGTTGTATTCCATCGCTAGGGTGCAATGTTTCACTAGATGGGGCTGGTTAACTTGGGGGCTAACGTGTGATGGGAATTGTGATAGGGTTTGGTGCCAATGGAATACTTGTGATCTACATCGTTGGCTCCACCATTGTCACATGTTGAGTGTTGCAGGCTGGGATGAAACCCACAATTGTTAATGGACTAGGTCATTTCATCTCCATATGCTCATTTTATCGTGGGATAGGACAATAATAGTGGGTATCAAAGAGTGATCAATGATGCAGTTAGGTACCAATGGTAAGGATCCATGCATGATTAAGGTCAATGGTTGATGTTTCATCATTTGATGAAACATGTATGGCAAGGATGAACTAGTGACGAGAAATGTTTTCAAACTATGGTTGGGATTTTCTTGTGGTTTTTGGATCGATGGTGCATGTGCCAAGGATAGATAGCCTCAGGATAAGGTCAGGTACGTGGAAATTTTAAAGCAGTTCTTCACTATTTCTAAGTACAACTAGTAAAGCAAGTGGCGATCCTTAATGATCCTCATTGATTGAGTTTTAATATGTGGGGATCAACGGTTTAGATGTAGAATGCCAGTGATTGATTTTTTCAGTCGCGTGAGTGAACCAGAGTGGCCATTAATTGCAACATGCTAGGAATTTATCTATTTAAAGAGGATCGTCCTTCAAAATATTCACCATTTTGCTTTCAAATTTTTGCTTGTGGTTAATTATCACATGTGATGAGCAACAATTTCTATTGTGTGGCGAGTTCTTGCAAAGGTGGTGGGCTAGTGCCTCGATAACTATTCTCTTCTTGTTGCATTTTGGCAACCTTTTCTACATCTGGTGTTGGTGTAGTTCGCTTTGTTTTATCTTGGGATCTCTTGATGAGTGCTACCTATTTTTTATGTATATCTGACTTGTGCTACTAACATGATGAGCCAGCTGACCCTTTCCTCCACACCAGTACCCAGGTTGTGTCGTTTGAGTTTGCAAGAGCCATTGGATTATAAACCTGAGTAGATAAATATGGTCGAAGAAGCACCTATCATCCCAAGAGTGAAGAGGAATGCTCAAAAGTGAGAAAGGAGGCTTGTTGTTATTAGAGATAGTTATAATCTCTAACCATGAGCCTATGTAGAGAAATTGGCCCAATGTGAGAAGAAGGAATCTGGGTTGTTTGTGAAAGAATTAATGGGGATGGTGGCAGGCCCTGAGGTTTTCCCAAGCAAACATAGTCCTCTGGTAGTGATAAGCGAAAACTCTTTAGGAGAGGATGAAGGGTTCAGCTTTGGTAGTGGCCATTGCCCTATTTCCCTTATGCCTTATACCGATTCAGATGAAGAAGTGGTGGTTGAAACTCCACTCTTTATGAGGAGGCCAAGTGAGGGCATCCACCTAGCTAGTAACAAGGCTAGGTGACGCTCGTGTGTCTTGATTGGTGGTGATGGGGTCCCAGATCGATGATGTGGTTCCTGACAGGGGTGTTACGAGAGGTTTTTTTTTGTTTGGCATAATGGTGAATTTTACCATTTTGGTAAGCGTGGATTCTGATGGTGACGTCTTTTGGAAGGCTTGTGTTGCATCTCTTCCCAATCATTTGGCACCTCTTTCACTCTTTTTTATCTCTCATAATACATAAATGAAATGATAATTATTTGGGGATAAAGGCCCATGAGGCAAAATGGCCTCAAAATTACCACAAAATGTAATTGAAATGAACCTTTTGCTTGTTCCTCCCTCATCTTATAAAAGGGATTTCAAGGTTCATTTCAAAGAGAGATATCCTTTTTGATTTTGAAAATGGCTTAGGTGTTGGTTGAATGTAAATGGAGTAAAAAATGTATATATGACATACTAGCATTTTGTCTTGGGTTCTAATCTCGTACATGATGATCTTAGATTGTTTTGCATAACTCGTTGATATTATGATGAATATGTAAAATCATGACATCTGCTCTCCTATGTGTGAATATTACAATATTATGAATAAGAAACCAAGTGTTTTATCATTTGTATTTCAATGCTTAATTTAATGTATGATTTATTTTCATATTTTGGCCTAAGGGGTTGATTAAAATACTTGAAAGGATTTGTATATTTGTAAGTAGTCACCTAGGATTTTGATAAGAAGTAGTGTTTTGGTGAATGTGAAATTTTCATAATGTAAGGCATTATGGGAAGAAGCCATTGATTTCATGATGTGTGCATTACTGACTGTCATGTGTTTGACTTTGTGCCCAATAGATGAAGCGTTGGTGTGTTTTATGAATATCTTTGTAATTTAGTAGGATGTTTGGTATACCTTGTAAAGGACTTGTAATGATGTTGAGATTAAATCAAAATTTGATCATTCTAAGAAGCAAATCCAAAACGATGCCCTATTCCTAGCAAATATGGGGTTATTTGTGTAAATCCAACCAATATTTTGCTAAATAATCTTTATTTGTGTGTGGAGGAACACATCTACGTAGGATATTCACTCATTCGGATAAATTTGTGTGAACTTTTTTGGGAAGTACCCTTCTTGGTCTCACAGAGCCTAAAGTGTAGGGGTCAAGGGTGCAAACCCCCTTTACCCATCAAGTTGGTCATTCATCTGTGAGACACTTGACAATGAAGGATGGCTACCTTCTAGAGCTCTTTTAGGGTGTACTAGAAAAAACAACAACAAAAGGTTCCCAATCAAAGGAAAAAAGTGAGGAAGTATAGACTCAAATGAGCAAGGCCATATTTGACACACTTTCTCCAATAATTCAGAAGAGGCGCACTAATCTAATGATTTGGATGGATAAGTTCTAGGTAACTCATTCCAAAAGTCACACTACCATTCAGGAACATAAAAGGATAAATGATAGGCTTTAGGAAAAGCTCCAAGAAGTACAAAAGAGAAACAATTCTGATGTTGGAGCCATTACAACTATTGAAGAAACGGTGAGGAAACATAAGGACTATTATAAGGAACTTCAAGAAGATGCCAAGGATTTTCTTGATGCTTCAAAGGAAGGTGTGGCTGAATTACTAAGATATAATGAAGAACTAAAAGGTCAAAGTGAATGGATGAAAGAGTGCCAGTTGATACTATAGGGAGCCTTGGAAGTAGCTAAGAATGAAGATCCAACATTAGATGAAGCCTGTGAGTGTTTGGAGAGGATGGTCATTATGGAGATTGTTGCGAGGAATGCTGGAAAGGATGTTAATACACAATTGATTTCAGAATATCTAGATCATATAAAACAAGTTCATTTGTGGCTCATTAGAGCTTAATTATTAGTTTTTATTGTTGGTAATTCGAAAAGACACTTATGAAGAGGTATACCCTCTTCAATATATTGCTATATATGTTAGCATGTGATGATTGAAGGAAAGAATCATCACATCATTTGTCATTTAGAGTAGGCATAGTAAGAATATAGATTGAAAAATCTTACCCATCCATTTCATATCAGAAACTCTTTTTATAATGCATATCATTTGAAAATCAGTACAATGGAGAAGGTTACGCATAATTACTGATTTACTTTCAAGTGTTCAACTATTGTGTGGATTTATATGCTTACATGCTATTTGGTTGTCTCCAAAGTGGCTTCTTATGTTATTCAAATTGAGCATGTGGATATAGATTTAATTTGTCAATACACACTTGTTGTATTTGTGTTGTGTTGCTGATTAGTTTTTGTGTGCGGAAGAATCAAAATTCCTTTTAAGAGTTCTAATTTAATAGGTTCCTATCCGGATTAAAGTTCTTTTAAAGAGATCTTAATTGGTTTCCCTTCACATCTGAATTAAATCCTTTGACAACTTCATAGTAGCATAAGGGGATATCACTAGGATCACTAAGAAGAGTCTAAATAACTGACCTACTTGCATGTTTGCACAAAGTGCAGACATTCAGAGTGTCCAATTGTTCGAGTTAAGCTGAAAAGGTAAATCTACCCATCTCACAAAAACCTTTCTCCATAATCATCACCCACTTCTTGACTCCATTCACCCAGTAGTGTAGCCATTGATCATTTTAAAATAATCTCATACAAAATTTATTCATACATCAGATTATCAAATATTCTCCATAGGAAGCAGTAATTAGCATTGCATCTACTTCACCCCCATGTTCCCTTGCAAGTAGATTGCTTAGATTAGAGATCATAGCCTTCAAAATATGCCATATCACTTAGGTACACCCACCTAGGTTTAGCAGAGCCTAAAGAGTAGGAGGTAAGCAACCTTGTTTTCCTCGTTCATTAGCCAAAATTGTACTAAGAGCCTGGAACCCTCTTAAGGTCCAAAACCTACACTTTTTAGACCTAACAAAACCAAGTTGTGACTAGAGAAATGATAGAGGTTATGGAGAGGGAGCCCACAAAGTTTGTAAGGGGAATAAGGAAAAAGATCAAGTATGGTCGAGGTTCTCTAGGACAACATAATTCTCCTATTGAGAGTTCAGATGGAGCCTTAGATAGAGAAACTAAGATGGATTTTGGCTATTGCCAATATCTTATGGCTATGACCAAGGTGCCAAATTTGGATGATGATGTGGTAGCAGCTGCCCCGATTTTAGTTAAGACGCCAAGTGGGCATATTCATTTTGTTTTTGGCAAGGAAACTGGTGAAGAAGAAGAAGAAGTGGTTTCTAAGATCATTAATATTTCTTACAAATTCAACAAATGAGATTGTCTCCTCCCAAAATGTGAGTGCACAAGAGAATGGTTTCTGGCTATGGGCACCAGAAAAAATAGTCAGCATACAAATGAATTCAATTTGTTTTTTTTCTATAATAGCTCATAACACAAGCATGTTATTTTGCACTCACATTATAATATGACTATAGAATAGGCTCAATGTGGCCAATCCTTAGGCTCGACACACCAAGCCATAATGTGAGTGCATTATAACGCGCCCACGTTATAGCCTATCAAATTTTTTAAAAACAATTGGCCACAAGTTGGCCCCCCCCTCTTTTTGCACCCGCCCTTAAGTTCATAAATATTTCCTCTAGACTTCTTACCACCAACAATCATTGCTCTGGATCATTTCCTGATTTTGCATCTCTCATCCTCAAATACAAGATTATATCCTTTACTAAACATTTTTCCAACACTCAAGAGATTATGCCTTAAACCCTTAACATAGTAGACATCATCAATACTATAGCTATTCTACAAATCTTAGCACCAATATCATCTCCAAATTTAACTAAACCTCCATCATATTTTTCAAGTTTAACAAACTTACTCTTATCACTAGTCATTTGATGTGAATAGCCACTGTTGAAAACCCAGTAGTTCTTTTCTTGTTTAGCATGAAAGGCGATGATCATAATATCTTCAAATTTCTTTGGAGGACTTTCCTTCACCTGTCTTTCAGTATTAGCAGAAGTAGATTCATCTTTTATAGCCAAGAACAAGCATTCATTATCATCAAAATCCCCATAGTAAGATTCTTTATCAGAAATACCAACATCTTCATTTACATAATATGATCTCTTAATCATCTTCCCTTTGTTTTCTTTTCTTAATCTATGTTTATTCTTCTTAGCTCTTTTTGGACATCTTAAAGAATAATGACCAATTCCTCCAAAACTAAAGCATTTAAAATGAAAATTACCTCCATACTTACCATAGCCCTATTCTTCTTACAAAGTTAGCTTCTACTTCATCAAGGTTTTCTTCATCCGGATCTTTAGCTTTTGTAGCCTTGAAAGAATTTTCTATCTTTCATCCATTTCTCAAGCTAGGCTTTCTCATTTCGAAAGATGTTAGAGTACCTAATAGATTATCTTTAGTATATGTCTTATAATCTATATATTCCTCAATCAAAGATACCTTTTCACTATAAACATTTGGGAGAGTTCTGAGAATTTTCTTCACAATCCTGGGTTCATCGATTGTAGCACCAAGTCCTCGCATTCCACCTACTAGCTCTTCCACTCTCTATACATAGGATTTAATGTTATCATATTCAAACATATATAGGAGCTCAAATTGTGCCTCCCAATTCTACAAATTTTCTTCTCTAACCTTTTCATCTCCTTCATGAATCTTTTCCAATTCATCCCTAACATCTTTAGCAGTCTTCAAATTTGCAACTTTAATTAACTTGGAATGTGAAAGACTTTTCTTCAGAATAAAATTTTCCTTGTTGTTCACTTCATGCACCTTGATCTCATCCATTGTACTTAGACCATTAGTAGGAGGAGTGTAAGTAGTCTTATAAGATTTCTCAACATCATATACTCCATATATCTATTTACGATGATGTTAGTCACACACCAACAGTGCAAATAAATCCTCATAGCAACATCATGGGAACCTCTCTTTACTTGAAAGATTGCACTAGGACAACCTAAATATTAGGCCAACTTAGCTTAATCCCAAGGCTCGTTTATGTCAGGTCTTGACCATACTAGGTTCACATCAAGGTTCATTTTGATAATGTTGTTAATCATGAGGGGTAAACAATTTTTTGGTCTCAGGTTTTCAAAGGAATCATAAAGATAAGAAAAAGATGATCTCAGTCCGGTCCTTTAACAACTTCATGAAATTGAAAAAAATTCAATAACATTTCATGAAATTCAAATAACTTGCATTAATCCAAGTAGATTTAGCTTTAAGCATTCAATAACATCATGGAATCAAAATATTTTCAATAAAACTCCATGGATTCATCTCTTTTTTGAAACATTTTTTGAAATTTAAACATCTATTCTAAGATAAAGCATAACAAATTACTAAAAAAGTAAAATTTATCCTGGGTATTATCCATGCATGCCTCAAGAAATAACCAAACCAAAGAAAACCATTCCATATGTCACAAGATTTCTTCACAACAAGGTACATATGATGCGAGATTTTAAAGAGAGGGGAATTATTTGCCAGCAAATAGTGTCAGTATGCACCCTTAAATGATGCAACACATAGTCTTGTATGATATGAACAAATAATCAACTACGTAATATTTCATATCAAGAGATAGATTTCAAATTGTCTTTGATATTGATTAACTTCTAATGAAACATACAAGTTTTTAATCTGGAATAGAACATAAAATAGTAAAAAGAACAAAACTTGAAAAAGTTTTGGTTCTTTGGAATCCACAAATTCTAAACTTAAAATAAAACATCTCCCAGCCTTTTATAGAAACTAGACACTTGAGAAATTCAACCAAAACATGAAAGATAATCCAAGGGATGAATCACAACAAGGCATGTGGAATATGACAATTGGTAGGAGAATGGATGAATAAGTCAATGGATTTCAACCTTCTTCATCTCTTTAAAATCTTTTGGGATCTCCATCTCTAAAATATAGTTAGGATCTTAACTTGGAGCCAAGTAGATTTGTCAAACAAACTGTAGGAATTTCTCATACATTCAGAATGATCAGCTAGACATTTGTTCCTACACTCAAGTTCAGACTCAGACAAAACACACCTAGAGGTAAGTTTCCCTGGATTCAAGTACTCCCTTTTATCGCATGTGTAATAGCAATTTTCTCAGTATTCTGATATCTCAAGCTCATCCTTCACATGAACTTCAAAAACATATCGCTTGACTTGGCTATTCCACTACTCGTGATCCAAATTTTCCTAACCGTCCACACCTGAATACTACATCACAATATTTTTATCCTAAAAATACAAATTCCATATATTAATCCCCATTTAAAATATTTACAAAACTCCCATGAAAATAAAATCATTAATAAATCATCATTCTACAAAAAATCATAAATATTATACAATTCCATATAACTATCCTTTTAGGCAAGTTACCAGAAATTTTGAACCTCTTGAGACAACTTAAGCAATTAAATTTTAAAAATGCATTGATACCAGGTACTCGGTACTCGACAATTTCAACCTTTACCAGAATTTAACTTCTAGTCCTCGACTATTACCAAAACCTTCACATTGCCCATACCTTCACTTCTAGACTAAAACACTTACCAAACCTTGTGTTAAAATTTCAACTACTCTAGCCTCCCAATATCAGTACCCAATACCTAGTATACTTGAATCATGAATTACTCTGAAAGACTTCCTCTTAACTTTAACTTTTGGTGATCCCTTTTGGATAACCAACAACTACCATAAGCATTATTTTTTACTTGGGTCCCAAACCTTTAAAATCTTGTGGCATGTTTTGAGACCACACAACACTATTCTTCCATATTTATCTTCTAGAGGGCATAGTTAGTCCAATCAAACCTCAGACACTCAATCTAGAAATATTGCTCACCATCCTGAACCTTCCTTAAGCAGTTAAGCTCTTCTACAAGGAACTAAGATCTGATACTAATTGTTGAACAAGACAATTGAGAGGGGGGTGAAACATGTGTAACAAATTTTAACCTTTATGAACTTCCACTAGAGATTAGATTAATTATCATTCACAAATCCTTTACTCTGCTAATATAATTAATCATTAAGTGCAAAAGTAGAAACTAAAAAACATCACACACAATAACACCAAATTTAGGTGGAAATCCCAATAAGGGAAAAACCATGGTGAGGATTAGCTCACTATATAGAGAATATAAAAACCGAATACAAACGATCACTACCAGAGAAGGCTCACTGCCAAAACAGAACTTACTATTTGGAATAGGACTCACTATCCAACAAGGGGTAACCACCCAGAGGGATCACTACCATAAAATTACAAAGAATATAGAAGATATTTTTTATAGAGAGAAGAAAATCTCAATGCAATGGAGATTTCCACCAAAATTCACTCACACACTTTTAGAGATGCTTGAATGATAGAGTAACTACTTCAACTCACTACCTCCAGAAACTCACAATTAGATTTCACATTGGTCTACTCAAACTCACATCACATACACACTGTTTCACATCTATCTCACATATATCTTGCTTGCATTCCTTCACTTTCACAAACATCTCAACTTATACTTATATTGTCTTCAACTTTGTAACCCATCCAAAGTCAGCCACACACCGCTTGCATTTATAAATTTAGATTAGGTCAGCACAAAAACATTCTATGATGGAATTAGAATGAGGGAGACATAGAAAAACATCTAATGATGACCTAAATAAGTTCCAACATGCATCAAAACACTTCCATGAATTTTGTAATTAGTCTTAAACACAAGGTCGACCAATACCCATGCAAAAAAAAACAATTAAGCACATGCAACCTTAACAGGGTCCAATCTTTCTGGATAAAAAATTAACCTAAACACGACCTCATAATATTATCTTGAGAACCACAAGTCATAAAACTCAAACAAGAAGAAATTTAGAGCAACTATATTTCTCTCGGGCATTAGCCAAATACACAGAAAATCATGGTTCACAACTGGTGAACATAACTCACACTATACATTTTGAAATGTACACAAGACAACTAAGAGGGGTGGTGAATTAGTTATATCAATTCTTTCCACTTATAAACTAAAACAATTTCACTTTAACTTCAATCTATTATTAAGTGTAAACATGAAATACAAATAATAGAAACACAACACTAGAGACACCAGATTTATGTGGAAAACCTAATGAGGGAAAAGCCATGATGAGGATTAACTCACAATATAGAAGAACGCAAAACCAGATACACAGGCTCACTGCCTAGATATGAAGTCTCACTACCCAGATTAAGGGCTCACTGCCTTAGGACTCACTGTCCAGAAAAGGAGGCTCACTACCTACATAAAATAACAAAGAAATAGATAAAGATCCACCACTAGGAGTTCCACACACTTCAAAAGTTGAACAAAAGAATATAAATATAATTAAGTTTTGTTGCTACACTTCCTTCTTCCACACTCTAATTTTTTCACTTATTCACACACTCTTCTCTTGCTTGAATTGAATGATGGATGGATGATCAATTTTCTTCAACCTTAGAGACATTCATAAGGCCGATTATACAATTACAGATTACAAATTCAAACAAGGTCGGCTCCTCAACATTCCTGTGGTGGATATGAATGTTAGAGGACCAATTACATATTTAATTTAGGACCCAAACACCATCTCATGCACACACTTTCATAAATCGATGTACAAACATAATGTAACATGTAAACAATAGGTCGATCAAACCTAATGAAAACACTGATGAACTTGAAGTACATGCATCACTAGCAAGATAATCTCATGTGAATGGAAAACCACACTTCACTAGTCATTTTACCATCTTTGAGAACAACTCAAATACTTCCACAACATCTTCAAAAAACATCATTCGTAGAGAATACTTCACCAGTCCAACCGAGATAACTAGTCAGAATACCAGAGCTTTGGAGCAAGCCTTCCAGAGTGAAAAAACACATACAACTTTTCCTAGAATACAAAAAACAAACCATATAGTAATCTCCCAAATCCAAAATATCTGAAACCAAATACCAAAGGACTGCGGAGCCAAAAAAATTCTCCTAGTCAACAACTAGATAATTCTGCAAACCCAGTTCACACACCGGTGAACATAACTTCTACTCTCCATCAACCCATAAGTTGAAACTCAGAATATATAATCCACTTAAGCTCAAGAACACACCTATAAAACCTCGTATGAAAAAGATTCACAAAAATTAAGTGTTGGCCACAATACCGGATTGTGCTCAGAACACACTTCAACACTAGTTTTGTTAGGAAAAAATTCAATAGCGGAAAATTTTTTTCTTAAAGCAAAGTCTCAGAAGAGAAGAGATATATGTCTTTTAATGTTTACAATTATAGCTCATTAAGGCACACATGAAAGAAACAACAAAACTAAGAAATAAACACATTACACAATTGACACCAGATTTACATGGGAAAACCCTTACAAGAGAAAAACCCACCACACCAAACAAAGATCACTTTTATTACAATAAACAAAATTGCATACAAGTTATAGTCTCTTCTTTTTAGATGACAATTCTATAGCAACAAAATTTTCTTGATCAACCTTGTATCGAATTACATTGTTAGAATACTTTCATTCAACATAAAATGGTATTCACTCACTGATTATTTGACTCACTAACTCAAACCAAACCCAATGAACGAACTGTTCATCCATTGCTCAAGCTATTTGTTCGTTTCCCACAAGAAAATGGTCACAACAGTTCAACTGCCTAATTAGTTTTTATTTTGTATCGTTCATTGGTCCAAGACAGAACACGTAGGATAAATGCTTGGTCAATCGATTTCAACTTTATCACTCATCGGTGCGACAACAGAATGTGTCTCACCGATCCCAAACTATCCACGGGCTATCACACATAGCACCAGATCCTTTTGATCCATCACTCAGACTTCGGTGAAGTCTCCTCGATCTTTAGGACCATCAACAAGACTATCACTATCGCCAACACACTGGGAAGTCTCACCGAATAGTCATGTCTCCCCGATGACCCAATGAAGACTAAGATGGCACATATTGGCAAGAGTAATGCCGATCATTCACCAAGAGAAGATCCATTAGTGAGAGAAACACCATAGGTAGGAGATCAGGGGGTCACAGCAACAATACAACTCTCCCCGACACTTCCATCACCAAGAGTCTCCCCAATGATCTTCATTGCCAAGACTCTCCCCGATGATCTTCGTCACCCAAAAATCTGCCATCAAAGCAAGCTGGAGATGTCACCTCGACTTCTTTGGTCATGCTGATATCGTTGAGCCAACCACTAGGTCATGTTGATGTCACCAAGAATTTTGTTGTCAGAGTAAGTTTGGAAACTCACTCTAATAGATCATGTCACCCCAATGGTTCTCATTGCCAAGATAAATCCTAGGTCACAACGATCTAATCAACTGGTCATCAACAATACATTCCAAAGGTCTCAGGGATACTACTTTTTCAAGAGTTCCATGTCAGTAAGGATTTAGGCACTTTTTCCAACAATCTCCCACTTGATGAATATCTTACTGACACCTCCAAAGCACAACAAAACTACTGAGTTTTATGGGCATCGAGGCCCATCAAACTAGTACACCACCTATAATTTCCTATGCTTACTGGTTTCATCAATGCATCTAGAACATTTTCCGGAGTATCCACCTTTTCTAAAGAGATCTTTCCATCCTCCACCATATATCATACATAGTGATACTGCACATCAATATGTTTCATCCTAGAATGGAAAGTAGGATTCTTTTCCAAACAAATAGCACCTTGACTATCACAGTAAATTGTAATTTTCCTACATCAAAACTAGTATTATAACACAAATGTTTTAACCAAATTTCTTCTTTATAAGTGTGAGTTGCTAACATGTACTCAAATTTCATAGCAGACAAAGTGACTATAGCTTGTCGCTTGCTCATCCAACTAATTGCACCACCATTCAACATGAAAGTATATCCACTGGTGGACCTTCTATTGTCAATGTCCCTGCCCAATCAAAATTCACATATTCATGAATGCTAAGAGTCCTTTGTGATCCAACCAAATGTCCATGGTAACAAAGAGCATAGTCTAAAGTGCCCCTTAGATATCTAAACACTCTTTTCACAACATCCCAATGTGTCCTTCCTAGATTCACCATAAATCGACTAAGAGCTCCCATTGCTTAGGAAATGTCTCGCCTTGTACAAACCATTGTATACATTAAAATTCCAATTGTAGTAGCATAAGGCACTTTGGCCATGTCCTCCATCTTAGTAGGATATTTTAGAGAATCTTCAATAGATAGCTTCATTCCCTGCAAAATTGGAACAACTAGTTGCTTGCAATCATTCATACCAAATCTCTCCATTACAGTATTAATATACTTACTCTAGCTAAGCCAAATATTTTTGCCATTTCTATCCCTGGTTATTTCCATCCCTAGAATATACCTAGTCGTACCAAGATCTTTCATTTCAAACTATGCAAACAATTGAGATTTTAGATCAGAAATCATTAACTTACTATTTCCTATGAACAACATATCATCAACATAAAGGGCAATAATAAGAATTTGATCATTTTCAGTCTTGTAGTACACACAATGATCTGATTTTGATCTTACAAATCCCAAAGACAAAACAAATGTGTCAAATTTTTGGTACCACATCCTAGGTGATTGCTTCAAACCATACAAAGATTTCTCAACTTGCAAACCAGATTTTCTTTACCTTTTCTCACAAAGTGCTCAGGCTGGGACATATAGATTTTTTTTTCAAGATCACCATGAAGAAACACTATCTTCACATCCATCTGCTCAATCTCCAAATTATATTTTTTAGCAAGTGATAAAAGAAATCTAATAGATGTCAGCTTTTCTACAAGAGAAAATATTTACCCATAATCAATTCCCTCTACCTAGGAATATCCCTTCGCAACCAATCTTGCTTTCTACTTTTGAACACAACCATCCAGACCAATTTTCTTTTTAAACACCCACTTGTAGCCCACATGATTTCTATCTTTAGGAAATGGGACTAGATCCCAAGTATCATTTTTCCTTAATGATGTCATTTCTTCATTCATGGCTTCCAATCAGGAATCTAAGTCAGACATTTCAGTTGCCTCTTTTACAATCCTAGGCTCATCCATGTTAGTACTCAAAGCATAGGCACAACTAGAATCTAACATAGATAATCCATATCTATCTGGCTATTTCTTCTCATGTGTAGACCTCCTCATAGGCTGAGGTTGAGGTTGTGGTTCTTCTTCTTGTTCAGAACCCTCAGAGCTACTCGAAATCTCCTCAGTTTTAGGTACACTTTTAATGTGTTCTTTCTCTTTTCCTGGTGTTAGAGTATCTCAACAACATCATTCTTCTTTTCCTCTTCTTTCATCCCTGACTGTAGATCTACTAAAGAAGGTTTCTATTCCTAGAAGATAACACTTCTATAGTACAATACCTTCTTAGTCATAGGATTCCAAAGCTTGTATCCTTTAACACCAAGGTCATACCCAATGAAGATACATTTTTCAGCTTTGTTTTCCAATTTAGATCTTTTCACATCTGACACAAACATATGCTTTGCAGCCAAAGACACAAATATGTTTGAGAGAGGGCTTCTTACCAGACCAAGCTTCCATAGGCGTTATATCAACAAGTGCTAAAGAAGGTGATCGATTCAATAAGTAAAATGTTGTAGCCACAACTTCAGCCCAGAACATCTGCTCTAGACTAGCATTGCTCAACATACTTCTTACCTTCTCCATTGAAATCCTATTAAACCTTTCAACAACTCCATTTTGCTGCAGAGTGTAGGGTGTTGTTTTATGCCTCTTAATCCCATGATCTTTGCAAAACATTTCAAACTCATCAAAACAAAACTCACCGCCATTGTCAATCCTTAGACACTTTATTTTCCTTCCAGTCTGATTTTCCACAAGGCTTTTAAATTCTTTAAAATGACTGAACACTTCTAATTTACTCTTTAAAAAGTAGAAAAATGCACTTCTCGAATAATCATCAATAAAAGAAACATAATATTTAGACTTTGATAATGAAGGAACATCCATTAGACCACACACATCAGAATGAATATAATCTAGAACATCAAAAGATTTATGAGGACTGGAGTAGAATGAAACTTGGTGTTGTTTGTCATATATACAATGTTCAAAGAATTCAAAATCGAGATTACAATCATCAAGCCCCTCAACCAAGTTTTTATTCTTCAAGGATTTCAAACCTTTTTCACCAATGTGACTAAGCCTCTGATGCGACAACATAGTCTTTTTTGCTAGAAGTTTCACTTCCAATGAATTTTCTCCAATAGGAACATTTTCATTCTTCTCTTTACAAACAACCTTCTGTGAATTTGTAGAGACACTGTTGCATTGAAAAACCAATGCATCCAACTTGAACAGAGTACCTATTCGGGCACCCCTAGCCAGCACCATCGAGCCTCTAGTCATTTTACAATAATTGCTAGAGAACAAGACTTGCACTCTAGCATCATTTAGCTTGCTTACAGAAAGTAAATTTTGAGCCAAACCTAGTATATGCATTACAGCATCAATTCCCTTAATTCTTCCATCAGGAAACTGAATTCTAACTCTTCCATGACCAACTATCTCTAGAGATGAATTGCTTGCTAGATACACCTTTCCACCATCACATTCTTCATACTTAGTAAACCAGTCTCTATGATGTTTCATGTAAAATGATGCTCCAGAATCAATCAACTAGACATCATTTGATGCCTGAGATGCCAAGGATGCAATAAAGGCATCTACATCGCTCTAAGAAGAATCGTTGTCAAAAGAATTATTTTTCCACTTATTTTTCTCCTCTTTGCAATCCTTTCAGATATGACCAGGATGTCCACAATTCCAACACTTCACCTTGGAATTCTTACCAGGAGACTTTGATCTCCCTTTTGATTTTGATTTGGACTTTTTGTCCTTTTTCTTGCCTTTTTCCTTTGATCTTCCTCAAACACTAAGAGCCTCCTTCTCCATCTTAGAAGATCTCCTTCTCATCTCTTCTAATAGAAAAGAAGCAACCACATCCTCCATTTTGAAAGTGGTTGTTGTGTTCCCAATCGCCATCACCAAGTGATCCCAATAATTTGAAAAAGAACATAACAAGAGCATACACCGATCTTCCTCTTAAATCTTCACACCTACAGATGTTAACTGAGCAATCAACATGTTAAAGGTGTTTAAGTGATCAGCAACAGACGTTCCTCCCTCCATCTTCAAAGAGTACAACTTCTTTCTTAAGAACAACTTGTTTACCAAGGACTTGCCCTAATAAATACCTCCTAGTATTTTCCACAATTTAGAGGTAGTCTTCTCTTCATGAATGTTCAGGAGAACAGAGTCTGCCAAATAGAGTTGTATCAATCCTTTTTCTTTTCGATCTACGAGATCCCAATCTTCTTTCTCATGGCTATAGGTTTCATTCCAGACACAACAATCCAAATATCATGATCCACCAATAGTTCATCTATTTTAAGTATCCACAACTCAAAATTGTTGCCATTGAATTTCTCAATTTCAATTCTTCTAGATGTACTTGTCGTTGCCATCTTAATCCATAATTATAAAAATTCAAGACTTCTACAAAACTCCCACTGAACATAAATTGACACAAAAAACCAATATATCCACAAAGATAACACAACTGGCCAGGCTTTGATACCACTTGTTAGGAACAAATTTTCCTAATGCCAAGTCTCAGAAGAGAAGAGAGATATGTATTTTAATTTTTACAATTATAGTTCATTAAGGCACACATGAAAGAAACAACAAAATTCAGAAATAAACACATTACACAATTGACACCAGATTTACATGGGAAAACCCTTACGAGATAAAAACCCACCACACCAAAGGAAGATCACTTGTATTATAGTAAACAAAATTACATACAAGTTATAGTCTCTTCTTTTTAGATGACAATTCTATAGCAACAACATTTCCTTGATCAACCTTTTATCTAATTACACTGTTACAATACTTTCATTCAACATACAATGTAATTCACTCAATGATCATTCGACTCACTAATTTATACTAGACCTAACGACTGAATTGTTCATCCATCACTCAAGTTGTCTACTTGTTTCCCACAAGAAAATGGTCACAACAGTTCAACTGCCCAATTGGTTTGCATTTTGTATTGCTCATTGGTCTAAGATAGAACATGTAGGAAAAATGCTTGGTCAACCTATTTCAACTTTATCACTCATCAGTGAGACAAAAAAATGTATCTCACCAATCCCAGACTATCCACGGGCTATCACGCATGGCATCGGCTCCTTCAAATCCATCGCTCAGACTTTGGTGAAGTCTCCATAATCTTCAAGACCATCGGCAAGACAATCACTATCGCCAACACACTAGGAAGTCTCACTGAACATTCATGTCTCCTCAATGACCCAATGAACACTAAGATCACATATATTGGCAAGATTCACGTCAATCATTCACCAAGAGAAGATCCATCAGCAAAAGCAACACCGTCGACAGGAGATCAAGAGGTCACGTTGACAACACAAGTATCCCCGATGCTTCCATTCGCCAAGAGTCTCCCTAATGATCTTCATTGCCAAGACTCTCCCTGATGATCTTCTTTGCCCAGACATCTACCATCGAAGTGAGCTAGAGATTTCACTTTGACTGCTTTGGTCATGTCGATATTGCTGAGACAACCACCAGGTCACACTGACATCGCCAAGACTTCTGCTATCGGAGTAAGTTTGGAAAATCACTCTGATAGATCATGTCAATCTAATGGTTCTCATCGCCAAGACAAATCCAAGGTCACAACAATTTGATCAACTTCTCATCAACAAGACATTCTAGAGGTCTTAGTGATACTTCTCTTTCAAGAGTTCCATGTCAATAAGGATTTAGGCACTTTTTCCAACAATCTCCCACTTGACAAAGATCTTACTGACAGCTCCAGAGCACAACAAAACTACTAATTTTTATGGGCACCAAGGCCCATTGAACTAGCACACCACTTGTACTTGTCTATGCTTATTGGTTTCATTAATGCATCTGTAAAATTTTCCATGGTTTCCACCTTTTCTAAAGAGATCTTTCCATCCTCCACCATATCTCATACAAAGTGATACTGCACATCAATATGTTTCATCTTGGGATGGAAAGTAGGATTATTTGTCAGACAAATAGCACTCTAACTGTCATGGTAAATTTTAATTTTCCCTGCATCAAACCTAGTGTTAGAACACAAAATTTTTAACAAAATTACTTCTTTACAAGTGTGCGTTTCTACCAGGTACTTAGCTTTCGTAGTGGACAAAGTGACTATAGCTTGTCACTTGCTCATCTAGCTAATTGCACCACCATTCAACATGAAAGTATATCTACTGGTGGACCTTCTACTGTCAATGTCTCGTGCCCAATCAGAATCCATATATCCACGAATGTTCAGAGTCCTTTGTGATCAAACCAAATGTCCATGGTAACACAGAGCATAGTCTGAAGTGTCCCTCAGATAACTAAACACTCTTTTCACATCTTCCCAATGTGTCCTTCTTGGATTACCATAAATCGACTAAGAACTCCCACTACTTGGGAAATGTTTGGCCTTGTACAAACCATTGCATACATTAAACTTCCAATTTCACTAGCGTAAGACACTCTATCCATGTCCTCCATCTAAGTAGGATATTTCGAACAATCCTCAACAAATAGCTTTGTTCCTTGCAAAACTGGAACAACTAGCTGCTTGCAATCATTCATACCAAATCTATCTAGAATAGTATTAATATACTTACTTTGGATAAGCCAAAGTTTTCTACCCTTTCTATCCCTGGTTATTTTCATCCCGAGAATATACCTAGCTACACCAAGATCTTTCATTTCGAACTTTGTAGATAACTAAGATTTTAGATCATAAATCATTAACTTACTATTTCCTATGAATAGCATATCATCAACATAAAGGGAAATAATAAGAATTTGATCATTTTTTTAGTCTTTTAGGACACAATGATCTGATTTTGATCTTACAAATCCTAAAGAAAAAAATATGTCAAATTTTTGGTGCCACATCCTAGGTGATTGCTTCAAACCATACAAAGATTTCTTCAACTTGCAAACCAGATTTTCTTTACCTTTTCTCACAAAGTGCTCAGGCTGGGACATATGGATTTCTTCTTCAAAATCACCATAAAGAAACATTATCTTCACATCCATCTGCTCAATCTCCAAATCATATGCTGTAGCAAGTGATAAAAAAAAATCCAATAGATGTTAGCTTTGCTACAAGAGAAAAATTTTCCCCAAAATCAATTCCCTCTACCTGGGAATAACCCATCGCAACCAATCTCGCTTTATACTTTTCAACATAGCCTTTCAAACTAATTTTCTTTTTAAACACCCACTTGCAGCCCATAGGCTTTCTACCTTTAGGAAATGGGACTAGATCCCAAGTATCATTTTTCCTTAATGATGCCATTTCTTCATTCATGGCTTCCAATCAAGAATCTAAGTCAAACATTTTAGTTGCCTCTTTTACAGTCCTAGGCTCATCCATGTTAGTACTCAAAGCATAGGCACAACTAGAATCTAACATAGAGAATCCATATCTATTTGGTTGTTTCTTCTCACGTGTAGACCTCCTCATAGGCTGAGGCTAAGGCTGAGGTTGTGGTTCTTCTTCTTGTTTAGAACCCTCAGAGCTACTCAAACTCTCCTTAGTTTCAGGTACACTTTCAATGTGTTGTTCCTCTTTTCCTAGAGTTAGAGTATCTCAACAACATCATTCTTCTTTTCCTCTTCTTTCATCCCTGACTGTAGATCTATTGAAGAAGGTTTCAATTCCCAAAAGATAACACTTCTATTTTACAATACCTTCTTACTCATAGGATTCCAAAGCTTGTATTCTTTCACACCAAGGCCATACCCAATGAAGATACATTTTTCAGCTTTTTTGTCCAATTTAGATCTTTTCACATCCGACACATAAACATATGCTTCACAGCCAAAGACACGAATATTTTTGAGAGAGGGCTTCTTACCAGACCAAGCTTCCATAGGTTTTATATCAAGAAGTGTTGAAGAAGGTGATCAATTCAATAAGTAACATGTTGTAGCCACAACCTCAACCCATTACATCTTCTCCAGACTAGCATTGCTCAAAAAAATTCTTGCCTTCTCCATCAACGTCTTGTTCAACCTTTCAGCAACTCCATTTTGTTGTGGAGTGTAGGGTGTTTTTGTATGCCTCTTAATCCCATGGTCTTTGCAATACATTTCAAACTCATCAAAACAAAACGCACCGCCATTTTCAATCCTTAGACACTTTATTTTCCTTCTAGTCTAATTTTCCACAAGGTTTTTAAATTCCTTAAAATGACTAAACACTTCTGATTTACTCTTTAAAAACTAGAAAAATGCCCTTCTCGAATAATCATCAATAAAGAAACATAATATTTAGACTTCGATAATGAAGGAACATCCACTGGACCAAAAACATCAAAATGAATATAATCTAAAACACCAAAAGATTTATGAGGACCAGAGTAGAATGAAACATGGTGTTGTTTTCCATATATACAATGTTCACAAAATTCAAAATCAAGATTACAATCATTGAGCCCCTCAACCGGGTTTTTATTCTTCAAGGCTTTCAAACCTTTTTCACCAATGTGACCAAGCCTTTGATGCCAGAGCATAGTCTTTTCTGCTGAAGTTTTATTTTCAAGGAATTTGCTCCAATAGGAATATTTTCATTCTTCTCTTTATGAACAACCTTTTGTGACTTTGTAGAGACACTATTGCATTGAACAACCTATTCATCCGGATTGAATAGAGTACCAATTTAGGCACCCCTAGCCATCACCATCGAGCCTCTATTCATTTTATAGCCATTTCTAGAGAATGAGACTTGCACTCCAAAATTGTTTAGCTTTCTTACATAAAGTAAATTTTGAGCTAGACTTGGTATATGCATTAGGCCATCAATTCCCTTAATTCTACCATCAGGAAACTGAATTCTGACTCTTCCACGTCCAACTATCTCTAGAGATGAATCACTTGCTAGATACACCTTTCCACCATCACATTCTTCATACTTAGTAAACCAGTCTCTATGAGATGTCATGTGAAATGATGCTCCAAAATCAATCAACCAGACATCATCTAATGCCTAATTTGCCAAGGCTGCAATAAAGGAATATACATCGCTCTGAGAAGAATCATTGTCAAAAGAATTCTTCTTCCACTTCTTTTTCTCCTCTTTGCAATCCTTTCAGAAATGACCAGGTTGTCCATAGTTCCAAAACTTCACCTTGGACTTCTTACTAGGAGACTTTGTTCTCCCTTCTGATTTTGATTTGGACTTGTCCTTTTTCTTGCCCTTTTCCTTTGATCTGCCTCAAACAATAAGAGCCTCCTTTTCCATCTCAGAATATTTCCTTCTCATCTCTTATGGTAGAAAAGAAGCAAACACATCCTCCATTTTGAAAGTGGTTGTCATGCTCCCAATTGCCATCACCAAGTGATCCCAAGAATCTGGAAAAGAACATAGCAAGACCATACAATGTTCTTTCTCTTCAATCTTCACACCTATAGATGTTAACTAAGTAATCAACATGTTAAAGGTGTTTAAGTGATCAGCAATAGACATTCCTCCCTCCATCTTCAAAGAGTACAACTTATTTATTAAGAACAACTTATTTACCAAGCACTTGCCCTAATAAATACCTCCCAATCTTTTCCATAATGTAGAGGCAGTCTTCTCTACATGAACATTCAGGAGAACAAATTTTGCTAAATGGAATCTTATCAATCCTTTTTTTTTCGATCTGCGAGATCCCAATCTTCTTGCTTCATGGCTATAGGTCTCATTCCTAACACAACAATCCAAATATCATGATCCACCAATAGCTCATCCATTTTAAGTTTCCACAACTCAAAATTTTTGCCATTGAATTTCTCAATTTCAATTCTTCCAGATGTACTTGTCGTTTCCATCTTAATCTGTAATTAGACAAATTCAAGACTTCTACAAAACTCCCACTGAACATAAATTTACACAAAAAAACAATCTACCCACAAGGATAACATAATTGGCCAGGCTCTGATACCACTTGTTAGGAAAAAATTCAATAGCGGGACAAATTTTCCTAAGGCCAAGTCTCAGAAGAGAAGAGAGATATGTCTTTTAATGTTTACAATTACAGT
The DNA here is from genome assembly GCA_007115665.2 of Sequoiadendron giganteum. Lineage (NCBI taxonomy): Eukaryota > Viridiplantae > Streptophyta > Pinopsida > Cupressales > Cupressaceae > Sequoiadendron > Sequoiadendron giganteum. The sequence continues at coordinate 201,132,720 of CM021109.1, read as the reverse complement.
TCACTAAGGCACACATGAAATAAACAAAAAAAATGAGAAATAAACACATTACACAATTGACACCAAATCTATGTGGGAAAACCCTTACGGGAGGAAAACCCACCACACCAAAGAAAGATCACTTGTATTATAGTAAACAAAATTACATACAAGTTACAATCTCTTCTTTTCAGATGACAATTCTATAGCAGCAACATTTCCTTGATCAACCTTGTATCGAATTACACTATTACAATACTTTCATTCAACATACAATAGAATTCACTCACTAATCATTTGAATCACTAACTCAAACTAGACCCAATGACCAAAATTTTCATCCATTGCTCAAGCTGTATGTTCGTTTCCCACAAGAAAATGGTCACAACAGTTCAACTGTCCAATTGGTTCGCATTCTGTATCGCTCATTGGTCGAAGATAAAACACATAGGAAAAATGATTGGTCAACTAGTTTCAACTTTATCACTCATCGATGAGACAATAGAATGTGTCTCACCAATCCCAGACTATCCATAGGCTATTACACATAACACCGGCTCCTTCAGATCCATCCCTCAGACTTTGGTGAAGTCTCCCCAATCTTAAGGACCATCCACAAGACAATCGCTATCGCCAACACACTAGGAAGTCTCACCGAACATTCATCTCTCCATGATGACCCAACGAACACTAAGATCACACATATCAAAAAGAGTCACACTGATCATTCACCAGGAGAAGATCCATGGGTGAGAGAAACACCATCGGCAGGAGATCAGGAGGTCACACCGACAGCACAAGTCTCCTCGACTCTTCCACCACCAAGAGTCTCCACGATGATCTTCATCACCAATAATCTCCCCAATGATCTTCATCACCTAGAAATATGCCATCGGAGCGAGCTGGAGATGTCACCTCGACTACTCTGTTCATACTGATATCGTCGAGACAACCACTAGGTCACACCGACATTGCCAAGACTTCTATTGTTGAAGTAAGTTTGGAAACTCACTCTGATAGATCATGTCACCCTAATGGTTCTCATCACCAAGATAGATCCAAGGTCACAGTGATCTGATCAGCTGCTCATCGGCAAGATATTCCAAAGGTCTCAGCGATACTACTCTTTTAGGAGTTCCATGTCAGTAAGGATTTAGGACTTTTTCCAACAGGTTCACATCATTTCTCAATTTTCTCAAGAGAACCTGGAAAATACAAAACTTGCTCAACCTATATAGTGTTGACATCATTGACAACATTAATTACAACACCATAAAACATCTCCATACTTGCAACAATCTCCCCCTTTGTCATTGATGGCAACACATGATGTGAAAAGAAAAAACCATCAAAGATAGTAAACATGATTCTCAGGAGTGAAACCTTCCAAGCATAAAGAATACATGATCTCTCTCCCATATCCTACATGATTTTTAGAAGTGACAACCTACCAAGCATATATTTTTCACATAATCTCTCTCCCCCTTTGAAATCAATGGAAAAGTAAATTCTTTCCATATAAAGCTCTTTTCACTCCCCCTAAGGAGTACACCCACAACACATATCGCAACAATGCACTTCTCTACTGCCCTTAAGGAGTAGACCTCAATCATCAATCTAGAACAAGGAAGTCTATGAATCCACTAAACTAATGCACCACTAGATGCACTTAGTTCAAAGAGGGAGGGGCAGAAACCCTAGCTTCCCTCTAAGATACTCAAAAGTATCCTTCGAAAGGGCCTTAGTGAATATGTTTGCAATTTGTTCTTTAGTGGGCACATATTCAAGTCTAACTTCATTCCTCAACACCTTTTCCCTCAAAAATTTATACTTAATAGATATGTGCTTTTTTCTAGAATGTATTACCAGTTTCTTTGATACGTTTATAGCACTTGTATTGTCACAAAAGATAGTAGTAGTTTCATCACTCATCACACCTATGTCCATCAAAGTTTTCTTCATCCATAGTATCTGTGTACAACAGGATGCTACTACAATATACTCTGCTTTTGTAGTAGATAAAGAAACTGAATCTTGTTTCTTGCTCAACCATGCAAGTAATCTTCCTCCAAGGAAGAATGATCCCCCACTTGTACTCTTCTGGTCATCTACACATCCAACCCAATCAACATCAGTGTAGGCATTCAATGTAAAATCATTGTCCTTCAAACACCATGGCCCAAAATTTGGAGTTCCTTTAAGATGCCTAAATATCCTTTTCACAACTGTAACATGTGCTTCCTTAGGTTTTGCTTGAAATCTTACAACTAAACATACTACATGCATAATGTCAAGTCTAGTAGCAGTAAGATACAACAATCCACCAATCATGGATCTATAAATGCTCTGATCAACTTTAGCAGATTCAACATCCTTAGTCAACTTACAACCAGTTACCATAAGAGTACAAACCAGTTTAGAGTCATCCATTCTAAACTTATTCAACAATTCCTTAACATACTTAGATTGTGAAATGAATATCCCTTTGTTATTCTGATTAACTTGAAGTTGAAGGAAGAAATTTAGTTCGCCAATCATAGACATTTCAAATTCTTTTTGCATCTCATCAGCAAACTTCTTACACATACCTTCATTTCCACCAAAAATGATATCATCAACATACACCACAATGATCATCTTGCCTTTCTCAATCTTAAAGTAAAGATTGTTGTCTATGGACCCCTTGTTGAATCCCTATTTTGTTAAGTACTTATCCAACCTAGCATACCAAGCTCTGGAAGCTTTCTTCAGACCATATAAATCTTTCTTCAATTTAAAAACCGTGTCCGGTTTATCAGACAGTGAATTTTCTTTTGGTTGCTCCATGTATACTTCTTCCAATTCCCCATTCAGGAATGCAAACTTGAAATCCATTTGATATACCTTGAAATATTTATGTGTTGAAAATGCCAAGAACATCCAAATGGCTTCCATTCTTGCTACAAGTGCAAAATTTTCTTCAAAATCTATGCCTTCAACCTATGAATATCCTTTACATACCAGTCTTTCTTTATTCCTAACCACTTCACCATATTCATTCAATTTGTTTATGATCACCCATTTTGAACCAATCACATTCATGTTTGTAGGTCTAGGGACTAGTTCCCAATTGTCATTCTTCTCTATCTATTGTAATTCCTCTTTCATTGCTTTCATCCAGCTTTCAACATTACATGCTTCATTCAAATTCTTAGGTTCTATCTTAGAAAGTAAACACAAGTTTACCTCAACCACTTTTCTTCTTGTCTTCACTCCTTCATTTTTGTCTCTAATTATCTGATCCTCCAGATGATTTTTCTAAACATATTTAGGATTCTTCGGTGTAGTTTCCTTCTTCACTTTGTTCTTTCTCTTCCTTCTCTTCTTCCTAAACTTTCTCATAGATAGGTTCATCAGATTCAACTTCAGTTATCTCCACTGGTCTATACATAGCTTCATCAACCTTCACATTAGTAATTTCAATGATTTTTCTTAGCCTTTTATTAAAAAAATTGTAAGCTTTGTTTTTATTAGAGTAATGAATAATATTCCTTCATCACATCTAGCATCAAACTTTCCAAGATTTTCTTCATCTCTTCTAATGTAACATCTACTACCAAATACCTTAAAGTATTTCATAGTGGGAGTCTTAGTGTTGTTACCCCTAATTTGAACTCTATTAAGAATGTGAACATTAGTATGTATAGCTTCTCTCCAATATACATCAGAAACATTTGATTCTTTCATCATGGTTCTAGTTGCCTCTTGTATAGTCCTATTCTTTCTCTCAACAACTCCATTCTGTTGCAGGGTTCTAGGAGTAGAATAATTTTTTTTTATGCCATGCTTTTCATAGAATGCATATAATTCATTAGATGTAAACTGTCCACCTCTATCCGATCTTAAACATTTAATTCTCAAATTTGACTTATTTTCTACTCTTGCTTAAACACCTTAAATCTATTAAGAGCCTAATATTTTTCTCTAAGAAATGTAACCCATGTCATCCTAGAGTAATCATCAATTAAAAGAATAAAGTACCTGTCACCATTAAGGCTACCTGTTCTTCTAGGACCACAAAGGTCTATATGAATTAATTCAAGCATTCTAGTAGAAGATTGATCTTTTCCCTTGAAATTGCTTCTTGTCTACTTTCCCATTTGACAACCTCTATAGATTGGATTAGAAGGCTTTGTGATTCTAGGAAGATCTCTCACAACTTCTCTAGAACTGATTCTAATCATATTATAAAAATTAACATGTCCCATTCTCATGTGCCATAGCCAACTCTCATTAATCTATGAAACAAAATATTTTCCATCACCTCCTTTAAGTTCATAGATATTTCCATGAGTTCTTATTCCAGCTACAACCACAGTTCAGGATCCTTTTCTGATCTCACAAGTGTTATCCTGAAACACAAGCTTAAAACCTGTGTTGCATATTTGTCCAACACTTAAGAGATTATGTCTTAAACCCTTCACATAATAAACATCATCAGTATTGTGTTTTCCATCAAAGGTAATTTTTTCTTTACCAACAATCTTAGCACCAGAGTCATCTCCAAACATGACTATACCTCCAACATACTTATCAAGTTTAGTAAAATTACTCTTATATCCAATCATATGATTTGAACATCCATTGTTAATTACCCAAAAGTCTTCATCCTAACTAGCATGAAAAGTAGTCACCAGAGTATCTTTTGTTTCATCTTTCTTGTTCTCTAGACCATATTCCTTTCCACGTTTCTTTTCCAGGGCTAGAAACAATACTTCATTCTTATCTTCCTCAAGGTTTGATTCATCATCTGAAATACTTGCATCTTCTTTTGACATAATACAACTTCTTGAAATTTTTATCCTTCTTATCCTTGTCATTATTGTTATTACCATCCTTATTCTTCTTTTGTGTAGCTCTATTAGGACATCTTGATGCATAATTACCAATATTTCCATAGTTGAAACATTTAAAAGGAAACTTACCTTTGTATTTACCAGTACCTTTCTTTAATCTCCTTGTGAAATTAACTTCCAAATCTTATGTATCATCATCGTCATCTCCTATCTTCATTGCTTTAAAGGTTGTTTCAGTCTTCTCATTTTCTCTTGAAAATTTTATCATCTCAAATGCAGTCAGGACACCAAATAGATGTTCCTTAGTAAATGTCTTTGAATCATATTGTTCTTCAAGAGCAGAAACCTTGTCACTGTAATTTTCTGGTAATTTCATCAATATCTTCTCAATTATATCCTCATCCTTCATGGTACCACCTTAATTCTTGATTTTGATTGCTATAGTCTCAACTCTCTGATAATAGCTCGCAATGTCTTCTCCATCTTCCATTATCATATTATACAATTTTTGCTTAGCAGTTAGTTTCCTAGACAAATTTACTCTCTCATTTACTTCATAAATGTCTTTTAACTTTTTCCACATTTCATATGCAGTAGCCAGAGAAATAACTTTTGATCTTTTAGTTTTAGATAATGCACTAAATATAGAAAACCTCGCTTTTTCATTCTCTTCACAAGCTGCAACCTCATTAGCAATGGAAGGACTAGCTGCTAGAATCACATATTTTGTCTCCACAACTTTCTAGGTATTGAAACTAATTGAAATCAGGTACCTTCTCATCTATTCTTTCCAGTGATTGTAATTAGCTCCATCAAACATAGGAAGTTGCAACTTGCATGCCATTTGATCTACCTCAAGTGGTTAAGCTTTTCACTGAGGAACTAGGGCTCTGATACCAATTGATGAAATGCACACAAGACAAATGAGAGGGGGGTTGAATCAGTTGTATCAATTATTTCCACTTATAAACTTAAAAAAAATCACTTTAACTTCAATATGTTATTAAGTGTAAACATGAAATGCAAATAACAGAAACACAACACTAAATTTACGTGGAAAACCCAATGAGGGAAAAACCATGGTGAGGATTAACTCACAATATAGAATAATGCAAAACCGGATACATAGGCTTACTGCCTGAGGGCTCACTACCCACATTAAGGGCTCACTACCTTAGGATTCACTGTCCAAAAAAGGAGGCTCACTACCTATAGAAAATTACAAAGAAATAGATAAAGATCCACCTCTAGAAGTTCCACACATTTCACAACTTGAACAAAATAATATAAATACAATTAAGTTATGTTGTTGCAATTCACTCTTCCACACTCTACTTTTTGCACTTATTTGCACACTCTTCTCTTGCTCAAATCAAATGATGGATGGATGATCAATTTTCTTCAACTTGATTCACTTAGATACCATCTTCAACCTTAGAGACATTCATAAGGTCAGCTATACAATTGCAAATTATAAATTCAAACAAGGTCGGCTACTCAACATTCTCATGGTGGATAAGAATGTGATAGGACCAATTACATATTTAATTTAGGACCCAAACACCATCTTGGATCACACACATGCTTTCAAAAATCGATGCAGAAACATAATGTAACATGTAAACAACAGGTCAGCCAAACCTAATGAAAGCACCAATGAACTTGAAGTACACGCATCGCCAGCAAGATAATATCACACAGATGGCCCAATACAATTCACCAGTCATTTTACCATCATTGAGAACAACTCAGATAAATCCGCAACATCTTCAACAAACTTCATTCATAGAGAATAATTCACTAGTTCAACTAGGACAACCAGTCAAAATACCAGAGCTTTGGAGCAGGCCTTCTAGAGTGCAAAAACAAATACAACTTTTCCAAAATATGGAAAACAAACCATATAGTAATATCCTAGATCCGCAAAATCTGAAACCAAATACCAGAGGACTGCGGAGCTAAATCAATTCTCCCAGTCAACAACCAGATAACTCTGCAAACCCAGTTCACACACAGGTGAACATAACTTCTACTCTCCATCAACCCAAAAGCTGAAATTTAGAATATATAATCTACTTAAGCTCAAGAACACACCTATAAAACCTCATAGGTGAAAGATGAACACAAAGGAATTTCAAGCCACTATACCAGATTATGCTCAAAACACACTTCAACACTAGTTTACATCATTTCTCAATTTTCTCAAGAGAACTTGGAAAATACACAACTTGCTCAACCTGTATAATGTTGACATCAATGAAAACATTAATGAAAACACCATCAAAAATATCCATATTTGCAACAATACAATGATCGAGAAACCAAAAATCATGAAAAATACATCAAATCCTCACAAGTATAGCAGCAAATGCTGAAGCAAAACCCAGAGCAAACACTAAATACCTACAACCTTTCTTTATTACAATTTTCTCAATATCCTTGACATATACAACCAATAACTATCATACAAGACATTAATGACAATAGCAACCAGTTGACATCAATGAAAACACCTTCATACTAGCAACACCCACAAGTTGTGCGGTAGTTATCATGAGGTCTGGACAAGTGAAAAATCTTAAAATTTGCTTCAATGACCACTATAATCTCCAAACCCTACAATACATTTTATGGCTTATTTAGTTTGTAAAGTTGTAAAAGATAAAATAAATATTAAAAATGCGACTATGTGGGTGTGTGAATAACTCTATCGAGGCTATGGATGCCTAGTTGGAATTAGAGCAATGTCCGTGGGGCTTGTAGTGATAACATCATCGAGGCTATAGATGCCTGATTGGCAGCGAGACAATGTCCAGGTTACTTTTGGAGTTAGATTATCTATGTATCTTGTCCTTATTGATTGATAACTTACCTTTATGGTCTCTAATCGAGAGGAATGAACCCATTACACACACACATTTCTAAGATATTATGTGAATTGATTTAATTAAGGATTTTTCTTCTCCCTTGAGCATTGATTTTACCTTATGATGCTTTGATCTTGGTCTGTGAAACTAGAGATTATAGGTTTGGATGAATTCTTATCCTTGGAACACTTAGGAGCGCTCCCCAATAGAGTCACCATTTTTTGTGCATTTCACACACACGCTCTACTTGAATCAGGGACCCCCTCATTGGTTTCACTTTTTGTTAGGTTGGTACATGATTGTTTTTTCTTTTTTCCATTGGTCCAATCAATCAATTCCCCAAGATTTAAATTTCCCACATAATTTTGAATTTCAATTCTAGGTCTCTTACCAATCTTGGAAATGGATTTTAACTTCTTTGCCTGATCTAAATCTTATTCTTCTTCTAGATTTTCTATATTTTGATTTTCAACATGATCTGATTCATTATAAATTTTTTCTATATGTCTAGGCTTTAGACCTATCCTTCCATCTTCTTCTATAGCATCCAATCGAACTCGCATAACTCTCATCATCTCTAAAATTTCATTTATTCATCCTACAACATTCACCATAAAAAGTGCTCTTCTTGGTGGCATCTCTCCCTTTGGATATGATGCAACTACCTCAATTCGGTGATTTGGATACAAGGTCTCAACTGCCTCATAGTCATCGCTTAGTTGAAAAAAACTTGCAGACTACCTCAGTTCAATGATATTTTCACCAAAAGGAATGCCTTCTCTCCCAAAGGACCCACAAAAATTGCTCTAGTACCACTTGGTGTAGTCACAAATGGAGGGTCCAGAAAGGACTGTCCAACCATGCAGCCTAGAGCTGAACACAATGGAGATAACACAAGAAATGCTCAATAAATATGAATTATCATTGATTTAGTAACTCCTTGTCTTACATGTATCATATGCCTCATATGTGAAATAGCTAAGGATCATAGGCTTGTCACAAGGGCATTATAAGATCTTACAAGTGACACAAGGGCTTATTATAGTCCACAACTAGGACAACTTTAATTATTCTTCCATCTAAAAACTACCTAACTAGTGATTTCCTTCTAAATGATTATAAATTATCTTAAATATGAATCTCAAGATCCAATTATAATCCACATCGACCTCAAGGGCTTACAACTCCAATACAAGGTCAAACGTGTAGGTCAACCAAGAACATGAAAAGATAACCCATTGGGAGATGGAAATGTATTGAAAATCTCCAAGAAAATTTCCTTGGAAAAAAAAATACATTGAATGAATTTTCATTAAGCTCTGAGCATTTTGGAAAAGGTTTGCACAACAAGTCTGAGCCAAGTCGGCCCTAAATGCTCTATATGAGAATTGATAGTGAAATTTTGAGAGTGATAAAATTCTCCAAATGAATTCAAATCACTTGAAATCTGAATATGTTGTAGATGACCTTGTGTAGAACCAATATTATACTCCATGAGATGAGAAATGATAATGTGGTAAAATGTGGAAGAAAATGCTAAGTAGCTATATACTAAAATGCAAGGAAATAATTTTTTTTGGTTGATACATGATTTCTTTACAACTGGGGATGCTCCTACATCAAGTAGTAGGAAGAGGAAAATGCATTGAGAATGGTTGGGACCCTTAGGGGTCCATTCAACCTTCCTTATTTTAAAAAAAAACATAGAAAGTGAAATTTGTCTTGATCCCAATGTGTCAACTATCAACAAAAAAAAAAATTCTTGTCACATTTGATAAACCTAAATAAAACTAATATAAAATAAATGACTAAGTGGTGTTCCATTTAATGTTGGAGATAAGTTTATTGTTGGGTTCATCTACAATTGTAATCTAAGTTGAGAATACAAATTCTTGCTTGATATTTGCAACAAAATTTCATTTTGAGGTAAATCAATTGGCATTAATTTATCTAGGCATTTCAATTATATATACAATAGTATGAAATTTGAGAGAATGAAAGGAAGATGTATGGACCCCCTAGACTTGTTGCTTTGCATTTTATAATCATAATTATGGTCATAATTATTATTCTTGCATTTAATGACTTAAGATGAGTGAGTTCCAAAGAAGGTCAAGCATGTGGAGGCATTATAGAGGTTTTGATGTAATTCATAATATTCTCAATGGTTTCAAACTTAAAGAATAACAATGACTTGTAATATCTTTTGTTGATTTTGGTTGTCATAGAGGTACACCAATTTTGAATTTGATTATTCTCACTTCAATTTTTTTCTAGGGTATTTATTGTGCCCTATTGCCAAATGAGTTGATACTTAGTGTAAATTATACTTCAAGACATCTTCAACAATATTAAATCTCATTTTTAAAGTGAATTTCTTTCCCTTGAGAGGGTAATCCCTCTTGTTTATGAAATGTTTTGATTTATGTATTTTTATCTTAGTTTTGTAAATTCCAATCTATAATTAATTTTGAAACTTGACTTGGTAATTTTATGTCTTGGACAATGGAATCTCATTGTATTATTTTAAAAATAGATTAAATCAAAGTGAAGAAAAATGTCAAAATATATTGTAGTGCATGAATCACTAATCTCATAATAGATATTTGAATCTTTTTCAAAAAAATAATCACATGATAAAATTTACAATGATGAAAAATAAATTTACAAACTCACATAATAACATTTGCATTGATAAAAAATAAAATAACAATTGTTTTTAAAAAAAATTGAATATCAAAACCTAAGAAAATTTGTAAAACAATAAAATAATAAAAATATTGAAATTTTGAATAGCTTTAGCCAAAAACTATTTAAAAAATATAAGCTTTTAAGAGGTGAAAAACAATCCTTAAGGTTTAATCTGCATTAAATAAATTTCTTTATAAATGAGATTTTAAGGTTCGACATATGAAATAGGGAATGATAGAGGGTTACGAGGGAAATAGAGATCAACAAAATAAGTAAAGCACACACAAGTTGTAATGTTCCAATATTGAAAGTTTGACATATTTTTTCTATCAAAAAATTTCAAAAGATCTCTTTCCTTTATTATATTTTGTGTGGGGTTAATTTTGGTGGTGGTATGTTCTAATTTTTTATTTAAGTGGTTATACAAATCAATATTTTTTTTTATTTTTTTTTTCAATTATAACAAATAAATTGTAAATATTTGAAAACAATTAATTTTAATTTTTATTTTTATATAGATTTTATTTATCATTTAAAATAATAAAATTAAATATTTATTAATAATTTTTTTTATAAAAGATTAATAGCTTATATATTATATTAATAATAGTAAGTAATTATTTGTTAATAAGTTGTTTGTTACATTCTATAGTACTTTCAATGTACAATATTTTGTCCTATCACATAATTTGAATTGGAAATAAAATCTCTTCATAATTTTTTAAACATAGATTATTAACATTGATATCTAGAATACACGTGTAGTCTTTGGATTTTTTGTTACATATCTTATTTATTACTAATTTCTTAAATGAAAAACTACTAATTAAGACACAATACTTTTGTATATATCTAAATTAATTATAATTATAATTATTTTTCTAAAATAACGTTATTTTTTAGTTGAATTTTTTCATTGTTAACTATTCTTCATACATTGGTTCTTCCAAATTTTATGTCATCACGACAGTTACAACACCAAAATGATGGAGATGTGGTCCCCCAAAAAATGTGGCCACACTAGTTCATAGCTCCAATCAAAAGCGCTTACAAATCAAAAAATAATAATAATTTAGTTTTCAACCAATCAAAAACAATATATAAAAAAAATCAATTTTGTAAAGTCAACTTGTAAAATATTTAACTTTACAAATTATAAGAATTATTTTTGTGAATATGATGGTTAAAAACTTATGTGCTATTCACAAATTTGTAGGAAAACAAGGTAAACTATTTTTTTAAAAAGTTATGTGTGTTATTAATTTAAAGCAAAGCAAACTAATTTTTAACATTTTTTTAAAGAATGATTTTTATATTTATTTTTATAAAGTAATTTCATTAAATATTTTTTAAATAAATAAATATTATTTCATAGAGATTTTATTAAAATAATAATAAAATAAAATTTAAATTAAACACATCTATATAAAATAACACATAAAAATAATATTTCTAGGATATGATTTTACACAATTAAAATAAAAATTTAAATTAAATCTTAAACTATTTTGCATTGTCCGTTTATTTTTCAAATTTTATTAATTTCAAAAAATAAATAAATTAAAATAACTAAGTATAATTATTAATTAAATTATAATTATAATCTTATTATTATTAATTATTATAATCCAACATTATAATTAGGATTAAGATTATAATTAAGAATAAGGTAAAATATTATGGCTAGAACTATTCAAAACATAAAATAAATTAAAAGAATATTACTAATAAAAATCACTTGCAATGGCACTCTACATTATTTACTAAATACTCTTTGATTTGTTAATATATAACATTGTTAATTTGAATGAAGATATTTAGTTGCATTTATGTCTAAAACCTATAATTTAATATAATATATTTTATTTCTATATATATACAACTTGTAATAAATAATCATTTTAATATATAAATTTTTTATATTAATAATAAGAGAAGAAATATTGTCAACATATAATATTTAAATGAAATCTCTAAAGTTCTCTTATTAAATTGAGTAAATTAAAAAATTATTTAATTTAATCTAACATATTCCTCCTTAATTAAATAAATAAAAATCATTTATTTAATTAAACCCTTCCTGTCAATTTGATTTAAATCAATTCATAAATTTAAGTCTAAATTGTCACATCTCCTAATTCCTCATTAAATTAATCAAATCCTCGATTAAGTTAATCCCTCTCACTAATCCTTTAGAGAATGCAACTTGCACAATAAATCAATTACTTTGATTTATTAAATTGCCTATTTTCTCTCAACATGGCATCAAAAAGGAATATTCCCTTAATTTGAATTGAAAATTCAAATAGGCTTGGTCCTTCCAACAAGGCATTCAATGCCTCTTACATGTCCTTGTGCATTGAGCCAAGTGACATTAACTCCACTCTTCTCTGCCCCCAACTTTCAAATTCAAATTTCAAACTTGCACATTGATCAAAATGTGCTCATTCCTCAACCATTCATATCTTGACAAATGACACTTGGTCATTGGATGTTGAATGATCCCACATTCATCCAAATCCCCCATTTTTCCAACTTGCGAATCTATAAATGAGAGACTCTTCCTCTCATTCAAACATCCACAATTTGAGTAGACTTACTATACTCAAATCCATCATCATCTACAATTTTCATGCAAAGTTACTCTCTTCAATTGAGAACTAATTTTTCTCATTTCATCAAAGCACTCATCTCATTTTCACATTTTCACAAAGGTTATGCTCAAATCTCTTTGGAGATTTGACCATTTCTAGATCATTTTCATTGCAACCTAGGAATTGGGAAAGGGCCAATTGCAACACTCCATTGACACCAATTCCCCCATGGGATCATCAATCTATTGGCTAAATTAAGATTTTTTTTATAATTATTTGAATTTTTGTTCTTCATTTCCTAATAGTAGTTTAAATAGGTGGATTTCATAGGGAATCTCTCATACTTGTGTACATGCATTTGATCTAACATCTAACCATGTTTGTTGTCTTTGTGCATTTGCAGGTTTAGGGGTTCACACTATCTTTTAATTATTTTTAGTGTATATTATATTTATAAAATTTATAAAATATATTATTTATTTAAAAGTTAGTGATTAAAAATATGTTTATAGTTATGGATAGTGTTATGACCATAGTTAGGGTTAGAGATAGTTCTAGAATTAGGATAATGGTTTAGAATTTATTTTTAGGGTTAGAGTTAGGGTTAGGGTTAGGGATAGAATTAGAGTTAGAATATGAATTAGGATTTTTTTTAAAATCTAAAAAATAGTAATTACAATACTATAAAAGCAAGTACCAACCACTATGTGGCACTTGTTTAATCATGAAAAAGGTGATCTGAATTAGTAATTTGTGTCTACCAAAATTCTCTCATGTGACATAGAGGGAAAATGACAATTTTTGAAATAAATCTATTTTTATTAGAAAATAGAGAATAAATTTAATAATAGAATAAATATATTAAAATCTATATTTTTGGAAAACTTATTTTGAGTGTTACATTCTTCAAAATTTTATGTCATATTGCATTTATTTAATCATAAAAAAGGTGATCTGAATCAATAGTTTGTGTCTACTAAAATTCTTTCATGTGATAAGGGAAAATGATATTTTTTGTAATAAATCTATTTTTATTAGAAAATAGAGAATAAATTTAATAAAAGAATAAATATATTAAAATCTAAAGTTTGGAAAGCTTATTTTGAATGCTACATTTTTCAAAATTTGATGTCATATTGCATTTATTTAATCATGAAAAAAATGATCTAAACAATAATTTGTATCTACTAAAATTCTTTCACGGGACAGAGAGGGAAAATGGTACCAAATAAAATGTTTCAAGGATACCAAATATGTCAAGAGTGTCATCCACAATGAATTTAACCTTTTCTTTGGTCCTAAGATTTAGATATATACTATTTTGCAAAGAAAATTAAATCCACATATGATCTACATGTGGGACAAGAATTTATGCTTCACCATGTATACATACACACATATATACACATACATACACAATATTTTTTTTATTTATAAAATAAGTTTTTTTGGACGGGGAGAAACAAAATATTGAATGTGTCGTGAACCATTTTTTATTCAATTGCTTAAAAGTCTAAATTTGATGGTCAATGTTGTCCATCAAGCAATTTTTTTATAATGGTTATTTAGTTGAAATTGTCCCACACACAAAAACATATATTAGTATAAATAAAATAATATATAAATTAAATATATATATCCAAACAATCTTATATAAATTTTGATAATTTATTCAAAATCTCTCCTTTCATATAACACAATCTTCTTAAAATTTTAATTATATTATAAAATAAAATATCTAAATACAACCATCAAATTTACATCCTTATTATTATTATTCATTTATAATCATCTCACATCTTTTCATAATCTTTTTGTAACCACAATTCTTCTTTCCCCGAGTGAAATCACTCTGCCTTAAAGTATTCTATTTCCACCCACCTAAAAAAGTTAAAAACATATGTATAATAAGCTTTTCTTGAGTGGGCAGAAATAAAATCTTGACTATAGCTTTAACCTTGCCTTATTTAAATGATTTTCCTCTGACCTCGCTTGCACAAAGGAAAATTACTATGAGAAAATGTGGGTATGAATTTGTTCTTGAGCTGTCTAAGAGTCTAAAGAAGTAATGACTTTTTTTGGTTGTACACAAAATTTCAAAGATAACATACTTTACAATGTACAAAAGTCAAGTGATGCCATTCATATTACTACATTGTTTTTCAAAAAGCAAAATCAGTAAGATTGTACAGAATTGGAACAACAGAATTTGTGGGCCATTTTGGTCATGTTAAACTCATTTTTGAAGTTTTACTGTGAAGTTTATTGGACAAGATTTTAGCATTTGAATTTAATGGTCAATGTTGTCTGTTATGATGTAACATCATTTGATCGTCGGGAAGTTTTGACAATAAAAAAATGTTTGAAAAGTAAGGAGAAAAAGGTGGTTTAAAGGCCTCTGATTTAGCTTTGATCGGACAATATGTGGTGCCCATTTTTAACATTTGGAATGCGAGATTATGAACAAATCAACGCTTAAAAAAGCTTTTAGTATTTAAGGCTTTTAAGATCAAATACTAGAAATTTGACTAAGTTTGAGATGGGATAAAATCATGTTCATTTATTGATCTTGGTCAACGTAGTCGCTTTGAAGCTTTTGGGGGCTGCTGCCTTCTTGTTGAGATGTCAGGTTCACTAAAATTGTTTTCTTATGAGGAGTTATCAAGTACAAAGTAATTTGTTTGAAAGATTATGTTCGAGTCTTTTTCAAATGTATTTACATGTATCTGGTTATTGCTATTTTTCACCACTAAATTATATAAAACATCTTGGCATATTTAATAAGAATTATAAATATGTTTCTGGATTAATTTATTTTTTAATCTTTTATGATATCTTATTAGAAATGATGATTCATGGTGAGAGCAAAAGTTCAAAGATCATTGATTAAATTTTACGAAATTTTATGCTAAATATTTTGAAAAGGGATCATGAGTGAGAATGAGCACACAATCAATTATAACGATAAACTTAGTGGGTGTTATCCTAAATGGCAATGTATCTCTTATATGTAACACATCCCAAAAGGTGGTTAGAATTTTTTCTTCTTTTAAATCTAAACTACAAACATATTTTATACCATGGTGTAGACAACTAAAAATGTTATACCACATTCTTCTAATTCATCATTTCCCATCATCATCACTTATCATCCCTTTCATCACTATTAATTAAATAATTTTTAACTATTTGATTAAACTAACTCACATTTAATTATTTCATCATTTGTATTTATCAATTTTAATTAAATATTTTAAATTATTTATTTAATCAATCATTTTCCCTCATCCACTTTAATTAAATATATATAGTTTTAGACCACAGGAATCAAGGTGAGACTAGACCTCATGACCTCTTGCCTACAACAGAATGCTTTAGCCAATCGAGCTAGGCCTTCCATCCCATTTAAATAATTTTTTATTATTTAATTATTTTTCCATCTCCATAATTAAATATTTTTTTTAATTATTTAATTAAATCATGCATTCCCCTCATTTAATTAGCTAATTATTCTTTCAAAATTAAATAAATTATTTAATCTATTTAGTTTGTGCATTCCTCTAAAAATAAATAAAATCATTATTGTATTTATTTGCTAATTACGTGATTTTCTATCTTTATTCTTCTAAAGCTAAATTTAGAGACCAAAGCTAAATTTAGTGATCATGACTAAAATTAGTGAGTGAACTGAACTTCACTCCGCTTCATCTCTCCATGCAACCTTTTGCCTAATCCTCTTGGTCTTTCCTCAATCTTCATATGTTGATCTCATTTCACATCTCACACTATTAATCACATATCCCTGAAACCTATTAATCATCCATTTTTTGATCATTCAATATCTCCTTGAATTGGCAACCAAACTATACTTAATTATTATCATGTTTTTGTTTAACAAGGTTATGCTAAGCTTTTATGAAAAATCCATATATCATACTAAATGGCATACTATTATACTTTACAATGGGGCAAGGCTAAGCATTTTTTATGGAGGTAAAAGTAGATTAATTAATTTAATTTACATTCTTATTATTTATTTTATTGAATTATGCACATGCTCTAGTGAAATTTAAACTTATTGATTATTGGAATCGGATTTGTTTGATTTCCTATTTTTTGAGTTCATTTGATCACTAATTTCCAAGTTTCTTATTCACATTCTGACATGTCTAATGGGACCCACATCTTTCATTTAATGTTTCACATAAGTTTCTTGGAGTTTTTAGGTTACATATTCTAGTGACACAATTTAACCTATAATGTCATTTTTTATGATAGATCAAAACATTTGACGCATAAAATGATGCAATTGAAGTTATAGTGGCACATTTGAAGGTACATCAATGCAATTGATTCTCTATGTTTACTATTTACAAGTTTGAATTTTTTGTACTATGACACATTTGAAGTTATAATGACACATTCAAAATTACGATGACACATTTGACTATGGATCAATGCATTTCAGATTACATTGACACATTTGAAACCCATAATGACATGTTTGATAGGTAAATCGATAGATTTGAAGGTAAATCAATATTTTTGAAATTTAGAGTGATGTGTTTTAAAATTATAGTGATGCATTTGATTTAGTAATTTTGATTTTCTAACCCTAAGATTTTCTTAAGTTTTTTGGAAGTAACATATCTTTGCAGAATTGACAAATGCTAGGAAAAGACTGATAAAAATTGGCTACTGATGTATTAGATTTAGAGAAAGAAATAATAATTGCTTTGATTTCTAGCATAGTTCACACTTTGTTTGGGTTATAATTAATGAATTTTATGTCATTTTTGGTAAGATTCTACTGTATATTCTCTCTCCTTTTACTTCATGAAATCCTAGAGATAAAAAAAACTTAGTTTTCACATGTCAAATACACCCAAGGAGTACTAGTAAAGTATGCTCTTCACTTACACTTCATGCAAGCCTAAAAATTAAAAACACTAGTATCTTCTTTTTATTTTATTGTAGGAGGCCTACTTAGGGATTTCATCACCCTAAGGGTGACCTCAACCACATTTATCTATGGGGTATATAAAACTTGGGCAAAATTAAAATTGTACCTCCAAGTGTGGTTAGTGCCATTCAAGCCAAACTACAAGACCCTTGGTCTTCCAGGACTTGTTTGGTGAGCAGAAGAGGGGATACCCACGTCATCTCGAGCATTATCAAATAGGCTCTCTATTCTCAAAACCACTATGAACCTTTTTATTAGAAACTTAAGATCGATGATTGTTAATCTAGTGCGGTGTACGATACAATATCATTTTTGAAGTTACTCAACAACATGTCATCCTGAGGAGAGATATAATTTTTTGGAGGTGTAAAAACCTACAAGGGAAAGAAGAAGGTGTGCCCTTGTGCCACTAGAGGCCTAGCTATTCCCTCTTGATATTGGAGCATACATCATCACAATCCTATGGTATTTTATTGTTTGAGCCTGCACTAGTGGGAAACACCTTTAATACTAGTTATGTTATACTTCTTGGCATGTTTTTAATGTGAAGACCCATGAATACCAATCATACCATACCCTGAAGTCAACTTTACTACTATTCTCTACTATTTGTTATCTCTTTCTAATAAAAAAAAGTCAAATCTAGTCTTACAACTTATCAAAATTACTTAAAACCAATCAAACCCTTAGAAATTTTTTTGTTATAGTCACATAATTGCGCATCTGATTGTTACTGTGATGCATCTATTGTTACAATGATGCATTTGATTATTTTTTTGTGTATCTAATTATCATTTGATGCATATGATTGTACTAAATCATATTTTCTATGCATAGTGGCACATCAAATCCGTAAATTGACTCATTTGATAGTACTTCAATGTATCTGATCTGAGACATTTTAAACTTGTTTTATTAGTCTAAAAACTACTTTTTCACACAGTGACACATCTAATAGTATAATTATTCCATTTCAAAACATAGTGACATATTTTAACCTAGTTTGATGCATCTGATATCTCCTTTGACACATTTGAAATCCAAAGTGATGCATTTAACCATAGTTTGGTGCATTTGATATCTCCTTTGACACATTTGAACCTACAATGACATATTTGACTATTTAGACATTTTCTAGAATACTCCAATTTTTAAATTTCATAATTTCTAAGCACATAGACCTAGGATTTGAGACTTATAGTACAACAAACTTCCAAACAACATCCATCATTCAAAAATCAAACCGATTTTCACACCCAATTCATACTTCTTCTTTTACTTTTAGGGTTACCTATCTTAGCTTTGGAGAAACAACATCATCATCACCTTGATAACAAACATAAACTCACCAACAACCAATATCAATCATAATCTCATCTAGATTTTCCATCTTATCTCTAGTTTAGCTTTTTGTTTGAAAGTCAAAAATTTCAAGTAGATAGTTGGATTACCATCAACATCTATGAGAAAAATAGCTTAATAATCTTGATTGTTTCTAATTTTATGAAATCACCATCATCCTTTTTCTTGGACTCATTAGTCCAGTACAAGAAAAAACCATCATTAGCATTTATCTTAATGGAGATCTAGGTTAACTTTGGATTTTATAGTTTTTTATCTTCTATCAATCAAACAACATTAGAATAATTTTTTTCCAAATCTACCCAACTTATCTCTCATAGTTCATCTTGAAATAAAATTCATTAATATCACGTCACCAACCTTCAATTACATCCATATTTCACAATGTCATCAAAATTGTCTTCCTATTACAAGGCCACAACACAAGAAACTCATGGAGTCTAATCCTAGTAGTTCAAACATCACCACACCCATGGGGGTTACTAGACCAGGGTTTTGAATAACTCATCATTTATCCAATCTTAATGAATACCAAACTCCACAACCACTATCATAACCTCAATATTCATTAGTTATTATAGAAGACATCACAAACAAATCTATAGAATTTGAGGAAATGACTGAATATAAACTTTTAGACATGTAACAAAATCCTTCCTTAGTTAGAGAACTTGATGCCCTCATTTCTTTATATCCCAATACATAATTTATTAGAATTTAACAAAATGGTGCTAAGCTACCTTTTGATTACAACATTGTTACACTTAGGGAACAAGTCAGGCTCACACATGTCATTCCATCTAATATTCCATCAAATGGGGATGCTCCTATTATTTAAGCTATTAATGAATCTTTTCCAGAACCTTCAATGCCAAACATAATTATTCAAGCATATATACAATCTTATGACATAGATTTGATACCATTTTCAAGACAATACATAAATCTACTATATCAAAACCCAAACATAACTAATCAAAAAATCACTCATCCAAAATCCACCAAACACAAAAATTCCTCATGCATCACCACACATAGCCAACCAAAGAAACACACATATCCCAAACCCATCAAACACATTCTTCATGCATCACCATAAAATACATCAAATTACACAAACAATTCTTTCATAGCCCAAGTTACCACATCTTAGGTTTCTCCCAACATTTTATACGCTACACAAGCATCAAACTTGACAATGAGCACATGCAATCCTAATATTTCATACCAACCCTCTATTTCATAAATTCCATCACTTACCATTTCAAAAATATCTTTTACATCTAGAATATACCCAAAACTTCAAACATACCACATCCTTTACAAGCCTTCACATCTAATATACCCAAAACTTGAAACATCCCAAATCCTTCACAAGCCTTCACATCTAACATATCCACAAACAAAAACACCCCCCAACAAGAATTCATTCCACAACAACAATCACAATCCATTCCATTCACTATTCCTACACAAACACATTTCCCTGAAACCAAAACTATTCATATAGAATACTCCAACAATAATTCATCCTACAACAAAAATTCATTCCATAACAACAATTAATTCCACAACATCAATCCATACCATAAAATCAAAACCCCTCATACAACTCATACAACATTCCTCAAACAAAAAACATACCTCAACAACAAAGCATACCCAAACATCAAAACATCGTATAATTTGTATAACATCCCTCAAAACATCCCCAAAAATAAAAATCCATCATATAATTTTTCATCCATTCCACAACATCAAATGTACACTCCATCTAACCAATGACCAAACAACCCAAATTATGAATTGGCATTGAAAATTCAAATATTACACCAAAATATTATTGACATGCTACTAGGAAAAATGAAGAAAAGCTACACTCTTGAAGACATTTTTCCATGTACCCATTTGATAGAACAATATATATGATACCATTCCTTGATAACTTTGAAATGACTAAATTATAAAATACAAGGGAAGAGGAGATCCACGAAAACATATACAAGAATTTTACATGACATGCCTAGAGGTTGCATATGATGACACATAATTAATGTGCCTCTTTCCTAGAAGTTTAGGAGGACTAGCAATAGAATGGTTCTCCAATCTACCACAAGGTATTAAAACATTCCATGAACTCATTGAAAATTTTATCCATAATTTCTCCTATAACATTTAATATGAAGCTATCATGACTAATTTATGTAGCAGACAACAAAAAATGGGAGAGACATTTTCTTCATTCCTAAAATTTTGGAGAAAAATGGCTAGAAAATGAAAATGGCCTATTCCTAAAAAACAACTCATGAATATCTTTATTCAAAATCTTAACATTGAAATTGGCTTTTACATAATTGTATAATGTTCCAACACCTTTGATGAAATCATAGAAAAAGGGATCACCATTAAGAAGGCTCTTATTCCTAAGGGAAATGTAAAAATATATAAGGACAACAAAGATCATACATCAAAATCTAATGAAAAACCTCATTTATTGCCTAAGAACAAAAATATTACCAATGATGGTGTCGTGGATGCAAATTTTGTACAAAACATACGACCCCCACCAAAAATTAAACAAAACAATTAAAATGTGAATCTTCCAGAAGGACCACTAAGACCCAAAAACACCACTAGATGCAAGTACACTCCCTTAGGGGAGCCAATTGGGATAGTCTTGAACAATTTAATTCAAACCAACCTTATCAAGCTTTGATAGATAGTCTTGAACAAGTTAATTCAAACCAACTGTATCAAGCTTCCAGAGCTTAGAAAATACCAAGAACCCCAATGTAAACCTTCCTGGTACAATGATAATGGTTATTGTAAATACCATAGGATAAAGGGTCATAAAATACAAAATTCCATGAAACTCAAGAATCTCATACATGAACTCATTGATCAAGGAGAATTCAACATTAAACAACATCCTAGAACTTCTAGAAATGTTTTGATTTAGGTGCCATCAACCTTGTAAATATTTTAATTAGTTATTCTCCTAAAGTTTTTTGTACATTTACCCATAAGAGGTGAAACCATTTTACCAACGATGGTGAAAGATACAATGTAAATGTAGTGTTACCATTACTATTTGCCCTTTTGGAAAATGACAAAATAGCTAGGCTTCCCACTTTGGAATTCTGAACCCTAATTTCATACCTACACATACATAGCAAACAAACATAATATTAGATCAATATGCAAGGTAGAAACAAGGATTCCCAATGAAATCCATTTACAATGCTCAAAATAGGAAAATATGAAGAACAACATGAAAGATAAATGAAATCCTAATTTAAACAAAGAAAAATCTTGATCCCATTGGGGATTTGGTGCCAATTAGTGTGTTGAAATTAGCCCTTTCCCAACTCCTTTGTAAGCTTGATGATTTGATCCACTTGATGGTTGAATTCCTACATAACCTAGCTAAGAAATTGATAAAAATAGATGAAATGACTATGCTTGAACATGGATTTGAGTAAATGGCCAAAATGTGAACCCTAATTTCATACCTGCACATACATAGCAAACAAACATAATATTAGATCAATATGCAAGGTAGAAACAAGGATTCCCCATGAAATCCATTTACAATGCTCAAAATAGGAAAATATGAAGAACAACATGAAAGATAAATGAAATCCTAATTTAAACAAAGAAAACTCTTGATCCCATGGGGGAGTTGGTACTAATTAGTGTGTTCAAATTAGCCCTTTCCCAACTCCTTTGTAAGTTTGATGATTTGATCCACTTGATGGTTGAATTCTAGCATAACCTAGCTAAGAAATTGATAAAAATAGATGAAATGGCTATGCTTGAAGATGGATTTGAGTATAATAAGTTTACTCAAATTATGGATGATAGAATGAGAGGAAGAGTCTCTCATTTATAGATTTCAAATTGGAAGAATGAATGAAATTGAGCAATATGGGACTAACTTTCAATCCAATGGTTGAATGCCACTTGTCACCATGTGAATGGTTGATGGTTGTGCACATTTTGGCCAAAGTGCCAATAAATTCAATTAGTTTAAATTTGAATTTGTGAAATGACTTGTTGAAGAGGGAAGGAAAATGAAGTTAATATCACTTGGCTCAATGCAAAGGACATATAAGAGGCCTTAAATGCCTTTTTGGAAGGACCAAGTCCACTTGGAATTTTTGAATTCAAATTGAGGGAATATTCCCTTTTGATGCTATGTGAGGAAAATAGAGAATTAAATAAATCAAAGTAATTGATTTATTGTGAAAGTTGCATTCTATAGAAGATTTTAGTGAGAGGGATTAACTTAATCAAGGTTTTGATTAGTTTAATAGGAGATTTGATGATTTGACAATTTTGACTCAAATAGATGAATTAATTTAAATCAGAATTAAGAGAAAATGATTGATTAAATAAATGATTTGATTTATTTAACTAAGGAGGAATATCTTAGATTAAATCAAATAAGGTTTAATTTAATAAGAGGACTTTAGAGATTTTAAAATAAAATGATTTATTTAATTAAACAGAGATGTAAGATTAATTAAATTAAATTGATTAATTTAATCACTGGAGGAGGAAGACTTGAATAATTAATTTAAGAGATATAATATGATGAAATTTTGGCAGTATGATTTCAGAGGAAATGATGTTAGTAATCAAGATCAAGTGTGCCAAACCGAAAATGTACATTTTCCATGTCTACAAGAATCTTCTAGTGCATGAGGTTGTTAGGTCAAAATATGGTGTTTTAAGAGCATCTATGACATGCATGATAGTTGTCATAAGATTCTATGACACTATGACAAATTCCCTATGATAGAATATGCTATTCTTGGACCCCAAGAACCCATGCATGAGAGATGCCTTATGACAGTTGTCAGAGAATCTGTAAGAGGTTATTTTTGGTATTTTTGACCATTTTCAAGGAGGGAGGCATGGGTTTTTCTAGGTGGTATTTCTGCCTATTATTTGGTGAAACCATGGTGGTTTTCATCCTCACAAATCTCGCTAAATTGGGGCCTTGAGCTAGAGTTATTCAATTCAGTTTTGTAGGTTTGCAGGGTAACAAGGTGCTGCTGGATTTTATAGAGAATGATAAGATAAGTCTATTGATGCATGCAATATTTCAGATTATCAGTAATATGCTTTCCTCTCTTTTGGTGGTGGATTTTTTTCTCTTCAGGGTTTCTCCACGTAAATCTATTGTTGCATGTGTTATGATTCTTCTATCTCTCTCTCTCATTCTTTCTTCACACTAAGGATAAAGGCTAATCTACATATTTCAGATTTTCATTCACTTATTTAAGTTCATATTGCAAGCTTTATTCACCTTGATAATCAACATTTGGTATCAGAGCTAATGGTTCTATTAAGGAAGGGATGCTTTCCTTTTAAAGTGTTGAAGGTTTTTTGTTACAGTGGGAACTTTTGTGTTGTGGGTTTTGCAGATTTGTGAAAGATTTCATACCTTGGCCTCCACCTCTCATCAAGATATTGAGAAGTTCAATGGAATTGGTTATAAGATGTGGAAGTTGAAAGTAGAGGATCTCCTTGAGGAGAGAGATTAGTGGTTACCAATTTCAGTTGATAAGAAGACATCTACTTCATCCATGTCAGTGAAGATTGGAAGAAGTTAGAAAAGAAGGCTTGAGGGACCATTTAGTTGTCTCACTAACTCTATCCTTCTGAATGTCTCTTCAAAAGACATGACATACAAGATTTGAAGGAAGATAGGTGAAATATACCAAACTAAGAGTTT
Organism: Sequoiadendron giganteum; assembly: GCA_007115665.2. Lineage (NCBI taxonomy): Eukaryota > Viridiplantae > Streptophyta > Pinopsida > Cupressales > Cupressaceae > Sequoiadendron > Sequoiadendron giganteum. Next base: position 201,107,686 of record CM021109.1, on the reverse strand, counting down.
GTCTAATAAGTTGTATCTCAAAAGATGTTTATATTCATTAAAAATGAAGGATGGTGATTCTATTGTTGAACATTTTAATGCTTTTAATTTGATTATAAGTCAGTTTGCATCTATTGATGTTAAAATAGAAGATGAGGATACATGCATTTTATTGATTTACTCTTTACTAGAATCTTGGGAAAATTTAATTGTTTCTATAATAAGTGGTGGTGAAAAACCTAAGATGGATAATATTATTCCTATACTTCTTTCAGAGGAGATGAGGAGAAATACCATGCATGGTGGCTCCCAAAATGCCTTGCATGTGTGAGGTAGGTCTAAGGAGAAAGGGCCTAAAGGGGATAAGAAGAAGGATAAGTAGAAAGGATGATCTAAGACCCCCAGAAAGAGAAAAGTGAAGTGTTGGAATTGTGGTAAAATGGGACACATGAAGAAGGAATGTAGAAACAAGAAAAAGAATGCATATTCCTGCATGAAAAATTCATCTAATAATAGTGATTTTGATGCTTTGATTATTTCAGCTAACATAGTTTGTAACAATGCTTGGCTTATTGATTCAGGTGCTTCCTTCCATATTACTCCTCATAAGGAGTAGTTTTCTACATACAAAGAATATGATGGAGGAGAGGTCTTCATGGGTGACCATAGCTCACAAAATATTGTCAATAAAGGAAAGGTAAAGTTGTGTTTCAGTGATGGGAGGGTTAAAATCCTTGATGATGTTTTCAATATTTCAGGACTTAACAAAAAATTTAATTTCTGTTTCCAAGTTGAATGATTCTGGAATGCATGTGACATTTGATAAGTCTGGTTGTAGGATGGTAAGGGGATATTTGGTGGTTTCTAAAGGATCTCGAACATGGAATTTGTTTACTCTACATGCCTCTACTTGTTGTAACTCCTCTTTTGTAACTAGAATTGAAAATTAATGTATGTTGTGGCACCATAGATTGGGTCACATTGGTGAAAAAGTCTTACGACCATACTTGATAAGAAACTAGTAGATGGTATTTATGATTATTCTGTTGGTAAAAATGATTTATTTGAGGATTGTGTGTTTGGTAAACAATATAGGTCATCATTTCCTAAAGGATCTTGGTGGCACCTTCAAATTTTGCAAATTTGAAGTGCCCATATCAAAATATTTCCTTTGTACACTCATAAGTGCACCTGTAAAATTTTCCTAAGTGATCTACTTTGGGGGCTCATAATTCAGAGGTAGTGTATTTTCAAGCCAAACCCCTTGGTGAGCACACTCATGTGACATATGTGAATGTGCATGTCAGTATTCAACTTCCCATGATGAGTTTTGATAACATTTTGAAAAGAAAATTTGGAGGGTTCTGGCACTGTTTTGTTATTTGTGAACTTTCAGTCCTACGAAGTGACCTCTCGTTCAAGCTTATAGTTCACAACTGGATGATTTTCGTGATGATTTTTTTTTTCCATGCATTATCCCCACATTATGCTCCTATTTCCTATTTCATAGTCTCAGGATCTGATTTTCTATTTTTTTGAGATCAAAAGAAAATGTAGTTTGTTAAGTTTTTACATTTGTATTTCCAACAGTGTCTCAAGGTGGTCAACTTTGACCCCTAATATCTCATGAAGAACGATTATTGGAGGAAAATAATCTTGCACACATACCCACTACATCTAAATGAGCTTGTGCTTCCATTGGGAGCCCCTCAAAAATTGATTTGATATTTTTTTGAGGTGGTGATTTGGTGAGCCGTGATTGGTTTTGACTAGGTGCAGTTGCAAAAATGCCTGAGTGAGAAAATTTGTAGATTAATATCTTGCACTTCAGGATCTATTTTTCCAAACCGTCCATTACACTAAATTCTTGGGTCAAATGTCTACATGCCTATAAGTTTTCACAACTCCAAGAAGTTGTTTGACCAATTTTCCAAGGCAATTACAGAGCCCACTGGACCTGTTTTGACCACTGTATAAATATGCTTGAAGGCAGATTTTAATGACAACCCAGTTCTTGTTTTCACCTCAGATGCATTCAAAAGTAGCCTCAAGGTCAATTGAGCATGAAATTTGTTACAAAATGAAAAAAAAAAATAGTCGAGCCAACGTGGGACCCGGCATGCTTTACACAAGTATGAAGGTGTAAGTATTGCATTGCAGCCTATTGGAGGATACTTTGGTTCTAAAATCCATGGCTCAAGTTTTGAAAGGGATCCAATTAAATATAGATTTGATTAAGGATGCACTCAAAATGTACAAGCACTCATCAAATGCTTTGTTATGCTTGGCAACATAAGGCAAAAGGAAATAATTAAAACTACATGAAGTAAATCAGATGCAAGGAACTCTCAGTTGATAATTCCATTTGGAAATTGAGACTATTATGATTTGTCTCACCATGGGAGAAAGGGCATTGAATACATTGTTTCTTTGAAAATGGACTATTTTGTGGACCGAGAGAATTCTAGGCTTTTAATGCACAATTCATTGCACTGCATTTCTTAGGATGAATTCTTCACCTTTCTTTTGGGCTACAGTTTTTAATAGGGATAAACTTGAGTATAATGTAGTAGGTCTCAGACAAGTGGAGTTACACGATCTAAATATGAAAACAAGAACTATGTATTCCATGTTTGAGTCCACCAAAGTCTATTATGAGGCCTATATACATGCCCTTAAGGTTCTACAAAGGTCAGAGATGGAGAACGTTCTTTTCAAAAAATAGTTAGTTTATCTTGGATCTAATTTGCATGAAGAAAAACTCAGTATTGATTGGAAGAGGATTTGTAAGTGCCCTTCTCTTGATGATAGACATGAAGAGTGTATGCACAAGGGCTCACTAAGAAATTGGCTATTATTCAGGGTCCTCCAGGGATTGGAGAAAATTTACAAGGTTGGTCATTGTAAAGTTCTTGCTTCACATACTCTCTTTTTGTCCAATTCTTGTAATTTTCTATACTAATTGAGCTCTGGATTAGTTCTTGGAGGAAATATATGCCTATGAGAAAAACCTAGTGAGAAAGGGATTTAGAATGCAAAGAAAAATTACATGGGGAAACTTACTCTGTATAATCTCTTGTTGAAGAGGATAATTTTAGTAACCCTCCCAAATTATTTCCATCAAGTGGTACGTAGAGCAACATGAAAAACAAAGAAATTGGAAAAGGATGTAGAGAAAGCCTCGAATGGAGACATGTACAGGGAGATGGAATCGATCAAAGGATGTTGCAATGCATCTGGTATGGGATAGATCATTACTTTGCAAAGTGTTGTGCAAGAAGGAAACTTGCATATTGTGAATGAAATTGCTCATGCGCCCTAGAGGGAATGGTCTATTTGATATTGCAAAGAAGCATATTGAGGTGACCAATAGGGGTTTTTGGTTATTCTATAAACAATTTGGATTTTTAGTAAGGGCACTTGTTTAGGTGTCTATACATGAGGCAAGATAAACGTGTTTGTATAACACATCTACACCTATTAATGCTGAGTTTTCCTCAACATTAAAAATTTGTATACCGGTTGGGAGTAGCTTGGCTTTAGCTCATCACTGATTATGAGTCGCTTTGGGGTGAGTACTTTTTCCCACCAAAGCATACCCAAATTCTAGAGTCAATAATAGTTTCTCTTACAGCCAAGATCACATGAATGCGCAAGGGGAGAGGATACTTCTATTATAGAATCGTGTTCTAATCTAACAAATATGCAAACACACCAAAAACAGTAGATAGTGATTAATTTTAAGCCCAAATGACAATTTTCTAATCTACTCAAACAATTTGCTTCAAAATTATCTTTGATTTAGGTTCTGCAAAACAAATCATTAGTAGTTTTAAAAATTATATCTTCGAAAAAGGTTCTACAAAACAAATCATCAGTAGTTTATTCTTTTTTTCTTTGTCTATTGTCTTGCAAAAGGGTTTGAATAATTGTCTTCTACAAAATGTCCTACAAACACTATGTTAACTCCTCAAGAACACATGCTGCAAACTCGAAATTAGTCGTAATAAAGCTACAAACTAAATTTTTAAACACAAAATTTTGGAAAATTATTTACTAGTCAAATGTGTCATAAAAAGGCACAAATGCATCACAAAAATTCATATGCGGCTCAAAATATCAATTGCGTCATTTCATGTAGAAAATGTGTCTCGATGTACCTATACCCACAAAATTCAATATAGATTTATTTTTTCGAAGACGATGTCTTCACGTCAGGTTCACCAATGTAATGCTAAGGAAAAATAAAAATGCAAGATTAAGCAATACTATATGAGATAAACTCAAATCTAACCTATGTTAAAAACAAAGAACAATGGAATTAAAAGCATAAATAAAAGAACAAAGGAACAATCTCACCAAATTCTTCATCCATTCCATGAATCACCTTTATTGCACTTCTCCATTTTACCGTTGTATAATAATTTCCCTTAAATTTCTTAAGTATGAAAATATGGACTATTGATAATGATTTAGAAAAATATCAAAGATTCTTAAAGTTGCTTCCTAAAAGTATAAATATTTAAGGAGGAATAATGACGAAGGTCAAGCCAATTTATAGAAACTTGATTTTCGAATGATCGGCTCATATTCAAAGATAAATAAATGATTGAGATTAAAGGATGACATGTGATAGAGATTTAGTGTCAGTAATAATGTGAGTGAAAAGCATAACTAATGGAGATTAAATTAAATAATAATTAATCTTTAGTTGAGACAGTTCAAAATTCAGAAGAATAAGGATTGCATGTAAAAGATAAAGAAGAAATGGTATGTTCGAATGCACGAATAATTAATTAAATAAAAAAATTTATTTAATTAATAAAAGTTTGCATGTAGAAGAATTGAAACTAGATAATTGGCCAATCAAACTAGAAGGTTTGATCATCAGAACTAATCATATATTAAATCAAGAGATAACTAACTGATTTAATTAGCTCTTGACTTAAGTTGTAAATGACTAATTAGATAACTAAGCGATTATCTAATCACATACAAATATTCCAAGAATAATTCTTTTATGAATTAAATGGTTATTTAATTCAACATTCAAAATTCAGAGATTAAATTAAATAAATAAATATTTATTTAATTGACTGGAGAAAAAGTTAAAGAATAATTAAATAATTCAAAAAGATTATTTAATTATAGTCGAAAATGTGATGAAGGTAAATTAAATAATAATTTATTTAATTTTAGAAAGAGGATTAATTAATTAGTGACATAATTAAATAGATAACATTTATTTAATTAATCAAGATTGAAATAAAGGTAATAATGAATTAATTAAATACTTAAAGTTATTTAATTAATAAAGGATAGGTGACTTTAGAAAATAATTAAATAATTAACATTATTTAATCATGACCATGAAGATGAGAATTATGTCAAAAATGGTGTCGCAATCCTAGACCAATTTTTAGTGTCTACAACTAGTGTCACTGTAAAACCATTTTAAGATAGTTACATCATAATAGTATATCCAGGACCCGACTCATGGTATATCCATTTATCTATCTATATACATTATGCTCCTTTTTAGAGGATAGCATTTTCGCCTAGACCTTTTAGACTTCAAAAACTGGAACCCTTTGTAATCAGCCTTGAAATCTCCTTTATAGAATAGGGGATCAACAAGCATCCAATTGAATTATAGTGCATTTTTCACATTCATTTCAAAACAATTTCAACAAAATTCAAAAAATTCCCTAGATGGTTACATGCAATCATTGATAAAATAGGGGAAGGAAAAAATGATAAAATTCTTGATATGTTATCGAGGGATGGTAGCCAAATCTCCATAGGAAAGCACCAGTCATTGCAGAAATATCCATGTCACAAAAAATTTCCATCATGTTAGCCAGAAGACTTCCATATTAACACAGAAAATGGAAGAGTAAAAGACCAAAATCACGGACATCACGACAATGGTATCATTGAAAAAAAAAACAAGGTTGGGACATCACTTTGATTCCTCAGATTTAGAGTACATTCATCCACTCCTTGTGTGTGATGTAATTGGATGAACCATCACCATATCCTCATCAGAAACATCGTATGGCACCGAGGAGAGCAGGTATTGGTAATACCCCAAATTAGTGTCACCTCCACCATCCGAAGGGCTATCAAAAAATGCAATGAGAGAATTTTGTTTCCCTAGACAGGCCTTTGGATACTTATCTCTATATTTTATGGCCTTTTTCACTAGCACAGCTGACTCCTTGCCTTTAAATTTGACTAATTCTTCAGAAATGGTCTTGTTGCATAATTTGTAGGTACTCTGGACAATTATCTTCTTCTTCTTTCGACCATGGGTATTCCTCTTACTCTTTGGAGTCATAGGAGTCACTAGGATCTCCTGATCAGCCCTAGTAAAATCCTCATGACACTCAAAAACACTAAGATGACTAGACCTCCTAGTAGGTCAGGTTGGCACATCAGACTTTCCCATTTCATAAAACCCAAAAAAAAACTAGCAAGTTTAAAATGGGGATAAAACCTAACCAACCTAGTGACCTCAAAACCAAATTTACATTAAAGCACACCCACAACCCTTGACAATTACACTCAATCCCAAAATTCTAAAAATTCAAGACACACTTAGAATAAGGATTTCAGAGAGCTCAAAAGATTATCAACATATCCAACATTTTCACATCAACCCCTAAGCACTTGAGCACTTATGACCCAAACCTCATATTTTTTTGTAGATTGCAACTGGTGGAATCAAATGGAAAACCATCCTATATTAAATAGATGATTTGAAGCATGCAAAAATTGATGATTGAAGAAATCCTCGTGCAAGCAAGTTGATAACTCAGTAGCTGGGGTTTGAATCTAAGCCATCGATCTCAGTAGATTTAAAACATCATCAATGGTGATCGCAAGTATCATTTTTTTACTTTACAACTTGTTCCTAGAAAGCAGTGATGCCACCTCAAATACTGCCACATTGTCCCTTAATCTTCATTAGTCACCTATGATCTGATGATCAACATGCATCACCAACCCGATCCGTACCATTTTATTTATATCAAAAAATTACCTAACTGTCATTTGAAATGAAAGCTTGCTGGAGCATCAGATCATGCATCATTGATTTGCCTTACTCCCTCAGGGCTCAATTAGTGACACTAGTATGGGAATGATGAAAAACAAGTCATTGGGTCACTAAACCCTTTGTTGATCCTCACTTCCCATTGTGCATCATGGATTCACTTTACCTTCAACAGGCTCAAGCAACAATGTAAGAACCTAGCGCGATGAGATCTCAACCATTGGATCAAATATCCATCCTTTATCATAATCCATCTCCATCGTGCATCACAGATCCACACCTCATTCTCTAGATCACATTAGCGAAGGGTGAAGAAGAACAAGAGACTTGTACTTGCATGAAAAATCAATGGAATAATATACATCACTCCTAAGAGAACTTTAGATCAATGAAAACACTTTATCTCTCATTGCTCATTTGAGAAGAACACTTAAATAGTTATTCATAATGAGTGATGGAACAAACATCGAAGTCATCGCTCATCACCCATTTAACTTTGAATATTTGAAACAGATTTGTGATGCATGATATCAAAGAAAATGTATCTCATCGCTCATCGTGAATTTGAGGTCACAAACTTAAAGTGGATTAGCGATGAGTGATACAAGACCATTGTGAAGATAATTACCGCACACTTATAAGTTGTTTTTAAAAGAGGGAACCACCTAGGCTGATGAGTAAACGGCCTTGAGAAAATTATACATAACATTTCAAAGGATGTAAAGACCAAATAAGGCCAATCAAACAACCTTAAAAAATTCAGATCAAGGTTTGAGGGGTCGGTAACCCTATGGGCTTAGCTGACATAAGACATTATAAAACAATTGAGAAAAGGCGACAATAGGTCAATGATGAATTAAAAAAGGGGTTTTCTAAAGTGATTTTGGCAACAAAATCCTCCAACAATGATGATGAACAAAACCCTAAACCTAGTCATACTGAGAAATTATTGCGATTGGCCAAAATAATGTCATTGTGATATGAGTCAGGGCTTAGTACTTTTCCTTGGCTATTTTGGCCAATTGCAATAATTTATCACTATGACTGGGTTTAGGGTTCTGTTCAACATCATTATCTGAGGATTTTTTTGCCAAGATCTAACTTTATAAAACTCTTGTTTTAATTCATCATTGACTTGTTGTCACCTATTCCTCGTCATTTTATAACATCTTATATCATCTAAGCATGTAGGGTTACTGACCACTCAAACCTTGATCTAATTTTTTTTAAGGTTATTCCATTGGCCTCATTGGCCTTTACATCCTTTGAAATGTTATGTATAATGTCCTCAAGGCCTTTTACTCATCAACTTAAGAAGTTCCCTCTTTTAAAAAATAATTATGAGCACGTGGTAATTATCTTCACAAGGGTCCTGTATTGCTCATCGTTGATCCACTTTATGTTTGTGAGCTCAAATTCATGATGAGAAATGAGTTGCATTTTCTTTGATATCATGCATCAAAAATCTATTTCAAATGTTCAAAGTTAAATGGGTGATGACCGATTACTTCGATGTTTGTTCCATCACTCATCATGGATAACTATTTAAGTGGTCTTCTCAAATGAGCAATGAGTGATAAAGTGTTTTCATTGATCTAAAGTGCTCTTAGGGGTGATGTATATTGTTTCATTGATTTTTCATGTAGGTAATTTTCTATGCAAGTGATATGAGTTAGGGATTAGTACTTTTCCTAATGTACATTTGTTTACATAAGCTACAAGGCCCAACCAACCTTAAAACTAGCACCTTCCCCTATTGAAAACCTTGTTTTCCACTGTTTGCACCCTACTAAGGCTAAGAACACCATCATAAATTACCCAACAAATAGTAAAACTGCAAGAAGTATACCCAACTATCTTAGATCAATGTCTGGATTTATAATCATCCTTTTCATCCATGTCCCTTTGTGAATTGTAGCCAATTTGAAAAACTTGATCAAAATAATCCTCCATCTGACATAATTTATCATCACATTTCACTAAATGGTCTTCCATTGGAAGAGGGAAATTATAACATTCATACTCCATTTTATCACCATCATCACACAAACTGATGTCAAATTTATTTTTCTCATTAAGCTGGAAATCCACATATATATTACCCTTGAGGTTTATACTATGACCAAACCCTCTGGAATAATATCTCCATTTCATATCTAGAAATTCAGGTTCATTATCATCTAACTCTTGTCCTATGTTGAGCACATATTCATTTTTTGTGAAGATTTTTTTTTTTTCATACAAATTCTTATGTTCCAATCCGTATTTGTTTTCAATTGAGCAATGAGTACCAAATATGCCACCAAATCCTTCATTTCCTTGAGGATTTGATGTTGTAGTCCCCATGATACTTTTTCTCTTATCAATGGTACTTTTATAGGAATAAACAATCATGCTTTTCCAAGTATTTGGAAGTACTTCCACTTTAGGATCATCAACACATTCCCCTTCTCCTTTTGGATCATTGTTCAAATTGAAATAAAATATTTCAAAATATGAGTCCAGTAACTAAGATTTGATGTAATCAGTAGTAATATGTTCAGGTTCATCATCAATCATTATGTTATTTTTCTTGTAGAACTTCCTGCAACTTAGACATTTCTCATTTTCAGCCATACAAGTTTTCTCAACATATTCCTCATTGAGAACTATGATTTCTACTTCTATCATAAAACTTGTATATTCCATTTCTTTTTCATACTAACATCCTGAATCTAGACCTTGTTGATTATCAACCTCAGTTTCACTTTTTCTAAAATCAAGCTCAAGATCCTGAACATGAAGATTTTTGTCTTGAAATTCATTGTCTACCATATTTCCAAGACAGTCTAATTTGGATACACTATATTGCAATTAAAAGCTTCACCACATGCCAGGTGCTCACCTAATGGTAAAGACACAATGACATGGTTGGTGGTACTGTTGGATTCCTTAGGCACAAAGGAAGTCTTCATGTCAACCTCATTAGAGTTTTCATACTCCTTATCAGAATTATAAAAAAAAATTGTTCATTTCTTTGATCTTGCATCCTCAAAGGTATGTTAGTAGTTCTTGCAAATGTAACAATATCATCATCTATTTCACCAGATATATATTCTTCCTTGGGGATTTCTCTATCCTTTTCTTGAATAATCCTTTGATTTACAATAATGGGAGGGGCACCCTTATCATCTTGGGACATCAAATTCTACATAAATTCACATTTAGCCTCCTCAACAATTCTGATCCAATCAATTATTTGATCAAAATCCTACGGTTTTAATTCATTAGGAAAAGTACTAAACCCCAACTCATATCACATAAAATGCCAATACAAATAGAATCCTCAAGTTGTAACCTCTTAGGGACCTCCAAAAAAGTATCCACAAATCTTGCTAGAAACTCATAGGGTAATTCCCCTTCATGTATTTTTACATTATGAAGTCTAAGTAACATTTGATCACTCAGATTTTGTTGTAGTTCATCTTGCATCTTTTGATAATCAATATATAGGGAGGATGACCCAGATAAAGCCTTAGGAAAATTATTACTAAGGTTATCGTCTTCATCCTTATCCATTGCATTTGCATGACACACATCAGTAAAACAAACACTTGCAGCCATATACCCCCTCATCATTGAATATTTCACAACATTCTCAAGGTTCATAGCGATGAGATAGGTCTGATGTAATGTTTTTGGTTCCTTATCCCTTATCAAATAACTCATATCATTATCAAATGCACCTAGATATATGATTAAACATTCTACATCATTAGGCCTTAGGTGCTCAAGAATACCTCTTACTATTTGTGTGAATATTAAGTTAAAAGATGAAACCATCTCATCTTTATCCTTTTGGATTTGCATAAGTCTTTTTCTAATCTCACTAGGATTAATCATTTCACCAAATTTTTCCACAAATGCTATCATAAAATCATTCCATGAACCTATATAATGTACTAGTAGATATGAAAACCAATCTCTAGAATTTTCTTTCAAAGATTGAACAAAGATCTTCATAATAACAACCTCATGGTTTATTTCAAAGTAACCCATCAAATCTATGAATACATTTAGGTGTTTAGTAGTTGAATAATCATTTTTCCCTATGAATCTAAGTAGATATTTCCTAACATCATTGGGAATTTTATTAGGAAAACTATGAATACCATTGAAACATAATGGATTATATCTCTCCATAGAGAACTTCTTATGATGGTAGGATAAGGTCTATGTGCCTTGCATAGGTATTCTTATTTATTCAAAAGGATATGTAGGGAAGTGATACAGTTCTTTTGTACCCTTATGCAGTTTTTCAATTAACTTTCCACTACCTCATTTCTTAATTTTTATCATAATTTTAAAGCTCAAACATACCCACACTTTAAAACCCTTTAAGAGGCATTGTTCAGTAATAAGCATACTTCTTCAAACAATTATGATATTACAAATTACAATTTAGAACTATGTAAAATAACTACTATCTTTCCCTTTTCTAGTGCTTAATTCACTCAATAGGGAACCCAATATTCTTCTAGATTCTTCAAAAATGGCTTTCATACAACTTTATTTCATCTTAGGAACTCAAACACAAAAACATACCTAGAAGTTTAACAACCATTGTAAGTGATTCTTGATTGGAAGTCATCAAAGCTTTGTTAGGTTTGCATGACAGAGTCACCACCTCTCTCAGTAGAGCATTGAAATTCAGACAACATTAAAACTTCTAAAAATAAATATCATTCTGGGTCTTGCAATAATAAATTCGTACACAAGTTCTTACAATGTACTACAACACAACCATTCTCATGTTTGGAAAATTTCTAGAAACCAAACTTGATGTTCCAATTCTTCTTGACTCTATAATAGGGAAGTCTACAACTAGAGATTCACATTCTTCCCCAACGGAGTCACCAATTCTGTTGGTAATTTTTTATGAACCAAACTTGATCTTGTCCCTCACCTATGAACTTTCCAAGGTTTAATTATAAATAAGGGCGAGGATTGGCCAACACACAAGTAAGAATTGTAGAGTCCTTCTACTCTTCAGGCTTTGTGAAACCCAGGAGGGTAATTCCATTTGTACTCATAAGATGTCTATTTAATCAAGAATACTTCCATTCACAAATGAATTTACCTAAATTGCACATGGATAAAATTTACTAAAGGCTTGTCCAACCTTCAAAATAAAATCTATCAATAGCAAGGAATCAAATGATATCATAGATTTGATACATTGTTCAAATATTGGTTATAGTGATTTGTTCATTAGTTTAATCCTCTAGCTAAATGCATAGCTAAACTCAAATAATATCCAAGACAAAAAAATGAAAAGGACTAGTGCCTCCTTCATGGGACAACGGAGTCACAATATAATTAACCAGTGATACTACCTTATTGTAATAATTAACACTAATAATTCATTCCAGTAATTTATGGGCCATTAGCATACTACCTTATAGTATCCAACTCACTGTATTCAAAACATGAATTCTTACCAAATCCCACATCACTTTTCTTACAAACTCTTGACCTCACTTTAACATTTAATCAACCCATTGAATTGAAGCATAAAAAAATCATTCATTCGATTTAAATAATATAAGACAAATGAAAATATCATTAACAATTCCATTCATAGCTTGCAAAGAAAATACATAGGAGAGAACATACTTTAAATTGATATTTTCTATTGTTGGTGTCACTATAATACCATTTTAAGATAATTACATCATAACACTATATCTGAAACTTGACTCATGGTATATCCATTTATCTATTTATATACATTATGCTCCTTTTCAAAGGATAACATTTTCACCTAGACCTTTTAGACTTCAAAAACTAGAACCCTTTGTAATTAGCCTTGAAATCCCCTTTATAGAATAGGAGATCAACAAGCATCCAACTAAATTACAGTGCATTTCACATTCATTTCAAAACAATTTCAATAGAATTCAAAATATTCCCCAGATAGTTACAAGCACTAATAGGGGAATACAAAAAAGATAAAATTCTTGATATATTGTCAAGGGATGGTAGCCAAATCTCCATAGGGAAGCACAAGTCATCGCAACAATTCCCATGTCACAAAAAATTCCCATCATGTTAACTAGAAGACTTCCACATCAGCACAAAAAATGGAAGAGTAAAAAACCAAAATCATGGAGACCATGCCAATGGTATCATCAAAAACAAAAACAAGGTTGGGACATCACTCTGATTCCTCAAAATCAAAGTATGTTCATCCACTCCTTGTGTGTGATGCAATTGGAGGAACCATCACCACCTTCTCATGAGAAACATAATATGGCACCAAGGAAAGAAGGTACTAGCCATACCCCAAATCAGTGTCACCTCCACCATCCAAAGGGATGTGAGAAAATACAATGGGAGAATCTTGTTTCTCTAGGTAGGCCTTTGGATGCTTATCTCTATATTTTATGACCTTTTCCATTGGCACATCTGGTTCCTTTCCTTTAACTTTGACCAATTCTTCAAAAATGGTCCTTTTACATAATTTATAGGTTCTTTGGACAATTATCTTCTTCTTCTTTTGACCATGGGTATTCTTCTTACTCTCTGGAGTCATAAGAGTCACTGGGATCTCCTGATCACCCTTAGGAAAATCCTCATGACACTCAAAAACACTAAGATGGCTAGACCTCCTACTAGGCTAGGTTGGCACACAAGACTTTCTCATTCCATAAAACCAAGACACAAACTAGCAAGTTTAAAATGAGGATAAAACCTAACCAAATCAGAGACCTTAGAACCAAATTTGCATTAAAGAACATGCACAACCCTTGACAATTACACTCAATCCCATAATTCTAAAAAATTCAAGACAAACTTAGAATAAGGATTTTAAAGAGATCAAAAGATTATCAACTTACCCAACATTTTCACATCAACCCCTAAGCACTCGAGTACTTATGACCCAAACCTAATATTTTATGTAGATTGCAACTAGTGGAATCAAACAACAAACCATATTGCATTAAACAGATGATTCAAAGCATGCAACAATTAATGATTGAAGAAATCCTTATGCGAGCGAGTTGATAACTCAGTAGTTGGGTTTTGAATCTAATCCATCGATCTCAGAGGATTTAAAACATCATCAATGGTGACCACAAGTATCATTTTTTTAGTTTACAACTTGTTCCTAGAAAGCAGTGATGCCACCTCAAATACTACCACATTGTCCCTTAATCTTCATTAGTCACTTGTGATCTGATGATCAACATGCATCATAAACCTGATCTGTACCATTTTATTTATATCATTGAAGTACCTAATTGTCATTTGAAATGAATGTTTTCTAGAACATTATATCATGCATCGTTGATTTGCCTCACTCCCTCAGGGCTTAATTAGCGACACTAGTATGGGAACGATGAAAAATAGGTCATTGGATCACTACACCCTTTGTAGATCCTCGCTTCCTATCACACATCATGGATTCACTTTATCTTTAGTAGGTTCAAGCAGCAATGTAAGAACCTAGTGCAATGAGATATCAGCCATTGGATCAAATATACATCCTTGATCACATTCCATCTCCATTGTGCATCGTAGATTCACATATCATTCTCCAGATCACATCAGCGAAGGCTGAAGAAGAACAATACACGTGCACCTGCATGAAAAATCAATGGCACAATATACATCACTCCTAAGAGCACTTTAGATTAGCGAAAACACTTTATCGCCCATCGCTCATTTGAGAAGAACACCTAAATAGTTATCCACAATGAGTGATGGAACAAACATCAAATTCATCGCTCATCTCCCATTTAACTTTGAACATTTGAAATAGATTTTTGATGCGCGATATCAAAGAAAATGCAGCTCATTGCTCATCATGAATTCAAGCTCACAAACTTAAAGTGGATCAACGATGAGTGATACAAGATCCTTGTGAAGATAATTACCACATTCTCATAATTATTTTTTAAAAGAGGGAACTACCTAAGCTGATGATTAAAGGGCCTTTAGGATATTATACATAAAATTTCAAAGGATGCAAAGGCTAAATAAGGCCAATGGATAACCTTTAAAAATTTCAGATCAAGGCTTGAGAGGTTGGTAACCCTACAGGGTTAGATGATATAAGACGTTATAAAATGACCAAAAATAGGCGACATCTGGTCAATGATGAATTAAAAAAAGGGTTTTATAATTTCAGATCTTGGCAACAAAATCCTCAGATAATAATTTTGAACAAAACCCTAAACCCAGTCATACTAAGAAATTACTACAATTGGCCAAAATAACCAAGGAATTATGAGCCTTTTTTGAGAGTTCCATCACCATCAACCTTTTAAATATTTTGATTAATTATTCTCCTAAATTGTTTTGTATATTTACCCATAAGAGGTGAAACCATTTGACCAACGGTGGTGAAAGAGACAATGTAAATGTAGTGTTACCATTACCGTTTGTCCTTTTGGAAAAAGAAAAAATAGCTAGGCATCCCACTTTGGAATCTTCTAGAATGAGGTTGTTGGGTCAAAATAGGGTGTTGTAAGAGAATCTATGACATGTATGATAGTTTTCATAATATTCTATGATAGTATGATAGATTCCCTACGACAAAATATGTTATTCTTGGACCCCAAATGCGCATGCATGAGAGATGCCTTATGGAAACTTTAAGAGCATCTATAAGAGGTTATTTTTTGGTATTTTTGACCATTTTCAAGGAGGGAGGAATGGGTTTTTATAGGTGGTATTGCTTCCTATTTTTTTGGTGAAACCATGGTGGTTTTCATCCTCACAAATCTCTTTAAGTTGGGGCCTTGAGCTAGAGTTATTCAATTCAATTTTGCAGGTTTGCAGGGTAATAGGGTGCTACCGGATTTTATAGAGATTGATAAGATAAGTCTATTGCTGCATGTAATATTTCAGATTATTAGTAATATACTTTCCTCTCTTTTGGTGGTGGATTTTGTTTCCCTTCGGGGTTTCTCCACACAAATCTGTTATTGCATGTGTTATGATTCTTCTATCTCTCTCTCTCATTCTTTCTTCAAACTAAGGATAAAGATTAATCTACATATTCAGATTTGCATTCGCTTATTTAAGTTCATATTGTAATCTTTCTTCACTTTGATAATCAACAAGAAATAATGATCTAGTAATTTACAAGGATCCAATCCCAAACCATGGTAAAGGAAATGACTCAAGTAAAGGAGGAGACTATAAAAAATTCAACCACTCATATGATAATGTAGTAGGATATATAAAATAATCTAGTAAGTGTATTGTTGTTGTCACTATACCTAGTATAAATCCTTAGTATGGAGTCACGACACAATGAGGGAAGTCACCATTCAAGGAGCTCCACTCCAATCTAAAACCTTAACCAAGTTGTTACCAATTGATTATAATATTATAGATCATCTTAAGAAAAATCCAACCCAAATATCCATATTATAACTACTTAGTATCTCTCCAACACACACAAAATTATTATATAAGGCACTCCTAGAATCATCCATTTCTACTAACATAGATAGTAAGAAATTCTAGGCTATGGTAGGACATATCACATCTACACATAAGCTTGTATTCATTGAAAATGATCTTCCTTCCACAACATACCATAACCAGGACCTATATCTAGAAGTCTTCATCCACAAACATAAAATCAAAAGAGTCTTGATAAATGGTGGAAAGGGATTGAAAATTTGTACTTTGAAACTTGTAAAATAGTTGGGATAATCTGAGGGCATTATTAAGAAACAAAAGAGCATCACCATTAAAGCATACAATGAAAATGAGTGTGAATCAAAAGGGATAATAAAACTTCCTGTATAGGCTGGTCCCACTATTATAGAGATTACATGTAAAGTATTCGACCCTAATTTACCATACAAAATCCTCCTAGGATTCCCATGGATACATGCTATTAGCAAGAGGAATATGGGGAACTACAATCCAAAGATCTATACCCTAGTATCCATTATGTAGTTAGTGTATACCTCAAAGGGTATAGTGGTAGAAATAAGTAAGTACAATAACGGAAACTATCTAGTAGTAACTCAAATATCATTAATCATAACAATAATAATTCATAACTCATATATCCATTGAATCCTTATAACTCCACACACACACATGCATATATATATATATATATATATATTAAGATAACCATTATATAAGTAGGTCTTAGTGTCTCGTTTATAGTATAGCCTTTCTTTATCGTATCTATGGTTTATTTCTATTATGTCATCTATTACATACATATATAAATTTCTAGTCTCTTATAGAGACGTGACCATTATAGGGTACCACTTAACCTATCTCCCTTGTTGGATGCTCTGCACTTACTTTGTGGTGGAATGTGGTAGGTTCTACTTTGTGCCATGTTCTCTGCCAACATCATCACCCCTTTAAAAAAATTGTCTTTTCCTCAAGACATGATTTAGTTACTTGGGAAAATGTGTTTGTATATAACCTTCAATTTCCCCAGTGCTATGTCGCATTGCTATTTTTCTCGATGGAGTAAGTTTTTATGTACCCTTTTGTGCTATTTTGAATAGTATATACCTCCACAAGAGTTTTTAGGATTTGGATTTGTTTTGTGCCATCTCTAGTTTCACCTAGTACTCTATAGAGGTGTGTAATATTGATGTTGACTATTTATTTGAATTGTTTCACTTGCATATTTATTCTTTCCCTTTGATCTTGTAGCTACATTAAGTATGTGTATTTTCTATTTGGACCCTTATTGCTCCATCCATATCATTCAATGGATCATATGGTGTTGCAACTTGTATTATCTAGCTCTCCAACTATGCTATTTTTTCTTTGAGTTCCTTTGTGAGTGTAGTCCATTGAAGATAAAACTGGTAGATGACATTAGCTTCTACTATGCTACTCTCCACATTCTCTATTTTATTTTTTAACTCTAAGTGGGCTGCCACACATCATTGGTAGGATATTTTGTATTCCTTTTTCAAAAGCTCTTATTGAGCCTCTTATCCAATTTTATCTGTTTGTGCCTTCAAGTCCTCTTGGAGGCCATCTAATAATTGTTTAAGTTTTTGTAGTGGCAGAAGGGAAGTGTCCCTTTGTATTTTCAGAAGGTAAGTTTGTAAAAATTTTACCACTTCTTCTAGTTTCTCCACATTATCCATGTGCTATTGTAAGATCTCTTCCTTGGTGCTGGAATGGAAAATTTATCCTAATTGTAACTTTTTTAGTGGGGTGATGTTTTCTAGATTAACTTGTGAGCCCAATACTAGAAGTTGTATGATTTGAGGAATTAGCACAGGTTGTAGTTTCTTTTTTTGTGCCATAAAATCTTCGATGGATTGTATGGGTGACTTTGACGTGGTTGTCCCATCTTCTACTTGTTCTTTCTCCTCTTATTCTACATGTATATGCAATGGACTTCTTGTTGGAGAAGGTGATGGCCTAGTCTTCTATTTTAACCTTTCCTTCACAAGCATAGAATCCATTAACTTTTTTGTTATTGTGGTGGTTTCCTCTTAGATATTTGCAACTTATTCTTGCTATCCCCCTATCAAATTGTTTATTCTTTAATTTTTCTAGAGTTCTTGGGCTTGGGCTTGGGCTTGTGTAATTTTTTTTTTGATCTGTGGTAAGATTCAACCCTACCTCTTTAATATATTTTTCCCTTCTTTCCTCTTCTTTCTATAGGGATTTATCCCATATTTCCTTGATTACAACAATAATAGGTTTGGGAAAGTCTGATGATTTCTTCTAAGATTTTATCAAACTTTCTTATGTATAATATTAGACTTTGAATTATCTTATCTTTGTTATAATTATATGAATCATAGTACATAGAGAAGAATTGAGGAAGAATACCATGATATATGATGGTTTTGGTAGTCACCATCACATCTATTAGTGATTTTGGTTACTCTATTGCCTCATTTTGTTCAATTTATACAGTGTGTTCCTTCTTCGTTCTCTTCTATAGAGGCTTGTGTACCTCTTATACCTATTATTCCATACAAGTGATTGTTTTCCTTTTGAACATTTGTTTTGGCCTTCCTTTGTGGCCCTTCTTATCCATACTCATTTGAACCATTACCTCTAATACCTCCTCTACATCCAGAGTTGTTATTGCTTTGGAAGAGGATACTAGGCCCTCCAATTGGGTACTAGCTACTCCATGCAATGTTCTAGACCTCCTTACAATAGGTGTGCACTTCTTCAAAGATGTTACGAAGGAGGATGGTTTTGTAATATCTTTTGGTGGGATACCCCATTGATTTTGTAGCTACTCATTGTTTTTCTCATATTTTTCTTCACCATTCTTCTTATGGATTTGGTCCATTATCTCTTTGTAGGTGGAAAACCTCTTTGTATTAGGATCCTTTGGTTTGATTAGGATATTTTTCATATATGCATTGAATTATTTTCATGAGAATTCATTGGGAAGCTTTAAGATCCATGCCATTCTTGGCTCTACTTCTTCTATATATGTGTAGTCCTTATCCACCAAAAATGTGATTGTATTGATATATTGCTTTATGGACTCGTAAGGAATCCACTATCATACTTGTATTTTTGATAGAAGATTTTGAAGAATCCCCAATATGTTTTGGTATAGGTTTTCTTGTCAAGGAATTAGTGGGTGTGCATCTTCATTATGGTAGATATTAGTAGATGTGTCTTCCATGATTTCCCTTTGAATCTCAAAAGTTCATAGAGGAAATAGAATACTAGACATATGAGGAGCATTCTAGAGTAGAAGTTACATTGTTATGTCTTTATATTTTATAAATTTTCCATCAGTTTCTCTTGCATTAACTCGTAGAAATAAAAATATTTCCCTTCCACCACCATTTGGTATGTGTACACATCTAAAGATGGTCATGGTTAACCAAACCTGTTATTAATTCAATATGAATTATTTAATTAATATTCTTAAGTCATCTACATATAAATAAATTGAATTATTTATTTATATTGTTCATTTTTCCAATTCTTCTAGTTTAATTAAATAAACAAGTTTATTTAATTAATGTTATCTTCCTCTTAATTAATTAAATAGATTTCACAATTTATTTATATTAATTATCACAAGTTTAAATTCTAAATTTAAATGATATTTCACATTTAATTAAATATTTTCAATATCTAATTAAAACACTTTCTGAAATTTTTCACTCTTCTCAATAATTAAATATTTGCAAATATTTAATTAAAAAGATTTTTCTCTTCTCAATAATTACATGTTTTCAAATATTCAATTAAGAAGCTTTTCATTTCCCACACATAATTAAATATTATCTATTTTAATTATGGACACAACTTCCATTTGTCTCTTCATTTTCCATCTGTCTCTTAAAATTCCATCTTCTTTTCAAATTCTCGATCTCTCACCGTTCATTTTAACAGGTTTGAACTCAACCGTTGATCTTGGCCAATTGAATTCTTGCCTTCAAAAATCTATAAATACAGCCCTCTTGTGAGTTGAAAAGGACCTCGAATTCTATATTTTCATACGTAGTTATTATAATCGCATTTCAGTTTTATCAAGCATTTTAGCATCATAACATAGCTTAATCTTTTAGTCATGCATATGCACTTTCATTAAATTTCATTCTCTTAAGTGATTATTTCAACAAAGTTGTTGTTTGCACAACTGAGAGCCAGCATCTTTAATCAAATTTCTGAGAGATAGAGGACAATGAGATGAATTTGAAGAACCTGTTGTTTTAGAGTTTGTGTTTATGCTTTCTAGATTAGTTTTCTTTAATATAATGTCTCCTTGGTGTGTTAATTTACTATTTAATTAGTCCACATTCTAACACACATTTTTGGTGCCCACCATGGGGCATCCCCCCATTTTAATCTTTTATTTGCAGATTTTTCTGACAAGTGACGGACTGGAGTTGTGCTTCGGCGTATACGATCTTTCTTTCGGCGCATCCACAGACTGTTTCGGCGTATCCACAGGTTGTTTCGGCGCATCCAGGGTCTGTTTCGGTGCATCCAGTGATTGTTTCGGTGCATCTAGGGACTGTTTTCACGCATCCAAGGACTGTTTGACGCATCCATAGACTGTTTTAGCGCATACAGTTTTTGCTTCTTTTTTTTTTATATAGTTAATCTTAAAATGGCCATATCTTGGTCATATTTTGGTCTTTTTCAGAGCTTTTTTTTTTGAAATGGGGTAGAATTTCATAATCTATACAATGGTGTAGGTTTTTATCAACTTTGATAGAGTTTAAATTTTCAAATTTTCACTTAATGTCAAACCACAATGAAACTTGGTCTAAATTTTAGGGTTGTTATGCTTAATCATTTATCTAACCCTCGTATCTTCTTGTTTCTTGATTCCATATAAAATTTAGAGCTTGTATTGAATATTTTAAAGGACCATGGAGCATGAAAATGAAAGAAAAAGCATTATCACATGATTGTAACAAGTGTTTTTAAACACTTTGGGAGCAATTATAATCTCATTCTTAAATTGTTGTCTAGATTCGATGCGACTGCGACCAATGGTTTTATTGATGTATGGGGAATAAAATGAAGCAATCCTAAAATAGAAATTAAAAATCTAGAATTTATCAATCCTAGGATAGTCACCACACACTATTTTTGCAATTAAAATGAACCCCATGCCTATTGTGAAGTAACATCTTCACTTAGTTTAAATCATTGTCTTTTGGTGCTATAAAAAGAACATTGTTTGCTTTGCTTGTGGCAATAGGTCTATGCACTCCCCTTAATTGGGTGACCAAAATACCAGATTGCCTTTTCATTTTCATGCAATGTTTACAATTTCTTACATCCTTTAGAAGTCCTTCCGTAGTGGGAAAAAGTACTCACCCTACGGGAAAGACCTATGTGGGAACAACCAAAGCCAGGTTTTCCAACCCACTATAATCAAAAGCGAATTCGGGGAAAGTCCGCAATTCAACGGAAGTGTGCAAAGATAACCATCCCCAAAACCTTTGTTCTAAAGGTTGGGAGGTCTCCTAAGGGAGTTTATTTGTTGTCGCGCCAAATAGAAACCTTGACTACGAACCATAGTGTAGAAAGCCAGCTGAGTCAGTAACCAAACATCATTTTAATCATAGTGCAAGGGGAGGGAAGAATATACCCCCAAGACACTCACCATATAATCACCACAGATCATTTGCTCAGGGGATTCGGTATCCACTTCCATCACCTTGAGTACACACCTGGAAAAAGATAAAAAAAATGGGCGCCCTCTAGGGGGTGACATGGTTGTGTGAGTCGACATGATTTCAAGCTATGGGTTATGATTTCTATGATGAACTATTTGAAAACTAAGAGTGAGTCTTCTTGGAATGCTTATTTTGTTCAAAACCCGTGAAAATATCAAGAACATACACTCAATGTTTTAGATTCTATGTCTTTAAAAAAAATTGTCTTCCTATTGCATGCTGTGTTTTCAAAACATTAATTCAGATAAGATCATCTAGAAAAAACAAGAATTTGGCAAATCAAATCATGAAATTTATGTTAAGTGATTAGAAATAGAGCAAAACTT
Organism: Sequoiadendron giganteum; assembly: GCA_007115665.2. Classification (NCBI taxonomy): domain Eukaryota; kingdom Viridiplantae; phylum Streptophyta; class Pinopsida; order Cupressales; family Cupressaceae; genus Sequoiadendron; species Sequoiadendron giganteum. The sequence goes on along the minus strand of CM021109.1, from coordinate 201,085,151 downwards.
GGAAACATTAGGCTTTTGCAAAATCCTTATTTTCACAAACTACGATCAAAACATCACAAAGTGCAACATCACCTTTATTTCTGATTTCTAGTTTAATTCCCACAACAAGATGATCATCCTTCCAACCGGGGAATCACGAGCTAAAAATTAGAAATTTCTTTAGTCATAGAATTCTCATTCTATTCTGACTAAGATATCCCACAAGTTGCACTGTCTCATTTTGTGATCAAAGTTAGTTGAAATTTGGTGTAAGCATATGCCTATTTCCAAAAAGTCCTGAAAACAAAGAAGATGAAAGAAGAGACCCACTTTAAAACATGGGTGATAGGGAAGAAAATATTGTTCATAGGCTTTATGGAAATAGTTCAAATCAAGAGATAACAGAAGAAATGCTTCAAGAAGCTGAACAAGATCCACAATTTCTCTTAACTAGGGAAAACATCTTAGAGAAAAATAAAGAAGGATACTTTCTTTTATTGACAAACCAAGGTGCCAAATTTCCCTCTGACTACAACATGGAGAAAATTAAAGAGAATCTTGAAAAGAAAGAAACTCCCTTAAACGATCTTAGTACTCTTACCCAACAAGTAAGAGCACTCCAAAGGAAAATCAAGGAAATAAAAGGGGGCACAACTAAAAATTACTTTGACAGAAATATGAATGTAACCTCTTCTCCTCCAAAAACAACATCAACCAAATTCAATGTTTTTGAATTTTTGCAAAGGTTAAAGGGGAAGCCCAAATCTAAGCCATCAAATAACATTGACCAATCCTGTCATGCCATGCATTTATCTTCATCCCCCATAATTCAAAATTAACCTCATGTTTCTTCCACCCAATTCAATTATCCTATTCAATCACCTTCTTCTATCATATCCTCTACATCCAATGATTCATTTCAATCTATACATCTCAATCAAAAAATTCTCTCCACTCCATCCCATGATACCAAAATTCTACAAACCCTTCCAATCTTTGATCAAGATCCCATATCTCAAGAATCATATGATGATCCCCTCCTTTCATTATTCACCCATGATAACCCTCTTCCATCTCAAGAATAAAATATTCTTCCAAGTCCTCCCTCCACCCCATCTTATGAATCCATACCCTCTCATGACTCAATCACATCCCAAGAGCATGACAATTCTTCCATTCTATCCAAAGCTTCCCTTCCATCTAATGATCAAGATACTCCATCTCCTTTATCTAATGATTCTTTTCCAAGTCAAGAACAAAGTATCCCATCATCCTCATGTCAAGGGCCCATCACACCTCTTCAAGAAATGCCAACATAATTTGATCATATGGTTGAAAACATTGACAATTTCTCCACCATAACTATTGAAGACAATGATCAAAATCAATCCATCAATGAGCACTGTGAAGACATGTCTACCCCATCTAGTGATCAAATCAACATTCATCAAGAGCTATTTTTTAGTTATGATCAAGACCCCTCCTACAAAGATCTATTTCAAGGAGTGTTGACGATATTTGATCCTATTCACATAATCCATGATCCACTAACCAATGATTGTATTGAAAATGTCTCTACAATGCCTAATAAGTTAGAGGACATATCTCAAGAACCTAATTCAAAGCATGATAAACAACTATCACCAAGGTCTAGCAACGGTCCCTCCCAAGGCATATTGACATCCTTCAATCTCACGATTGTGAATAGTGAAAGAATCCCCAACTCACCATTTGATCCAAGTCCACTCAAAGATCAAGAGGATATTGAGCCACTTCCCATGGCTTATGACGATGTCCAAAAACCCTTTGAAAGAAATCCATCCTTTGAAATCGATCCATGTCAAGAATTTGATCCAAAACATGTCGAAAGTAGTTCCAGAATTAGTCAAGATCAATGATTCGTATCTCTGAGATACTACAATGATCTAATGGGCACTCTCCTATCTATACAAGATATCACAAATGATGATCATATCCATATAGCACATACTCCTCCATCTACCCATAATATGCTTTCTTTGGATGGACACATAGATGATCATCATTCAAAACAAGAGTCTCATACTCTTACCAAGGAACAAGAGTCTCTTACTCTTAACATTTATACACATGGTAAAAATATAGAGAAATCCAGAGACATGTCAGAAATGGGTCATGAAGAAGGCTTCTACAAAAGTTGTGAATTGGAAACATCATGTGAAAGCATATTAAGAATGAATCATGAGGAAGACTTTTACAAGGATAGTGAAGCGTCAACACCTCTTGAAGGAGCATTACAATCCGATATCTCACAAGATCAAGATGAACATACCAATCAGAAATTCATCCCACTTATTGAAGATCCTATCACTTATAAACTTGGATCACTCACCTTTGTAGGGGAAAATTATCTTATCAATAAGGAATTTGTCACTTTTGAAGATCCACCACAAAGTAGAGAAGGATTATCACTTTGTTTCTGAGGTAAATCATATCCTATTGCAAATAGTTTTTTTCAGCAGATGAATTATCAAGGCAGAGGATTAGGCCTACATGAACAAGGTATCCTAGAACCAGTGCAGATTATTGGAAATATTAAGCATCAAGGCCTTGATTATTCGAAAATCAAGGGATCTCAACATATCAGTAATACTTCCATAAAATTGGGGGCAACTTCATATAAAGCAAATGTCAACATAGAGGGCATGAAGAATCTTTATGATGGAACCAATGCCAATACTACAACTAGCCACGTCATGACTCTTCATCCACCCATCACCCTATCCACAAATTGGGACCAACGTCAAAAGAAAGACTTGAATCAAAGCATGAAGAACAGTATCAAAGAAAAATAAGCTAAGAAGTATATCAGACAAATCAAATACACTTGGATACCAAAAAATACAAGGAAAGATTATCCCTATCAAACTCCATCATTCAAAGAAACTATGGGGAAAAATAAAAAAGGGGCAAGTATCCATCAAATATGTCCACAAAGGCAAAAGCAAGCTTCTCAAGCAACATACAAAGTGTATCAAGCAGTTGGTTCTAATTCCATGCACAGTTCCATATCCACTCATCACTGCTCATCTTCCCAAGTTTGGAGAGTCAAAGTTTCCAAACTTTCAACTAATCCACCTTTTATTCCTAAATGCACTCCATCCATGCCTCCACACATGATATCCAATTCTTTCATTGACCATGTGTTGGCCACAACCGTTCATCATAAGGATTCAAAAGGCACTCTATCACGATGTGCACACAAAGATGAAGTTAACTCCAGTATCAACAAAGCAGATCAAGGATCTCAAAAGTTGCATTCAAGTGCACGTATCTTGGCAAAGTAGCTTCTTCAAGTAGGATATCGATGGCACATTATGATAGAAGCATCAACATCAACACCACCAAGTGGTTCAACATCAACTTAAAATCTCTCAAAAA
>CM021109.1:200948535-201080896 GCA_007115665.2 Sequoiadendron giganteum | reverse complement strand
TCAAGCTTCATCAATCTTGATCAATTGAATCCAACCAATTATCACCTTGTTTGACTTAACACACTTAGTCAAACTATCATCTTGTGAACGAGTTTACTCTAGGATAAAACAACTTCCTTGGGTTTACAAGTTCATTATCATCTCTATTTGGCTCAACACACTTATTCAAACTATCAATCCATCAATTTGATCAATCAACCTTAGCTTGGTTTTCAACAAAATCTCAAAATAGAGCACTGATATCGTCATGCAGTTCACCTCTGGGAGCTTTTCTAGCAGGTAGTCAACAACATGTGTCAAGGATTAGGAATGTTGGAGCAACAAACTTTATCCAATTAGACTGAGCCTACATGACTATTTTGTCAAATGCTTAAAACAAAATAGATGATCTTAATCTAAATAAAATGAATGACAAACTTAACGCAAATCAGTTGCAATTGTTGTTTTGATATTTGATGACATCATATCTTTGGAGTGGTTCAATGATGTACTGAACTAGAATCACAAGGAAGAAGTATGATTTTTTTGTCTTGCTGTCTGTAAGCTAATCATTAGTATTGTGCAAATTTTTCATGGGACATGCTCTACAATGTATCATTGATGACATTTTGGAATTTGCATAGGAAAATGGTTAACTTTTGTTTGTTTATGCAAGCAATACTCAGGTCATCTTGGTTCAATTATACCTCGATGCTTGTATTAACTTGCTATATCAAACATCATGAAAGCAGTACTAAGGTCATCATTGGTGCTAACATACCCTTTGATGCTTGTACTAACTTCCAACATATCAAAAGGCTCAATGGTGAAACGTAAAACATAAAGCAACTCACAAAATGACAACTTTGCATTTTAGTTTGCATATTAGATAGATTGCATCCATATTAGTTTGTGCATGATCATTATCATATCCATCACATCTGTTTTTCATAATCTCAATCAATCTATCCTATCATTCTTATCAGTTATCATCAATCAATCATCACAAATTCACTATCACATGCTGAATCAATCAAAAAGAACATCAATTAGGGAAAAATCAAAGTTCTTCATCTTCATATCAATCTTTCAATATGGGTTTTCATCAAATCATCTTTATCGGTTGATGAATCAGATAGAAAATTAGTACAAATTTCCAAAAATCATCCTCATCATCATTCTCATCCTGCGATTTATCTCTCGAGGGGGCATATAGCATCATCAGTTAAATTTTTCAAAATCAAGGGCAAAATTCTTTGAAGCAATGTGTAAAACACATCACTTCAAAGAGGGGCAAAATGTACACATCTAAAAATGGTCACGGTTAACCAAACCTGTTAATTAATTAAGTATGAATTATTTAATTAATATTCTTAAGTCATCTACATATAAATAAATTTAATTATTTATTTATATTGTTCATTTTTCCAATTCTTCTAGTTTAATTAAATAAATAAGTTTATTTAATTAATGCTATCTACCTCTTAATTAATTAAATAGATTTCACAATTTATTTATATTAATTATCACAAGTTTAAATTCTAAATTTAAATGATATTTCACACTTAATTAAATATTTTCAATATCTAATTAAAACACTTTCTAAAATTTTTCACTCTTCTCAATAATTAAATATTTGCAAATATTTAATTAAAAATCTTTTTCTCTTCTCAATAATTAAATATTTTCAAATATTTAATTAAGAAGCTTTTCATTTCCCACACATAATTAAATATTATCTATTTTAATTATGGACACATCTTCCATTTGTCTCTTCATTTTCCATCTATCTCTTAAAATTCCATCTTCTTTTCAAATTCTCGATCTCTCACCATTCATTTTAACAGGTTTGAACTCAACCGTTGATCTTGGCCAATTGAATTCTTGCCTTCAAAAATCTATAAATACAACCCTCTTTTGAGTTGAAAAGGACCTCAAATTCTAGATTTTCATACGTAGTTATGATAATCGCATTTCAAATTTTATCAAGCATTTTAGCATCATAGCATAGCTTAATATTTTAGTCATGCATATGCACTTTCATTAAATCTCATTCTCTTAAGTGATCATTTCAACATTGTTGTTGTTTACACAACTGAGAGCCAGCATCTTTAATCAAATTCCTGAGAGATAGAGGACAATGGGACGAATTTGAAGAAGCTGTTGTTTTAGAGTTTGCGTTTATGCTTTCTAAATTAGTTTTCTTTAATATAATGTCTCCTTGGTGTGTTAATTTACTATTTAATTAGTCCACATTCTCTAACACACGATATGTAGTATGGATTGTTGTAAGTGGTGGAGTTCTCTCAGTTCACATAGCAGATCTTATACATGATACCCTTGGTTGTGTACTACACTCTAAGGTTTGTGATAGCCTAAATATTGAGGCTACACACATTTGGTGTTGCACATCACACTCACCTCATAGATCTAAAAAATATGCCTCTCTCAAATCTGTCAAATATTTCTAAAGTTTCACTTTTGTTTGTGTGGAAAATTTGTTTTGTATGATTAGGTTACATAGTTAAATTAAGTTAGTTAATTCACATTAAATTAAATCAATTTTCAAAGAAAACAATAACCAAATTTAGGGTAGATTGGCTCTCCTTCCATGTTTTTAGCCAATCTCATATACCCTTGGTGGTTTATCTTCTAATGTTGGTGGGAAGAAATATTGATCTTATTGATCTATAAACTAGGTCTAAGATCTCTTTTTCCATACAACATCATGTTTTCCTTATGTATGCTTTGTGCAATCTCCTTTTATTTCTCATTGAGTTCCTTATGCATGATTGAATTTATCCTTTTCTTGTGTGTGATATATTTGCTCCATGTTCTCTTAACATTGTGGATCGATGAGATCATGAGTTGGGAGCTAGTGTATCTCTCAACTTGGTGTTATCTTGTATCTTCAACGTTTTTGATAAATAAATTTATTCCTTTAGTGTGAGTAAGAATGTAGGATCATACTCTCACTAAAGTGGGAGCTAAATGTAGCATCATAAAATTGTTACCATTGACACCTTGTTTCACTTATAACATTAATTATATTAATTTGGGCCAAAATAATTTAGACAAGGGAAAGGGCAACTCTTTCCTAGTGGTGACATATTTTAATAAGTTTAATTTTGGCGTCAGTCCTTAGAGAATTAAAAATTTCCCAAGTTGTCCTATATCCAAAAAGATTAGTTGGGATGTATATATAAGTAATTTTTCTTCTCATTTGAATATTAGAAAAGAAGCATTATGAGCAAGACATTATCATGATCAATTATTGAATTTTATGAATATGTACATATGAGTTATTGTAGCATCAAAAAGAGTAACCATATTTCACACTTATTTGGGAATAATTGATATAAAATTAACCTAATAATTCCTTGATTTAGTGTTACAATGTGTTGTACACATTCACATTGAATCTAGGGCCCTTTTTAACAAAATGGACTTAAATTGTACCTTATTTGGAGTGTTGTAAAGTGTTGTATTACATTTTTACACTTTTATATGGTTGCATTAACTAATTGTGGTTAATTGAGCTTAATTGGCCCTTCAATTCAAATTCAAGCCCTCTTAATTAAGGATTTGTCCTGACACCCAAAAATGATATTGCATGACATTTAGTTTGGAAAATTTGAGGTCCTAGAAAATGGTGCTAGGACCCATTCTCCTTTAGTGGCGAATGGGTCTTCTCCACATAGGACACATCTTTCTTGACATTTTTTGAAATAGGTTTTTGATGTTATTTCATCCCCCCGAAGCATGGTCCTAGAAAGTTGTGCTAGGAACCATTCACCTTTAGTGGTGAGTGAGCCCTCCTCACATTGGACACCCATTTTTGAATTTATTTGTAGTGGGATTTTAATGATTTTCAATCCTAGATCTGATGTCGGCTTGGTTTATTTGAATTTTGGGGTTAATTATTAGATTTAATATAAATATAAGGTTAATTAACATACTTTCATCTAACAAGAAATCCTAAGAAATATGAGCAATCAAGAGCACTTATACAAGAGTTTACAAGAGCACTCCAAAGGTAGATTAGTGAAGTTTTATTGCAGCAATTCAAGCTCATATCATCATGTCAAAGGCATGGTACATTCAAGCATGTTGTTGAGCTAATATTGTTGATGTAGCATTGAAGATCATTTGCAATCATTGATTCATATCTAATTTGAGATCAAGATCTACATTCTTCATGGCCACTTCATGTTAGTTTGCAGATTTACATTCCAAGACAACTTCCAAGGTATCAAGATTTCATTGTTTCATTTTCATGCTCCAATTTCATTATTTCATCATTTGGTTTAATTACCTAAAAGGGGTTTGACTTAGGAAAACCCCTATTCACTAACAATCAACCATTTTTCTCCCCTTGAATGTGTGTTTGCAGATTTATCAGTTGAAGATCAAGTGGAGAACACGTTTGAAGCAAATTTGTTAAAGTTGTCAAGTTGCACAAGTTGTCACCTACATTTCAAGAACGTGGAAATGAATCTACAAAATTGGTTTTAGGATTTCAAGAGTTGATCACTGAGGATCTAAAAGTTTGGACATCAAGGAATAAAACCCAGATCTCAATTTCAAAAACCCTAACAGGGACCCATTCACCAATAAAGGCGAATGAGTCCTTTGTGACCTAAAAATAGCCTTCTTGTAGCAAGGTACACATCATTCTAGCCTCTCAAAACATCCCTTATAGTTTTTATAATAGTTAGGATTGATTTCAGATTATTATTTGCATCATATCTTGCACATAATTACATGTTTATAGTGAGAAGTATTGGTCCATCATTTTGATCAATTCATCTTGGTGAGCCACACTTTGTCTATTAAACAATTATCATCTACATGCTAGCTATAAAAATCTAATTTATTATGTGGACTAAACTCTTGTAGGTCTTAAAGAAATTAAATCATCCATCAATTAGAGTTTGTTGCAACTTATGGTGTAAACATCACTTCGACAAAGATTTCATACCCAAGGTAACATAATCCATTATCATTTATCATTATAGTCAATTATTTTCTATTTGGCCTCTTCTCAACCTAGGTTAAGCTCTCTTTACCATCATCATTTGTTGTTTGTGAAGGTGAAAACACCAAAATGGAGTTTGACTTAGACAATCCCCTATAAAACACAACCTTTCCCCTTTTTTTTTTCATGTGAGTAGGTCGAATCTGGGAGTTTCATCAATAGCAAGTTGTAGGAATGTAGAGAAAACCTATACCCTCGAGTACTAACTTGAATATTTCAAGAAGCATAAATTTTGGAAAAGGGAACCCTTTAGCTTGTCCCTCAAATTTAGGCTCGAATTTTATATTTAGGATACTCTCTATCTCTATTTCTCAAATTTGTAACTGTTCTACCAAATTTTAGTTTCATTAGTGTGATAAATTACATTTTCAAATCTAGGGTTTATGTCAAATAGGGTTATTAAAATATATATCAAATTTCTCCTCTTTACAACTCAAAAGAACCAAACCATAGTAGATTGGCTCTCTTTTGAGCCAACTAGCCAAATATTAAAACCCTAGATGGTTTGCATCCAAATGAGAGGGCAACAAAAGATTTGATATTAGCTAATCTACTTGTTAGATCTAGGATCCCTTTTTTACTTTACAAAAACATTATTTAAAAATAAATTTACTAGTTTTTCATGACATATAGGGATTCTAGAGTAACTCCTAGCTCAAGTTTAGGTCAATACTAGTCAAATATGACACATACCATACTTGATTCAAATATGATTGGGGAATTGGTAGTGAGGCATTTTATGACATCTCTAAAATAACCACCATTAGGGAATAACTCAAACCTATGTAGCCAAGTGGAGAAATAACCCTATACCTATAACCACTCAATGCACATCAAGGGTACCTACTCAATTTAAATATAGCCAAAGCATGACATAATCACCCAACAAAGTAAAATAGCATAAAGCATAAAAATAACATCCACCCATTCATTATATAAATCATTCATTTGAATATCAATGATCAATTTTATATTTAATCACTGCATAAATAATGTATATCATTGAATTGAAGCATAGTGATAAACAAATCATTTAGGCATCACATAGGCATAAAATCATCTTAAGGAAAATACCACCAATAAAATCACAAGGAAAATAATGAATTTGAATCATCGATCCCATATCTACAAGCTACAAATGAGAGGGGCACTATATGAATAATTCATTTCCTCAACCCAAAAAGTAGAATCCATGTTCTATGACTAAATCATACAATTATCCATCTGCTATAAGATTACATTATTTTACGTAATGACACCATTTAGCGGAGGGTTATAAGGAACTATAAGATGATGTCGAAGACCATGCTTAGTATGAAAATAATTGAAAGGCTAATTAAGATACTCCCCCTATTATCTATGTGCATCCTCCTAAAAGAAAGATCAAATTGCTTCTCTAAAAATTCCTTGTAGATCATTGATGAGTCTAGTTTATGGTATAATTATTGATAGGGTTGTTGTCTATTTCCTGCAATCATCTTAAGAGTTTGCTACTTGAGAGTTGATATTTTCATAATATTTGAACCTTGAAATTATAGACTTTGGACATGAGCTTATTTTCATAAGTTTAAAATGATATTGACATGCTATATGAACTGACTGTGTTAAATTTTCATGTGATTAATTAATGTCACTTTAAGATGATTATGGATATGTAGTTTTGTGTGCGCTAATATTGTCATGTAGATAATTTGAAGCCTACAATTGAGGAAGATTCTACCATATTGGTCAGCAAGGTTGTCATTTAATGGAGAGAAGACTCCTAATAGTTGGAGATTCCTCATGTAGATCTAAGTATAACCACCTTATAATGGTCTTAAATGTTTTTGAGTGAGCGATGGTGTTACTGTTGTATCAGATTCACGTTAATGCAAGCATGTCTGATAGATCACTCTTTTCCATGATTTCCCTAATGTTGCATCCTTCGTGTTTTGCTAGAGTTGACCACCTTGCTAGGTGGTTGGATAAATAAGGCTTTGATGTTCCTTCTGAGCTCTCAGATGAAAAATAGAATATTTTTTAATTTGATGTAATTTCTCTTTAGAGATTTTCAGTAATACAATCATGTTGCTCATTTGTACTCCTATTTTCTAGTAAATGAAATGAAGATATAAGTTTTTGCATCTGATTCTATCTTAGTTTTAGGGAATACTTATCCAAGGGGGCCCACTTGGTGAGTATTTCATCCTTTAGCTTAGTTTAGTTTAGTTGTTATTTTTTGTTTAGTTATTAGTTAAGAATTTGGCATTGACTATTCTTGTAGCCACTAGAATTCCATTCTATGACTGTTCTTGCAACCAAAGTAGATATAGTAGTTTCATGTTTGTTCACTCAAATTTTCATTTATTTCATGCATTTTAGTTTAGCCTAGTTATTGGTTGATGTTCAACATTTATGTTATTTCCTTCCAAGAAATTTAATTTCAATATTATATCTTTCTTAGTTGTAGAATGAATATGGCTACTTTGGATTCCTAGTGCACATACAGTGCTGACCCATTTAAATTTCTACATCCCTGGGTTGACAGTTTAAAAGCACCTTTATGATGATTGAGATAGTTGTTCAGGTTCGATTTCTAATCTCCGAATCATAGTTGTAAAGGCTTAGTTGTTAAAACATTATAGGAGGTCAACATTTTTGGTGTCGCTATCGGGGATGGTGTCGAAATAGGAAGTTCTTTGGATTCATTGATAGTTTTCCTTGTGGTAGTATTTCTTGAAGTTGTTCTTAGCATACCCCTCATTTAGAAGAGCTATGACCCCCTTATTATTTTTCCAGTTTTTTGTGTGAGTTGGCTGATAGTGAGTTGATACCGTATGTATAGAGAAATAAGAAGAGATGCCCATGGGATATTCCTTTCTAACAATCTTGATCTATTCCAGATAGTTGAGTATCAGAACCTGCCAAGAAATGAAGAAGAAGAAGATCCACACCTCTTTGCTAATACATTTCCTGATCTGACCAATTCTGAAGTTTCCTCTAAAGATCAAAATCTATTTGAAGACCCTTTGTTTTGGAACATCATCAGATAGGAATGGGTGATGCAAATGGAAATGGGCCTAATAGACTGAAATGACTAGATTTTCCTTTCCCTATTGCTCATCAGAATGAACTAGACAACCTCAAAAACATCCCTACTTCAGTCCTTCCTAAGTTCTATGGACTTTTCAAAAAAGATCTTGATACATTTTTGTTTGAGTTTAATATACTTTGCATAAGTTATGACTATACCACTGGTGCCCATAGGCTTAAGCTATTTCCTACCACTTTGAAAGAAGTTGCATTAAGATAGTTCATGAGCCTAGGTAGAGATACTGTGGAAACTTGGGAATACATGAAGATAAAGTTTCTTGAAAAATACAAAGAGTATTGTAGAGGCAGTGACATGAGAGGAGATGACATTTTTAGAATGCAACAAAAGGAGGATGAGAGCTTGAAGGATTATATTTCAATTTTTTTGTTTTTCCTATAGAAATATCCACACCATACACTCAATGAAGAATCACAAGAGATGCTTTTCTTGAGAGGAATTAATGACAGCTACACAGATGCCTTGGACCTGATAGGAGGAGGAGATATCACCCAAGTTCCTTGGGAGGATATCAAGAAGATATGTTAAAAGTATTCTAGGGAAGCTTCAAAGAAGGGGGAAGCTTACCAATCTTTTATGGGTAAGTCATCCACCAATAGAGTTTCAAGGATGGAGATTACTCACTTGCTGGAAGATTTCAAGCAAAAAATCATAAAAAGTCTAGCTACTCAGTTGGATTCACTTCAGGTAAAGAAGAAACAAGAGGAGGAAGAGGCAATGTTGGTAGAGTATTGCCCTCATTGCAAAAAAAAGAAGGACTACAGATGCAAGATGATAGCTAATGTTGATAGCAAGCATATGACACTTGAGTTCAAGCCAATCTAGGGCTCCAAGATAGGGTATGCCACATGATCCACTATCTTTTATAGGGCCATATTTCAGTTCTTATTCATTGACTAGTAATCAATGGAAACCCCCATATCCATCCAATTATCGAGGATATCCAACACAACCTTGGATTAACCCTCTAGATTCTTGGCCCAATCTCCAAAAATATCCACCCCAGTGGTAGTAACCTTAGGGGAATTGGCAATAGTTTCAAGGAAATTGGCAACCACCTCCAGGAAACTGGCGGCAAACATCTCAATGGAGGGGAGGACAACAATGGTCAAACTAGTCAACCAATTACATGCAACCACCTTCTCAGCCCCAACAAACTACTATAATTATTCCTCCTACTAATCCAAGTTCACATGAACCTAAACCTACTCAGCTACCAGTCCAACCCACACTTAACCCAAATAATAAATCACAACAAAAACTAGTGTACTCTGCTGATCCAAATCAATTCCCTACATATATTATGAGTGTAAGTGACATTCATTTGCATTCAGGAACTAATTTTTCAACCCCTTGCACACCCATTATCATTGAGCATCTTGTGGAAGAGGAGGATCCTCAGAATGCCCCTATTCAACTAGGTGCACCTAAAAATCCTAAACTAGTTCCAGTCAAGCAAACTGAGCTAAAACCACCATTTCCTTAGAGGTTGGAAACTCTGAAACAAAAGGAAGAAAAGGAGGACACAAATTTTGACATCTTAGATTAGTTGAAGCATATATGTGTCCAAATACCTCTATTTCAGGCCATACAAGATGTTCCCATATGCACCAAGGAAATCAAGGAAGCATGCCTTAAGAAGCCAAGTAGAAAGAATAAAGACCCAACTACAGTTCACATGGTGGGACAACTTGCTGATATTATGCTCAGGAAAGTGACTATTCCCAAGTATAATGACCCAAGGAGTCTCGTGGTAGGAGTTGTTATAAATGGGATGTAGATAAAGAATTCTTTGATTGATTTGGGAGTAACAATAAATGTGATGACTAAAGACATCCTGCAACAACTAAATATTGTAAGCATGAGACCTACTCCTACTATCCTTTAGCTTGCTGATAGTTCTATTGTTACGCCTGATGGTATAGTAGAATATATAGTTGTAATTCTAGACTCTTTGGAGTACCCAACAGATTTTATGATTATTTCTCTTAAATCCAAACTAAGTGGGTACCCCATTATTCTTGGAAGGCCATGGTTGGCAACAATAGATGCTTATATTGGATTTTGAATAGGAGATATGACCATTTCTAATGGAAAGAGAACCAAAAATCTTATGTATATCCTATGATATGAAGGGATTGGATCCTAAGATTTGTACTCATATGATATACATAAGAGATGATTGTACACTAGTGAAGCAACCACAAAGAAGAATTAACCCTGCATTGAAAGAAATAGTAAAGGGGGAACTACAAAAATTGCTAGATGCAAGATTTATCTACCCCAATTTAGATAGCCAGTGGGTATCCCCATTGGTGCTTGTGCCCAAAAAAGGAGGAAAGTGGTGAGTTTGTATTCATTACAGGGAACTTAAATCTACCACCAAAAAAGACCATTTTCCCTTGTCGATCATAGATCAAGTTTTGGACTCACTTGTAGGAAAGTAGTAATTTTCCTTTCTTGATGGATTCAATGGCTACAACTAGATCCAAATTAAACCATAGGACTAGAAGAAGACCACCTTTACCTATCCATGGGATACCTATTCCTACTCATTACTTCCATTTGGCTTATGCAATGCACCTGCAACTTTGTAGAGAACAATCATTAGCATATTTTCAAATATCTCTCATGATTGCATGGAAATTTATATGGATGATTTCACTATTTATGGTGCTGATTTCAATAAAGCATTGGAAAATCTTAAGAGAGTCCTACAAATATTTGAAGACCACAATCTATCTTTAAATAGTGATAAGTGCTTCATGATGATGGAGGAAGGTGTAGTTCTTGGCCACTACATCTCTCACAAATGAATTCAAGTAGATCGTACAAAGATTGAGGTAATTACCAATATTCCTATCCTTGCAAAATAAAAAGATGTCAAGAGTTTCTTAGGACATGCAGGTTATTACAGGAGGTTCATCAAAGACTTCAGCAAAATGGCAACACCATTGTATAATCTCCTAACTAAAGATGCTGAGTTCCAATAGATAGAAGGTTGTGACAAGACATTTTTTGACTTGAAAGAACCTTTAACTCATGCTCAAGTACTCAAGGGACCTAATTTGGAGTTTATTTTTCACATACATACATATGCATTAGACTATGCTATAAGAGTAGTCCTAGGACAAAAATAAGGAGCTATTGAAAATGCCATTTACTTTTGTCAACAAAAATCTGCAAGGAGCTGAATTCAACTATACCATGACAGAAAAAAATGCTAGCAGTGATCTATGCTTTAAAAAAATTTAGACATTACATAACCGACTACCAAATATTTGTGCACACCGATCATGTAGCCATTAGATACCTCATGAATAAACCTTTGATTTCTAGAAGGCTAGCAAGATGGTTATTACTGATGTAGGAATTTGACATAACCATTGTGGACAAACTAGGGAAATCCAATGTTGTTGCAGATTTTCTTTCAAGGATGACCACATCAAAGGATAATCAAGTCATAGATGATTCTTTTCTTGATGAGAACTAATTTTCCATCAGTTTGCAAATACCCTGGTATGCTGACATAGCTAATTTTTTGGTCATAGGGAGAGTCCCACCTCATTTTTCTCCAAAAGAGAGTAGATTACTCATTGGAAAATATTTTCCTTTCTCATGGATTGCTAGATTTTTGTTCTACACTGGACTCGATTAGGTCATAAGGGTATGTGTGAGAGAAGATGAGACATATGATATTCTACATGCATGCCACAATGAACCCTGTGGAGGACATTTTGCACCCAAGAGGATTGCAATGAAGATTTTGAACATAGGATATTATTGGCCAACACTCCACAAGTATGCAAAGAGATATACAAGGAAGTGTGATAAATGCCAAAGGATGGGGTGACCAACCAAATCTAATGAGATGCCACTTTACCACTAGGTAGTAATCGCTCCATTTGATAAGTGGGAACTAGATTTTGTAGGACCCATTGATCCTCCATCAAAAGGTAAATCCTATATTTTGGTATGCACTAATTATGTAACTAAATGGGTAGAAGTTAAGGCCATGAAGCTTGCAAGAGATAATAAGGTTGCATAATTTTTGTATAAAGAAATTTTCACATAGTATGGGGTTCCAAGAGAGATAGTGACTAATCAAGGGACTCAATTCACTTCAACCCTTGTTATAGCACTGGCCAATGAATACAACATTAGGCACATGAAGTCTAATCCTTATCATCCCGAGGACAATGGCCAAGTTGAGGTGACCAATATAGAATTGAGTCCATTTTGACCAAAACAATGGTTATCCATAAAAAGGATTGGGCAAGTAGGCTACCAGAAGTTGTTTGGGCCTACAGAACCACCTGGAAAACAACTACAAGATTCACTCCATTTGAGCTACTATATGGAAAGGCAGCCATGATGCCCATCGAATTTGAGCATAAAACTCTTCAAACTCTAGTAGAATTAGGCATGGATATTTCTGAAGCACAAAGAGATAGAGTCATGCAACTGAATGCTTTGGATGAGATGAGGAAGGAAACTTTGCATCACATAGAGGTAGTCTAGACTCAACAAATAAAGTGGCATGATAAATTCATCAAGGATAAGAAATTTCAGCCTCAAGATTGGGCACTACTTTATGACTCAAGATATCAAGATAATGCAGGAAAATTATAGACAAGATGGCTTGTCCCATATGAGGTGGCTGAAGTATTTTCAAATGGATTTGTTCAACTTACTACCATTGACCCTATCAGGTTTAAGCTATTGGTGAATGGCCATCATCTGAGATTGTATCACAAGACAACTTCCAAGGAATATTTCTTGCAGCAATTCACTCAAATTCAACAACCGAACTTCCTATAGCTGAAGGAAGTGGACCTAGTGTCCCTTCTTCTGACTAATTAAGGTATATCACTTATCATAATAAAGATTCCCACTTTGTGGGGGTCCACTTTTTCACCCATCCTCCCATTCATTCCACCTTTCTCTCTCTTCCACCTCGCGACCATCATTTCACTTCACTTCATTTAATTCCACTCCACTCTCATTAATTTATCAACTCATTTCTTGAAAAGTGATCGATAATCTCTCCATGATTTTTGCAATAAATCTTCCATGAATTTAGGTACGTGTGCATCAATTTTTATATCTTAATTGTATTTTAGTGCATTTATTCAATTTCTATGAACTAATATGGAACGTTCACCCTAGCATGCAATTATTCCCTGCCCCTATCAAATCACCATTCCACCTCACATGTGCTAATTTAGGTTGGGAGGGATGTGTCAATGCCATGTCTACATGTCTGTCCATGTTGTTTCATGTCAACAAAATTTATTGAGCCAATTTGAATTTTCAGTAAGTGACGGCTCGTATGTGTGAAATGACAATCCTTCACCACCATTTTCTTTAATAATAGCTTGCATTTATTACTCTTTTATTGGTCCTATCACAATATTAAGCCAAAAGGTAAAATTCGAATGAAACCAACATTGAAAATTTAGCAGAGTTGGAGGAAGGAGAAGTTTGGCGTTCAGACAAAAATTGCAAGAATAAAACTTTGTAGAGTAACTGTTTGATTGCAGACAATGGGAGGTGGGTTGATTCAAAACAAACCAATAGTTTATGATGTTTTATTATAGGATGTTCCTTGCCTAACCGAGTTTAGAAATTGTGGTTGGCTAGACTATTTCTTAAAGCTGAATGGTTTTGACGAAGATATTGCATTGGAATTCGCTCAGACATTGTATGAAGGAAAGGCCACAGTGAAAGGGTTGGAGGTTAGAGCTATGGAGGAAATAATTGTAGAAGTTATAGGGTTACTTACTGATGGCAAAAATTACCTTGATGCCAGGGATGCTAGGTTGGCTAGGGCCAAATTTATAGAACCTAATGACCCTCCATTGAGCGTAGACAAACAAGGAGCAAAGAGGACTTCTCTGCCCAAGCTATAGCTACAGGATCCTACCTAAGAGAGAGACAGTTTACAAAGAATATGAAGAGATGGGAAGAGCCACAGGATACTCTATAATGGGATACATCTCTCAGAGATGGAATACCTTGTCTAATAATTTGAAGGAAGCAGAGCCTCATTCCATGCACAACTATGTTGCAACACTCAAAAGAATTGATAGGTATATACAACTTGGAAGAACAAAAGGGAAATTGTAGCTTCCACTAATTTTTTAGCCTCCAATTCTATCGTGGCTAGTGCCAAACTACAAGTTTTACAGGTATGAAATTACTGATGAAAGAAAAAGATGGATCAGGTTGGAGAGACAATAAGGATTCTATTAGGATCCTAATTCAGATACAACAAAAATAGATGTGGGACAACTCGCAGTTGCCAATTTTAGAGTATTGACCAAACAAAAGCACAAATATTCCTCTGTTGGAGGACCAACAAGACACTAGGTTGGGGGGAATGATGAGTCTAGTTTATGGTCTGATTATTGATAGGGTTTTTGTCTATTTCCTTCAGTTGTCTTAAGACTTTGGTACTTGAGAGTTGATCTTTTCATAATATTTCCTTGAAACTATAAACTTTGGACATGAGCTTATTTTCATAATTTTCAAATGATATTGACATTCTATATGAACTGATTGTGTTAAATTTGCATGTGATTAATGAATGTCACTTTAAGATGATTATGGATATGTGTTTGTTGTGTCTGCTAACATTTTCATGCAGATAATTTGAAGCCTGCAATTCAGAAAGATTCTAC
Organism: Sequoiadendron giganteum; assembly: GCA_007115665.2. NCBI lineage: Eukaryota > Viridiplantae > Streptophyta > Pinopsida > Cupressales > Cupressaceae > Sequoiadendron > Sequoiadendron giganteum. The sequence continues at coordinate 201,066,105 of CM021109.1, read as the reverse complement.
CAGATGGTCATGTGCCATATCGATCAACAAGGTGGTCATTTAATGGAGGGAAGACTCCTGATGGCTAGAGATTTCTCATGTAGATCAAAGTGTAACCACCTTATAATGGTCTCAAATTTTGTTGAGTGAGAGTTGTTGTCACTTTAGTGCTAGAGTTGACCACCTTGCTAGGTGGTTGGATAAATAAGGCTTTGATGTTCCTTCTGAGCTCCCGAATAAAAAATGAAGATTGTTTAATTTGATGTGATCGCTCTCTAGATATTTTCAGTAATACAACCATGTTGCTCATTTGTACTCTTGGTTTCCAGTAAATGAAATAAAGATATAAGTTTGTGCATCTGAGTCTATCTTAGTTTTAGGGAATAATTATCCAAGGAGGCCCACTTAGTGAGTATTATGTCCTTTATCTTAGTTTAGTTTAGTTGTTATTTTTTGTTTATTTATTAGTTAAGAATCTGGCACTGACTGTTCCTGCAGCCACTGGAATTCCATTTTGTGATTGTTCCTGTAGACAAAGTAGTTTCTTGTTTGTTCACTCATATTTTTGTTTCTATCATGCATTTCGGTTTATCCTAGTTATTGGTTGATGTTTAGCATTTATGTTATTTCCTTCCAAGAAATTTACTTTCAGTATTATGTCTTTCTTAGCTGTAGGATGAATATGGCTACTTTAATTCCTAGTGCACATACAGTACTGACCCATTTCAAGTTTTACATCCCTGGGTTGACAATTTAAATGCACCTTCAAGATGATTGAGATAGCTATTCAGGTTAAATGTCTAATCTTTGAATAGAAAATTTAAAGTCTTAGTTGTTAAAACATTATAGGAGGCCAACAATCATAAAGGTATTAAAGAAATCACCTTTGTACTTAAGAAATTACACCATGTATGTCTAGAGAATTTATCAATGAATGTGAGCACATATTTGAACCTTAAAAAATAAGGTGTTAGAAATGACATAAGGTCTAATTGTACCAATTCTAAAGTTGTATTCACTCATGTGGCTCTACTTTTGGTAAAATAATTGGTGTTTACCTTAAACACAACCTTGACAAAAATAGTTAGTACGATAAATCATAGGTAATGCCTGAGTGCTCATTTGTTGTAGTTACATGTAGTTAACATGACCAGATATTTTATGCTAATTCTTACTCAAGGAGTCTACATGTGCTATGAAAGATGAACTCAGTCTTTTTTCAAAACCATCACAATTATATAATTGAGATGTAGGAACAAAAATTTCTATAGCGAGAACAATATCAAGATCTTGAAGATCCCAAATAATCAAATCATATGGTGAGAACTCAATTATCTTGCCAGTGCTAGAGTGGCAAATCTGATAAAATAAAAGAAGATTGGTTAAAATATTGGAAAGAATAAGTACATCCTAAATACAACCATCCTCAAGTTAAAAATTTCTTGAAACTAAAACTAAAGTTGTGAAGAGTCCCCTACTATAATTTTTGAAGTGTTGATATCTAAAAATGATGTGAAAATATTTTGAGAATATGTCATGTGATGGGAAGCTCCTGACTCAAGTATCCAACTAGCTATTGAAGAAAAGGACCATGTAGAAAGACCATGACCTTTTCTTGTATTGGTGGAAGAAGACTTAAAGGATGAAATGTTATTTTCTTGAATGACTTCCTCTAAATCCTCTAGTCTTCTCCAACATCTAGTTATTTGATGTTCCTATTTTCCATAAAAGTTGCAAGGTTTTCCTGATTTCTTGATTTACTTAGAGGAAAAATTATTATATAGAACTATTTTCATTCTTAGGAGTAGATTGTTTTTTTATTCTAACTTCTAATTTTTCTTAAAGTAGTTCTCATTACTTAATGTAGAATCTATCTTAGGATTTTTTTGTTCTTTTGTTCTTTTGTTTCCCCTTAGATGACTATGCTACCAATGCTTGGTTTTTAGAACTAGAAATATAACCAATTTGAACCAACTTAGCCTATTCTCAAGTCAAATGATCACAAAAATCCTTGAAGTAATGCATGGTAAAAGTAGTACCCAATACATCTATAGTAAGGAAAAATATAGAAGAGAAGACTTGAAATGACCCTCGAAGCTTAGACAATATCAATAAAATGCACTCTTTGTCAATTTTATCCTTTCCACAGCCCTACAAAAGTGACTTGAGTGACTTAAGTTTCACTAGATAATCCTCAATGGAGGAGAAAGAATCAGGTACTACTGTAGTCAATTCTACCTCAATCTGAAGTGCCCAAAACTCATTAATTGTACCAAAAAGCTCTTTTTATTTTTACCACATATTCTTAGGAGTAGTGCAAGAAGTAATTTGAAATAATAGATTATTTGAAAAATATAGTGAAATCAATCCTATAGCCTCATCCATCTTGTTCCTAGACTAAAATATCTCAAACTTGTGAGTTAATTCAGGTTGATTTTATTTTATGTTTGTTGATCCAAAATATATTGCTATTTTATTTTTGTTTATTTTCAATAAGGACTTAGGGGTTATGATAGTAAATATTTTTAATTTTCAACCTTGTAATTTTCCTTGTGGCAAAATTGTAAATGTAATTTTGGAGGAATTATGCTCTAGTAAATGTTTCAAAGGAATAAATGGGGATATTCCATTGGGGAATCCCATTTCTAGGTGGGGGTCACTTTCTATGTATGTTATTTCATGTTCAATTGTATGCTTTGCATGCATTTGCATGATGGGGTCACTAGCTTTGCATGTTGTTGCATATTTGTATTTGGAGTCGTTGGAGCCATTGAGAATCAATACACGTGTCATAGTTGAAAAAATTGAATGGACATGGTTAAGGTGCCCATGTGAAGGCCATGTGAGAATTGAGTAATTTAATTATTTTATGATTATTTCTCCAGATGAGGCAGGGTTTTCCAAGGAAGTTTTTTTCTTATGGTTTTGGAAAACCATAGTGGTTTTTCTCATTCAGAAATCTATATATTCAAACCTTGTCATTTGGGAAGATGGATTTGGGAGTTTTTTTAGGTGATATGGGGATATGTTGTGGGATTGAAGAGAGTATTTGAAGACAACATTGTTGAAGATTTATTTTTATATAAGCCCATATTTTTGGGATCTAGTGAGCTCCACATTTTGAGAGACTATGAGCTAGTGAAGTCCATATGAAGGGAGCTTGAGAGATTCAGAAAAAATAAGGTTGAATGAGACCAAGAAGACATTTTTTTGTAGGTTTGGATGTATGATACAATATAAAGAAGATTGATTATTTCATGGCTTGTTTGTAGTAGTGATTTCTAATGATGAATTAAAGTTGAAGAAGCTAGAATCTTGTGAAAGAAGACAAATTGAAGGAGATAATTTTCTATTGATATTTTATGTTGTAAATCAGATTTATATCAATGGTTATGTTATGGTTTTCATCAGACTATATGGCTGCAAAAAAAATAAAAATTAGAAATTCTTTTTTGTTATGTAATTGAAGAAGATTTTGAATGAACAAAGAAGAACACTTCTTGCAGATTTTTGTGTTGTTTCAAACCATTTCTAAGTTGCATTTTTAGATTTTTGTGAGTATGTGAATGAGGGTTTGATTCCCTTGCATTAGTGGTACTAGAGTTAGTGATATGAGTGTGTAGATAGATCGTCAAATGTGAGGTAGTCTACACCAAGACTTGTGGGTAGAGTAGAGGAAGTGGTTGTGGAAAGCTCAAAAAGATTGTTGTAGGTAGGAGAGAAGCTCTCAAAAAATTTGAGACGTAGGAATCTATGAAGGAAATGTATTTGAAAATTGTAAAGTGTGTGATGTGAGTTGAGGAAATTGTAGTATTTGAGAGGATGGGATGGGTCTTGAGGAGGCCCATAAGAATTTTATTCTAGGAACAATATTGGGAAGAAGTGGAAAATAGAAAGTACCATGAGGAATTTAAAAAGCTCCAGGATGAATTAAATGTATTGGAAATGAAGATTAAAGAGAAAGTGAGAGTGTGGGATAGGAGAGATGGGAAAAAAAAGTCTTCATGAAAGAGGACAATGAAGAGAAAAACATAAATAAAAAGTATTGAAGCACTTTGGGAAAGATTGAATGCAAGGAAGAATATGTGGGGGCAACCCACACAAATGGAGAAGATGATGAGGTGCAAGTTGTAGAGATAACATATGAATGGAGTGCATTATGTAAAGTAGATGAAGAAATTTTGCAATTTGAAATTGTGAATAGAAGTGGTCCAAAATTTGATGAATAAATTGGTGATGATAAAGATGATTTCTTGTTGAAAGAAGAAATGGAAAGAATACAAAATTTCTTGGAAGGAGAATTGATTGGAAAAAACAAAGAGGAGTTTGCAAAAATTGTAATTGGAGGTGAGAAGATGGATGTTGCAGCGAAGAATGGGTAAAAGGATGTTGGGAAACTGAACAATAATTAGGTAAATTTTAATTGTGAATTTAGTTGTGATGATTCTATACCTTCTTTGGTGAGATTAGAAAAGGATGTCAAGAAACAAAAGAGAATGCAAATAGAAATTTTTAATTTTCATGGAGTCGTAATTGTAGATTTGTATAAGGATCTAGTAGATTTTGATTGTTGTTTGGATAATACATATTTCTATGTAGAATTTTTAGATGATGGTGTAGGAGGAACTTGGTGGAGGTGGTCGATTTGTGGTGGGTTGAATCCTATAAGAGTAGAGAGGATAATGTATGGTATTAGGAGGAGGAGGATGGTACATGGTGGATACAAGTTCACCAAAGGAAAAAAGAATGAAGTGTAGATTTGTTAGAGGAGGAGGTTGCTTGTTCTAGCTAAGTGTTGGAAGAGGAGAAGGAAGAATCAATTGTAGGTACTGTGTTGTTAGAATATGTGGATTAATTAAAAAGTAAACTAACACACCAATAAGACATTATATTGAAAGAAACTAATTAGAAAATACAAATGAAAAGTCTAAAGACAACGACTTCTTCAAATTCATCCCATTGTCCTCTATCTCCAAGGATTTGATTAAAGTTTTTGGTTCTCAGTTGTGCAAGCAAAAACTTGTTGAAATGACAACTTAAGAGAATGAGATTGATTGAAAATGCATGTGTATTGCTATATGATTTAAGCTATGGAATGAACTTGAAATGCTAAAATGCTATGATGCTATGATTATTGCTAGAATGTTGATATGAAACTATAGTGATTACAAATGAAATCTAGTATTCAAAGGTCCTTTTCAACTCATAAGAGGGTTGTATTTATAGATTTTTGAAGGAAAAAATCTAGTTGGCAAGGATCAACAGTTGAGATTCAAACCCATTAGGATGAACAGTGAGAGATTGAGAAGTTGAGAGAAATATGGAAGGTTGAGAGAAAGGTGGGAGATGTTTCCTCAAACACAGCCTTTTCCATTCAAAAATGAAGGAAAGTTGTCATTTGTGCACTTCATTTATGAAGAGTTAGTTGATAGTTGAGGAAAATTCCATAATTAAATAAATAAATTATACATGTGACAAAGAATTAGAAGCTTCCATAATTTAAATAAACAATATTTAATTATGTATGGGAGATGATAAAAGTGCTTTAATTAAATATATAAAATACTTAATTAAGTATGAAAAGAAGAAAGTTTCTAATTAAATATTATAAAATATTTAATTATGGAGGAAAGAAAGCTTTTAATTAAATATTTGGAATATTTAATTAAGTGGAAAGAAGAAAGAATTAGAAAGAAAGTGTTTAATTAAATATTTTTAGAATATTTAATTATATGAAAAAGAAAACTTCTAATTAAATATTTGGAATATTTAATTAAATGTAGAGAATGGATTTAGAAGAATATTCCATTATTTGAATTTAAAAATTCAAACTTAGAATAATGTGATAATTAATATAAATAATTATGGAATTTATTTAATTAATTAAGAGGAAGATATCAATAATTAAATAAACTTATTTATTTAATTAAACTAGAAGAATTGGAAAAATGAATAATATAAATAATTAATTAAATTTATTTATGTGTAGATGACTTAAGAATATTAATTAAATAATTCATATTTAATTAATTAACAGGTTTGATTAACTGTGACCATTTTTAGATGTGTACATTTTGCCCCTATTTAAAGTGATGTGTTTCATGCATTGCTTCAAAGAACTTGCCCCTGAATTTGGAAATTTACCGATGCTATATGCCCCCTCGAGAGATAAATCGCATGATGAGAATAATGATGAGGATGATTTGAAAGAATTTAAATGATTTTCGGAGCGAAAATGGCGATTTAGCTCTCGAAAAAGCGCTCCGTATAGTAAAAATATGAATAATTTCCCACTTTTACCCCCTTAAAAGGTGAAAAAGGTGAAAATTCATCATTTGAACAGTAACTTGTGGTAATTTTCAGAGCTTTGAGAGATAAAAATGAGATGTCGATCCATTACGAGCACCACAGATTCGAGCAAGCCCGCTGGTATCAGAGACCAGTCACGTATGGACCTCCAGTAAGTGGAATTGATCCTTGCAAATTTTTTTGATTGATTTTTACGCATTTTTTAATTTTTTAATTTTTTTACGTTCTGCTTTAGCGCATGCGATCCATATTTTGGCGCATCCATTAGATAAAGTCACACATAGAGAATGGCGCATAGATGTGGAATAGTAACACATAGATGAAATTGCACATAGGATAGATTAAGTAGTGCATCTAGGATAGTTGTCCCGCATAGGATGCTAGTTTAGCGCATAGGTTAGTTTAGCGCATTGATGAGATAGAATAGCACATCTACATGATAGAATCGCCCATAGGTGGTTTAGCGCATACGTAGTCTATTTTAGTGCATAGATTGGATATAATAGTGCATAGACAGAGGTGCGGCATGACTATTTTAGCACATACATGGATTTAAATTGCGCATTCATGGTTTAACACATTGATGGCTTGTTTTAGTGCATCCATGAAATTTTTCCGAATTTGAATTTTTGAAGAAAAATTGATAAATTTCTTGATGATTGTTGCTAGATTAGACAACTGATTTTATGATTTTGACTAAAATCAAGGATAGATTAGCCTAATTTGATAAACTTGTCTCCGTGTATGAAGAACAAATAGTTATAGGTCTGATAAATTTGCTTCCCTGATTGAAAGACAAATAGTAAAGATGTTGATAAATTTGCTTTCCATGTGATATGAAAAACAAGTAGTAATGATTCATAAATTTTCTTCCCCGATTTGAAAGACAAATAGTAAAAATAATTGATTTGCTTATGTGATTGAAAGACAAATAGATGAAAATTTACTTGCCTTCTTGCTTGAAGAACAAATAAGATTTGATTCAATTGAGTTGATTGCCTGTTTTGATATAATTGGTGAACTTGCTTGATGTGCTGATTTGATTAAATGAGTTTGAGTATTCCCTGCTGATTGATTTGCATGATTTCTTGTAATGTGATGAAGGAGAAATTTAACCTCCTCCAGATTAGAGAGAGATTTCCCCAGACATGGGATATGATTCCTCGACTGTTTTGGGCTGATTTAGAGGTGATATATCAGTGTGGTTTGAGTCCACTATTGAGGATCCCACAGTATAGGATCAACAAAGCACTGTTGACAGCCTTAGCTGAGAGGTGGCATTGTGAGCATAACACCTTTCATCTACCCATAGGAGAGATTGCCGTGACTCTAGAGGATGTATATAGGATTCCAGGTATTCATGTAGTTGGTGAGCTTGTGATCTATGATCACAAGGATATTGGAGGGACTGATGCTTTGAGACGAGTCTTCCAGGATCCTCATGTATCTGGATATGAGATTCCTTGGAAGGATATGGTGGAGAGATATGCCCCATTGCCTTCGGTCTTAGCATGATTCATCGGTGGTTTCCTTTGTCCTGATCATAGGGCAAAGGGACTATCAGTTGGTTGGGGTAGGATTCTGGAGGACATGCTTCTCCATCAGACTAGATATGCATGGGGATCATACATGCTCTCCCATCTATATCATGATCTTCATCAGGTTGTGTATTTAGATGGGAAGAGTCTCTCCTATGGATTTACTCTATTACAAATTTTTGTATGGGATAATTTTTCCATCACTCGCCCCACTATTCAGAGAGATCGTCCACTTGGTTTCCCATACATTTACACCTACATAGGTCCTCTTGTCCAACCAATGCTATGCAAGTTAGAGTATTGGCGATGTGTGCTAGATGATTTGGATTCAGTCATATGAAGACCATATTTGGATTGTAATTCGTGGGAGGTGAATGATATAGAGTTGCCTTATTAAACAAGATCGAGATACTTGATCAGGCGTACCCCATTTATCATTAAGTGGTTCCTAGGGATGAGGGTCCTAAGACAGTATGGATTAGTGAAGATGATGTCATAGGGTGTGGCACACTATTCCAGGCATCAAGAGGATGTGCCAGAGTGGGGTTCATTTGTGATGATCGAGGCTACCAGAGCAAAGTATTTAGACCTCCAGCCAGATTATTGGGCTATACATCAAGAGGTTAGAGATGCAGGGATGACAAATGAGTATGCAACATATTTTTATACACATCCCTTTCCTAGATTTACCAATCTAGAGGAGCCTACTCCATTATTGGGAGGACCAACAATATAGCGGGCATGACAGTAGCCACAAGCATAGGCAGTAGTAGGGTAGGTCGAGGATATAGGTGGGGTAGCCATGGATGTTGATGAGGAGGATGAGGAGTTAGATGGCTTAGAGGACAGTGGGGATGATGGGGATGACGGAGGTGGTGGGAGTGGAGGGCAGAGGTTTTTCTTTGATGCACCCTTCAGTACGAGGCCGTAGACATTGAGAGAAGTGGATCAATCGATTACTTAAGCTCCACAGATCATTATCAGGGCTCCTACATAGGGACAAATGGATACCCTACAGACAAAGGTTCAAACTCTTCAGAGTCAATTAGCACAGGCACAGGTGATGATCAACCAACTACAGACATAGGTTGCATAGTCGCCACCTCGTGACCCACAGGTAGCTCAACTTACAACAGAGTGTGACAGTTTCAAGGAGTGGTGCATTCAGGTCAAGGGGGTAGCTGAGAGACTTCTGAGATTAGTTGAGAGCACCTCTATTGGAGAGGTTGTAGCAAAGAGATTGGAGACCTCTCAGGAGGTCGAGTATTACAAGATGAGATATTTTGAGGCAGTGCCACATGAGAGGAGGATTGCTTTTATATAGTCAGGTACTCGGTCTCAGACCTATTCACACAACCACACTAGGAATGCTACTAGGAGTGTGGATTAGCCAATCAGATGAGAGATCGGAGCTTCAAGGAGCAGAGATCTAGCGAGACCTACCACCTCGAGAGATAGTAGCATCCATGTGCCATGACTAGATGCCCCTCAGTGATGAGTGTCTTGACACATTTATTCATTGTATTTGATATATCTTGTTGAAACATTTGATATCCTTGTACTCCTAGACATTTTTTTTGATGAGATTTATTATATGCAGCGGTGATTTGATTATGCACGTGTTATGGATGATTTATGATGTATGATTATGGATGCATTTTTATTTCTATATGCTATGTCGTGTATGATTTTTATGATGATGGTGTAATGTAAATGATGATGCAATGATGATATGATGTAATATATGTTATGATGATGTAATGATGATATGATGTAATATATAGTATGATGAAATGATTTCTAACATGATGATTTTTGTTTATGACGTATGTAATGAATGAAAGATGCAATGATGAATGATTTTTAATGAAATTTCCTAAAAATGATATGCCTATGAAAATGATATGATGTAAACTAAATGGATATTTTCTCACTATGAATGAAACCTAATAATGATGAAAACATGATATAAATGGATATGCAATGAAATGATGATCTAAATGAAAAGTTATGATGAAATGAGATGATATTGTATAAACGAGATGTAATATTTAATGAATGATATGCATATGATATGAAAGTGGGATATGGATAATGATGATAATGATATGAATTGGCGAACTAATGATAATGATGTAGTAATATGATGCAATGGATATGAAAATGATAACCTAAATGATGATAGGAAATGAATGAAATGAATGAAATGGATGCAACCTTATTATCAATGTATATGTATGAATGCAAATGTAAATGTTAATGTTATGAAATGATATAATATGAGATGAATGATCAATGACTGAATGACTATGCACATGATATATAAAGATGGATAATGATCACGATGAACCAAATGAGATAAAAAAATGATGATGTAAGTATGTAAATGCAATAATAATGATAACCTAAATGAGTGATGGTGAAATGAATGTCCAAGTGTACACAATCGTTATTGGAAAAGATACACGAGAATTTTGCAAACCCTCAAAAATCTACTTAAACAGCCCCCAAAATGAAAATCTAAATGAATTATGCAGTCCAAGAATGTAATAATGAACCATTCTCCTTTTTGTAATTTCATGTTGCGTGTGATTTTCATCATTGAGCCTTTTGATATGTTGAAAGTTAGTACAAGCATCAAAGGGTATGTTAGCACCAATTATGACCTAAGTACTACTTTCATGATATTTGATATAACAAGTTCATACAAGCATCAAGGTATAATTGAACCAAGTTGACCTGAGTATCGCTTGCATAAATAGACAAAAGTTAACAATTTTCCTATGCAAATTTCGAAATGTCATCAATGGTACATTGTAGAGCATGTCCCATGACAAATTTACACAATACTAATGATTAGCTTACAGGAAAAAATCTAAGAAAAATCATACTTCTTCCTTGAGATTCTAGTTCAGTACATCATCGAACCACTCCAAAGATATGATGTTATCAAATATCAAAACAAAAATTGCAACTTATGCTTTAAATTTTTCATTCATTTTATTCAAATTAAGGTCATCCAATTTGTTTTTTGTTTTATGTCAAACAATTGTATAGAATTAGTTTAATTGGACAAGTGTGTTGTTTCTGATATTATGATGCTTGACACATGTTTCTATTTGGCTGCCAAAAAGTTCCAAGAAGTGAAGTGCCCCCTAGTGACCTTTTATTCTGACTCCTACTAGACACAACTACTAATAAGGATAACCCTAATCATCAAGCCATGATGAAATCCTTGTCGTCTCAAGGAGATTGTAGGATGTATGATGTGAACATGACGGTGAGGCATATATGTGATTTCGATGAAATATGGACATGCAAAATGTATCCCAATAGATGAGAGAGCCAAAAAAAATCACAAACAATGCCTATTTGCTAGGTTTTCATCATTTGTTTTTATTGCACTTTTTCTTGATTTTATAATTTTTTTGTTGTTACCAAGATGCTTGTTTGCTAGGTTTTCATCAAGGAAATGATTTTTTTTTTCTCTTTTTGATATTTTTGTATTTTTGCTCTTTTATTGAATGTTTTTTGTATATTTCTTCTTTTTAGGAATTTTTATATTTTTTAGGCTTAAAACTTTTTCAGATGAATGTTGTTGCTTGGATCTTCAAATAGGTCCCCTTCTGATGTTTACAACTGATATGCCCTTGATCCATATGCAACAATGATAACAAACGAGTCCAACCAATTAGGTTCGAATTTTCCTTTCTTCTCTCGATCCTATTGATTATGAGGGTTTTCTTTGAGAACCAGGTCACCCACTTGAAAATTTTGTGGTTTGAATTTGTGATTGTAGTTGTGGGATATAACTTGTTGATATCCCTTTAAATGATTAACCACAGTTTGACATTATTCTTCAAGCAGTTCTAGCTCTTGCAACCTTGATACTCTGTAAATCTTCATCATTGATTAACCCCTTTAGTGATACTCGAAGTGAGGGAATCTCAACTGTAACAATAGATTAAAATAGATGTATCTTTCAAATGATGAGATGGATAATATGCAACTAGAATAACAATAATAATCCTAATCTAAAATAATAATCTAAAATCAAACAACAAAGAACAAGGAAATAAACTAAAAAAACTAAACAATTTAATGGAAAGCTCTCACTGAATATGCGTTCACTCCTTCGAATTATCTTGATTTCTCTTCTCCATTTTTCCTTTTCAGTATTCTTGCCCTCAAATTTTTGTGTATTGATGTAAGCATAACTTCATCGAGTGTCTGAGAAAAATATTGAAGATAAGTCTCTTCTCAAAAGTGTATGATTTCAGGAGTAATGATTATGATAGACCATTTTATAGATTTTGGGTTTTCGAATGATCGGCTTAGATTGAAAGAGAGATCGATGGACAATATTGATGAATTCCATGTGATGTGAGTTCTATCTTAGATAGAGACTAAGTTAGAATGTGAGTTAGAACACGAGTTCAGGATCTTAATCTTCAAAAATAGAAGAAATAGACTTTGTATGCAAAAGACAAAGTTAGAAGTTGGAGAATAATGCATTTGAATGCAAACATGAGTTAATTAATTAAATAAAGATATTTAATTAATAAACACATCATGCATATGAGTTGGAACTAGTTAACTGACTAGTTGTGACATAGAGTTCTCTCGTAGAGATAATCAGATGTTAAACCCAGAGATAACTGGAGAACTAAAAATAGATCTCAAATCAGAAGGTGAGTGAATGATTAGATAACTGATTGACAGAAGAATGTGACATAAATAATTAAATATGAATTAAATGTTAATTTAATTCAACATTTGAAAATAAGAGACTTTAATTAAATAAATAAAGATAATTTATTTAATTGACTTTTGAAAAGGATTAAATGAATAATTAAATAATAAATATTTAATTATAGATAAAGGGGGTTAAATGAATAATTAAATAAAGATATTTAATTATAGTTGAAATATGATAAAAGGGGGGTTGTAATTAAATAATAAATCATTTAATTAAGAAGGAAGAATTAATTAGTTAGCGACATAATTAAACAAATATGATTTATTTAATTAATTAAGGTTGAATAAAGGTCATTTATGAATTAGTGAATTAATTAAAAAGGGTATTTAATTAATAGAGGAAATATGTGTTAGATAGGTTAATTAAATAATTAACATTATTTAATCAAGACCACGGACTATAGAAAATTATGTCAAATGTGTACTCGTAGGCCTAGACCAATTTTTGGTATCTACAGTTTGCCCTTCTTTGATACAATGTTGGTACAACGTTGTGTCAAAGATAATATGCCCCAATCATGCCCCAGCATGAAATAGGTTAAGGTATACCCCCTCAGGAAAATTGATAATTTTTTGAAAGTTTAAAAAAAATCAGGAAATATTCCCGATAAGTCAATTTGATAGTCAGAAATGCTATGGAGTTGACGAAAATGAATTTGCAGTTGATATGGACAAATACGGGTCATTTGAAGTTGAAAGGTTAAGTGGCCAATAGATTAGGTCAGAAGAAATGCCATTTCAAACCCTACCTATAAATAGAAATTAGGTCTAAACCTAATTCATTTGCACCTGAAGGAGTTAGAAAAAGAGGAGATTTGCTCTGACTAGCTAACGAAAATGGCACCCATTTCATACACTGTGCATCGTGGTTATCAGATCCAGACATTCAGGAGGCCAACGGATGTAGGACCACCGGTATGTACCTGAAAATGATCTCTTGAATATTAATTAGAAAATGCGGTGCATCGTGAATGATGCATATGCCGTCGTATTTGCCACATGTGACTGCGAAATGATGCATGTGCTAAAACACGCCTAAGCTAGGTTAGGTAGGTTAAGGATTAAACACATTTTAATTATAATGCATCACATATGTATTCATGCAACGCATCTGCATTAGGAATAGATGCAAGTGTGGAAATGAACCACATATGCATTTGTGAAACGCATATGTTGCAGATAGGTAGATTGATGAAACTACACCGCATTTGTTAAAAATGCACTGCATGTGGTTTATTGAACCAAATGTGTAGTAGTTTGAAAGGGGTGTGGGATAATATGCAATGCATATGTTTAAATGCACTGCAAGTGAGGCTTTATGCAACACATTTGCAAAAATGCACCGCATTTGTTAAAGTGAGCCACATTTGACTGGTAAAATTTTTGAAAAAAAATTCTAAGGAAAACTTGAAAATTATTGACATCATGGTTTAAATGTAGGTGGTTCTAGATCTGATATATATGTAGGATTCATGATGTGACACATTCAATCTCAAAGATCATTTGGTGAGTGCAGAGATTTGACTTTTATGGAGACTAGGTCTACGCCATTGTTTGTCGATGCCCACTATTCGGGCGGACAGGGGGATATTGATGGCATTATGCGAGTGATGGAATTCTAAGACATCATCCTTTCACTTACCATCTGGGGAGTCCACTATCACATTAGAGGATGTGTACAGGATTTTGAGACTGCCTATTAGAGGAGAGCGGGTTATGTATGATACCCAACGAGGATTGACCGAGTTGGCGAGGTTCTATCAAGTAGATGACATTAGTAGGCTTGGGATCGAGCACTATGAGATTAGATGGCCAGTGTTAGTAGATAGATATGACAGGATTGATTGTATTTTATGTACATTGATTGGGGGGATAGTTCTTCTAGATAGATGGGGTCACGAATTTCCAGTGGGATGGGGGGCTATGTTGGTTGGCATGTTAGAGAGTGAGACGAGGTGTGCATGGGGTCCTTGTCTGCTTGGGATGTTATGCTTTCATCCACATGAAATTTCTTATAGAGATGCACAGTCACTGAGCTATGGGACTACACTGCTGATGGTATGGGGTTGGGAGAGGATAGCTATTTTTTGTCCTCTAGTTACTATAGAGAGACCGGAGAGATACCCATACGTGTTTCGATATACAGGACACATTAATCAAACACATGTTGGAGACATAGGATATTGGCGACATGCATTGGACATTCTTGATCAGTTTACATGGAGACCTTACATGGATTGTGAGGAGTGGGTGGATGAGAAGGTACATTTGGTATTTTGCAGATAGACACAGTACCTTATTAGGAGGACTATTTCTAGTGTACACATCATTGAGTGGCACTTGCCAGATAGAGTTCTAAGACAGTTCGGTGAGGTTCAGGATGAGCCTCAGAGCAGAGTAGAGTTTTCTCATTCGTCCAGAGAGGTTCCATATTGGGGACCTATGATACCAGTGGCTACTGCTGAGGCAAAGATACAGGCATTATAGCCAGTACAGTGGGGGTGGAGAGATGGATTAGTAGACCTAGGGATGACAACTACGTATGACGCATGGTGGGTAGAGCATCGACCTTTTCCTTACACAAATCTAGATCAGCTGACACCTATTGAGAGATGAGGGATAGGACCTAGAGAACAATGGAGAGGTGGAGGTGCTAGAGTGGGGAGAGTTGGAGGGATGATTGGTGATGATAGAGGGGGTCGATGAGGACAGAGAGGATGGAGGGGGGGTTGGGTAGGTGCACTATCACCTATCTGTGAGGCAATTGCAGAGGATGTACCAATGTTAGACATCAGAGGAGGAGTGGATGTATAGGCTAGGGGTGAGCATGCTATAGAGGAGGTGGTGGTAAAGGAGCATGCAGAGGTAGATGTTGGAGTAGAGGATATTGCAGAGGATTTAGATGTAGATATGGCTATAGACCCTTTCGGTGTTTTGGCAGGATACAAAGAGGATGATGTAGAGGATGATGTGGAGGAGTATGCACCGATGAAGCAGTAGGAGAGAGAACTCATAGATTGGATTGTGGAGGGGAGATGGGAGGATGATGCTCCTAGAGATGGTGACAGAGAGGCTTTGGAGGAGAGACTTAGACTTATGATGGCAGAGTTTGATGCGATGAGGCTAGTCAGAGACAGTGCCCACATAGAGAGGGACAATGCATGTGCTGAGAGAGATAGTGCTCGCTTAGAGAGGGATAGTGCACTTATGGAGAGAGATCAGGTGATAGCTCAGAGACATGAGATAGAGCAGAAGCTCACAGAGGTTAGATGCCTTTGTAGTGGGTCCTCATTTGATGGTATGGTATGAGAGTTGGTCAGATCGGTTGAGAGAGCCACCTATTACAGGGACTTATATGAGGCAGTGGTGCCGGTAGAGAGACGAGATCCTAGTTTTTCAGAGGTGCGCAGTCAGAGGTCACAGAGTAGGAGTTAGAGGACACAGAGTACTAAGGGTGTGGTAGGACCATCTAGGGGAGGTCCATATGAGAGGCCTTCCATCTCACAGAGAGCACCTTTGAGACTTTTCCCACCACCTTCACCATGTGACAATAGTGGTAGCGGGACACGATGACAGGGATATATTTATGTAGACATTATATTTTGATCAAAGAGCCTACGATCTCATGTTTTATTTATGGTTACATTCAGAAATTGTATTGTGACACACTATATTGAGCTATATATATATGATTTTGGCGGCTTCTATATGATATGCAGTTCTATTTTTATGGATGATGCATTACTTCTAAATGATTATGTTTCTATATGTTATGAGTTATGCATTTTATAATGTTTTATGGATGTATTAATTTACCTATGATAATGGATGCAAAGATCTATATGATGCTTATTTATATGTAAACATTATTTATGCTATGATGATGCAATGCCTATTATGTCATGATTTTGGATGTATGTAATGAATATGTATGTTACTATCTATATGTGTGAAATACAATGCAACTATGTGGAATGCTTATGGAATGTATGCAAATGCAAAGATCTAATGTTTCTATTGTGTCATAGAACTTTTATCATTATGTTTGAAGAAGATAAATGTTAGGATGAGATGAACTCAGAATGTTAGTAAGAAATAATTAAGGTTGATTGACTGAGAAAAAGATATAATGAAGGTTGATCGATTGAGAAAAATACATAATCTTTGATATATTGCCAAATACGCTATACTTGCCTATTATCATCATTGGGTGGGACATGACATAGATGGATAGTACACACTATGATATGAGATAGACCATAGTGTACAAAGTCATCCATCTTCAAAAAATAGACAATCATAGACAAGGAATGTCTTAACTCATACTAAGGACATAATTGCCCCAGTCATCTTGTCGAGACAAACCACAGACAACAGACAAATAAACGATGGGTCATGAGACATCATTGCTCCTCTAAATCCTTGAGAGGACATCCTTGAGGAAACTAGTAACATGACTCAAAAACCAATGTTTAAAAAGATAGTTGACAAACAACAGTCAAAGAAAAAGAGTCATGAGACATCCTTGCTTCTCTAAATCCTTCAAGGGACATCCTCGAGAAAGCTAGTAACTAGAATAATTCACAAATCGATAAAAAGATAAGACAAAATAAGATATAAAGTCATAAAGCCAAATAAATGTATTCACCAAAACTTGATCTTGTGGGATTGTTTGATGTTTGATGTTTGACCTAGTGTAATGTGAGAGAATGAAAAATATCACATAAGACATTGAGTCTAGTTTTGACCTAGTGACTATCTGTATAAGGCATGACAAAGCTTGGTTTCAGAAAAGACACGTGCTATATAAGACGTTGGAGTTTGATGACGTTGAAGTGACAAGCCACATGAGACTTGAAAACTTGATGACGTATGTTGAAAAGAAAGATATATCTTGCGTAAGACATAGGTTGATCAGTTTGACAATGTGTTTGATATTGACTTGATGACCTTGATATGTTTTTCCTTTTTGTTGCATGACTTGTTTTGATTCTTTGACTGATAAAAGTGTCTGCATGTAGACAGTGTATGACATGAAATGATACCCTAAACTATGATATGCAACTTATGTGATAGTGATTGTGAATGAGTCGTATTGGACTGACCTAATGTGGTATTGGGAGCTCATCAGTTGATTAGCCTTGCCTACGTTGTACATGCAGAGACCTCGTAGTTCGACACAACCAATGACTTTGAATGTACAAAGAGTCATGATTTAAAATGTGTGATATACATGACAAACCTAGACCGATAGACCTAATGCCTCGGGGGCACATCGATTGATGGCCTTGCCTATGTCCCAGTCATAGAGGCAATTTATTTTGACTATGACTGCCTGAACATGACTGACTTGACTCTGTTTTTGGTATTTTTTGACACTTTTGTTTTTTGATTTTTTTTTTGAAGTTTTCTAATGTTTTTGGGATTTTTTTTTTTAGGACATTTCCGATGGTGCGACGTTATGTACATGGTGTTAGGGCATAGAAAAAGGATTTTCCCCTAGTCGGGAATAAGATTTAGAAATGGAGTGGGTAATGTGATGGAATGGATGCTAGATGTCAATCGTTCCAAGGAATGGATAAGACAACCATTTATTATGAGTGATGATGAAAAAGTCCGATTGGAATGATAGTAGACAGAAGAGCGAGTTTGACTACACATGGCACATGTTTGCTAGGTTTTCACCATGGTACTTA
The DNA here is from genome assembly GCA_007115665.2 of Sequoiadendron giganteum. Lineage (NCBI taxonomy): Eukaryota > Viridiplantae > Streptophyta > Pinopsida > Cupressales > Cupressaceae > Sequoiadendron > Sequoiadendron giganteum. Next base: position 201,047,825 of record CM021109.1, on the reverse strand, counting down.
TCCATAGCGCCATCGAAGTGGTTTTCACTATTGGATGGATTATTTCTCTTTCCTTTTTTTATTTTCTCAATTTTTTTTGGTGTTACAAAGATGCCTGTTTGCCAGGTTTTCATCAAGGTAACCATTTTTTTGTATTTTCTAGATTAAGACACGTATTCTCAGAAACTAAGCATAGAACCTCTTTAGATGTAGACTATTGATAGGTGAAAAAAGAGAATCTCCTCTAGGAGTAGAGAGTTGGTACGCTCCTGACCCAAAAGCTTCTGTGACAATATAAGGCCCTAACCAGTTAGGTTCAAACTTTCTTGGCTTTCCACGTTCAACTTGATTCTTAGGATTCTCCATTAACACCAGGTCACCAATGTTAAAGTGTCTATTTAGAACTTTCCTATTATAGCTTCAACGAAGATGATTCTGATATGCTTGCAAATGGTCTAGTGCTTTTTGTCTTCGTTTATCCAACAATTCTAGCTCTTGTAATCTAGAGACACGGTATTCTTCATCGTCAATATGACCCTTCAAGGATATCCGTAGAGAAGGTATTTCAACCTCGATAGGTAAGATAGCCTCAGACCTGAATACGAGGGAATATGGAGTGGCACTGGTGGGAGTACGAATGCTTGTGTGATAAGCCCATAAGGTAGGATTAAGCTGTAGGTGCTAGTCATGACCAGCGTCATTGATAGTCTTCTTAAGGATTCTAACAATAGTCTTATTAGATGCCTCATCTTGGCCATTACCTTGTGGGTAATATGGGGTGGATAAATGGTGTTTGATGTGGAATTCTTCACATAACTGGCATACTTCTTGGTTCTTGAATGGGTGGCCATTGTCTGTGATTATGAATTGAGGTACACCATACTGAAAAATGATATAGTTTAGGATAAACTTAGATATTTGTGTGTCAATGATGTAGGTCATGGGAATAGATTCAATCCATTTGGTGAAGTATTCGGTGGCAGTGATGATTAATTTATGGCCGTTGGATGAGGGAGGGTGTATCTTATCTATGAGGTCAAGTCCCCATTGGGAAAAGGGCCATGGTGAAGTAATTGGATGAAGCTCCTATGCAGGGGCTCTTATCAAGTCTCCATGTATTTGACATTGTCTACATTTCTTTACAAAGATGTATGAGTCTTTCTCCATTGTAGGCCAATAGCAGCCTAGTCTCATAATCTTATGGGCTAGAGTAGGACCACTTGAATGAGATCCGCATATACCCTCGTGTAACACTCACAAAGTTGTTTGTGCTTCTTCAGAATCGAGACATCTCATTAGGGCGTTATCTAAGGTACGTCTATATAGGGTTTCTCTGATGATGGTGTACTTAGCTAACTTTCGGATAAAGGTTCGATGTTGGTTATTGGACAAGTCTTGAGGTAAGGTTTGGTTAGTGAGATAGTAAAATATTTCTTTATACCAAGGAGACGTAGGACCAACAATGGTACATAGTATCGCAGTATCTGGGACATCATAAGTGGGGACCAACAATTGTTCAACCAAAAACTCAAACTTAGGCACATTACTCAGAATATCCAACAAGGAACCCATGGTTTCCATAGCATCTGCAGCTCTATTCTGGATATGTGGTATTTGTTGAAAAGTTATGTCATTGAAATATTGCTTGAAACTATCAACCATTCGCTTGTAAGGTGCAAGCTTTTCATCCTTAGTCTCTTAATCATCATTTACCTGCCGGATTACCAGTTGAGAGTCGCCAAAAACATGTAGGCTCTTAATTTTCCATTGAGCTACCATTTTTAACCCTGTCATTAAGGCTTCGTATTATGCTATATTGTTGGTACAAGGGAAAGAAATCCTGAATGATTTAGGATTGGTATCACCTTGAGGTGTAACAAATAACATACTAGCTCTTGAACCACAATTTGTATGTGACCCATCAAAGTACAGTTTCCATTTGGTTTTAATGTCAATGTTGAAGAGAAATTCATCAGGAAAATCTACCACTAAGGGATGGTCTACCTTCATAGGTGCATCAACTAACTGATCTGCAATCACCTATCCTTTTATAGCCTTCCTTTTGACATACTGAATGTCATACTCGCTACGTATCATAACCCATTTAGCCAATCAGCCTGTTAAAGCTGCCTTACTTAGGATGTATTTGAGTGGATCAATCTTTGCAATTAACATTATTTGTCGATTGAGCATATAGTGCCAAAGATTTTGGGTAGCAAAGACTACCACAAGATAGGCACATTCTATGTTGTTGTAATTCAATTCATAGCCCACTAAGGTACGACTGATGTAATAGACTGCTCTCTCATGACCTTGATCATCATGTTGTGCGAGAAGAGCCCCTAATGCTAACTAAGTTGCTGAGATGTATAATATCAATGGTTTTCCCTCTGTAGGTGGCATTAAGATTGGTGGAGTAAGCAAATAGTCCTTGATTTTCTGGAAGGCTTCCTGACATTTAGGTGTCCACACAAATGGTATTCCTTTCTTGAGTAGGTGTTGAAATGGGTGTATTTTATCTACCAGTTGTACTATGAAATACCTAATGGACTATAATCTTCCTTGTAAAGTTCTGAGTTGACCGATGCTAACTGGAGGAGGCATTTCTATGATAGCTCTTACCTTCTTTGGATCTACTTCAACGCCTCTTCTAGAGATGATATACCCTAACAGTTTCCCTGATTTCACTCCAAAGACACATTTCTTTGGATTTAGCTTGACATTGTAATTCTCTAACCTCTAGAATATCTTGGCTAGAACCTTCAGATGATCTTCCCTTGTTTCTGATTTATCTATAATGTCATCTACATAATCTTCCATGAGAGTATGTACAAAGTCATGGAAAATCATAGTCATTGCCCGTTGATAGGTAGCTCCTACGTTCTTAAGCCAAAATGGCATAACATTCCAATAGTACGTGCCCCATGGACATGTGAAAGCTATCTTGTGTTGGTCTTCAGGTGCAATTTTGATTTGGTAATATCCAGATAAACCATCCATGAGGGATAGCATCTCGTATCCTACTGTAAGATCCACTATCATGTCAATATTTGGCAAAGGGAAGTCATCCTTAGGACATGCCTTATTGATGTCTCTAAAGTCTGTGCAAATGTGAATGCCCCCAGTTGTTTTAGTCACTTGTACTAGATTTGATATCCAATCTACATAGTTTATCATCCTTATGAATCCTACATCCAAGAGTTTCTCAAGTTCTGCCTTGACCAATAGAGCAATTTGCGGATGCATTTTCCTTAACTTCTCTTTGACTGGCTTAATACCTAGCTATAATGGTAAATGGTACAATATTAGGTCTGGATCCAGCCCAGGCATGTCAGCATATGACCATGCAAATTTTATCTATCTTTTTTTGAAGAAGTCCTTAAACTCATGTTGTTCTATCTCTGTTAAAGAAGTTGAAAAATATACTATCTGAGGATTTTCTTTTGTACCTATGTTGACTGCAAAAGACTCTTCTACTACCATAGGTGACTTTTCTTGTTCAATGAGGAGAATATTTAAACCTCTATCCTTGGGTGCCTCAGAGAGGTTTTTTCCCTCGAATACATCCTTTATTTTGACTGTTTCTTCGTCCAAAGGTGCCTCTCGATTTTCACCTAGGGACTCATCAGTTTTCTCTTTTTCATCTTTTTTCTTTTTATTCTCATTTTTGTGACTAGAGGTGTAAATAGACTCCCCAAAATATGCTTTGTCTTCCAAGTCTATGGTAAAACCAGCTTTATGATCCCCTCTTGGTATGCCTTCTCTAAGTCCCATGAACTTAGCAATTTCTTTGTCATTCTCAAATGTATCTATGATGGTTGTACCTTGTTGATCCTAGTTGATAAGCTCAGGATATATGAGGGGCATGTCATCATCAGAGTTTTTAAAGGTAGCAACTGACAAGGTGAATAGAGAGTGGTAGACATAATCATAGAAGTTTTGGACTAACTCCTTCTTGTTCTTCTTCCTATGGGCAGGTATATCTTGTTGTGGGACTATCGTAAGAGATGAGTCATCAGAAGATGGTTCGGTAAATGCACAAGATGCATGATCGAGGCTTTTTGAATAATATTGTTTATTCCATTCTTCTTTAGACATGTGTTTCCTAAGACGGGGACTAGATGATTTTGGTACAGGTTTTACCTTTAGGTCCAATTCTCCAAAGACATCACCTATGTTCATGGTACTAGTAGAGGAAAGAGAATCCCATTCACCATCGCTTGAGTCAGGAGATTCATCGTAAACTAGGGGAGGTTATTCATGAGACTCATTGTAGACTGGGGGAATTGGTTCATGAGACTAATTGTAGACTGGGGGAAGTGGTTCATGAGATTTCTCGATACTTGTATAAGAACAATCTTCCTCTTGAAATAGTGACGAAGTACTAGGAAACCCAATTGTAAGCGGTTGACACCCTAGCCCTAGGTATTTTGGTCGTGCTGAGATAGTGATTGGTTTTGTCCTTCCATTCTGATGTAGTCCTAACCCACTGTGCCTATCATAGCCTTTGTTTTGCATAATCTTAAAGCCCTTTCCATACTGGTCCTTAGCTATTTAAATATATGGGGAGGGGTATTCATGTTCTTCTTGATACAACTAGGAATCAACTTGATCCACAATTTCTTCACTTAACTCTCCCCATTTGGTCAAAGTCATTATAGGGGAAACATGAAATGTGATCACTGACTGTCTTCTATCTACCATGGGTAGGCCATATGCCTTAGGTGGAATCAGTTGATTGACATAGTATGATGCCTTTATGTGATATTCACCACAACCCTTGTCTTGGATCTTGACCGTAGGAGTGTTTGCTAGTGGTTTGAATGAAATGGACTTGGTAAGACGTGATGGGTCAACGTATAGGGACAAAGTGGATGAAGAAGCTTCTTGGGTAACGAGTACTTGTCATTGTGGAATTTCCCTTAGGCTCATACAATATTGAAAAGGATCTGAATCACCATCAATCATGATCTTGGTGTCATATTAAGGGAATTTAAGACATTGGTGGTATGTTGAAGGGACAAATTTCATTGTGTGTATCCAAGGTCTACCTAACAACAAGTTGTATGGAAGGGTGAGATCCAAGACTTGGAAATTGGTGTTCATAATTGTTGGGCCAATTCTGATAGGGAGTGTGACAACTCCTTTGGATGACCTTTCCTCATCATCATAAGCCTTGATGACTATACTCTTAGAAGTGTCCACACAGTCTTCTGAGAATCCTAATGCCTTAACCAATTTTAGGGTACATAGGTTCAAACCTGCTCCTCCGTCTACCAAGACTCGTCTGAATTTGGTTTGATGGACTAGGACTTCAAGATGTAATGGGTCATTATGATCAGACTTTTCGGTTGAGTAGTCTTGTTGGGAAAATGTGGCATGATGCGAGTTGGTCAAATATCCCACCATTTCTTCGAAGTGATTGACATCCAAGTTCATGGGAACAATAGTGTTCTGCAATGCTTTGTCAAGTATGGCTTGATGTTCTGGAGACAAAGTCAATAGTTCCAAGATAGATATTTGTGCAGGGCTTTTACTTAATTGATCGAGGAGATTGTATCTAAACTTGGACCTCTATGTAGGTGGCTAAGAAGAAGGACCTGGAATAATTATTTTAGTCCTGCATGTGTTCACATTACATTCTGGATGCTTCTTAATGATGACAGTATCAACATGTTCATTTGTGGCTCAGAGGCTATATACGGTCTTTCCTTTTCCATAGTCATACTTGGAGTTTACGTAATTGGCAGAGGGGTTTTCTTGGTTCCTGAACCGGAGGCATTTCCTTTTGTGTGGTCATGTAATGGGTTTGTGAAGACCTTATGATCACTATTCTTAGTATTTTTCTGCCTGTTTACCTCTATGGATATGTTTTCAACAAAGTCTTTTATGATATTCTTTAATTGGCGACATTGTTGTAGGTTGTGCCCTTTCATTTGATGATAGTCACAAAAAGTATTATCCTCCCACCATGAAGGTTTGAACTATCCAGGATCATACTCTCTTGGTTCCAAAGGTTTTATGAGATTATGTTTGACCAATTCTTTAAAAACTACCTCGATTGGTTGTCCTAAAGGTGTAAATTCACGTGTAGGAAATTTCCTTTTGGGTCTTTGTTGCGAGTTCTGGACATAATTAGCCATTTGATCTGGACTGTTCGTCATGTCTAAATTTTGGTTGTATCCTCTAAGTGTGGTAACTGGTCCAATATGTATGTGTTTAGCATCAATAATGCCATCATTTATGACATTCTTGTTTCTAGACCAGAATTTGTTTCTACCATTTGGTGTGTTTGGATGTTGGACAATTGGGCTCCTCCCTGGTACTTTTATTTCACCTTTGTCAAGGCCCTTTTCAAGGATGATCCCCTTTTGTACCAAGTCAAGGAATGAAGTGCAACAGTGTACCTGTAAGTCACCTCTCAATTTTGGATTGATGTTTTCGAGGAATATTGTGACCTTTTGTTTTTCGGGTATTTCGACTGGACAATGACTAGCTAGACTTCTTTGTCTCTAGAAGAAAGTGGTGAATGTCTCACTGTCTTCTTGTGTTGTGTGGTAAAAGGTTTCTATGGTTACTTCATTGTCTATGTTAAGGGAAAAAAGTTTGATAAACTTCTCAGCTAATTCACCCTAGGATTGTATACCATATGGAAATTTAGAAAACCATTCCAACACTATCCCTATGAGGGTTCATGGAAATAGTCGCATGAAGTATGTGCAGTCATACGATATGTCCATTCATGTCATTGCGAATTCTCTAATGTGTTCCAAAGGATTCTTCCTCCCATTATACTTTGGCAAATTTGGTATAATGTATCCAAGGGGGAAAGGTGTCATATAGAGAGCTTTATCGAATGGACATGGACATAGATCTTGTGCTAAGATAGTTCATTTTCCTAACATAGACATGTTGTCCATCTATTGTTGAAGAGTTTTCATTTGGTTTTGAAGGACATCAACTTGTGTCAAGGACATGGTGTTTGTGTTATTTGGATCAATGTAGGTGTTCTGATATGCCATGTTCTGTGATGGGTTGTGATTTGGCAAGGGAATATATCCCGTGTGTATGTTCTGATTTGGTATAGGAATGTTCCCAATTTGCGTGTTCTTATTTGGTATAGGGATATTTCATATCTGTATGGTCTGATTTGGTATAGGAATGTTCCCAATTTGTGTGTTTTGATTTGGTATAGGGATATTTCTTGTCTGTATGGTCTGATTTGGTATAGGTATGTTCATGCCAACTTTGGATCTCTTACCAGTCGTGTTGGTGCCAAAGGGGTTTGACGAACTTGCTCCTGTAGTAAATTGTAAACCTTGTATTATGTTGAAATGGGTTGTGTTTACAATTGACGATGTTTGAGTTGGTATGCCAGTTGGTATTGCTGCGGTGATTTGGGGAATTGAAACACTTGATGTCACAGTTTGCATTAGTTGAGTAGACTATGTTTTCAAAGTATGAATATCAAATCCTAGTGGTAGTGTGGCACCTTTGCCTAGAAATTTTTCTATATAGAATTGTGGATCATTTTCCAAACACTCATCCATGAAGGATGCAAACTCAGGATCTTGCACTGCTGCATCTATGTCTTCTATTTAAATTTTCCCATCTGTGTCTCTAGGGATGTGTTTTTCAAGCAAAGGTTTGTGTGGTTGTTTACTTCCTAATGGTTGGTTTCTGAATGGATTGATGAATTCGTTGGGGTTTGTCATTGCATTTTGTTTCTTTTGATACCTTGTTTCAACCATGAAAAGTTTGCTCAAATGGGGGAATGTAGACTATGTCTAAAAAGTGATATGTTCTATGTCTATGTTTTTGGATTTTCTGACACTAAAGGATGTAGCTAAAAGTGATTTCTAAAATGATGTATACTACGATGATGTATGATAGGATGGACAATATGTAAAATCTTGAGTAGATTATGACAATAAAGGAGTCTAAGATGGGTATAACCTACCACTTATGGAATAAATGCATGCAAAGATTTGTGTTTGACCAAGGAACTTGATTGTAGGACAAGGACAGTTGACAAGGTGAATTTCCCAAACTAGACTGTTGAGCTAGAAAGATTCATAAAAGGACTAAACTGACTAGGTTCAATGATTGTGACAAACCAGAACATGAATGTATCCAATGATGAGGAAAGTTATCTCTATTTCTATGATATGCAATTTCCTAGGAAGTTTCTATATGCATGCAACTTAGGATGACTATGACTACGACGTTTACTGTGACTAAGACGTATATGACACCTAATGATGCAAGGTTTTTGAGCAAAATTTACCAGTTTCTAATCCAAGGTTGATCTTAAGAATCTAAAGCAAATAGTGATAGTGATGTTTCAGAATCAGCTGGCAGTTTTTGATGTTTTCTGTTGACTGACAAATTTGGTTCACCTAATAGTTGTGGTTTAAATGTTGATAGATGCAGTTTTCAATAGTGCATGTGGTGTTTCTCATAGTTGTGGTTTTTCATATGACAAATGCAGTTTACCGATACATAGGTGGTTCTAATGTTGGACTCTAGAACCTATATTTTTTTCACAGACACTTGCGGCTCGAAAACTAACAGATGTGGTTTGCATGCACACATGCAACTCAAAATGTGACAGTTGCGACTCGTAATATGCAAACTATGAATGATGGAATGTTTTGATAGACATATGCAGTGTTCCCCTAACAGATGTGACTTGCTAAGACAGATGTGGTGTTTTAACTGACAATTGCGACTCAATTTTCTGACAGTTGAAATTTTCCCGAAAGTTTTTATGACTGACTTTGTTTGTTGATCAATATTTTGACGAATACAGTAGAGAACAAACACAACAATCAATGTATTTTCAATTTTTGTGATGAAAGGACTATTAAGACTCAAAAAAAATTTACAACCTAGGCTTTTAGAACAATACTTGTTGATTTCTTACTTAGATTTCTCTAGCTACGCATATGTGAATGACTAGTAGCTTGACCCCACTGGCTCCCCTCCATGACACTTACTTATACAGGGCAGCCAAGCTATTGTACCCATGAAAATACCATGGCATACATTTCATTTACACACATAAACTGTAAGAATGTAAGATGGCTTCATAGCGGCGACCTTGCTGCGCCAACAAGTAGGTAGGATTTTGGTAACTCTACAACAAGGTGTTTAATAAGGGAATTCCATTCGTGGGACACTATCCAATGTCGATGAGAGTCCATTTATGTCCATCTTGTTAGAATAGTGTGCATGATTCTTGGGCTTTCCCCAAGAATCCACTTTTATATACTAGGTGGAAATCGCTTGGCGTTTAGCGTGCTACCGGTTTGAGTCATCTTGGGGTGAGTACTTTTCCCCACCAAGATAGGCCCAAGTTCTAGAGTCATTAACTATTTCTCTTACACCCAGGATTGCAGGACTACACAAGTGGAGAGGATACTTCGATTAATGAATTGTAAGGGTGACAAAAACGTGCAAAGCACCAGACAAAGAAGACAATGGTTCTTTTTAATCCAAATGACAATTGTCTATCTATCAATCAAAAAATTCTTTTTAACCCACATGACAATTATCTATCTACCAAACAAAATTTTTCTTAAATAAATAAAATAACACAAATTCATTAGGTCCTACATGCAAATTTATCATTAGTTCATTGTTCTTCAGCTTTCGTTCTGTAGAAAATTGTCTTTGGTTTTTTTAAATTTCTTCTATGCTTCATCCTGCAAACACTATGTTATTCCTTCCCAACACACCTGAAACAAACATTAGCGAAAATCCAAACGACCTAAAAAAAGAAAACTGAAAATATGGATGCACGAAAAATCAATAAAAAAAATGAAAAAGATTTACCAGCCAGATGCGGCTTTTGGAGCCACAGATGCGGTTCAACTATTGACATGCAGATGCAGTTCGCGAATTTTGTTGATAGGCGGATGTCCTTCGTGACTTCGCGGATGTGGTTTGGGATGACGGATGTGTCATTGTTTTTCACAGATGTGGCTCGTGGATATAGATGCATCGTTTTGTGGAATAGATGTGGTGCGCCGTACGAAAAACCTGCAAAAAAGAATAAAAAACGAAAGGACAAAAATATGTGCGAATTTGAAGTGTGTTCACGTCAGGTTCACCAAATGTAATAGTAGATTAAAATAGATGTATCTTTTGAATGATGAGATGGATAATCTGCAACTAGAATAGAAATGCTAATCCTAATCTAAAATAATAATCTAAAGTCAAATAACAAAGAATGAGGAAATAAACTAAACAAACTAAATAATTTAAGGGAAAGCTCTCACCGAATATGCGTTCACTCCTTTGAGTTATCTTGATTGATCTTCTCCATTTTTCCTTTTCAGTATTCTTTCCCTTAGATTTTTGTGTATTGATGCAAGCATAACTTCTTTGAGTGTCTAAGAAAAATATCGAAGATAAGTCTCTTCTCAAAAGTGTATGATTTTGGGAGTAATGATTTCGGGAGAGGAATAATGATTATGACAAACCATTTTATAGATTTTGGGTTTTCGAACGATCGGCTCAGATTGAAAGAGAGATCGATGGACAAGATTGATGAATGCCATGCGATGTGAGTTCTTTCTTAGATAGAATGTGAGTTAGAACATGAGTTCAGGAAAGACTGAAGATAGCGGCTACGTTAGAGCATGAGTTAGAACACGAGTTCAGGATCTTAATCTTCAAAAATAGAAGAAATAGATTTTGTATGCAAAAGACAAAGTTAGAAGTTGGAGAATAATTCATTCAAATGAAAAAATGAGTTAATTAATTAAATAAAGATATTTAATTAATAAACACATCATGCATATGAGTTGGAACTAGTTAACTGACTAGTTGTGACAGAGAGTTCTCTCGCAAAGATAATCAGATGTTAAACCCAAAGATAACTAGAGAACTAAAAATAGATCTCAAGTTAGAAGGTGAGTGAATGATTAGATAACTGATTGACAGATGAATATGACATAATAATTAAAAATGAATTAAATGTTAATTTAATTCAACATTCGAAAATAAGAGACTTTAATTAAATAAATAAAGATAATTTATTTAATTGAATTTTGAAAAGGATTAAATGAATAATTAAATAAATATTTAATTACAGATAAAGGGGGTTAAATGAATAATTAAATAAAGATATTTAATTATAGTTGAAATATGATAAAAGCGGGGGTGTAATTAAATAATAAATCATTTAATTAAGAAGGAAGAATTATTTAGTTAGCAACATAATTAAACAAATATGATTTATTTAATTAATCAAGGTTGAATAAAGTTCATTTATGAATTAGTGAATTAATTAAAAAGGGTATTTAATTAATAGAGGAAATATGTGTTAGGAAGGTTAACTAAATAATTAACATTATTTAATCAAGACCACGGACTATAGAAAATTATGTCGAATGTGTACTCGTAGGCCTAGACCAATTTTCGGTATCTACATCAACCTCCAATGGTAGAATAAATTTTGCTCCATAGACCAAATCATAGGGAGTAGCACCTGTTGGTGTGTGAATACTTGTTCTGTATGCCCACAATGCTAGATTTAATTGAACATGCCAATCACAACCTACCTCATTCACTGTTTTCTTCAAATTCTTCCAAATTTTCTTGTTTGAAGCTTCAACTTGACCATTCCCTTGCAGATAGTAAGGTGTAGAAAACCTGTGTTGGATGGGAAATCTTTCACAGAGCTCATCAACATCCTGATTTTTAAAGGGTCCTCCATTGTATGTGATAATGGAGTTGGGAATACCATATCAACAGATGATATAGTTTAAAATGAATGAAGAGATTTGTTTTCTAGTAACAATTGTTAGGGGAACAACTTCAATCCACTTAGTAAAATACTTAGTGGTTGTAATGATGAATTTATGCCCATTTGAAGATGACGGGTGTATCTTTCCTACCAGATCCGATCCCCACTGAGCAAAATTCCATGTTATGGTGAAGGGTTGTAATTCCTGAGAAGGAGCATGAATGAGATTCCCATGAATCTGACATTTTGCACATTTCTTCACAAACATGAATGATTCCTTCTCCATGGTCAGCCAATAGTAACCCAGTCTAACAATTTTCTTTGGTAAGGTTAGTCCACTTGATTGTGTCCCACAAATTCCACCATGTACCTCTTGTAAGGCCTTTTCTGATTCATCATGTTTGAGACATCTAAGGAGAGTACCATCCACCACATCGGTATAAGACGTCAACAATTAAGGTGTAACGGGAGGATTGAAGGATGAAATTCCTTTTTTGATTTCTAGACAAGTCTAAGGGTAAAACAATATCCTTTAGGTAAGTGTAGATTTGTCCATACAAGGGAGAATCAGAACTGGTTAAATGGAAAATGATTTGAGTTTCTGGAGTGTCATAGGCGGCAGAAAACAATTGTTCCACCAGGAAATCATATCGTGTTTGATTCTCTGACAACTGGAGTAGAGATGCTATTGTAGCCATTGCATCAGCTGCTTTATTATCAATACACAAAATTTGTATGAACTTGATATCAACAAAGTATTTCTTGAAATCGTCCACCATCCTTTTTTAAGGTATCAAATTGTCATTCTTAATGTGATAGTCGTCATTGATTTGATTTATAACAAGTTGTGAAGCACCAAAAACTTGAAGTTCTATGATTTTCTAGTCTACTGCAATTCTCATGCCAATTAGTAATACCTCATACTCAACTATGTTATTTGTGCAAGGGAACATTAGCTAATAATATTTTGGAATTGTATGTCCTTGAGGTGTAATAAAAATTATTCTTGCTCCTGAGCCATTTTGAGTGTAGGAACCATCAAAGTAGAGTGCCAATGATTGCTTGATAATGGTTGTGAATACATCAACATTAGAAAAATTGATGTGTATTGGATGTTCTGCTGGCATTGGTGCTTCTGCTAACTAATTTGTGATTACCTATCCCTTTATAGCTTTGCAATCCACATAATGAATTTCAAACTCACTCAAGATCATGACCCATTTAGCCAACCTGCCAATTAAGGTTGCCTTACTTTGAAGATATTTGAGTGTATCAATATTAGCCACAAGCTTTATTGTATGAGTTAGCATATAGGGTCATAACTTTTGAGAAGTGAACACTACTGCTAAGCAAGCTTTTTCAATGAAGGTGTAATTTAGCTCATGACTTGTTAAAGTTTGACTGATGTAATAGATTGATCTCTCTTTTCCTAAGTTGTCTTCCTATGCCAATAATGCTCCTAGGGACACTTCCATAGCAGAAATATACAATATGAGTGCTGCACCTTGCACTGGTGTAATTAAAATTGGTGGTTTCATTAGGTATTTCTTTATCTGATCAAATGTTGCTTCACATTTGTCCTCCCATTTAAATGGAACATTCTTGTGTAAGAGAGGAGTAAATGGTAGACTTTTATCCGCCAGTTGTGCGATGAATCTTCTGATGGATTGTAACCATCCCTGCAAAGAGCATAGTTGAATAATGTTCCATGGTGGTGGTATATCAAGAATTGCTTGTACCTTAGCTGATCCACTTCAATTCCCTTTTTTGATATAATATAACCCAACAAATTTCCAGATTTTACTCCAAAGACATATTTCTTTGGATTAAGTCTCACTTTGAATTGTTCCATTCTTTTGAAAATTTTAGATAAGAGAGAAATATGTCCTTCCCTGGTGTTAGATTTGGTGAGGCGATCATCAAAATAATCCTCCATAAATGTATGTATCATATCATGAAAAATCATTGTCATTGCATGTTTGTATGTAGCTCCTGCATTCTTCAACCCAAATGGCATTATGTTCCAGCAATAGGTACCCCCAAGGGCATGTGAACGTTGTTTTATCCTGATCCTCTAGTGCAATATTTATCTAGTTGTATCCTAAAAATCCATCCATTAATTAATACATTGCATGTCCAACAGTCAAATCAACAATCATATCTATTTTTGGTAGAGGGAAGTCATCTTTAGGACATGCCTTGTTCAAATCCCTAAAATTTGTACAAATTTTGATTCTTCAGTCTAGTTTTGAAATAGGTACGATATTAGAGATCCATTCAGCATAGTCAATAGACCGAATGAATCTGACATCTAAAATCTTCTTTAACTCTTCTTTAACCAACAATGCAACATGTGGATGCATTTTTCTTAGCTTATGCTTCATAGGTTTTTCCCCTGGCATGATAGATAGATGGTGCATGATGAGATCTAGATCTAATCCAGGCATATCCACGTAGGACCATGTAAAACTGATTTGGTTGTTCTTAAGAAATTATATGAATCCTAGAATTTCCTCTTCTGTTAAAGATGCAAGAAGTTGCAAGACTTTGGGTTGTTCCGTAGTACCTATATTGAGTGCCTCTGTTGGTTCAATTAGAATGGAAGAAATTTCCTAGTAATGTTCCAGAAGAGTGTCAAGTTTCCCATCCTCTAGTTCCTTTGAAAGGATTTAACTATTGGATACGCTTTTTATTTTTCTCTTTTCTTGATCTAATACTGCCTTTGTTAGGTTTTCATCATTAGATCTTTCTTTTATGTTATTTATTTCATAGCTAAGAAACTTGACACTTTCCTGTCGAAAATTATGATCTTGTGATTCCCTGGTGGAACTTGTTTCTGATTGGGATGAACAAAGAAAATTTATGATGGTTTCATCATCGAGAAAATTTGGAATATCAATGGGTGTGATTTTTTCTCAATTGATGAGTTCAGGATGGACCAAAGGAAATAGATCGTTAGGATGAGTAAGGTCACTAGCCATTAGGGTCATGATGTTATTATTAACATCGTTATGGGAGAGGTCTAGGATGGTATCCTCCTATTTATGATTTGTCTCACTTTGAATCGAATTCATCTCACTTGAGTCATGATCGTTTTGTAGGACATAATCAAGCGGGGGCCTTGATCTTTCCCCTTGTAAGAATGCGGGTCTGAATTTGTGTATGACATCCACCCTTTTCTCCATCAAGAATGTATCATTAGAGATGTCATCCCACTCATATTCATTGGAGTCAGTGTTAGAATTATTTTCTTGAATTCTCAAAATTGTTTCAGCTAACTCCTCCTTAGAAATTATTTGTACCACTTCTTCCTTTGTATTTTCACCATATCCTAACCCAATTTTATCCTTTGGGTGCATTGTTTTCAGTTGGATAGGTTCAATAATACCCTCTTTTCTCTTTTTGATAGGGCCATTTCCTTCATAACCCATTTGCTGCATGATCACATAACCTTTTCCCTATTGTTTTGTGGGTAACTTGACATGTTGTACAATTTTTTCTTCATCTTTATAGAGCCAATCAAGGATAACCCTATCTTCCATTTCATTTTCTTTGATAAACACTCCATTAAAATTGGTAATGGGAACTGAAGCTGAGGCTAAAGCTGTTATAGCCTGTTGTATAAATGTTGATAGTTGACCATGGGATCTTAGAGATATGGGTAGATTAGAGAGACATAAGGAATATTCTCCCACCCCATCATCTTTCAAGTTTATCTTGGTGCCAAAATTACTTATCATTTCTCTTGCTTGTTCATTGTAGTTGGAGGTAGAGATGGCAAAAGCCTCCCTATTATGTGGGATGAGTGTGTCTTGAGTTGCTCTTAGGTTAGAGCAAGTTTGACTGCTAATGTGATCAATAGGTATTGTTACTTCTTGTCCATCATATGGAAACTTCGAGCATTGATGATTAGTGGATGGAATAGATTGCATGTCATGGATCCATGGACAACCCAAGAGTATGTTATAAGATAGATCCTGATCTAGAACCTGACAAAAGGTATTCTTCACAACAGGTCCCACTCTGATGGGTAGCATGATGAGGCCTTTGGAAGCTCTTTCCTCATCATCGCATGCCTTGATTGTAATATTCCTTCATGGAACTATAGATTCTTCTGAATACCCCAAAGCTAGAACCAATTTCAAAGTACAAATGTTTAATCCGGCTCCCCCATCTATTAGGACACGTCTAATGCGAGCTTTGTGAACCATGACCTCTATTTAGAGTGATGAATTATGCAGATGAGTTATGGATGAGTCATCCTTTTTTAGTAAAGGATAAAAATGTGGATGAGGATATGTGTCCTACCATGGCTTGAAATTTATTGCTATCCAGATTAGGAGAGATAGTTGTATCAACAAGTGCCCTTTCCAAAATTTCCTTATGTGTAGGTGACAATTTTAAGAGCTCCAAGATAGAAATTTGGGCTGATGTCTTTCATAGTTGATCGAAAAAATTATATTGAATTGGAGGGAGAATTACCTCTTTAGATGAGATTCCTTTGACAATGATTTTGGCTTGTCCCCTTGTCATAGCATTGACCTCTCAATATTCTTGCTTACCTTTGATTCAGATAGCATTGATTTTCTGATCGTCAGTATAAATATGATTGATAATGGTGTCATGGACATAATTAACATTCTTTCCTTTGTCACCCAAGGATTCCCCTTTTTGATAATTGGGGAGAGGATCCTTGAATTCCTGATGGTCATCATTGACATTATGTCCCTCAACCATGATGGTACGGTTATCAATCAAATCCTAAACAATATTCTTTAACCCTTGGAAATTATTTGTCTTATGACCTTTACACCTATGATAATCATAAAAGCATGAGTCATTCCTCGATGGTGGTTTAACCTGAGGATCATATTCTCTTTGTGGTGGCAATGTAATAGCGTTTTGATTCAATAGTTCTTTGAGAATAGACTCCAAAGACTATCCCAAGGGAATAAAACTCTGTCGATTTGAAAAATATGAAGATCTAGGCACATTTGAATTTTGATTATTTCCAAAATTACTTCCACGATTATTGGTCACATTCCCTTGATTGGAAACATTGCCTTGGTACTAGAATTTCCAGCATTATTGCTACGTTGGGCACCTGACACATTAAGGATGGTAGGCTTCATGTTGTTAGCATCTACTACCCCATCATTCACAACATTTTTATTTCGAGTCCAAAATCTTGACTTGTCATTGTTGTTACTGTCGTCGTTGTTGTTGTTGTACGAATTTGAACCTTCTTTATCGATTTTCAGAACTCCATGCTTGACCAAGGCACCTTCAATAGTAATTGCGTTTTCAATCAACTTTTCAAATGATTGAGGATAGTGAAGGTTTAGTCTGTAACTCATCTCTTGATTCAAACTATCGATAAAGATCTCCATCTTCTCTGTTTCAGGAATAGGATGGGAGTATCTAGCAAACACCCTTCTCCACCTTTGCAAAAATGTAGTGAAGGATTCTCCTACTATTTGTTTCACCTTACATAGATCAAGTATGGTTATCTGGTGTTGGATGTTGTAGGAGTATTGTGATATAAATTTATTTATTAACTCCTCAAATGTTCTAATGGGGGGAGTGATCTTTGAAAGCCACTCCATGGATTGTCCACCCAGACTTCATGGAAACAATCACATTAAGTAGGTATCTTCATGAGCGAATTCTAAGCTCATATTTAAGAAATCCCTCACATGTTCAATGGGGTTTGTTTTCCCATTATATCTATCAAATTTAGGGATTTCACAATGTTTTGGAAAAGGAATCATTTGAAGACTCCTATTGAATGGATATGGACATATATCTTCCAAAAAACACTTCTTTGTTGTGCCCCCTTGCATTTCTTTTATTTTCCCTTGTAATTCTTTTATCTGTTGAGTGAGGGCACTAAAATCATTAGGAGGATTTTTAGGATTCTCTTTAATCCCCTCTGTGTCAAAATCGACGAGTAACTTAGCTCCTTGGTTAGCTAATGACAGGAAATATCTTTCCTTGTTTCGTTCCAAAATCCTTTCCATAAGAGTATGGAATTGGGGATCCTGCTCTGCTTCTTGGAGCTTTTCTTTCATTATCTCTTGAGTATTAGGATAGGGATTCTCTTCCCTCTCACTATTATCACCCATTTTTCCTACTGTACTTTCTCTTTCATCTCTTTCTATGTCTTTTCAAGATCTCATGGCAATAGGCATAAGCTTTTCCAAATTTCTACTCTTTTATCAAAATAATGAAATAGTGCAACTATGATAGATATGAAAGTCAGGATAGAATAGAAATTCTATGACTTTAAAGGATTTTTAATCTTTAGCTTGTGATTCCCCAGTTGAAATGATGAAAATCCTATTGGCGGGAATTAAACCAAAGATAAAAAATAAAGATGATTTTTTCACTTTGTGAGGTTTGATCAAAGCTTTGTAAAAATAAAGATTTGTGATAAATGCGTAATGTGCTTGAGTTCTCTATTGCAGAAATTGATTAGGATGAGTAGAGTATACAATTGTAGGTTGGGGAATATAAGAGGAATGAATACGTTGACTGTGATAATGCCTTTGAGAAAGGGCTCTTCTTTGAAAGAAGGCTCACGAGTATAAAGGTTCTACAACATAATTGTCAGTGAAACCTCTAACAAAGTTGTGATATCGATGAATAAAGGTCCTGTGTTCAAGCAAGAACTTTCAAATTTGGTATAAAAATTTCCTCTTTTTCAATAAATTCTTATAACTGAGAGATTTCTTTGGATTTTTAATCTTCCTCTCTAGGGATTTTTTGGCAAAATTTACAAACTTCCAAACCTTAAGCATAGAAAAAGACTAGATTGAGAAGATTGATTTTTGAATGTCAGAAAATTACCTAGGCTTGGAACACAAATGCATTGAAATAGAGCATGAATGCACTGAAACAGAGCACTGATGCGCTAAAATAGAGCACAAATGTGTTGAAACAGATCACAGATACGCTGAAACAAAGCACAAATGTGGTGAAAAAGAGCACAAATGCACCGAAACAGAGCATAGATGCACCAACACAAAGCACAGATGTGTCGAAATAGAGCACAGATGCGCCGAAACAGAGCACAGATGCCTTGAAATAGAGCATAGATGCACTGAAACAAAGCAAGGATAAGCTATAATTACCAATTTTTTTTTTTGAGACAAACATGTTTTGATAGTTTGATATTTTTGGATGATCTTAATCAGATTTAAATGTGAAAACCATGGCATATAGTAGCAGACAGTTGTTTTGTTAATCCTAAAATCTAAACAAAGAGTGTATGTTCTTGAGATTTTCACAAGTATTGAACAAGATAAAACTTCAATTAGACTCACTCTTAGTTTGTCAAATAGGTCATCATAGGAATCACAACCCACAACTTAAAATCATGTCGACTCACACTACCGTGTCACCACCTAGAGGGCGCTCATGGTTTTTTCTTTTCTAGGTGCGTACTCAAGGTTAGATTTTTCGATCCCTTGAGCAAAAAATCCGTGGTGATTATATGGTGAGTGTCTTGGGGGTAAATTCTTCCCTCCCCTTGCATTGTGATTAAAATGATTTTTGGATACTAACATGGTTGGATTTCTACACTATGGTTCATAGTAAAGGTTTTCGTTCGGTGTGGCAATAGATAAACTCCCTCAGGAGACCTCCCAATATTTAGAACAGAGATTTTGGGGATGGTTATCTTGCTCACTTCCATTGAATATGGGTTTCCCCAAAATTCACTTTTGATTATAGTGGGTTAGAAAACTTGGCTTTGGTTGTTCCTGCTTAGGTCGTTCCCGTAGGGTGAGTACTTTTTCCCACTATGGAAAACCTTCTAAAGGATTTAATAAAACATTAAAATGCATAAAATGAAAGAGGTAAGTCTGGTGTTCTGATCACCCAGTAAAGGGGAGAGCATAAACCTATTACCCAACAATCACGGAAAACAAGTGGCTCAATTTTAAATCCAAATAATGGTTTTCTATGCTAAGAGAAGATTTTGCTTCACAACAAACATTGGATTCATTTTAACCAACATGAAATAAAGTTTGGTGACTATCCTAGAATTGATAAATTCTAGATTTTAAATTTCTATCCTAGGATTGCTTCATTTTATTTTAAAACTAAATTGAAAAATTATGTCCGCAGATGGTGTCGGAATAAGAATTTTCTTTTACAACCCCTGTATGCACTAAAACAGGCCACCAATGAACCAAAACAATTAACAAATGGACTAAATGATCAAGAAGGGATGCATGAAAATAGACCGCTTATGCGCCAAAACAATCCATGGATGCATTGAAATAGTCCATGGGTGTGTTGGAATAGTCTGGGGATGCGTTGAAACAGTTTGGGGATGCGCTAAATAGAGGCTCATATGCGCTAAAGCGTGACTCCAGTCTGTCACCTGTCAGAAAAATCTACAATAAAAAGATTAAAAATGGGGGGATGCCCCATGGTGGGCACCAAAAATGTGTTGTTAGAATATGTAGATTAATTAGAAAGTAAACTAACACACCAATAAGACATTATATTGAAAGAAACTAATTAGAAAATACAAATGAAAACTCTAAAGACAACAGCTTCTTCAAATTCGTCCCATTGTCCTCTATCTCCAAGGATTTGATTAAAGTTGTTGGCTCTCAGTTGTGCAAGCAACAACTTGTTGAAATGACAACTTAGGAGAATGAGATTGATTGAAAATGCATGTGTATTACTATAAGATTTAAGCTATGGAATGAGCTTGAAATGCTAAAATTCTATGATGCTATGATTTTTGCTAGAATGTTGATATGCAACTATAGTGATTACACATGAAATCTAGGATTCAAAGGTCCTTTCCAACTCATAAGAGGGTTGTATTTATAGATTTTTGAAGGAAAAAATCCAATTGGAAAGGATCAACGGTTGAGATTCAAACCTATTAGGATGAATAGTGAGAGATTGAGAAGTTGAGAGAAATATGGAAGGTTGAGAGGAAGGCGGGAGATGTTTCCTCAAACACAACCTTTTCCATTCAAAAATGAAGGAAAGTTGTCATTTGTGCACTTCATTTATGAAGAGTTAGTTGATAGTTGAGGAAAATTCCATAATTAAATAAATAAATTATACATGTGACAAAGAATTAGATGTGTATAGCTACCAAATTCATTAATGAATTTTACATGTGACAAAGAATTAGAAGCTTCCATAATTTAAATAAACAATATTTAATTATGTATGGGAGATGATAAAAGTGCTTTAATTAAATATATAAAATACTTAATTAAGTATGAAAAGAAGAAAGTTTCTAATTAAATAATATAAAATATTTAATTATGGAGGAAAGAAAGCTTTTAATTAAATATTTGGAATATTTAACTAAGTGGAAAGAAGAAAGAATTAGAAAGAAGGCGTTTAATTAAATATTTTTAGAATATTTAATTATATGAAAAAGAAAACTTCTAATTAAATATTTGGAATATTTAATTAAATGTAGAGAATGGATTTAGAAGAATATTCCATTATTTGAATTTAAAAATTCAAACTTAGAATAATGTGATAATTAATATAAATAATTATGGAATTTATTTAATTAATTAAGAGGAAGATATCAATAATTAAATAAACTTATTTATTTAATTAAACTAGAAGAATTAGAAAAATGAATAATATAAATAAATAATTAAATTTATTTATATGTAGATGAATTAAGAATATTAATTAAATAATTCATATTTAATTAATTAACAAGTTTGATTATTTTACAACGAATTATTGCGAACTATTTGTGAATTTTAGATTCCAATAGGAGAAAAACAAACACATTGGCAAAGCAAGGAATCACATCCTCTAAAAATTATTTGACCTGGGGTCAAAGGCAAATGAGCATAGAGGCTACTACGGTACACCATGAACATAGCAAAGAGGCAAAGACCACATAAGGGACAGGGAAGTGTAGACTTCGGAGTCCCTCATTATATCACATGGTCGAATAACCTGGCACTTAACAATGAAAATAGTTGGCATCAAGTCAGAATAATGAAGGAAGGCAGGAAAATGGACCTAGCAGGAAAAAAGCATCTCCAACAAGATAATGAAAAGAAAAATCGAAAGAAAGAGGCAAAAAAGTCGGAGTCACAAAAGGAAAAGTTTGGGATGAAGGATCATCTCCTGACCAAGGCAGGCAAAGTGGGTGCAAGAGAAAGGAATGTTACCACCAAAAACTTTTGAAAACCTAGGTGCAACCAGGAACAAAAAGTTGCAGGAACAAAAGAGCAGAAAATGGAGCCAATGGAAATAGATGTAGGAGGTGAGATTGAAGAAGATTCTGAGATGTTGAAAAAAGTTGCCATACTATGTAAAATCATGGGCCCTAGATGTGGAAGGAAGCAAGTGCAAGAATGGGCTCGAAAGAATATCCTAAAAAGTCATGGTATAAAATTTCTTCCAAATGGCTTCTTCATTGTGGTGTTTCTCTCAAAAGAAGACAAAAACTTTGTGCTAGAAAATGGCTTGGAAAACTTTGGAGGTTTCCTGATTTATTCACAAAAGTGGGTGGCCAATTTTAATCCAAGGAAACAAGGGGTTTATAATGAGGCAAAATGGATTAGATTGTATAACCTCCCAATCAAATACTGGTCAGAGGAATGCTTGGAAAAAATTGGGAGATCCCTAGGCACACTATTGGAGATAGACACAAACTTATTAATTGAAAACTCTTACCTCTATGCAAGAATGAGAATTGCGGCAATATCCATGATTCCTAAGGTAATAAAGCTTCAATCAAAAGAAGGAATTTGGACTTAGGAAATTGAAACAGAAGCTCAGGTCACATATTGCTCAAACTACAATAAAAGAAGCCACAAAACTAAGGATTGCAAAGTTCCAATAAAAATCAAGAAGGTATGGAGGAGGAAAAATAACAAGGAAAGGGGGGAAAAGAAAGCCCCCCCAAATTTAGAAACCAAAGGTGGTCAGGAAACCAATATGGCGGCATTGAAACCGACTTCATCCCAACTAGAGAAAAGACCTGCAGAAGAAAAAGCAGAAGTGATTGAGGCAGTAGCCCCTTCATTAGGATTTGAAATGACAAACCAACAGGAGGAGGAGAAAGTTCTAAGCTCAAAAAGTGAAAATGAGGACTATGAAGAGATAGATATTATGGATTATAGAAGTATATCCCACTCCAATGATGAGTTTCTAGAACCAACCAAGCAAAGGAAGACCAAGAAGGGCAGGAAATCAAATAAGTAGAAAAGAGAAGAAATTGCCCAAGAAAAAGGCCTAAAGAGTATTAAAAGATTTCTGAAGGAAAAGAAGGGAGAGGAGCACTCCCAGCAAGTTGAACCATGATTGTGACAACTTGGAATGTGAGGGGCTTGAATTCCCTGAACAAGAGGCGCCTCATAAAGCATGAAATTGAAAAAATGGAAATTTACATCCTATTACTCCAAGAAACTAAAATAGAAGCTGAAAACAAAAGATTATTCCATCTAAGCGGATGGGAGGAGGCTCTGTTGAAATCCCATGCCACTACAGGTGGATTAGGAATCCTATGGAAAACCAATTCAGTAACTATACACTTATTGAGCAAGGAAGCCAATTGGATGCTATGTGTAGCTGAAAGCCTCAAAAGTGAGTTAAAATGCTATATCTTTAATATCTATGGCCCAGTCAGAAATCAAGACAAGGAAACTCTTTGGAATACTCTAAGCAGGAAAATGATAGAACTAGGAAATAAAAGAATAATAATGGGAGGGGATTTCAATGCTGTCCTAAGAAGTGAAGAAAAACTCGGGGGAAAATGCTCAAGGACTATTTCAATGGATTTTTTTGGTAACTTCCTAGCCAACAACAATATGCTAGATGCCCAAACACGAAATGGTGCTTTCACATGGTCAAATAAAAGAGGTGATGGTGGATGCATAAAAGAAAAATTAGATAGATCTATCTTTTCACACGACTAGTTGGATGTCAACTTGAACTTAGAAGCACTAATCCTCCCAATGGTAGGTTCTGATCACCTACTAGTAAAAATAGCAATCAGAGAACAATTAAGTATTCCAAAAACATATTTCAAATTCGAGAAGATGTGGTTTAGGAAGGAGGAGCTCATGGATTAGTTAGAGAAATGGTGGAAGTTAGCCCCTTGCTACATAGGCACAAGGAGTTTCATTTTTATGAGCAAGTTAAAGCACATCAAAGGAAAGTTGTAGGAGTGGAACAAAGTGGTATTCAAGAACATTTTCTCAAAAAAAGAAAGAGTTGAGGAAGAATTAGAGAATCTAAATAAAAAAATTATGTTAGAAGGGATGTGGCAAGAAGACTACCAAAAGGAAAGATCTTTGCTGGTAGAATACAATAAAATCCTAGGTAGAGAAGAAGCATTTTCGAAGGCAAAATCAAGGGAAACATGGCTTAAAGAAGGAGATGCAAACATTGGATTTTTCCGCAATACAGCCAAAATCAAGAGGTCTTTCAAGAAAATTTCTGAGGTATCATTACCAAACGGATCTAAAATTGCAAGCCCCAAAGAAATCAGCGAGGAAGCAATAAGGTACTTTAAATAGGTTTGGGCTCCTAAAGGAGATAGGGATACTCTCAAGGAAAATAAGTTATTAGAAAATATTCCAAAGCTTATATCAAAGGAGGAAAATGCTATGCTGACAAGACCATTCACTAAAGAAGAAATTAAAAAAGCTGCCTTTCAGCTTCACCCTGAAAAATCCCCTGGCCTAGATGGGTTTCCTGCTCTTTTCTACCATAAATGTTGGCACTTTTTGGAGGAGGAAGTTTGGGCTCTGTGTGAGGACTTTAGAAGTAAGAAGAAAATTTTCAAGGACGTGAACAATACAATGGTGGTCTTAATCCCCAAGAAGGAATCATGTACATATTTTGGGGACTATAGGCCCATTTCTCTCCAACACAATCTATAAAATAATCTCAACATCATTAGCAAATAGACTAAAGACGGTACTCAAAAAATTTAATCTCTCCAAACCAGAGTGGATTCAACCCAGGTATAGATATTGTGGATAGCATAATATTAGCAAATGAAGTTTTTCATTCGATCAATAAAGATAGAATCCCAAGCATGTTGATCAAACTAGATGTAAGGAAGGCCTATGATAGAGTCAAATGGAGGTTCCTACTAGGAATAATGGAAAATTTTTAGATTTTGCAAGGAATGTTTACAAATGATATATCAATTTTTATCTATAGTATGATACTCAGTCCTTGTTAATAGCTCGCCATGTGAATTCTTTGAGAGCACAAATGGCTTACGCCAAGGTAATCCAATTTCACCATTCCTATTTTTTATCTTGGTGGAGGCCCTCAGTAGGAAAATAGAAGCTCTCCAAAATCAAGGGGCATGGAAAGGAATACAAATAGCTTAAGGGATAGATCCTACAACTCATCAACAATTTTTAGATGACACAATTCTTCATGGATAAGCCTCAATCAAGGAAGCAAAGACAATAAAGAAATGTTTGGAAGAGTATACTGCAATCTTAGACCAACATATAAACAAAGATAAGTCAAAGATCTACTTTTTCTATACCAAGAAAGTTCTACAAAAAATAATAGCCAAGCTCCTGGGTCACAAAATTGGAGAGATCCCCTGCAAGTACCTGGGAGTACCCCTATTCAAAGGTATTATAAGGACAAGTCTGTGGGAGCATAAATTAAATAAGTGTAGTGACAAGTCAAGAAGTTGGAGAGGCAAATGGCTAACGTTAGCTGGGAGAATAATTATGATAAAGGCAGTATTATAAGCCATCCCAATTTTCCCGATGTCATGTATGCAGCTAACATCTAAAGAAACATAAGAACTGGAAAGTATATTAAAAATATTCCTATGGGAGGGTTAGAATGAGGATCACAAGATCCCTTTAATCCATTGGGACAAAGTTTGTGTAGGGCAGTTATCTGGAGGGGCTGGTATAAGAAATCTGAAAACTCAAAACTTGGCCTTAGGGGCCAAACTCATATGGAAAATGTATCAAAAACCTACATTATTATGGTGTAAGGTGATACAAAGAAAATACTTAGATAACCAGAACCCTCAGAGAATCCTAATAATAGAAAATGCCAGGAGTGGTTCACATGTATGGAATTTTATGCTAAGTTGTAAACACATAATAACAGATCACCTAACATGGCAGATCAATAATGGTGCCAAGGTGGATTTTTGGAAAGACTCTTGGGGCGGGTATAAACCACTAAATGAGTATCCTGAAGTGGCCCCTTTCGAATAAATAATAAGTAACAGGTATGGAAGAAGTGTCAGGAATTACATCACATCAGAAAGTGGTGGGAAAATTGGATGGAAAAAATTTGAAGATTTAAACATGGAAGTCGAAGCTAAACAAAAACTAATCAGCATGTTGGAGGAAAGGAAAATCTATTTAAACAGCCAGCCTGACAAAATCATTTGGTGTGGAGCTAAATTAGACAACTATATAACTAAAATGGGTTATCAAATCCAGAGTAAACAAATGGAGACAAATTGGCCAAGCAAACTATGTTGGGGAAAAATGATCCTACCCAAAGTAGGAGCATTTACATGGAAGGATTCTAACAAGAGAGAGATTTAAATCACTTGGGTTTGAAGGTCCCACCTAGTGTGCACTTTGTCAGAAAAATGAGGAAAATGTTGAACACCTTTTGCTCAATTTCCCATTTGCAGCTGTCACGTATGAAATTTATGCTTATCTATTTAAATGCAGACTTTACTTTATATATCGAATTAGATTATTTAATGATTATTTAATGATGATTAAGTGAAATTCGAAATGAAATAAAGATGAAATTAAATTGAAATTGAAATTCAGTTATCATATTTACGTTTATTTCGAGGTTTGTCATTATTGATAATAAATCGAGTGCAAGTGAACGCAGGAAACAGGTGAACGAGGTTGAAGGCGAGAACAATGATCAGGTAGAGTTGTTTAGCTGATTGATGTGTGTGAATAGACGGGATCTCACACACTCGCGTAGATTGATATTTTAAATGTCTCGTGTGTATATTATGCTTGCAAATCAAAAAATTCAGTTTTGGTGTGATTTCTTAGAAAATTGTAAAATGTAGTTTCGTAGATAATTTCGTTAAATTATGAAATTTAATCCAATTTAAATAAAATAGATGGTGAATTTAATATCTTATTCTTATTTTAGAAATATGAAGTTGAAATTTTGAAAATTTGATGTAATTGAGTTTTAAACTTGATTTTTATTAAATTTAAATGATATTTAAATTGGAAATAGTGAAAATAAATGAATTTTATATTTTGAAATAGATTCATTTTGTAAATTTAATTAAATTGTGAATTGGGAATTGAAATACGTTCAAAATTCGAAATTGGGTATTGCAAGCAAATTTGAACTCAACAAAAGTGGAAGATTTAAAAATATCTTTAACTGGGAGTTTGGAATTGATCTGAAGATTAATTGGAGAGAATTGTGGATCTGAGCATGCATGACTGCATGAGGAAAACAAAATATATCTAGAAAGAAAATTCGAAATTACACACACGAAATTGGGGATATACAAAAAAATTCGAATTGAGAGAGACACAAGAAAAATTTAACTGTAAGATCAATGTTCATTTTGATCTAGATTACACCCAAACACAGAGGGAGGGATATTATTCAGTTTTAAACAAAGCTATTTTTTTTCCACTCACCCCATACGCTTTAGGAAGGTAATCAGAAGAGGGAAGAAATATCAAAGAAAGAATGACCTATTTGGAAGGCCTGCACAGGGAGAGCAAAGGCATGCCCAACATCTACACCCACGCACTGGGAAAAGTGGAAACTAGGTGCGGACAAAGGAAGGTGCAGCCTTCTTATACACTGTGCCACCCACAACAATAAAAGGAGACTACCCCTCACAGCAGGTAAAGACACTCCCCCACACATCCCGCGCATAGCCTGCAGCAAGGAGGATTAAGAAAGGAGGCGTAAAGAAGATACACCACAAACTTCATCCCACACACCAGTAGCAACCTTCACATTTCCCCCACGCACCAAGGAAGGGAAGTGTGCAGCCTAGGAGAGGCACGCACTGCCTTCTACCTTCACACCACACCCTTGCACAAGCCATCAGCCAAGGCAGGTCCAAGTGGAGATAGCACAAGAGGAAAATCCAGGAAAGAGACTTGGGTGAAGACAAGAGGTGCGCAGGTTTCTTTTACCAGAAACACAGAGGCAACAACAATACAGAAAAATGAATTTCCCAAGTAGGAAACTTTTTATTTAAATTGCAAATTAGATCTCCAATTTGGTTTCCAATAAATTTGGTGAATGAATATCAGAATATATATATAGATGATTTTGAATGTTACAAGTTAGGAAAACAAAGAATCAAAAAAAAAAAAAAAAGAATGACTGTCACAATAATACTTACAAATGTGAGAACTGAAAACTGAGAGAAGATGAATTGATTTCTAAGAATCATAGACAAAAATATTAGATTCAGATTAAATAGAAAACAAATAGATAAAATCTTTATGTTAGCAAGATTTCATCTGTGTATTTATTTTCCTGAATTCAAGAAAGCTCATAAACAAAAATTTAATTTTATGCTGAGAAATTTTGATAAACTTCGTTTAAAATCATCCATAAAAGAATGAACTAAAAATTAGAAAACCAAATTCAACTTGGAAACAAAATGACCAAATTTAGTGAAATGAATTATGCTGATGCAAACTAGTTAAATTTCTTTAACTGAAATTATGAAATTGTTGACAGAAAACATTAAAAAAATAGAATTTTAACTTGAAATTTCACTTTTTAGGAAAACTGTCAAAACTCAGAATATTAAATAGTTAGCTTTAAATTTGATAATGATGGACTTTTAAACGCTGAAAATAGAACGAATTTGAATCAAAACGTATAAACTTGAGATTTAGTCAATTTTTGAAAACAATTTGAACGAACTTTAAAACAACTTAAATTAAAGAAGAGTTTGAAACAACTGAATGTGTGCTTTTTTAATTTACATTTCATATGTATTTTTGACATACCGGAGATACACCTTCATTTTTTAAATTTATTTGATTACTTAAATGACTAAATTGAAATGCTGATTTTATGTCTTTTTGTGAATTGGAACAACGAAAAGTGATGTTTTATAAACTGTATTCATTTTAAACACTGTTTTCAATTAAATGTTGAAAGATTGTGAAAGACTGTGATTGAATATTTTGAACCATGCATGAATGATGGATAATTCCGCATGTGTTGATTTTTGGGAAAGTTACCTTTCGGGACGGGTGCCGAATATGGATAAATAGAGAGTGTAGTTTTGCTTTTTCCAAAACTACTTTTTATTGTCGTGCATGACATCTTACTTGGCCAAGTAATTATTTGTACCATTGAAATAGAAGGATTATTTGAGCTCTCTACCATATCCTAGTACCGAACTTGCTTCTTTCTTAACTGAATTAGAAAACTGAAAATGCTTGTGGATTGCTAGTAGTACTAGGCTTGCACCAGATTCCATCTTGCTCGTAGACTGCTTTTTGCTAAGCAATTCATGCAGGGTTGGTTATTTCTTGATTGACTAATAAATTCTAGGGAAGCGTAAGCTTCGAGGTTGGGCGGAAAAGTGCCGGATCCTTGTTCTCATCTTCTTTGAAGATTTGCTTATGGATAGAAGATCAACTGACTGATTCTTCTTTTAAAATGCTTTATTATTTATCATGTATGTATATATTGATGAGCTTATGGCGACTGACTACCTAAGTCTCAAATTTATAAACTGGATATGTATCCTCCATTGTAAATATTATTGGAATTGTGTATTTCGACACTTGTAAGATTTAGAATGTATAATATGATGTTATCTTTCGAATTTTATGTCATTTTATGTATTCGACTTGTTCTTATGAATGAATGAATGAATGAATGTGATGATGACTTATTTGGAATATAATGGAATTTATTTTAAGTATTGTTGTTATGTTTTTATGGAATTTTTTGCTCTTTACATTTGGTATCAGAGCCCTAGGTTTGAACACTAGGGTCCTTTGTCCATTATGCTAAATGAACATTCCTTGATGTAGGAATTGGGTGACATAATGGGTACTAGAGGTAAAGCTGTTGCGAGCAATGAGACTAATAGGTTGGATCAGATTCTCAGGCTCTTGAATCAATAGGGTTCTAGAATGGACAATATGGAACAGGAAGTTTGAGGTATCAGAGAAGGGAAAAACCCTCGAGTTGAAATTCCCCAAAATTAGGAACAACCTAACAATGATAATCCTAGGGTTGAAGTACCAAATCCTCAAGCAAGGATTGAAGGGGAATTAGCGAAAGATCTGAAAAGGGTAGCACTGCCCAAGTTCGATGGTAAAACAATAGGTGATGGTGCAGAAGCTTGGGTCATTGAGATGGAGAAATACTTCAAACTCAGGAACATGTCCAATGAAACCAAGGCAGTTTGGGCTGCATACCAGCTTACTGGAGAAGCTGCTACTTGGTGGGATAACGAAAAGACTGAGAAGCAGTTACTACTAGGTGGAACTACATGGGAAGCATTCTTGAACCTGTTCAGGAAGAGGTGGCTTCCACAACTATTCTTTGACATGAAGATGACTGAGTTCCAGAATTTGGCACAAGGTGGTCTTACAGTTACCTAGTACTGGGAGAGGTTCACCAATCTCCTTAAGTACGTACCACAATATCAGATGGATGAACAGTTTCACATCCATAAATTCATTTTAGGGTTAAGGCCACAGATTGGGGCTGATGTAGACATGCATAATCCATTGACAATGGATGAGGTCTTTGAGAAGGCCATGAAACAGGAACATAAACTGCAACAGGTAGCGAATTACAGGAAAAGTGTGAATGCAAAATCTGGTTTTGGAAATAGGAAGTTTCAAAACAATAACAATAACCAGAGGGGCAATAGCAGTAATTAGTAGATCAGGAATTTGAAGAGAGGGAATAATACCCAGGATAAAGGAGAAGGTAATTTTGGCGGGAACAAAAAGGTGAACAACAATAACACCAACTTCTCCAATATCAGGAACAGGACAGGTGGTCAGCAAGGGCCACGAGGTGGATGCTATACTTGTGGAGGAGATCATTATGCCTCCAATTGCACTCAGCGTACAAGAAATCAGTGAGGTGGTAATGATAGGCGAGCACCACAACACCAGATACATGCAACGGTTGACAATCGTCAAGCCGACTTTCAGTCCACACCTATCCAGATGTCGGGTAAGCTTTTTGGTCAATCTGTTTCTATTTTGATAGATACTGGAGCTTCTGAATGTTTTATAGACCCTAAAGTAGTTGATAGATTACCTATTAGACCTGGATTTATGTCACAATCATGGATGGTTCAGTATGGAAATCGAGCAGAGGAGAGGGTAGATACATGTTTATCATGCAGTGATTTAGAATTACCTAACTTCCAAACTCAAGTTAACCTTTACGTAGCACTGTTGGGTTCTTATGATGTGATCTTAGGGATCAATTGGTTGACTGAGCATAAGGCCATTGTGAATTGTGAGGACAAGGTGGTAAGTTGTTTGGATGACTATGGACATCCAGTAGAGATTCTAGGATCTTAAGAGCCTTTAGAGTTGAGACACATCTCAGCTATGTGGCTAAAGAAGGCACATCGGAAGGGATGTTCCATTTATGCTATTTTGGTGAGTGATTTGGAGAATTCCCAGCAGAGTCCAGAGGACTATCCAGTTCTCAGAGAGTTCTTGGATATCTTTCCAGAAGAACTTACAGAATTACCGCCAAAGAGATAATTTGAATTCTCTATTGAACTATTACCTGGAACGGAGCCACAATCCAAAGCTCCTTACAAAATGACTACTACTAATTTGTATGAATTGAAAGCTCAGTTGTAGGAGATGTTGAAATAGGGATTCATAAGGCTGAGTGTATCACCATGGGGTGCACCGGTAATCATCATTAAGAAGAAGGATGGAACTTTGCAACTGTGTATTGATTACAGGATGCCTAATAAGGTTACCATCAAGAACAGGTATCCTGTACCTAGGATAGATGAGTTATTTGATCAGATGAAAGGGGCCACTGTGTTTTCTAAGATTGATCTTAGATCAGGTTACCACCAGTTGAGGATTAAGGATGAGGACATTCCAAAGACAGCTTTCAGAACTCAGTATGGACACTATGAGTTCACCGTGGTACCTTTTGGCCTAACGAATGCTCTAGTGTCATTCATGAACCTTATGAACAGTATCTTTAGAGATTGTGTGGATGATTTCGTGCTCATATTCATTGATGACATTCTGATCTACTCTAAGACAGAAGAGGAACATGAGGAGCACTTGAGAATTGTTTTGCAACGTTTGAGGGATCAAAAGCTTTTTGGCAAGTTTTCAAAGTGTACTTTCTTTCAGAAGAAGGTTCACTATTTGGGGCATGTTATATCTGCTAAGGGAATCTCAGTTGATCTTGCGAAGATAGAGGCGATAGTAGATTGGCCAACACCAAGAAGTGTCACAGAAGTTCGTAGTTTCATGGGACTTGCAGGTTACTATAGGAAGTATGTTGAAGGTTTTTCTAGAATTGCAACACCTATTACTTCTCTTCAGAAGAAGGGAAAGAGATATGAGTGGATAGAGAAGTGGGAAGAAGCATTTCAGATTCTTAAACAAAAGTTGACATCAGCACCAGTGTTGACTATACCGGATCCTAATGGTCACTTCATTGTGATTACTGATGCATAAGGTGAAGGTGTAGGAGTAGTGCTAATGCAGGAAGGTAAAGTGGTGGAATATGAGTCTAGGAAGCTGAAGCAGTAGGAGTTGAATTATGTTCCACATGATCTTGAGCTTACAGCTATTGTTCATGCATTGCAGATGTGGAGACATTATCTCCTAGGGAAGCTGTTTGAGCTTAAGACTGATCATTTGGGACTTAAGTACATCTTCACACAACCGAACCTCAATGCGAGACAGAGGAGGTGGCTTGAGTTCCTGAGTGAGTATGATTTTGGTATCGAGCATATCAAAGGTAAGGAGAACAGAGTTGTTGACACTCTTAGCAGAAGAAGGCATCTATCTGCTATGGTGACCACAAGGTCAAACTTGAGACAACGAGTATTGTAGTATCTTCCAGGTGATGAGCATTATGATAGGGTTAGACAAGCCTTAGTGGTGGATCCTTCAGATCATAGATTTGATGGTTATGTGATGGAGAATGATGGTATTGTCAGATATCAGGGAAGGATGTACATCCCAGAGGGTGGTGATTTGAGGAAATTCATGATGCACCTTATTCAGGGCATCCAGGAGTCACAAAGATGGTAGCAGAGTTGAAGGCTTTGTATTTTTGGCCTAAACTTAAGAAAGATGTCATGGAGTACGTGGCTAGATGTTTGGAATGCCAGTGGGTCAAGGCTGAGCATGTGCATCCAGTAGGACTTTTGTATCCCCATGATATAACTAAGTATAAGTGGCAAGTAATCAGTATGGATTTCATCCAAGGACTACCATTGAGCAGGAATAGGCATGATACCATCCTTGTAGTTGTTGATAAGCTGACAAAGGTTTCACATTTCATACCAGGGAATTTGAAGGATGGATCATTGACTCTTGCAAGGAAATTTGTGCAAGAGATATTCAGGTTGCATGGTGTACCAGAGACCATTATCTCTGATAGAGATACCAGGATGACATCTAGGTTCTAGACTACATTGAATGCAACTTTGGGAACTAAACTGAATTTTAGTTCTGCATATCACCCACAAACCAATGGCCAAACTAAAAGGGTCAATTAGGTTGTGGAGGACTTGTTGAGAATGTACTGCATGGATCAACAATACAAGTGGGAAGAACATTTACCATTGGTTGAGTTTGCCTACAACAACTCATACCATTCTTCATTGGGTATGGCACCTTTTGAAGCACTCTATGGACAGAAATGTCGCACACCATCAGTTGGGATAGGATAGAAGATAGGATCATTATTGGTCCAGATATGCTCAAGGAAATGGATGAGCAGATGAAGTTGATCAAGGGTAGGTTGAAGGAAGCAACTGATAGACAGAAGAGCTATGCTGACAGGAACAGGACTTTTAGGCAGTTTGCTGGAGGAGATAAATTATTCTTGAGGGTTAAGCCTCATAAGAGCTCTATCTCATTTGGGAAATCATCAAAGTTGGCACCAAGATATGTGGGCCCATTTGATGTACTAGAAGTTATAAATCCAGTTGCTTATAGACTAGCATTACAACCTGCTCTTGCTCAAATCCATAATGTTTTCCATGTTTCTTTATTGAAACCTTATCATCGTGATATGACTCATATTCTTGATTGGCCATCATTACAGGTACATGATCCAGGGGTGGTGCTAGTGGAGCCCATCTGAATCCTAGACAGGCATAGCATTAAGCTACGTAACAGAGATAGTACCCAGTATAAGGTCCAGTGGGACCAGTATACTGAGGACAGTGCTACATGGGAGGATTCTGAGACGATATACCGTCATTTTCCTCATTTGCTTTCATAGATTAGCATTTGTTTTGTGCGGAGATACTTGATACTCTGGTTTGATTCACTTGTTGTGAACTTGATAGCGTGGATGCTACTATTTGCTTATGTTATGTTGGAGAACTATGATGCTAGTTACTATTTCATTATGCATGATTGAGACACTATGCTTGACTGAGATACTATGCTTTATTGATTATGATAGTATGTTTTTAATGATGATGATGATGTTATGCTTATTGATTGACAAATAAGACATCGAGACGATGTCTCTTCCAAGAGGGGAAGGATGTCACGTATGAAATTTACACTTATCTATTTAAATGCAGACTTTACTTTATATGTCGAATTAGATTATTTAATGATTATTTTAATGATGATTAATTGAAATTCGAAATGAAATAAAGATGAAATTAAAATGAAATTGAAATGCAATTATTGTATTTACATTTATTTCGGGGTTTGTCATTACTGATGATAAATTGAGTGCAAGTGAACACAGGAAATAGGTGAACGAGGTTGAAGGTGAGAACAACGATCAGGTAGAGTTGTTTAGCCGATTGACATGTGCGAATAGATGGGATCTCACACACTCACGTAGATTGATATTTTAAATGTCTCGTGTGTATATTATGCTTGCAAATCGAAAAATTCAGTTTTGGTGTGATTTCTTAGAAAATTGTAAAATGTGGTTTCCTAGATAATTTCGTTAAATTATGAAATTTAATCCAATTTAAATAAAATAGATGGTGAATTTAATATCTTATTCTTATTTTAGAAATATGAAGTTGAAATTTTGAAAATTTGATGTAATTGAGTTTTAAACTTGATTTTTATTAAATTTAAATGATATTTAAATTGGAAATAGTGAAAATAAATTAATTTTATATTTTGAAATAGATTCATTTTGTAAATTTAATTAAATTGTGAATTGGGAATTGAAATACGTTCAAAATTCGAAATTGGGTATTGCAAGCAAATTTGAACTCAACAAAAGTGAAAGATTTAAAAATATCTCTAACTGGGAGTTTGGAATTGATCTGAAGATCAATTGGAGAGAATGGTGGATCTGAGCATGCATGACTGCATGAGGAAAACAAAATATATCTAGAAAGAAAATCCGAAATTACACACACAGAATTGGGGATATACAGAAAAATTCGAATTGAGAGAGACACAAGAAAAATTTAAGTGTAAGATCAATGTTCATTTTGATCTGGATCTCACCCAAACACAGACGGAGGGATATTATTCAGTTTTAAACAAAGCTATTTGTTTTCCACTCACCCCATACCCTTTAGGAAGGTATGCAGAAGAGGGAAGAAATATCAAAGAAAGAACGACCTATTTGGAAGGCCTGCGTAGGGAGAGCAAAGGCATGCCCAACATCTACACCCATGCATTGGGAAAAGTGGAAACTAGGTGCGGACAAAGGAAGGTGCAGCCTTCTCATACACTGTGCCACCCACAACAATAAAAGGAGACTCCCCCTCACAGCAGGTAAAGACACTCCCCCACACATCCCATGCATAGCCTTCAGCAAGGAGAATTAAGAAAGGAGGCGTAAAGAAGATACACCACAAACTTCATCCCACGCACCAGCAGCAACCTTCACATTTCCCCCACGCACCAAGGAAGGGAAGTGTGCGGCCTGGGAGAGGCACGCACTGCCTTCTACCTTCACACCACACCCTTGCACAAGCCATCAGCCAAGGCAGGTCCGAGTGGAGATAGCACAAGAGGAAAAGCCAGGAAAGAGACTTGGGTGAAGACAAGAGGTGCGCAAGTTTCTTTTACCAGAAACACAGAGGCAACAACAATACAGAAAAACGAGTTTCCTAGGTAGGAAATTTGTTATTTAATTTGCAAATTAGATCTCCAATTTGGTTTTCAATAAATTTGGTGAATGAATATCAGAATATATATATATAGATGATTTTGACTGTTACAAGTTAGGAAAACAAAGAATCAAAATAAAAAAAAAACAATGACTGTCACAATAATACTTACAAGTGTGAGAACTAAAAACTGAGACAAGATGAATTGATTTCTAAGAATCATAGACAAAAAAATTAGATTCAGATTAAATAGAAAACAAATAGATAAAATCTTTATGTTAGCAAGATTTCATCTGTGTATTTATTTTCCTGAATTCAAGAAAGCTCATAAACATAAATTTAATTTTATGCTGAGAAATTTTGATAAACTTCGTTTAAAATCATCCATAAAAGAATGAACTAAAAATTAGAAAACCAAATTTAGTGAAACGAGTTATGCTGATGCAAACTAGTTAAATTTCTTTAACTGAAATTATGAAATTGTTGACAGAAAACATAAACAAAACAGAATTTTAGCTTGAAATTTCACTTTTTAGGAAAACTGTCAAAACTCAGAATATTAAATAGTTAGCTTTAAATTTGATAATGATGGACTTTTAAACGTTAAAAATAGAACGAATTTGAATCAAAACGTATAAACTTGAGATTTATTCAATTTTTGAAAACAATTTGAACGAACTTTAAAACAACTTAAATTAAAGAAGAGTTTGAAACAACTGAATGTGTGCTCTTTTAATTTACGTTTCATATGTATTTTTGACATACTGGAGATACACCTTCATTTTTGAAATTTATTTGATTATTTAAATGACTAAATTAAAATGCTGCTTTTATGTCTTTTTGTGAATTGGAACAACGAAAAGTGATGTTTTATAAACTGTATTCATTTTAAACACTGTTTTCAATTAAATGTTGAAAGATTGCGAAAGACTGTGATTGACTATTTTGAACCATGCATGAATGATAGATAATTCTGCATGTGTTAATTTTTGGGAAAGTTACCTTCCGGGACGGGTGCCGAATATGGGTAAATAGAGAGTGTAGTTTTGCTTTTTCCAAAACTACTTTTATTGTCGTGCATGACATCTTACTTGGCCAAGTAATTATTTGTACCATTGAAATAGATGGGTTATTTGAGCTCTCTACCATATCATAGTACTGAACTTGCTTCTTTCTTA
The DNA here is from genome assembly GCA_007115665.2 of Sequoiadendron giganteum. Lineage (NCBI taxonomy): Eukaryota > Viridiplantae > Streptophyta > Pinopsida > Cupressales > Cupressaceae > Sequoiadendron > Sequoiadendron giganteum. Next base: position 201,010,624 of record CM021109.1, on the reverse strand, counting down.
ACTGAATTAGAAAACTAAAAATGCTTGTGGATTACTAGTAGTACTAGGCTTGCACCAAATTCCATCTTGCTCATAGACTGCTTTTTGCTAAGCAATTCGTGCAGGGTCAGGTATTTCTTGATTAACTAAGAAATTCTGGGGAAGCGTAAGCTTCGAGGTTGGGTGGAAAAGCGCCTGATCCTTGTTCTCGTCTTCTTTGAAGATTTGCTTATGGACAGAAGATCGACTGACTGATTCTTCTTTTAAAATGCTTTATTATTCATGATGTATGTATATATTGACGAGCTTATGGCGACTGACTACCTAAGTCTCAAATTTATAAACTGGATATGTATCCTCCATTGTAAATATTATTGGAAATGTGTATTTCGATACTTGTAAGATTTAGACTGAATAATATGATGTTATCTTTTGACTTTTATGTCGTTTTATGTATTCGACTTGTTCTTATGAATGAATGAATGAATGTGATGACGACTTATTTGGAATATAATGGAATTTATTTTAAATATTGTCGTTATGTTTTTATGGAATTTTCCGCTCTTTACAGCAGCACAAGGTTGGGATTGGTTACAAGAGAAACTAGGGTGGACAACACCCAGATGTAACAAAATTAGGGACAACTTTATGATTTGGCCAATTTTGAAGAAGGAATATTCTTGGGGACATATCTGGAGGGTGGATCACTTGATCCTAATATGGAACCTATGGAAGGAAAGAAATAGAAGGATCTTCCAGAATAAAGAAAAATAAATAAAAGAGGTGTTATAGATGACATAGCACAACATTTCATAATGGCTAAACTCCCATGTTAAAACAAAAGGCAAAGTGAAATATTCAAATTGGGATGGCGAGTTATTGAAGAAGTAGAAATTTCTAAAAGTCCCATTAGGATTTTAGTTTTCCCCATGTACTAAATTAAATAGATCTAAGGCAAGGTGGTCTCCTCCCCAAGCAGGGAGGCTGAAATTAAACACCGATGGGGCATTCAGGGGAAACTCAGGGAAATCGGGTGTTGGATGCATAATTAGGGATGACGATGGGAACCTCATAGAAGCCAAATTAGTAAAACTACCCTTAGGCACTAACAATATTACGGAGGTTGAAGTGATTCTTCAAGGACTGGAGATGTGTAAAGAAAAAGGAAAGAAGAGAATAGAAGTGGAATGTGACTCTACAGTATGTATTAATGCAATCTTAAACGGAAATCTAGGTGATTGGAGAACACAACCCAAAATAAGAAAGATAAGAGAGTTGTGCATAGAAGTGGAGGTTCTACAAGTCAAGCATACCTACAAAGAGGAAAACAAAGTGGTAGATCTCTTAGCCAACTATGGGATTGATTAGACAGTATTGGTCCTGGAAAGTGGACAAGCCAACACCTAGAATGGAATGTGCTAGTTAATAGAAGCAAACAAGCATGGGGAAGCAAATCCAGAGCCTAGATAGCCACACAAAAAAGGTAAGTTTCACAAGAAGAGGTATGTACCCGAACTATAATAGCCTCGTTCCATGCACTTAAAGGTAGGGAAAAAGTTGGATCTCTAAACATGATAGATGAAATCTATAGTAAATAAAGCTCATAAGGTAAGCCAAAATTTAGTAGGTTAAAAAAATGAAAAAAAAATACTACAAGGAATTTAATCCAATCCCTGAAGCCAAAGAAAGGCCCATGTATAAGTAGGGAAGGTTAACATTCGCTAAGCAAGTCCATTAAATTTAATAGGAGCCTGGTTACCTAAAAATAATGAAAAGACTGCCAAATAGGTAGACAGATAATGCATTCAGGGTCTTTAAGGCAGCTTTGTGTGGCTCCAAGCTGAAAGAAATAATCAAGTAGGAAAATAGGATTACTTCAGGCACTCCTTGAAGGATGGAACACAATTCATTGAAATCCCTAAAAACCCTTTGCATTCAGTGCACTGGTCCCCCAGATCAAAGCCCACAAAAGAAAGGATATATGAAGACTAAAACATAAGTTTAATACAAGATGAGCCTAACACTGTTCTTCCACAAGGTATGCATTATTTTCCTTCATAAATCAAACATCCTAGCTTTCTTATATTGAATCTCTACTTTTTAAACGTATAAACGGATAAAAAGAAAACAAGCTGTGAGCAAGAAAGTGCTCTTACGATTGGATAACATACTTTAACTACTACACAAGCTTAGTGTCGTGTAAAAAAAATTTAATGTCAATTTCATTGAAAGAAAACTAATTTTTTGTGTGCCCAAAAAGATCCTCAAGAACCAAATAAAAGAAAGCAAGCACTCTGTGGATATTTCAATGTACCAACAACAAATTCACAATGATTTTGAGAACAATTTCTTTTATCAGAGATGTTTTAACAAATACTTCATAAAAAGTGCCTGCTTTTATTGTTTGAAAGCATCTTAACGCAAAGACGAAATAGTCACATTGATGTGATTATCACATAGTCTTTAAGGCAAATCAATGCGGTGCTCTAGACATAGCAAATGAGCTAAAATCCTGGAGTTTTCTATAAACAAACATTAATAAGTATGTACATAAAAGGGTGTTGCTTAAAACCCAACATAAGTGGGAAAAAGCCTTATCTCCTCAACAAAAGGATCCGATAGATCTGAACCCTAAGCAAACATCCAAAGATGATAAAATTTGGAAGCCACTGGCTATCTGGTGCAGACTCCATCCAAAAACGGCGAATGAGAAAGCCACACCCGGCCTTGGCAAGCAAACGATGGTCCCATAACGTGAAATCTAACTCTTTTGTAAGAAAGGGAAGAACCTTGTCATTGGCATCACTCTGCCACTTCAGCTCTCCCCTACCCAAAAATGCTCTGGCAAAAATAGCCTCGCGTCCGTTCTACTGAAATTTCTTAAAATCCCTTTGAAATGTTTGAAAACCCATTCCTTGGAAACATGAAGAGCTAGAAGGGAAGCGAGCTAATGGTTGTTCTTAACGACAACTTTCGCGCATCAGGAGGAAGTGCTTACCTTATACAAGAACCTCTACCCTCAAACATAATGTACTCGCCCAAGCTAGAAGCCCAAGCAAACGACGGTCAGTGACGGGTCTTAAAAACGTACCATATGGATGCGAGAAGGTAAGGTATTTTGAAGCAGGTTCCATGGCAGGAACCCTGCTACCAGTGATAAAATAACAAAGGAAAAAAATAGACATGATTAAAAGCAAGTGGCGGCTGAAAATAGGCTTTGTATATTGTCAGTAAGCAAGGCAATGCCTACAGGCAGTAGGAGCAATCATGTTTGTTGATATCAGTAGATGGAACAAAGGATTAATGAACAAAAACCCTACCAAAAAATGAGAAGAAGGCCAACCAAACTCTATCAGAGCTTTCAATGAAATAATGTCGAAAGGCTGTAAGGTGCAAATCTCTGAACGAGGTGAAAGTAAAGGCGACAGGGTCACATCAGGGTCAAATTTGTCTGACGTGCAAGCGGTGGCAGGAAGTGAGATAACAAAGCTTGCCAAGTAACATTCGATGGATGTAACACATAGGCGACAACAAAGAAGTCTGAGGGTGTGAAAAAAAAACGCTTAAAGAATATTAAATGTAATATTGAAAATATAGGATTGGGCTCGAAAATTAAAACAAAAATTAAAGAAGTGAAAGTGGCAGAAAAGAAGTTTGTGGGTATGATAAAACCACACTTAAAGAATATTAAATGTAAATATTGAAACTATAGGCTTGGGCTCGAAATATAAAAATAAAAATTAATGAAGTGAAAGTAAATAGATGGGTCCTACCCCCTGCCAAATGGGTAGAGCTTATCCATTAAAAAAAATAAAATTAAAATGTTTGATTAACTGTGGCCATTTTTAGATGTTTACAGGTACCAAATTCATTAATGAATTTTACTAAGGATTACTTGCAATCCAAAAGGGTGGTATTACTATTCAACTCCATTTAATGAATCCATATTCATAATTTTTTTACTTCCTTGGGTGTTTGATGCCCCTGAGTATCTAGGGGTACTAGCAATCTTGCATCGCTAAAATATTGCTCTTTTTTTTCTTCATATTTTTAATAAGGGCTTATGGGTTATGAAAATAAATATTTTTTATTTACAACTTTGTAATTTTCCTTGTGGAAAAATTGTAAATGTATTTTTGGAGGAATTATTCTCTAATAAATATTTCAAAGGAATAAATGGGGAAATACTCCATTTGGGAATCCCATTTCTAGGTAGGGGCCACTTGGTATGCATTTTCTTGCATGTTAAATTGCATGCTTTGCATGCATTTGCATGATGGGGCCACTGGATTTGCATGTTGTTGCATGTCTATATTTGGAGCCATTAGAGCCATTAGAGCCATCAAGAATCAATGGAGGTGTCATATTTGACCAAATTTGATTGGCCATGGTTAAGGTGCCCATGTGAAGGCCATGTGAGCATTGAGTAATTTTATTATTTTGTTATTATTTCTTGAAATGGGTCATTGGTTTTTCAAGGAGGTGTTTATTCTTGTAGTTTTGTAAAACCATAGTGAATTTTTTATTCAAAAATTTATATATTCAGGACTTGTTATTTGGGAAGATGGTTTTGGGAGTTTTTACAGGTGAGATGGGGAGATGCTATCAGATTGAAGAGATGATTTGAAGACTCCATTTTTGTAGATTTATATTTGTATATAAGCTCATATTTTTGGGAGCTAGTGAGCTTCACATTTTGAGAGACAACATGAGCTAGTGAAGTCCATGAAAAGGGAGCTTGAGAGATTCAATATAAAGAAGGTTGAAGGAGACCAAAAATACATTTTTTTTGCAGGATTGGAGGTGTGCTATATTAGCAAGAAGATTGATGATTTCATGGTTTTTTTGCATAAGTGATTTTTAATGATGAATGCAAGTTGAAGGAGCTAGGATCTTGTGAAAGAAGAAAAATTGAAGGAGATAATTTTGTATTGATCTTTGTTTTTGTAAATCAGATTTATATTAGTTTTGTTATGATTTTGATCAGCCTATATGGCTGTAAAATAATGTATTTTTAAAAATTCTTTTTTTTTATGTAATTGAAGAAGATTTTGAATGAACAAAGAAGAATACTTCTTGCAAATTTTTGTGTTGTTTCAAACCATTTATAAGTTGCATTTTCATATTTTTGTGAGTATGTGAATGAGGTTTCAATTCCCTTGCATCAAATGTGGACCATAGTACCATGTAAATTAGAAATTTAGTCATTTGAATTTTCTAGGTATGGTAATTGTGTGATGTAAGACATTCAATTGAAGAGGTTTCTACCATTGTGTTTTGCAGAAAACTGACTTTCTTTTTATGTTTTTTTGGTCCCTTAATGTGTTTTAGGGAGGACAATTAACTCCCATAGCCAATAAAAACCTTTTTGTAAATTTTATAGTGAAAAATAAAAAATAAAAGGTTGACTTTCAATTTAATTTTTGTGTACTTGGAAGAAATTTGGGAAAGCAATTTTGATGGTTGTGTAGATGATAGAATCAAATTTTTGGCACCTATTTGATTTTTAAAAATAAACACACTAACATTAGCTAATCTCAAATGAAACAAACAACCAAATAACAAATTATGTTAACAAAATGTTACATTTTTTTTAGTCCAAATGTACAAATAATTAACATTGTTTTAAATATTATCATTTAAGAGTTCACAGATTCTCATGTAGTAAGTGAAGGGATGACAAGTGGAATGCACCATCTGAAGGAGTTAACATAGTTTTGATGGGCTTCTAAAGAGAACTTAGGTGTAGCCTGAGTATGCTATTGTGGTAATAGATTTTGAAGGAGATTTTGTATTAGGGAGTATGCAGCATTTAGGTTAAAAAATAAACAAGGAAAAAAAATACAATGAACCTAGATTAGATATTCAAGAAACATACTTGGATGGTTATACTATGATAGAAATTAAGTGGAAGACAATCCCATAATAACATCTTCTAATTCTTGGTTTAAATGGGATGTTCAAAATTAATAATTTTTAACATTTTTTAATTTGTGTCAATTATAGTGAAGAAACAACCAATAATTTTAGGATGATGTAAGGTAATGAGTTGTGACATTTTGTATGTAAATTGAAATAATTTTTTAAACAATTTTTATGTAATTTTTATTTTTATTTTTCAATAAATGTTTTATCTTTCTATTATTTTTATTGACTTTGAGTGATATTATTCTATAACACATAACTTTCACTACAAATAAAAACCTTCAATGATTTGTTAGAATTAGATTTAATATCAAGATGTAGTGGATGGGATTTTTTAAAATGTTTTAACTAAATATTTTATTTATTATTAATGTTTGGATTAGTACTAACAATATTTTTTTAGTTGTAGTAAATTTCTCTCAATACATATATCAAACTTATTTTTTAATTGAAATAAACACATCTATATGGAGTGTAATGTATTTTTTTTTTTAATACTTTTGTTGTTTTCCATAGTGTAGGTTGAATAAAGATCATTGTTTTTTGTAGTGGACCTATATACAAGAAAAAATAATACATATTAAATATTTTAAAAGGTAATACTAAGGGTTACATACTAACAAAATGACATTTATAAATGACTTCATTTGATCTCTAAAATGTGAACCATAATTTCTTTTTGTTAACATTTTGATAGTTGTAAAGGAGAGTCCATTAGAAATTTGGTTTAAACTTATGGGTTATATCCACTGGTAACTTTAAGAAACCCCCCTCAAAAAAAGATATAAAATCCTAGCGAATCTTTCACTTTTTGAGGGAAAAAAATTAATTTCTATTGACGAATCTTTCCCTTTTTTTGAAAAAAAATATTATTTTATTGGCGGTTTTTTTACATCACTAAAATTTTATACAAAATTTTGGCGAATCTTGAAAAAAATTGGAAAATGCATTAGTTATGCTAGTGAAACTATCCAATCTAAAAATAATTCTCATGGAAAAGTAAGGGCTTGAGGGTGAAAATTATCGATGGGTTGAAGGGGTAGGCTCTAATATTTAATTTCCACCATTTTTTAAAAATATAATACATAATGGTCCTCATTGTATTCTGCAAGGTAAAATGTACCCATGATCTACAATTCTCATGGGGCTCAAAATCACTTTTAGATCATTGATCTAACAACCCTTGTTGTACTTTGTAAGGTAAAATTTACCCTCAATCTATAATGCTCATGAGACCCAACATTGTGGGCCCCATGAGCATTACAGATCATGAGTACATTTTACCTCATGGAATACAGCAAGGACCATTAGATTATATCATAAGTCAATGGTGGAAAATAAAGATTAGAAATATGATCCTAAAGAAATTAATAAATATGATATACTATTGGCAAATTAATATAAATTTTTACTATAATTTATAAAATTTAGGCGAATATGATCTAATCATGTATCAAATATTGTGGCAAATTTTTAAGTTAAATTTTTTAATAAAATAAATTATTTGATGATTTAAATAAGACTAATAAAATTTTGTAAAAAAGTGGCGATTCAAGTCTCCTTCTAGCTCGAATTATTAGTCAAATTTGGATTCTCAAATTTCAAATATTAGTCAATTGACGAATATTAGCCACTAAAAAAACATTGATTCTATCTAAAGAGGTTTGATCCAAGAAGGTTTTATCGAACCTCATTCAATCAAATCTTATTAGATGGAACCTCTCTGAACTTAAATCATTATCTTTTCTAAAAAATATGTAATTTTAGACAAAAATCAAAATATCTAATAAATAAGACACAATATTGTAAAATCTATTAAAAACATTCAAAACAATGATGAGTACAATAAAGACAACATATTATCTCAACTAAAAAAACATAACAATATTAAAAAAAATAGTCTTAATTTTTTATTTATTTTTGAACAATATATAGATGCCAAATTGCTACAAAGAGTAGAATGATAGAGATGATTTAACGACAAATCAAGCTATAACATTAGTTGCATTTCAATTTATTTGATTGGCCAAAGTTTGCCAAATCTTATTTGTGATGGATGGCCTCCATAAGTGAAGGTAATATCATATGATTAATAGCAACAAGATACTATGGAGATCGTGCATGCCTTTTGCACGCATGGTTGACATTGAGAATTAATGATAATATGATAGTAGCCTCCAAGGCAGGTGAAATGGATATTTCATTATTGCTGTAATGGTGGTGTTTGGATGAAGAGCCATCTATCTAGGAGCATTGGAAATTGGTGTGTTTCACCTGCTGTTGTCAGTGGTGCTAGTTGGGGTGATATTAATGGCATTGGCTAAAAGAGATCCCATGCAATATGGGCCAGGCATTGATCAATCCTTTAGGCACATCTTCAACTATTCCAATGGATTTAAAAGCTATTTTGGGTGCAGGTGGTATTGAGGATGGCAACTTGTGAACCCATGCAATAATATTTGAAGATTTCCAAAGGAACTCATGCAACTCGTGTGACGTTGGGATGGTCATAAAATATTGGTAATCACCCATCACAAGGGAATCCTCGAGATTTCAAGCTGCTATACTCTGATATAACTTGAAAACGATATCAAATTAAGAATGGCATCTAGTTTGTTGGGTTGGAGAAGGCAGTTGGGCAATCTACACCAATGGTGGAGCTCGTCGTTGTCTCGAGTAATGGAGTTTAAAACTAGTTAGGTAAGGCAATATTTAAGAGAAATGCAAATGTTATAGTTAAAGCAATGGCGATACAAAGTTTAGCTAAAGCAATTATTGCGATTAATGAAGTTTAGTAGCGCTGGATGGTGGATATATGTGTGTATTGGTGGCTTCCATCACTAGAAACCAGTCCAAAATATCAAAGTATACAACCTTTCTTTCAGTCCTTAAAAAGCATGCATGCGGCATTCAATTGACAAAGTAGTGAAGCAGTAGGTTTATGTATGCTTCCATGCATAGATAGCAGCTTTCAAGCTCATTAGAAATGGAGAAGTTATGATGTATGAATATTAATAAAAATATTTTAATCTGTAATGAAAAAATATGTCAATAGGTTTTTAATTTATTAGTGAAGTTGAAAGGTTCTAAATGAGGTCACTACGGATCAAGTCTTGTTGAGTGTAAAACACTGAGATTATAAACGACGTGGTTCAGATCGTTGCCAAGATGAATTTGGTAGAAGGGATACCTCTGAGTCCTTGACTCTCAGCCAAAAAAGTTTAACCTAATGACTCATGTTCTCATAGCAACCAAAAATGTTTTAGCCTAATAGCTCATGTTCTCATAGTTAAAGTGATAAAAAAGTGATTCAATATTTTTTATAAAGCTCATATCAATTCAAATTGATTGAGAATTAAAATTTTGCAAAGTTTTTCAACCAAAAAAGTTTCAGTCTAAAGGCTCATGCTCTCATAGTGAAAAGTGATAAAAAGTGATTCAATCTTTTGTTATAAAGTTCACATCAATTCAAATTGATTAAGAAATTTTGAATGATGTTATTGTACTTACATGATGATTGACTCTACTTAAATATCATTCATATCAATAATCTAACAATCAATTGTAATTTTACATTTCATCTTTATGAAAATGTGATATACATATCATATTTTTATTTGTCAAAATTGACCTTTAACTATTGAACTAAATAATATTTTTAAAATAATTATTGAAACATAACTATTAATAATATATAGTATGATATAAATTTAAGAACACAAAATAAGATTAGTAAAGAGACATGTCTCAATCTTCTGAATACAATTCTATGCTGTGAGATTTTTTAAAACTGTTAAACTTATAAATTATTAATCAAATCTTTTTAAATTTTGTAAATGAAAATATTTGTAAGGTAGAATCATTCATATTTTTCAGGATGAAAATATTTATAAAGCAGAACTATTTAGAATTCACATGTCTCTCAAATAACTTTTTGGTTCAAAGTTTTCTCAAACTTAAAAATTATTTAAAAGAACTATAAATTTTAAGTTTTTTTTAATTATCTAGTATTTCTCATTTATATGATTATTTTTTAAAATTTTGTTTATATTTCATTCTTAAACTATTTATATATATTATTGAATATAATATTTTATTGACATCATGAAATTTTGAATGATCAAAAAATAAAAAATACAACAAAAAAAAGTTATTACAGAAAACCCATCCATAAAATTTTAAATACTTCTAAAATAAAATTGTATAATTTTTTTTTTTAACATCTCAAACCAAATTTTATAATTGATTATCAAAATAAACAAACAAAATTATTTGAATTTTAAAATAATAATACCACGTGAAGTTGATCTGAATATAAGTGTTCTTTCCGATTAGAAAATAAATAGCTGCCACTGCCAGTTTTAATGGGAGTGTTTTAATGCGTATTAGAAAATTGTTTTTAATCTATTTTATCCATCGTTTGTTGACATTCTCAGTATAGTATATGTAACTTGATAATTAAAAATACTGGTAAGCATACGAAAAAAAGTATAATATTGATCTTCTTTTGTAATTGGAGAGATTAGGCACTAATATAGAAGTTTATATGATTGTGAATATTTATCTAAATATTAATTTGGAATTATTTTATTTATTCAAAAGTTATTTTATTTTAATTTTTAATTGTAGGAGATATAAATTTTTTATTTTGAAAATACTATGTTTATTATTAAATATTAATATTTTGACATGTAAATGGTTATCAAATTTAATATAAAAGAAAGAGTTTTTGTCAACACACTCACAACATTACACTTCATTTCTTGTTATCATTGTAGAATGTCTTTGACATTAAATATTATAGTCTGTTTGATTGAATTTCTAAGAATTAAAATGTTTTTTATAATTTAAATTATGTGAATTGCTATTTAAAATGGAAAAATTTGAGACATCTATAATATATGATTTTATAAACTAAACTAGTATAGGATATTATGTATTGAAAATATTCTCGATAGAGGACATGTAACACTTTAATTGGTCTTGTGCATATGCGATTTATTGTTTGTGGATAAAATTTTAAGTCTAAAAGGTAAATGTAATGTCCCCAATAAAATATTATGCAAATATTACTTAAAATTCCTCTTGTGTAATGTCCCAGCCTATTATTTATGTCAATTATTTTAAATGGTATACTCTCAAGCTTATATATGTATATTTACTCTTGCAAACTTATAAATTTCTTTACATTACTTTACAAAATAACATCTAATTTAACAAACGTAGATTTCTCATGATTTACACATTAATAATAACAACCTAATAGATATATTTTGAGCTTAGGTATTTTAAAAAGGTTTAGCAATAACACAAAATTCCTTCATAGCTTATATGTCAAACCCAAAAAAAAATCCTTCATAGGATTTAAAATTAGCAATATACCTAGATTCATAATTGATGCTAGATAATGAAAGGTAGGTTTTAGAATACCTATTTAATATCTTCTATGTTTATACCAAAATTGTTTCAAATGAACAAGACAATTGGGATGGAGGGTGAATCAGTTGTAGCAAATTAAAACATCAAAACCCTCAATGGTAATCAGATCCACATGCATTCATTAAACCCTTATTTTGTTAAAGTGATTAATCATAAAATGCAGATAATAGAAACTAAAATAGAAACACCATACATAAGAGAACACCAAATTTATATGGTCAACCCAATGAGGGAAAAACCATGGTGAGGATTATCTCACAATATAAGTAATTGCAAAACTAGTACAAGGGCTTACTACTAGAATAGGACACACTATCCAAAAAGGCTCATTGCCACATAGAGAATACAAGAAGATAGAAGAGAAATGTTACAAAAAGAATAACTTCTCAATGCAACAATGAATCCACCACAAATGCTCCAACACTTTCATAGCCTTGTTTGAAAGATTATAGACACCTTCAACTCACTAAATTCAGGAATCCAACACTTGAGTTTCACATTACTCTACTCAAATTTGCATCTAGACTTCTGTAATTCGCATCACACATGTATACTTAGATCGATCTTGCATCTATTTTCTCTCTCTTTTGATTCTCTCTTCAACATTACTCATTTATATCAACCTCAACCTCAAAAACCTTCTTCAAGTTTGACAACTATCTGTTACACTTACAAATTCAAATTAGGTCGACACCTAAACATTCCCGTGGTGGATAGGAATGAAGGCGACCCATACATCTCCTTAATTAGGACCAAAATAGATCCCAACACACTTTCATTAATACTTGAACATCTTTGAATGTAGTGTAGACACCTAGTCAGTCGTTACTCATGAAAACACATTAAACTTTAAGTACACGCTTCCTTAAAACAATCCAAAACTTCTAATGCACCTAACCACAAATCCTATTGAAACAAACAAGAGAACAACACCATTAACTCTTCTTCAAAACCAAAATTCATGAAAATAAACTACGGAGAAATGTGGAGAAAATATATTTCTCCTAGACATGTTTGTACAACACTGCAAAACCAGTTCACACACTAGTGGGCACAACTTCCTCTCACCAACGATCCAAAAAATAAAATTCTGAATGTGGCAACCTCTAACAACCTTAAACAACATATTAGAACCACATAGGCATAGCATCAACACTGAAGAAATGTGGAGCACAATCCAAAGCATGTTCTTAACACATGCACAACATTGTTTTCTCTATTTATCAAACTTTCTCAAAAGAAAGTTTGGAAACCAAGTACCAGAGACGTCATCTCAACTCATTACTTCATCCCAACTCATCTTCATGCACTACAAAAAAAGATAGATCCATGTACTCACAACACTTCCTTAATATCTCAACTACACATGCACAACCTGCTATAACCTGTTTTCCTCTTTTCAACAATTTTCTCAATATCCTTGACATCTTCATCATGCAAGAACTTCCTTACCACATAGTTCACATCAATGACAATACCAGTCAGTAAAATTCTTGTTGAAATCAATTACAACACCTTCATACTTGCAAAATTTTCTCCCTTTGTCATTGATGGAAACACAAGATGTGAAAAACCATCAAAAACAAAATAATAGCTTCTGAACACACTTTCTTATGATTTCCTTTCTTTTCTCAACATACACAACTTTCTCCCTCTGATACGTTGCACTTTTTCACATGATTATTTCTCCCCCTTTGACATCAATGGTAAATTAAAAAAAAAATTTGCATTATTATCCCCCTTTGACATAGAACCAAGATAATGTTGGAAGTGGATTCACTCTAAGAGGGGTGGGGGTGAATAAAAGTGGATTAATTTTAACTTTTAACTTTGAAAGCATAATGAAACTTTTACTCATTTAACCCAAAGTGATATATTTTTTTAAGCAAGAAAACATTAACACTTTGGATCAGATTGGCATGAGACTTGACTAACATCTACAACCCATATAAAAAGAATCATATGATATTTTTCAATTAAATCTTTATGAACAATCTTGTTGTGATTTATCAACAGAACTATAAAACTTCATAATATGCAAATTTAACTTTCTTTTGAATTTTTTTTTAGAATTCATATAATGAGCACATAATGCAGAATTTAATTCACTTTATGGAAGACATTTTGCATTAGATTTGCACAATCTAAATTTGCATGATAGACTTGAGAAAATTGACTTTAAACTTTTAAACAACCTTAAAGTATCAGAGCATTGACCAACTGAATGAGAACAATAACATAAATGATTGAAATGAGTATGCAAGATAAACATAAATCATACAAATGAGAGACACATAAATTGTGGAGTGGAAAACCCTCCTGGGGTAGAAAAACTACTGCTAAATTGCCTTACTGGCTTAATTTCAAAACCACTACTTGCAATGTCTTATAGGATAATTTGTGAGCACCAACTCAAGGAGAACCATGCCCTCATTTAGAGACACTAATTTCAAGGAGCACCAACCCCTCATTTAGAGACACCAATATCAAGGAGCACCAACCCCTTTATTGTTTTAGTAAATCATACAATGATACAAAGGATCTCTCTGTTTCCCTTTTTGTTTCATAATTTTCTCATTGTTCTTCCTCAAACAATTAACTCTCTCTTTCTGCTTTTATCCTTTTCTCATGATACTATTCAAAATAGTTAACACACTGTGTTTTCCAATTTTTCCAGCAAAAAGGATTCACTTCTATATCTCATACAAAACTATTATATATTGCACTTTGGTTTTCTCATTGTGTTTTCAGGATTTTTAGTAAGGATAAAGCCCTAATCTCTCTATTTTCTTCTGATTATGTATTTCATCATTACATTCAAGGAAGGTTACAACAGTTGCTCATTTTTCTATTTTAGATAATAAAAAAAAGATGATTATCAGGTTACCAAACCTTCAATCGACCAACAATGCCATGTGTTGTAGTGTCCATGTGTGGAAGATCAATATGAAGAAGTTCTTCAGATAGGAATATCCAAGCATTATGCAAATATAGAAGGCAGGCTGAAACCTATCCTCTCAAGCAACCTGTACAAGAAGTGCTAAAAACAAGAACCATTAAAGCATGTATGAAATTCATGAACAATACCTTCAAAAAACCAACTACAACAGTAGTGTAACCAAAGACTCCAATGCAATGTAACTGAAACTTTAGAATGGTGCATCCAATAACCGTTATAAATGAATCTAGGTGATAAACTGAAGAGATTTGAGGATATTATGATTTTCCCACAACTAGAAATCACAAACCCTTTTAAAAATGTCATGAAGATCTTTAAAAGAGTTGTAGTTACATTTTTTAAAATAAACATTTCAGACTCTTCTCTTCAATGGAATAGACATTTTTCATAAGAGAGAGAAACTTAGCTCGTAGTAACCTTGACTGTAAAGGAATGGATCTACAAACTAGTCTAAAGATGAATACCTAACAGTAGTGATGAAGATGCTATCAAGAAATAGATTACCAGATCTTCATACAAATGAAATAGCCAAGACATATTCCAAACTCGTGCCTTCACCCACCTGTAGGAAACTGACACATAGAACAACCATTGTAATGGTCTTCTTACAAATACCATTCATTGTCCAAGAACAGTTAATCAACAATATGTACTGTGAAATAGATAAGGGAATGATTCCATGGAGGTGACCAGAGAAGGGTTCGAGACCCTCAATTGAGTGAAGCACAATTTTTTCCCTAAACTTCCAAAGAAATCAATCAAAAAACTTTACCAAGATTGATATCATTTGAAGTCCGAGAGGACTATCATTAATTAAATCAAAAACTAAATATATCATTTAAAATCCAGAGGAAGATCAATGACTTGCATGTCGAAAAGCATTATTTGACATCTACTTCCTTACCGCTCAACTATGGTCTCCCTTCAGACTACTCGCGGTATTGCGGTAGCTCCTTGCATACCACTAGCTGTTTCCACCACATTAGGTCTCGGTTACACTTCTGACAACCCACATTATAGCGGTAGTTGTCTTTTATGTCACTAGCCATTTTTACCGCATTACCATGATTATTTTTCTGACTACCTGTAGTATAGCGATAGCCGTCTTGTATGTCGCTAGCCATTTTCACCGCATTACCGTGGTTTCCCTTCTGACAAACCATGGTGTAGCGGTAGTTGATTTTCTTGTTGCTAACGCTTTCCACCACACTATCGCGGTCACTAGCTTAACTGCCAGTGGTAGCGCGGTAAGACATTTGAAGTTCGCGATCTTACCAAAGTCAATTTTTATACCTGTTGTCAGCTTTTAGGCCCATATCATTTTGATCCGATTTAAATGCAAATTAGAGAACAATTTGAATACCTTTACCCAAGGTTGATTTTCCACCTCATTAATATTCAATTCCTTTTAATGTCCAATGTCAAATACTTTCCAAAGCCTTGTGAAGTGAAATGAAGGCTGAAAACATGCTAAGTTCACAATGCCATTCTCCCATGCTAGTTGCCATAAACCAAATGCCCATGCCATAGTATTTTATGACATATGCCCAAACCATTATCAGTTGGTTAAGGAAACCCGATAGGGTTCTCTTAAAACATGAAAACCACTTGCATTTTATAACTCAAGCACCAAGAAACTGAGAGCATTAACTTGTAAGAGTATGGAGCAAGATGACTCTGAATATGATCAACAACCATTAACATTTTCATGAAGCTAGAAAATGATAAAGCCACTATATATCAACAATGAAGTATGCCAATGTCAAATGAATATCAAATATCAACTGTGCCAATCAAATGCCATAATAAGACCAGACTGAGAAATTCTTCCAAGGCACCAACCTAGGGCATTTTTGACACCAAGGACAAATGCCACAAAATAAGTCAACAAACTCCCCCTTTATCCTTGATGGCAAAAAAATGAGCCATCTAAACCACCATTTTCTCCCCCTTTTTGTCACAAGGACAATGAAAGAAACCTATGATGTACAACCATTTTCTCCATGAAGTACAAAAACAATCGATACCGAGTTGTAGTTATAACATGAATGCAACAAA
Organism: Sequoiadendron giganteum; assembly: GCA_007115665.2. Classification (NCBI taxonomy): domain Eukaryota; kingdom Viridiplantae; phylum Streptophyta; class Pinopsida; order Cupressales; family Cupressaceae; genus Sequoiadendron; species Sequoiadendron giganteum. Next base: position 200,994,264 of record CM021109.1, on the reverse strand, counting down.
AATGCAGACCCATTACCATGGTCACTTGATATACCTATTCGTACCTGAAATAGATACATGCCCATGCAAAAATGTGATCAGTAACATAAACTGAATTCATGATCCTGAACAACGTGTAGCATAATTCTCACTGTCATTCCAACAAAAAAACATAGGCATCTGTGAAGGAAAATATGAATAGGAAGCATAAATATCTTGAGAAATAATTTATGTAAGTTTCCATACCATGAATTCCAATGGATATCCTCTGAATGTCATGAATTTAAACAAATGTATCAATCTCGGGTTTGACATCAAGAGAAAACCAAAATGACTAAAAAACCAACAACATCATAAGGCTGCAAATCTAAACCCCACTGAATAGCCACAAACCAAGCAACCTGTCAAAGATTCATAACCAAAACTGCACACCAAGGCTAACTTTTCCAATTTTTGGTCATATTAAACTTCATTCTCCATTGTCAACTATAAACACACTGTTACCAGTATGAATAACCATGCACTAATGCATATCTTGTTGTAATGAACATATGGCAAACATCAGTACCAACATATAAAAAATTAAGTGCATGCCATGAAACATGTGAACCAAGAACCAATTGTTCACAATATATACCACCCAAATTATGTAAATGTGTCGCCAAAGCTAGTATTGTTACCAAAAACATGTAAAATCCAAACAACCAATGAAACCAACTGCAAATACAATTAGAGTAGCAAACAATGATAAGCAAGCTGCAAGAGAGCACCCATAAAATCAAGCCCCCCCAACAAAGAAGCTTCAAAAATTCATTTTTGATCTATAAGACACTATTTATTTTCTGAAGGTTATTGAAAACGTGCAAATTCTTCAATCAGTGACTCTTTATCATTGATTCAATAACTTACTGCACAATTTTAATGAACCAAAAGTAAGATTACTAGGCCAACTCATTTTCATTGCAACTAACCTTGTTCTTTAGAATAACATCTTCCACCACAATAACACAAAGCAAACAAATCTATAGCATGCAGTCCACTACATAATTCTCAAGTCTCCAAACTATCAGTATCAAGAAATAATCAATTGTCAAAGGAAAATATTGATCATTAGATGCATATTGAAATCTTTATCAACCAAGAATAGACAAACTTCTATCAATGTTGTTTTTTTGTTCTCAAGTACACATATACTGTACCAACATAATCAATGTCAAAACATGCTACACTAGCAACCACAAGACCAAAAAAACTGATTTTATAGAAAATAATTAGTATTTTGTTCATGTTTTCCAAGCACAACACTGTAGAACTCAACATTTACCGTTAATGTTTTTCAACTAACTGCCTCTATCAATCTTTCAATTAAGACCTCAACCAAATCATTGTCTTAACATGCTTTGTTGTTGAAACATCATTCATATAAATCAAGGCACTGGATTTTATCAAGTTTCTGTTGGATATGGTTTCAATGTATCTCTTGAGTAACATAAACCATCACCGATTTTGATAAGTACAAAGAATAAATTGATCCTTCTGGCACATGCAATACATTTCAGCAAATCAAGATTAATAGTAATTCATCCACAAATGGTGAACAACATAATTGTGTCACAAGTATCTTTTACTATGGACACTCCCAAAGAAAAAAAAAGCATCAACTACAACACCAACAATAGTCATATGAGAAATCATCTTCTAAAAAAATGGTGATATAAATGAATCATAGCATTAAGATAGTTATCATCAACTCATTGTCACTATTATTCCTAGCATAGACAATAAAACAAATCTATATCTTGAATTTTGATGATAAATAGGTTATGACACAACAAGATTCTACTTCCTTTTGATATCAAAGGGGTTTTATTCAAAATGCATTAATCATCTCCCCCTATCTTCATACTACCTTTCAAATGCTTAGAAATGATTCTTGTGTAGCATGCACAAGATTTAGTTCTTCCTTTTTCTTTTCTTGCTTTCTTCTCCATACTTGTATAGGCTTTGTCTTCTCCTTACTCACAGTATTCTTTTCATTTTGTTTGAACATGTAGTCCCTAGATGGCTTTATCAAAATTTTCTTACACCAATGTTCTTTGTGTCCAAACCTATTACACCTATAGCATATAATAGTGTTATCTAGACCATAGTAAGAAGAATTTCTTCTAGGTGCATTGTATGAACCTTTCTTGACATATCTCTCATGATTATGAGTTATATTCATCCAACAATTTCTTTCTCTATGTCCATAAGCATTACAACTATAATAATAGCCATAAAATTGAGAGTGGTTGTACTTGATAAATGAAGATTTTGATGGTCTTTTTATCCTAACCCATTTTTCTTCTATCTGAGTAGCAACAATATGGTGACCAAGATTAACCTTCAATTTTGGTGTTTTCTTGGTTGTAAATGACTTTCCATCTGTAGTAGAAAAAACTGTTTCATGTTTCGATTCTTCTTTGGAGCTTTGTCCAACTTCACATCCCACTCTTGTAGGATCTTTAAAATGATTTTGTCTACCAATCATCTCATTCAATAAATTAGTACTGCAATCAAATTTCTAATTTTTATCCAATTGAACCTTAACAGTTTCAAGCTCTTTTCTTAATGCAATTACTTCTTCAATTTTTAGACATTCAATCTTTTTAACTTCCAAATCAGACCTTACAACATCTGCAATCCTTTTACATTCTTCAATTTCAATTTTTTGACTGATAATCAAATCATCTTTAAGAATTAGTTCTTTTAACACGTAATCATTGTTAGAACATTTCTTTAATGAGGCAACCTCATTTTCCAGCTTATTACATAATTTATTCTTATCTTTTAACTTGGCTTCTAATCCCTCTTCAGTCTTTTTCTTATCAACCATTTGGGTTTTCAGTAATTCAATAATAATTTTATCATCATTTTGAGCTTGTATTAAAACTTTATTGACACTGCCACTTTCCTTTAAGTGTACCTTAAGATCCTGATTTTCTTTTCTAATCCTCCTAAGCTCATCTAAGGCAGCAAGTAGTTCTTCCTCCAAATCAACTTCAAAGTCATCACCTTCACAATCCTTTTCACCAAATTCTTGTTCAAAGTCACTTACTAAGTGATCTTCTTCACCAACTACAGGATCACTTTTAGTATTAACAAGCAGGTGTAATTCTTGAGACAAAACTTTACTAGACTTGGCAGAGGTAGATTTATCAATTGTTTTCTTGACATAAGTAGCTTTCTTTTGAACTTTGTTACTTTTGCATTTAGCCATGATGAATACTCCACAACACACAAAATAGACTTCCAAGACTAGAATAAATCCTAGGTATGAAACCTAATGCAAGACCCTATGCTTTGATACCACTTGTTGGAAGTGGATTCACTCTGAGAGAGGGGGGGTGAATTAGAGTGGAGTAATTTTAACTTTTAACTTTGAAATCATAATGAAAATTTTACTCAATTAACCCAAAGTGAAAGATTTGTTTAAGAAAGAGAACATTAACACTTTGGATCAGATTGACATGATACTTGATAACATTTACAACCCATATAAAAAACATCATATGATATTGTTCAATTAAAGCTTTATGAACAATCTTGCTATGATTTATCAACAGAACTATACAACATCATAATATGCAACTTTGACTTGCTTTTGATAAAAAAAAATTAGCATTCATATAATGAGCACAAAATGCAAAAGTTAATTCACTTTATGAAAGATATTTTGCATCAGATTTACACAATCTAAATTTGCATGACAGACTTGAGAAAATTGTCTTTAAGCTTTTAAACAACCTTAAATTATCAAATAATTGACCAACTGAATGAGAATAATAACATAAATGATTGAAAGAAGGAGTATGCAAGATAAACATAAATCACACAAATGAGACACAGGAATTGCCGAGTGGAAAACCCCCCTGGGGTAGAAAAACCACTCCAAAACTGCCTTTCTGGCTTAATTTCAAAACCACTTCTTACAACGCCTTATAGGCTAATTTCTAAGCACCAACTCAAGGAGAACCATCCCCTCCTTTAGATACACCAATCTCAAGGAGCACCAACCCCTTTACTATTTTATTAAATCATATAATTATACAAAGGATCTCTATGTTTCCCTTTTTGTTTCATACTTTTCTCATTATTCTTCCTCAAACAATTAACTCTCTCTTTTTGTTTTTATCCTTTTCTCATGATACTGTTCAAAATATTTAACACACTGTGTTTTCCAAATTTTCCAGCAAAAAGGATTCACTTCTATATCTCATATTAAACTATTATATATTGCACTTCTATTGTCTCATTGTGTTTTTCAGGTTTTTCAGTAAGGATAAAGCCCTAATCTCTTTGTTTTCTTCTGATTACAGATTTCATCATTACATTCAAGGAAGGTTACAACAGTTGCTCGTTTTTCTATTTCAGAGAATAAAACAAAGATGATTATTAGGTTACCAAACCTTCAATCAACCAAAATTTCCATGTGTGAAAGATCAATATGAAGTTCTTTTGACAGGAATATCCAAGCATTATGCAAATATAGAAGGCAGGCTGAAACCTGTCCTCTTAAGCAGCTTGCACAAGCAGTGCTAAAAACAAGAACCATTAAAGCATGTATGAAATTCATGAACAATACCTTCGAAAAACAAACTGCAACAACAATGTAACCAAAGATTCCAATGCAATGTAACTTAAACTTCATAATGATGCATCCAATAACCGTTATAAATGAATCCAGGTGATAAACTAAAGAGATTCGAGGATATTATGATTTTCCCACAACCAAAAATCACAGACCCTTTTAAAACTATCACGATGATCTTTAAAAGAGTTGCAGTCATGTTTTTTAAAATAAAGATTTCAGACTTTTCTCTTCAAAGTAATAGAAATTTTTCATTTTTCAATTTGCATAAGAGAGAGAAACTTAGCTCATAATAACCTTGACTGTAAAGTAATAGATCTACAAACCAGCCTAAATATGAATACCTGAGAATAGTGATGAAGATGCTATCAAGAAATAGATTACCATATTTGCATACAAATGAAATGGCCAAGACATCTTCCAAACTCGTGCCTTCACCCAACTGTAGGAAACTGAAACATATAATGACCATTGTAATGGTCTTCTTACAAATCCCATTCCCTATCCAAGAACAGTCAACCAGAAATATGCACTATGAAATGGCCAAGGGAATGATTTCGTGGAGGTGGCCAAAGAAGGGTTGGAGACCATCAAACGAGTGAAGCACAAGTTTTTCCCTAAACTTCCAAAGAAATCAATTGAAGAAAATTTTCCAAGATTGATATCATTTGAAGTCCGAGAGGACTGTCATTAATTAAATCAAAAAATGAATATATCATTTGAAATCCCTAGGAAGATCAATTACTTGCATGCCAACAGGCATTATTTGACGTCTTCTTCCTTACCGCTCAATCGTGGTCTCCCTTCGGACTACTCACGGTATAGCGGTAGCTGCTTGCATACCGCCAACCATTTCCATTGCATTACCTTGGTTACACTTCTGACAACCCATGGTATAGCGGTAGTTGTCTTGTATGCTACTAGTTGTTTTCACCGTATTACCATGGTTATCTTTTTTACTACTTGTGGTATAGCGGTAGTTGACTTGAATGTCGCTAGCCATTTTCACTGTATTACCATGGTTTCCCTTCTGTCAACCCGCGGTGTAGCGGTAGCTATTTTTCTTGCTGCTAACAGTTTCCACCGCACTACTGTGGTCACTGGCTTAACTACCAGTGGTAGCACAGTAAGACCTTTGAAGTCTGCAGTCTTACCAAATTCAAGTTTTATACTTGTTATTGGCTTTTAGGCCCAAATCATTTTGACCCAATTTAAATACAAATTAGATAACAATTTTAATACCTTTACCCAAGGTCGATTTTCCACCTCATTAATATTCAATGCCTTTTAATGTCCAATGTCAAATACTTTCCAAAGCCTTGTGAAGTAAAATGAAGGCTAAAAACATGCTAAGTTCACAATGCCATTATCCCATGCCAGTCACCATAAACCAGATGCCCATGCCACAATATTTCATGACACATGCCCAAACCATTATCAGCTAGTTCAGAAAACCCGATAGGGTTTTCTTAAAACATGAAAAACACCTGCATTTTATAACTCAAGCACCAAGAAACTGAGAGCATTAACTTGTAAGAGTATGGAGCAAGATGACTCTCAATATGATCAACAACCATTAACAATTTCATGAAGCTAGAAACTGATCAATCCACTATATATCAACAATAAAGTAAGTATGCCAATGTCAAATGAATATCAAATATCAACTATGTCACTCAAATGCCATAATAAGACCAGACTGAGAAATGCTTCCAAGGCACCAACCCAGGGTAGTTTTGACATCAAGGACAAATTCCATAGAAGACTTCAGCAAATACTTTCTTTGAATACTCCCCTTAAGGGATACAGACAATGAACTCAGAAAATCTGCAACAATGACAATACATGACACTTCATATTCCCCCTGAGAGGTAGCCACCAACATTAGTCTAGAAACTAGATAGATCCATGGATCCACTAGATTGATGCATCTCCATATGCATCTAGTTCAATGAATAAGGGGTGAAGTAACCCCAACTTCTCCCAAAGATACTCAAAAGTATCCTTAGGAAGAGCCTTAGTAAATATGTTAGCAATTTGATCCTTTGTAGGTACATAGTCAAGTTTTACCTCATTCTCCATAACCTTCTCTCTCAAAAAGTGATACCTAATTGATATATTCTTTGTCCTTGTTCAATGCATCACTAGATTCTTTGAAATGTTAATTGCACTTATATTATCACAAAAGATAGATATAGGCTCATTATATACAACTTCGATATCCTTCAATGTCTATTTTATCCACAAAACTTATGTACAACATGATGTTGTAGCAGTATACTCAACCTCTACAGTGGATAAGGAAACTGAATCTTGCTTCTTACTTAACCATGATACTAATCTACATCTAATAAAGAGTGCACCACCATTTGTAATTTTCTTGTACTCAACACAACCAGCCCAATTTGCATTTGTAAAAGCACTTAATATGAAATTAGTATCTTTAGGATACCACAAGCCATAATCTAGAGTTCCTCTTAAATATATGAATATCCTCTTCACTACTGCGACATGTGTTTCTTTAGGTTCTTCTTGAAGTATATCCACAAGACAAACTGCATGCATGATATCTAGTCTAGTAACAGTTAGATATAGCAGTCCACCAATCATATATCTATATTTTCTCTAATCATCCTTAAGTGACTCATCATCTTTGCTCAATTTACAACCAATCACCATAGGAGTGCATATCGGTTTGGATTCCTCCATTCCAAACATCTTCAACATATCTTTAACATACTTTGATTGTGAAATTAAAATCCCTTTATTTGTTTGATTGATTTGTAGCCCAAGGAAGAAATTTATCTCCCCAAACATTGACATATCAAAATATTTCTGCATCTCTTCACAAAAATTCTTACACATAGCTTCATTTCCACTAAAGATAATATCATCCACATATACAACCACTATCAAGATTGTTTCCTCCTCAATTTTGAATTAAAGATTACTAGTTGTAGTATCTTTACTGAATCCTTACTATATCAAATATTTGTCCAATATTGTATACCAAGATTTGGACGCTTTCTTCAATCCATATAATACCATATTCAATCTACACACCATATATGGTTTCTCTAACAACTGAAATCCTTTTGGTTGTTCTCTAACAACTGAAATCCTTTTGGTTGTTCCATGTAAACCTCTTCTTCTAATTCACCATTCAGAAAAGATGCCTTCACATCCATAAATATAATATTTAAAGTCTTTATATGTGATAAATTCCAAAAACATTATGATAGATTACATCCTATCCATAGGAGAAAATGTCTCCTCAAAGTCTATTCCTTCTACTTTTGAGTAACCCTTACACACAAGTTTTGCCTTGTTTCTTACTACTTCTCCATTCTCATTCAACTTGTTTTCAATACCTACTTATTCCCAATTATGTTCTTATTTTTCGATCTAGGAACCAATTCCCAAGTCTAATTATTTTCAATCTACATAAGCTCTTCTTCCATTTCCTTCATCCAATGTTCACCTTTGCATGTCTCACTCACTATTTTAGGTTCAAATTTAGAAAGTAAACATAAATTTACCTCAACTTTAGCAGCTTTGCTTCTTGTCAATACTCTTTTCGTCTTGTCCCCAATGATCTGATCTTAGGAATGATTCTTTTCCACATATTTAGGGCTCTTAGGGGTCTTCTCTGGAGCTTCTTCCTCTTCATTCTACACTTATTTTTTCATTAGATTTTTATTCTTCCACTTCTCTACAATCAGGTTCATCTGACACATATCCATTTACTATAATTGAATTATGCAAGTTTTCACCAACCTTAACATTTTCAATTTCAACAATCTTTCTCAGCCTTTTGTTGTAACATCTATAAGATTTTATTTTAGTAGAATATCGAAGGAAGATACCTTCATCAGACCTTGAATCAAAATTTCCAAAATTTTCTTCATATCTCCTAATATAATATTTGTTTCTAAATAATCTAAAGTAATTCACTCTAGGAATCCTTTCATACCATAACTCATAGGGAGTCTTTGTGATGTTTTATTTTTCTTGAACTTTGTTAAGTACATAAAAATTAGTATGAATTTCTTCTCTCCAATAGACTTCCAATAGATTTTCCTCTTTCATCATAGTCCTAGCCACCTCTTGAATCATCTAGTTTTTCATTTCAACCACTCCATTCTGCTAAGAATTTCTAGGGGTAGACAAGTGCCTCTTTATTCTGTGAACTTCACAAAACATGTTAAACTCGTTGGAGGTGAATTCTCCACCTCTATCTTATCTAAAAAAATTGAGTTTCGCATTTTTTTTCTTTTTCAACCATAGCTTTAAATTAATTCAAATTTATCTAATACATCAAATTTCTCTCTAAGAAAAGTAACCCATGTCATTCTAGAGTAATCATCAATCAAAAGCAAAAAATACCTATCACCTTGTAGACTTCTCACCCTTGTAGGACCACATAGATTTGTATGAATTAATTCTAGTAGTCTGGTAGTATATTGTTCCTTTCCTTTGAAACTACTCCTTACTTTTTTTTCCAAACTAACAATCTCTGCAAATAACATTGATAGTCTTTGTGAGTCTTGGTAAATCTCTGACTACATGGACTAAACTGATTCTCACCATATTATCAAAATTCATATGAAACATCCTCTGGTGCCATAACCAACTATCACTAATTTGAGACATAAATATTTTACCATCAACACCTTTAAACTAATAGATGTTTCCATATGTCCTTTTACCGATAGGAATCATTGTTCCAAACCATTTTTTGATCTCACAAATTTCATCCTTAAACAGAAGATTATATCCTTTGCTACATATTTTTCCAACACTCAAAATATTATGCCTTAAACCCTTAACATAGTAAACATTATCAGTGTTATGCTTTCCATCAAAATTGATTGAACCTATTCCACAAAGCTTAGCTCTTGAATCATCTCCAAATTTAACTAATCCACCATCATAATTTTCAAGTTTAACAAACTTACTTTTGTCTCTGGTCATGTGATTTGAGCAACCAATGTCAGCAACCCAGTAATTATTATCTTCTTTAGCATGAAAAGTAGATACCAAAGTACCTTCAACCTTATCCTTCTTTTTTAAAATATTTTCCTTCACACATCTTTTAGAGTTAGTAAAACTAGATTCTTCTTTTATAGCTAAGAACAAGCATTCATTATCATCAAAATCTCCATAATCAAATTCATCATCACAAATACCTGCATCTTCTTTGACATAATAAGCCCTTTTAATCATCTTTCCTTTATTCTCCTTATTCTCCTTATTCTCCTTATTCATTGTTGGTATGTGTCGACTGATCATGCAAATATTGTACACTCATAATGTATCATGACATGTCAAGGTTTTTTCTCACTGAAACATCAGGAGATTTTCTGTACTGACACATCAAGGTTTTCCCATTAACACTTCAAATGAAAAATGACTTGATAAAACCCTAATTCTATAAGGATCGAAAAAGCTTGTTATAAGCGGCTGGGATGTAAGTTGCGGTGTGGTATTTGTGAGATTGTAATCTGATTTGCACTGGATAATAAAATCATTGGGTGGTTGAGTTTTTATGGATGTAGCCCATATTGGGTGAACCACATTAAATTTTTGTGTTGATCTCTTTTGTGTTATTCTTCATTGTTATTTCTAAGTTATTTAATCTGCATATAATTATTAATGTTTATTGCTCTAATCTTTCTGAATCCTAACAACTGGTATCAGATATGTGTGTATTTCAATTGATTGATAGGAAATGTCCAAATTTGAGTGAGAGCAATGGAAGAAGGCAAATTCAAGGTCAAAAATTTCAATGGACAAAATTATCAATTATGGAAGATGCAAATGAAAGATTATTTGAATCAAAATGATCTATGGTGGCCATTGCAAGGGGAAAAACTAAAGAGGCTACGATGTCTGATGAAGAATGGGATATTTTGGATAGAAAGACACTGGAAACCATTTGGTTGTGCCTGACACCATCTATGGTGTTCAATATGAAAAAAGCAAAGATAATAGAGGATCTGATGGAAGCTTTGGGTAAATTGTATGAAAAACCCTCAGCCTCAAATAAGGTATTTCATATGAAGTTTTTGTTTCATTTGAAAATGATTGAAGGTGGATATGTGATAGATCATTTAAATGAGTTTAATACGATTACCAATCAGTTAACTTCTATAAAAGTGAATTTTGATGAAGAGGTGAGGGCTCTCTTGGTTTTATGTTATTTTCCATAAAATTGGAATATCTTGGCGACGGATATAAGTAACTCTATTGTTGGTTCAAATACATTGAAATTTGATGATGTTGGCTGATCCCACAATACTCATTTATAATTTTTGGCCAAACTGGACATTGAACTGATTTTTTTTAACTAAATCTTCACTTTCAGGCACCTATAGTTGCTAAACCATGAGGAATTTGAAGATGATGCAAAATAGTGATTTGTGACATTTTGTCTCTAGATTCTAAATATATATATTAAAAAAAAATTGGAATTAGATTGTATTTCTTTTTCCATCTCCTTCAAAAACTAGTTTTTAACAGTAAACACCATTTTTAAAGAGTGATGTTCACCATAAATGACATAAATTTTCTTCTATGAAGGATAAAATTCTATTTTTTTAAAATTTTTATTTTTAACTATGATATCTAGCACTTTTCATTTGGTTTCATAGTGTTCTATTGGATATTTTTTTAATTAAGTTTTGAAATCCAACCAATTACTATTTAGACATAGGTAAACTATATACAACATAACGTTTTTGTATGTATCAAAATTCAATTTTATTTTTTTGTTGGATCAAGGACATCAATACCTAGTAGAGAAATATTTTTCAGATTTTTTTTTTAATCTATTATTTTTCCACATGTGTAGAACAAAGAGCTTGATTTTAAGTGAAAAATTTACATTCATAGAAAATTAAAAACAAATATAATAATCAAATTAAATATATTTAAAATTATACTTTTTAGGAAACTTCTAATAAGGATTACATACTTTAAAAAATAAAATTAAATGAATTCATTTGATCCCCCAAAAGATAAATAAAAAATGGTTTTTTATCAGTATTTTGATAGACTTTGTCTAAAGGAGACTTCATTATAGGTATGGTTTAAAACTAACGAGGTTCTATCCAAGGAGGTTTGATCTAAGGTGGTTTGATCAAACCCTCTTCAATTGGAATTCCATTTTAAGGCTTAAATTATTATATTTTCAAAAATATGTGATTTCAGCAAAAAATAGGATGTCCCAAAAGGTGTAAATCACTATTGTGGGATCACCCTGTTGTTTATGTTATCCTTAGCAAGGAAATGTGAGGGAAAAGAATAGGTGATACTTCAAAATCGATTAATGTTTTGATTGTAGAGAACATGGGAAGAAAAAAGGAGAGAGGAAAAATCCCTACAAATCATGGGAATTCACAAGGGAAGTCAGAGAAAGGAAGATCTAAATCTAGAGGAAGACTAGATTGTTGGCACCATGGAAAGATAGGACACTTAAAAAAGGATTGTTGGTCTCGAAAAGGAAAACAAGGAGACACACAAGATGATGAAAGTAAGGAAGCTAATGTATGTTCCAAATTTGAGAAGGAATTTAATTTTTGCAAGACAATTGGGTAGTGAAGGATGCATAGTTACCTTTTCAAACAAATTCTAGAAGGTCACTAAAGGTGCATTAGTAGTAGCTAAAGGTGAAAAGGTAGGCACATTGTCTTTGTGTATTGGTAATGCTTATTCTACCTTAGCTACTATAGAAATAGTTGCTATTGAGATAGTTATAGCACTTGCTAAAGGGACAAAAATAGAATTGTGGCTCCATATACTTGGGCACATGAGTGAGAAAGGGATGAAGATCCTTCACTCAAAAAATTTGCTACCAGGTCTGAAGTAGATTGACTTGGAAAAAATTGTGAACTTATGGAAAACAAAAAAGAGCCTAATTTCTCAAAATTGGGAAAATGAAGAAGAGTGAGAAATTAGAGCTTGTGCATTCAAATGTATGGGGGGTAGCTAAGATATCTTCTCTTGGTTTCTCTTACTATTATGTTAATTTTATTGATGATACAACTAGGGAAAAATGGGTGTATTTCCTAAAAAAAAATGGAATTATTTGAAACTTTTAAAAAGTGGAAAGCTTTGGTTGAGAATGAGATAGGAAAAAATTTGAAGTGTCTCAAATCTGATAATGGAGGCGAGTATTGTAACAAAGAATTTTAAAATTATTGTTCATACAATGGAATACATAGGCAGAAAATGGTTCCTAGAACCCCACAAGAAAATGGTGTGTCTAAGAGGATGAATATGACCACTATGGAGAATGCAAGGAGCATGAGATTGCATGTTTGACTGCCCTTACACTTTTGGGTAGATTTTGTACATACCATTGTTTATTTAATAAATAGGGGACTTTCAAATCCTTTGGATGGTGACATTCCAAAGGAGACATGGACGGGTAAAAAGGTAACTATTCATTTCTAAAAACCCTTGTTTGCAAAGCTTTTGTCCATGTTGATATTGAAAATTGAACCAAGCTTGAGGCTAAGTCTAAAAAATGCACCTTCATTGGATATGGAGTAGATGAATTTGGTTATCAGTTATGAGATTATGAAAATCATAAACTCATTTGGAGCAGAGATTTTATATTCAACGAGAAGGTCATGTATAAGGATCAACTATAGGAAAAGAAGCATGAACATGCCAAAAATGAATATGTGGTGTTGGATGAGATTCCAAAAAATAAAATGATAGTGGTACTTGATGCTCAACAACAAGAAGTTATCCCATAAACTCCTGCAAGTGTTAGAAATTCTACAAGTATAACTAAACCTCCTACAAGATTTTCTCCATCATTATACCTAGTAAAAGAAAAAAATTGTGTCGGACTTTAAAAAAGAAATGACCAACACTCATTCAAATTTTAAACTTGAATCATTAAAAAGTGACATATGTTTTGAATTTTGAAATTATGTAAACTAGTAGAATATGTATGTTTTAATATATTTTATGTTTATATTTTTTTTTTTAAATAAAAAAATTATTTTAAAATAGTTTTTAATAAATTAACACTATAATTTAGTTGCTAATAAAATGTTGAAAAATGAAGTTGCATGAGATGTCAAAATTTTTTTAGTAATTTTTTTTTTCTTTCAATTTTTTTGTGTGTATTTATAACTTGAAACTTTAGTGCATGGATATACTTTTTTCCAATTTTGATAAACACATATTTTTAAATGAATGTTAAAATGTGTGTGAATAAATAAAAAATGTTTCCATAGGACATTACCTTTCATATTAAATATTTATCTAAAATGGAAAAACTTATACCATCTTGAAATAGATTCTTTTATCTAGTGCATCATTTTATTTTTAATGAGTTTTAGTATTTTTCCTTGGCATGCTAATCAACCTAATATTTTGTGCTGATAACCTATTTTTAGTAAAAATAAAAAGTAAAATATAAATAATAATTAAACTATTAAAATAAATATATTTAAAAAAACTACACTTATGGATCTACAAAAGGGTATTTTTATATTTTTAAAAAAATGTTATTTATATTAGTAGGAGTTATTGAAACTTTCAGTTTTTCAAATAATTTTACTTTTTTGGTAAATTGTACTCAAAGTAGTGCTTAATATATTTTTAGCCAATAATTTTAGTTGAAAATTTTATAGAAGTATCTAACTTATCTAGAATGAATCTTACTAGATCATATGTTTGACCAAAATTGATTATTAGTTAGAAATACTTAAATTCAGTTGTGCTAATAAGTTGGTTGAAAGTGTGACATAGCTTTGTCCTTTTACCCTATATTTTATATTATTGGCTAGTTCTAGTGAACGTGAAGGTTATGAAGAAGCAATGTAGGTAGATACCAAAAAGAAGTGGGAGCTAGGCATGAGAGAGGAAATGGATTCCTTGTTGTAGAATCAAACTTGGGACTTAGTCCATTTGCTTGCAGGTAAAAGAGCATTGTCAAATAAATGGGTTTATAGGTTGAAGGAAGAAGGAAGACGATGGAGGCAAGAAAATATGTAAGGCTAGACTCATGGTTAAACGTTTTGCATAGAAAAAAAGTATAGATTTTGATGAAATGTTTTTTCTCTAGTTGTAAAGATGACTTCTATTATAACTATTCTAAGTCTTGTGGCTGTAAAATACTTGCATCTTGAACAACTAGATGTGAAAACAACATTTCTCCATGGGGATTTGGAAGAGTAAATATACATGCAATAACCACGAGGATATAAGGTCAAGGGTAAGGAGGAATTTTTGTGTAGGTCAAAGAAGATTTTGTATGGCCTGAAGCAAGCACCTTGGCAATGGTATTTGAAATTTGATAGTTTTATGGTTGAACAAGGTTACAAAAGATTCATTCTGATTATTATGTTTATTTTAAGACATTGGATAATGGAAACTATATTATCCTATTTCTTTATGTTGATGAAATGCTTTTTGTTGGGTCTAACATGTAGTACATTAATGAACTTAAGTAGAAATTAGTGAATTCATTTTCTATAAAGGATTTGGGTGCAACAAAAAACATCCTTGGTATGAGGATCACACAGGAGAAGGCAAATAGAAAATTATTTTTGTATCAAAATGAGTATGTAGAGAAGGTGTTGAAAATTTCTAACATGAAAAATGATAAAGAAGTTAGTACACCTTTTCCTAGTCAGTTTAAGTTGACTAAGGAGATGTGTCCAAAGACACAAGATGAGGATGAAAAAATGTCTAAGATACCATATGCATCATTAGTTGGTATCTTGATGTATGCAATTGTAGTACAAGGCCAAATATTGCACATAAAGTGGGAGTTGTGAGTAGATATATGATAAATCCAAGAACAAAACATTGGAATGCGATAAAATGGATTCTTCGATATTTGAGAGGTACTAATTCAAAGAAACTATGTTTTGGAGGAACAAATTCTGCTCTATAAGTATATGTTGACTCTGATCTGATGTGTGATATTGATAGTATGAGGAATATTAGAGGGCATGTTTTTATTTTAGGAGGTACTACAGTCAGTTGGATTTCAAGGTTGTAAAAGGTTGTTGCACTTTCAACCACTGAAGTTGAGTATGTTTCTACTACAAAAGCCAACAAGGAGATGATTTGGTTACAAAATTTTCTAGAGGAATTGGGACAACAACAAGAAGATAGCCCTTTGTACAGTGATAGCTAGAGCTCCATTCATCTTACTAAGAATTCAAATCTACTTTCAAAAACTAAGCACATACATCTTAGATACCACTTCATCTAGTCAATTTTGAAGGATGGATAATTGAAGTTGGAGAAAATTTACAAAAGTGAGAATCTTGCAGATATGTTCACAAAGGCAGTTACACGAGAGAAACTAATTTCCTCACCATTTTTCATTGGCCTTCATGAATGATAATGGTGGACATAAGAAACTAGATAGACCTATAATCTAATGGGAGTTGCAAGTGCAATGGTGTCGTCCAAGATCAGTCTCCAAGTGGGAGATTGTTTGGTGTGGAGCTAGATCAATCTCCAAGTGGGGGATTGTTTGCATGTGGTGACTGATCATGCAAATATTGTACACAACATATTGTAACATGTCAAGTATTTTTCCTATTGACATGTCAAGGTTTTTCCTTGTTGACATGTCAAGGTTTCAAAGTTAACACATCAAATGAAAAATGAATTTGTAAGACCCTAATTCTAGAAGGTTCCAAAAATCTTGTTATAAGTGGTTGGGATGTATGTTATAGTATGGTATTCATGATATTGTAATCTTATTTGTGTTGATGGTCAAAATAACACAACAATGTTAAACATGATATTTCTACTCTATTTCTCCTAAAAAAGATAACTAATCTAAAATCACCTATCTTCCAAGGTCTCTGTAATTGGTTCTCAACTATGTGGTTTTGTTCAGTAGTCCATGTAACCATAATTTTCAAGGGCCATACTGGTAAAGGATACAAAATACATAATATAATTTATTCTAACGTTTGGGGGGTTGTAAATAAATATAAAAAGATCGAACAAAGCTTAGAACAACAAGTCATAAATGTAAATTCCTTTCAATTTAGACATACAAATTACGTAATGAGTATTTCTTTCAAATAACTAAAACTATAGAACGACACAATCCATAGAACACAATGTACCATTGTATGCATTCATAGTGCTAATTCAATATGTATTATCATTCATCATCATCAAATTTGAAATCAAACCAGAACATATTACCAACTGATTACCAAAATTCGTAGATCAACAAATATGAAGAACTTGCATTCATAGATAATTCAATGAAATAGTATTAAATTCAAAGTCTTCTATTGATTCTCATCAAATAAGAAACAATTATGCACAACATTCACTGGCATACGAATGACTATGGTTCATTAATATTATCATTAAAACTAATTCTAGAAAAAAACATAACTATATTGAAAATTTGTTAAAATGTATCCAAGTATCTTTGCATAAACTGTAAAAACTTTTGAAAAAATATAAACTATCTTAGATCTCCTCTAGGTGGATAATATTGCTTCAATGATTCAAACTTTATAAAGTGGAGAGAAGTTCTATATATAAAATTATTTAGCACTAATTCCTCTCATCAAAAATATAGATCCACAAATCATGGGGCAACTAGGGCAATGTAGAATGAATATCCATGTTGATCTTCTGTTACTGACTGAGGACTCTTTGTCAAAATGTGTGTCTGTGTTCAAAATGAGGAAGGTGGATTTGCTAAGATCTTTAGTTGAATTAATGTCACCTCCCTGCAAAATAGGAAATAGATATGTGCAGAAAATTGTGCCTTCCTGATGTTGATTTGGAAAATGGGACATTTGTATTACTGCCTTAATCTTGCATTTTCTTCTCCAAAATTTACTCATCATAATTGGTAATCACCTATTGAAGCACATATTCATTCGGCCCATCTACCCAACCATCTTCAAACTTTATTCTTTGTAGTTTGGCAAAGAGAAACTCTTTCATATCTTTAAGTTTGATAAGCTCGCTTTTAGCAGCCTTTATTTCTTCCTTGATATCCATGAGCCTATCCATTAGGAGTTCATCACCATCTTCCCCTTTATACATTACCTTTTCAAATCTAATGTTCCATTTCTCCTTGAGTTTATCAAGGAGGAGGCCATCTGTCTACGGGATGTCTTCATTAACAAGTATAGTAACATTTGCTTGTAATTCCTCAAATTTTTCATTAAGATCCTTCCCATCCTATTGCACCTCATTCTTGTGAGCATAAATGAATGAAGACCAAAATATGATGATGCTAATGGTCTTTTCAACAAAGTCAGCATTGTCTTCTTCCAAGTTGGATTGTTCCAACAAATTTTTCTTGTGAAACTTATTAATATCTCTTAACTTCCTTGCATGCTCTTCATATTCCTCCTCTTGTTTCTCAAGAGCTTCAATATGTGTAACCATGTCATTAACCAACTCTAATTCTCCTTCATGAGCTTTGCAACCTTCAAAAATCAAATCTTCTACTTCTTGGTTTAGTCTAGAAATCCATTTGTTCATCATTCCCACCTTATTCCTCATTTCAACCAAGTTGTCAACATATTTCTTGCTCAACAAAATTGGTTTCTTAGGAGCAAAAGACTATGAAGAGATAGGAGAATACAAGTCTTTCAAAAACTTATGAAATTGATCCACCTATGACTTAATCTCAAATTTATTTTGCTTATCCTTTACCATTCTTGAATTGGTGGAAGAGGCTACAATATCAATTAGGTCCATTTGTTGGTTTCTTGTAGGCCTTCCTAGATTCATCGTACCTAGTTGATAATCACTTAGTTACATTTCTTGTTTATCCTTGTCAACCATTATAATTGCACGTTCAACATCAATCTTCCCAACATCCATTAGTCTAGTGGAATGGAGAACTCTAGCCCTTTTCTTTGGCCTCTTCTTTTCAATTTATTTTCTCACATCATCCCAATTAATGGGCTATAGTTGCACTATCTCTTTCCTCTCTAGATTAAGCTTCAACCATGTCGGTGCAGCATGACAAGTTATCATCTAAGTAGAATAAGATGTGGCAGGAGAAAAGGATTACCAAATTTTTGCCTTATGTTGAGAATCAACCTCTTATTGTTTCCCCTTTTTATCCTTTTCCTTCGTCAATTTGTCAACTTTAGCTTTTTCTTCTTCTCTTGTTCTCTCTTAGCCAGTTGATCTTCCTCCGATCTCCTCTCCTCCAATAGTTCGTCTCTTTTTTTTTCTAGCTCCTCCACCCTTGCCCATGCCTTGGCTAATTCCTAGTAAATTTTAGCTTGCTCCTCTTATTCTTTTTTACTCTGAGCTTCCTCTACTTCTTTAAACTTCGCTTCAAGGGCTTCTTTTTGTCTTCTTTGTTGAGCCTTCTCTTTTTCTAGCTCATGGATCTTTTGTAATAGAGCCAACTTATCTCTTTCTTCTTTAGTTTTTTGCTATGTTTCCCTTTGTTGCAACAAAAGATCCTCTTTCTCCTTTTTTTCCTTGCCAATTATTTAGCCTTTGCTAAAGATTCTAATTCCTGTTGTTTGGCAAGCATATCAGCTTTAGCTTTTGCCTCTACTTCTTGTTGTTTTTCCAATGCCTCAACTTGTGCTTTAGCATCCACTTCTTTCTTTGCATCGTCGAACAATTTCTAGTGATCTTCTGGAGTAAGGAAATTTTTAGTCTCAACCTCTTCAATATCATCAGATGATTTAGCTACAAGAGGTTCATTATCTGACTGAGTGGCCTCTGAATCAAAATTGATATCATGAATTTCAACTTCTCTTTCCTTTCCTTTCAGATTTTTTGCTTGCTCATGAAGAATACCTACAGGTATTTCTTTGCTAGATTCTTGAGTGAAGGAAGGTTGAGAAGAGGAGCCTTCTCCAACTATTGTGGTATCCATGCTTGGTGATTCATGGAATTCCTTTACTTCTAGAATAACATCTCCTCTAGATATGGGAGGAAGATGCTCTAATTTCTCTTTGGGAGCTACTCTCCTCTTGGTCCTTTGATAACCTTTGGTTGCCCCTTCTTTCCTCTTTTTTGAAGCTTGAGCCTGTGGCTCTTCCACCCACATGACCACCCACTGGATACTTCTATCCATCATTTTCCTAGAATTTTTTTTGATATCAATAGACTCTTCCTCATCCCTATTTATTGGGTCTAAGTTCTTAGTGCCTACCTGTCCGGCTTCATATCTAGGATTCAAAATCACACCATCATCAGATAAGGTGTCAGGAATATCTTCTTTCACCCCATACTCAATCATTTGCGGGATGGTTAGTCTTCCATAACTTCAAATAGCTCAAATATTCACATACTACCTTTGAAAATACATTGTGAGGACAACAATATTTCCCCAACTTCATAGGGAACTTATGGAATCCTAGCTTATGTTTGATAAAAAATCTTGCATTGAATCCTAAGGCTTGATATCTAAACTCCATAAGGACAATCCTATCACTGTAACACCTTGGGAGTAAGTGAGGATGGCCATGAAATCCTGATAACTCAAAGTATGAGAACCTAGGATATTGGATATACCAATGTCCCCATTGAGCAATAAAAGCCATAGAATCTCTACTCAACCTGAATCTAGCATCCCCAATCAATCGATTGATGATGACATAGAGGAATACATCATTGAACCTTCTAAAGTGTAGCTCTGATGTTTGCAGGGTCAATTAGTCATAATGGTTCCACACCTTTTGTTTTCCTATAGATTCTCCCGATACCCCCACTACATTTAACCCAAGAAAAATACCCATCATTGTAGAAACATATATGAGATAAGAAATTTTAAAGAAGCTCTTGGTTTCCCTTAATCCTAACATCTGATTGTGCAAATTGTCAAAAAATATAATACACCAATCAAATTGTTGTATGCCATCAAAAATACCTTCAATGAATGGGAACATCCATTCCTTGAGGCATGCAAAGTCCTTCAAACTGAATACCTTGGAAAGCATCAAAATCAAGTCATCCACTTCCTTCTTGAAGTCTCCTCTTTTAGGTTGTTTAGGAAACTTGGTTAAGGACTTCTTCTCAGTCCTCAACTACTTCTTGTTTATGTGGGATCTATTGACTTATTTATCCTTATTGAATGCCTCCACTTCAGTCAAATGTCGGGGATCCCTTAGGGTAGGTGCATTGAACATGAACCTCATCATTTGCGGGGATAGATAAATTATGGAATTCTCTTGTTGGTGCATGCACTGCCTTGACACTGAATTATAAGCCTGTGATGCAGTCAAAATGAGCTCTGAGCATTGAACTGATAGAGAAAAAAGTGTGACATGCACTAGCCTAGATTGGACTATTATCTTTTTCCTTCTAGTCACTTCATTTACAAAGGTCTCTAGAGTCAAATTCTCACAATTGAAGGATCCCAAGTTTGTATCTGTAATATTTGACCATCCTGAATCAAGCTTGCTAGCTGTGGGAGTGGCATTTTTATGTTTGTCTCTCAAATTATAAGGTAGTTGTTCCACCTTTATCTTCTTTGGCTTCACTTATCTTGAACTCTCTGTAGCTTGGCCTCCAACTTGTGAACCTCCCACAAATACTCTTGACATTGTTTATTTCTACAAAACCCTAGATTAGATCAATAGAAAGTAGGAAAATCAATATTAGAAGACTTACCCTTCATGTTGCTTTGTCCTTTAATGGGTAGCCTTTTGCACTTAGTAAAATTTGAAGGTTATTGGAGTTAGAACCATGAAAGGGATCAATAGTGGAAGGTTTCTAGTATTGGTGGGATCAGGGTCAGGATCAACATCGAAACCGAGACCGGAATCAGAATGAAAATCAGACTTGAAATGTTACAAAGTTTCAAATATTTCCCCCATTTGGGTTCTGCTTTTGCTAGAGCAGAAGGATGTGATACGAAGTCAAAAGCTCATTGGGAGCAGGTTTGGAACCGGATCCGAACATTCAAACAAACATTTATGTGTCAAATCCATTCCTAGATCTGCTTCCACCTATTATTATTAGGCATGGCGCAATCTTAATCAAGAATTTAAAACAAAGTCATATGAGGGGCCAAGGAGGCTTGAAATAAAGGTATGAATCTATCATTCATGTGACCATGAGAAAACCACCAGCTAGGGAATGATATTATAAAGAAATAGGGTGCAAAAACCTAGTTTACATAATTGGTTGACTCAGGAAACTTAGGGCATCGAAAACCTGACATAAAAGCCATTGAGTCGACATGTGAATAAGATGCAATGAGTCTTCCAACAGATTTGAGAACTTTAAAAGCCTCCAAAACCTACCAAATAAGAAACACTAAAAAAAAGCTAGGGCACAACAATACAAACACCACCATACATGACAATGACCACAGTGACCAAAACAAACTAGAAAAGACAAAAAAAAGAAAACAAGAAACAAAATGGAAAGAAACCAAAAACAAAAGTGAAAGAAAACATAAAAAAGTTGTGAAGATCCATGAGAAAGTTCTCACGAACACTTGAAGAACACAACAAAGAAGAAGATAGGAACCAAAACATGAAACGAAACAGGAAAACCCACCTGCCTCAAATGCTACCAAACAGGATGAAAAATCGATCCAAAATTTTCTTAGAAATGCTTGTCCTTTGACCAAATCATGCTCCACTTTTCATATTTTTTCTTTGGTTCACAAAAATAGCTTAGGCAATAATAATAATGAGAAAATTAACCCTGATTAAGGTTTTGAATTTAATTTTGCGCATGTGAAGAGCCTATAATTAATTCCATTAATGTGGTTAGTCAAGAGCGAGATCAAAGCAGGAACGAGCACATAACAACCATGTGATAGAAGTAAACTGGAGAAGAAGAAAACAAGAAAGCGGAGGTGGCATCAGGATCAAAATGAATCTGAGAACTTTTACAAAGTTTCAGGTTTAGTTTTGGTTCCTGTTCTAGTTCCACCAAAGATGAAGAAAATGCACAGAACAAAAGGGAACGAAAAAAGACAACAAGGCAAGATCAGGACCAAAGGAACTGAGCCCAAAACAAGAAAAAAAAACAAAATCCAAAGGCAAGGGAAAAAATGAAATGAAAAAAAAACTTGGAAGTTCATAAAATTTTGAGTTCATAATCCGATCTGGCTCTGATCCTGTCAAAGGAAAACAACATGGACCAAAGACAAAACATAAGGAAACAAACGGGATCAGGATCAGGACCAGATCCAAACATGAAACCTATGCAAGTTTTGAATTAAGGTTCGGTTCCAGTTTTGCTTCCGCTAGAGAAAAATAAAAATACAAGACTTAGGAGAAAAGAACTCCTATGTCCCAAACAAAACCACCAAGGACAAGAAAAAAAAATGGGGAACCCATCTTGACCAAAGTTAAGATGGGGTGGTTATGCAAGGAATAACAAATGGTGACTCAGCAGTGAAAATGGTTTACCCATTTTCAAGATATTGAAGAATCCAGTCAATCAGAACCTCTGGTTCATGAATTTTTTACACTCAAGTGTGATCAGTCATAGCAAACAAGGTTGAGCTAGAATCTCAAATGTAAATCAGCATTAACTACTTCGAATCTGAGTGTGTGCATGTATGGTGCATCTAATTTTTATAAAAACTCCCTCCATTCCTAATCAACTATATTCAAGATTCAAGCTAAATGAGTTAAACCCTTTTAATCTATCATGCAATGATATCCTAGGCATTGCTCCACTGCCAGCCAATCATCCATAGACCTGATGGAGATACCTTCAGTTCTCTTAAAGAATTTCTCTACTGCCGGTCATGTGTCCATAGCCCCAGTAGAGATACTTGAACCACGCTTCTTATATTGAGCTTTTCATCATTCAATGATTCTCTTTTCTTTCTCATTTCATAATATTTTCTTAAAGGAATTATTTTATTAGCTCTTCTTAATACTTAGATTCAACAACCTAAAATTTGGGGTTGAGAACTACAACAAACATCATGATAGTGTCAGGATTTAGATTTTCACTTGAATCTAAAATACAACCTAGAGATAAATTAGATTCTATGTAGAACAAACGTTCTTATCTATTTTGTGACAAATTCAACCATGGTTCATGAGATCTCTTACAATATACTTGTTTGTGTTTAACCTATCATACCATTATACAAAAGAACACAAGTCACAAGTCATGAAACAAAAGATTTCAATAGACATACCTAAAAATAACTCAGCCAACTTCTCTCCTAATACCTTCGGTATGCTTCAAATAACTTCACCCATCACTTGAATTAGATAAAATGAAAACCCTAGAAAGAAAACAAAATGAAGAAAGAAAGAAAACAAAAAAAACACAACATAAATAAAAACAACAACAAAAAAAATAAACCAAAAGCAACAAGCAGCTAACTACATACTTACAAAAAAACTGATCATCAAACCCTTCATGGGCCAAAATAGTGTCTTCAAAATTTCTAGTTGATAGGAAAAGGAACATGTTCTCCCATTAAAGTACTTAGAAAAAAAGCATTTTCACCAAGGATTTCAGCAATCTGATATGGACCTAAACAAAGCCAGTCAAATTTTTGGTGATCACCTGCTCTTTTCCTGGCTTTAACTCACATTAATACTACGTCTGATATTCTAAAGGCTTTAATTTTTTCTCTCTTATCAAACCAACATTTGAAAAATTCTTGATGCTTAGAAAACTGTTGTAAAGAAGCATCTCTTTGTTCCTCCAAATTCAGTAAGTTATTAAGCCTGACCTCTATCCTATCATCATTCAATTAAAACTCTTGCATGAACCTGAGGACATGTATCTATAAGTGCATAGGAAAGACTGGATCTTGGCCATAGGCCAACTTAAATAGGGAGTTCCCTAAGGCAACTTTAATACGAGTTCTATCTACCCATAAGGAATATTTCAATTGTGTGTGCCAATCCCTAGGATTAATCTCTAACAACTTCTTAATCACTTCCAACATATTTTTGTTAGTAGAATTTTCTACTCCATTCCCCTATGGGTAATAATTAGAAGAATATTTCAACACTATCTTATGTTCATATGCCCATTGAATAAATTATGTAGAAGAAAAAGTAGGGCCATTGTCACATACCAGGGAAAACAATACTCCAAACTTGGTAATGATGCATTTGTTGAGAAATTTGATGACCACCTTAGTGGTGTTGTTCTTACAAGGCTAGGCTTTAGTCCAGGGTGCACAATAATCGATTATTGTCAAAATTAATTTGTGACCTGTAGATGAATTTGGTTTAATTACCCCTATAAAATCTAATGCCCATTGGGGAAATGGTTTTACCTCATATACCGATTGTAGGGGCATCACCTAATTGCGTTCCCTAGATGCAAAATTCTAACATTTATGACATGTCCTCACGTGCTAGTGTGCATCTTAGAACATATGGGGCCAATAATATCCTGATCTCAAGATCTGTTGTGCCATGTAATTAGTAGATCCTTGTCTAGTACCATGTCTACCATGAAATTCTATAATGGCATACTTCTCTTGTTGTTGATCAAGGCAACGTAGATAAACACCTTCAAAGTTTCTTTGGTACTGAGCCCCTCCTTTAAACATGTAATGAGAACTCTTCAGCCTTAGTACTTTCCTCTGAGTGGCATTCATCCTATCTTGAAATTTATTATTCATCAATAAAAAGGTCAAATCTGAATACCAAGGATCACTTGTAAATGACTGTACCATGTATTGTTGACAAGTAATCTTAGTATCAACATCCACTATTGCTTTAGACAAGCCTTGTCCTCATACTAGCTTCATTGGATAAATTTCAAGATCATATTCCTCTAGGATGACCATCCATTTTCCTCGTCTCTCCCCCAATTCGCTTTGCATAAGAAGGGACTTTACAACAGGGTTTGGAACTATTGCAGTAATTTAGCTATGGAGAATATAGTGAAAAAAATTCTTGACCACTCGTACCAGTGAAAAATCCTGCTTTTCCAAAGGCGGATATCTAAATTTAGCATTCTTGAAAGGGGAACTCATAAAGGCAATGGGCCTTTCATCCCCTTCACCTTTTCTTTGTGCTAGGACAGCAACACAAGAGTGATCAAATGTGAAAGAGTAAATATAAAAAGGCTTTAAATAGTCAGGGCTAGTTAGGACTGATGCCTTTGATATAGATTGTTTGATTTGTGAGAAGGAAGATTTAGCCTCCTTATTCCATTCAATCTTAGCCTCTTTATTCATCATTTCTTTGAGAGGGTTAACAATCTCTGCAAATCTAGTTATGAATTTTCGTACAAAATTTATCTTCCCAAAAAATGACCTCATCTCCTTTTTACTCCTTGGCATAGTCAATCTCAGAATGAATTCAAATCTATCTAGGTCAATTAAATTCCCCTTTCTGATATTATATTGCCTAGCAATTTCCCTTCAGAAACCCCAAACACACACTTCTTCAGATTAAAAGATACACCATAACTTATGCACTTCTTAAAGACTTTTAATAAATTTGTAGCATGGTTTTCCCTATCTTTACAAAATGTAGTTAAATCATCCATATATGTGATTATACACTTACCAACCAAGTCTTTGAATGATACATCCATTGCACGCTGAAAATTAGCTCTAGTGTTGATGAGGCTAAATGGCATCCTTCGATAGGAAAATTTCCCCCACTTGGTAGTGAAGACAATTTTCATCCCATCCTCATAATTAACTAGGACTTGGTTATATCCTGAGTAACCATCAAGGAAAGACATCATTTGTAAACTGTTGACAATCTATAGTACCTTGTCAAGAGAAGGCAGTGGGTAGTTATCCTTCTCTAATGTTTTGTTGAGGTTCCAGAATTCAACACATAACCTGATATCCCCACTCTTATTTCGTACATGAATTAAATTGGTGACCCAAGTGGAATTCCTTACTAGAAATATTATCTTGGCTGACAAAAGCTTCTGCACCTCTTTCTGAATTAATGGTTCAATCAGGGCATTGACTAGGCATTGCTTTTGATGAAAAGGCTTCACGTCAGGCTTCAAGGGAGTAGGGTGAGTTATTACTAAGGTGTCAAAGGTTTTCAAGTCCTTGTAGCCCCAAGCAATCACTATAATATCTACCTTGAGTGCTTTTATGATTTTGTCACAGATATGTATCGGTCAATCTTTGCCAATAAATACATTATTTTTTGGGCCTGAATATGCCAAGTAATTGATTCATATTTTCCCCCATTAGTGGTTGTAGGAAATTTCTCACAAGCATGAGGATTGGAGTCAAATATCCTCTCTAATGCTACCATTCCCTTAGGAATTATTTTTGTCTTGAGGTTCATGATCCCTTCTACATCACATATTTTTGGGTTCCAATCTCCTTTATCTCTATTTGATTCATCAATTATTTGTGTTAAAAACCAAGATTACCTACATGCAATCACCAGTCACATGGAAAAGACATGCAGAACCAAAGAAGATGTTCTGTAAACCTCAAAGTAAAAATGCATTATTGAGAATCAATTATTACAAAGAGATCAATCCTTATGAAGGAGATCCAGAAACCCTAAATGAAACCCTAGTGTGCACACTTAATAATTAATCAATTATTAATATGCCTAAGTTTAGCTTAAGAAACTAAAGGAATAAGTGACTTAATTAATTAACCAGTATGATATAATTAATTAAGTAGAATAACTTATTACTCTAACACCCCCCCTTAAGATGAACTTAGGAAGAATCTAAAACACTAGAAGAAGATGCATGCAAGCAAGGATGGGTCCCAAAAAAAAAGGCCTGATCAGGTACCCAGTTACAAATGCAAGAATGAGGTAGAGAAGGAAAACCCAGTGGGACAAAACCCCCCTACAATGAGATGACATGTTGCAAAGAAGCACTAGAAGAACAATGTAGAGTAACACTGGAATCGCAATCTGGCAAGCAAGGATAGATACTTTTGTCTACAAGAAACCATATTGGAATCATAATGATGCAACATCAGACCCGATGCCACGGAACACTCAATAACTCCAAATGGGAACAACCCTAGAATCTACGAGTGCTCCATGGCATTAGGTATGTTGTTGCATCATTATGATTCTGATATGGTTTCTTGTAGATAGAAGTATCTTTCCTTGCATGTTAGATTGCGGTTCCAGTGTTACTCTACAGTGTTCTTCCAGTGCTTCTTTGCAGCATGTCATCTCATTGTAGGAGGGTTTTGTCCCACTAGGTTTTCCTTCTCTACCTCATTCTTGCATTGTTAATTGGGTACCTGATCAGGCCTTTGTTGTCAACACCCATCCTTGCTTGCATGCATTTTCTTCTAGTGTTTTAGCTTCTTCCTAAGTTCATCTTGAGGGGGGTGTTAGAGTAATAAGTTATTCTACTTAATTAATTATATCATTCTAGTTAATTAATTAAGTCACTTATTCCTTTAGTTGCTTAAGCTAAACTTAGGCACATTAATAATTGATTAATTATTAAGTGTGCACACTAGGGTTTCATTTAGGGTTTCCCTTTTAGGGTTTCTTGATCTCCTTCATAAGGATTGATCTCTTTGTAATAATTGATTCTCAATAATTCATTTTTACTTTGAGGTTTACAGAACATATTCTTTGGTTTTGCATGTCTTTTGCATGTGACAAGTGATTGCATGCAGGTGATAACAATTTGTCCCTCAAAGAAATCTAAACTTTCAAAAAATGCAAGTATATGTTTGTCATCATCAAAGACCTAAAAATTGTAGACGTTATCCAGGATGGCTAGAGTTGAGACTAACTCTATTGAGAATCTCTTGAGCTTGGAATCTTGCATAGGTTCCAAAGTGCTTGCAACAACAACGAGAGAATCTGCAATTTGATTGCTCTCTTTAGGGATCAACTTGATACCAAAATCATCAGTCTTCTATTAAATTCCATATTCGATTCTAATATGTAGCCAATCTCTTATTGTGACAGGTGTATTGACTACGGACTTAATTGACAATAACTTTTGAATCCCCCATAACCACGAGGGTTGTCACTTTGTTCTGATGTGCAAACATCAAACCCCTAGCGAGCACTTCATACTTCACTACATTTTTTGTACAACTGAACTGTAACCTGTAAGATGCAAAGTATGTCTTCCCTTTCAAGTTAGCTAGTTCAATTCTTGCTCCACTCGTTATTTTGGACTTAGAACTGTCAAATTTAAGAATCCATAGTTGATCCGGAGCTGGGATTTCCTTCATTTTTAATGCTACAGGTGTTTGTTTACAAGGAATGGGTGACGCCTTAGACTGGTTTAGGCTATCTAGATTTGGAGATCATGATGTTTATTAGAAAGTCCATTCATATTTAAAACTAGTGCAAAAGCTAGTTCTTGCACCTTCTCTTGGACGATTTTGGAATCAGGTATCTTTTCAAGAAGCCCCTTAGACATCGAAAGATTATAAGGGTTGGTGTGACATACAATCTCTGAGATTTCTGAATTTTTTTTTGAAGATCAGAACACAAAACCAGAGCCTCATCAACTTGGGAAGATTTTTCCTCATGAATGGTATTAGTTCTTATTAGGATAGTTGCATCTCTAGCCTAGAATGAGAATTGGTTCAAAGGTGTTACTGGATGAAGGTTAAAAGTCTCTTCTAAATCATAAACATAATTGAGAATATACACACAAGGCTGGCATGTCTACTCATAATGGCCTTCATAGTGGACTCTGTAGCAATTTGGGAGTAACAGACTCCATAGATCAACCTCTTCTCCCAGAAACATCCTATCATGTTGTAACCTTCTAATAAAAACCTATTAGTTAATAGTGTTCATTAGTTCTCTATGTTCTAGAGGTTGTAGGGTATCAGGATTGAATATTGAAAAGGTCATGATTTCCTCTTTCTTATATACTCCTATCTCTGTTTAAAAATAGGCTACCTTGTTAGGATAATCGTAGTCAGTAATCATATGTTTAAGGTGAGGCTCACTTTCAATCCTAAATTGTGTTGCTACTCCCTTCCATGCCAATGACATATGTTAAAAGTCTAAGGATAAGTAACCCCCAATAATTTTCATTAGATTTCAACTTAAAAGCATACCGTATATCTCTAGGATATCAACTACATGGATATCCATGTAATTTTGGATTCGTGGGTCTGATCCAACCTGTACATGAATATTTTTCAATTCCCCTACTACATTAACCTCATTTTTGTCTAGTTTTATTACCTTATTATGAGTTTTAACTAGACTTAACCCCAACATTTTACAAATGGAAAAGGGCATGACATTACCTGAGGCTCCAGAATCCAATAGAAAATTGTGTAGATTCTTCCCAAAAATCCTCAAGATTAATAGGAACAGTTGGGTTCCTACCTTTCCTTTATACATGGTTGTGTTCATTTCATTGGTTGGAGTCACCTTTCTTTTTCCTTTCGATTGATCTGCTTCTTCCAAAGCTCTCAACACAATGTCACATTGGGTAGGGAACCACTTCAAGATGTCAAAGAATGACAATGAGGTCCTTTGCTTTTGCATCTCTGAAACAAAATCAAATTCCATGTCATTTTTAATTTGATATTTAGGAAAAAAATATGAATTACCTTTATTTTAGAATTCTGGTGGACCTTTGGGTGGAGGCAGATTATTGTCTTCATTCTGGTTGGGTGGGACTATAGTATTTGGAGGGGCAGATGTGGTGAATGGTCATTTATTTTGATTCCTCAAGAAATGGCCTCCCTTGGTATGGAAGGCCAGATTAACATAGGTATCATCTTCTAGTTCATTCTCTCCCTACATGGGGAACTGTTATTATTTGTCAATAGTTTCAAAATTCATGGTTGTATCCACCAACCCACCGCTTTGGTTAAGATTTCCTTGTGGTGGGTGGGATTCAACTTGTGCTATTTTGATGACCTTCTCCATTTTAGGGCAGTTGACTTCAAAATGTGAAGTCATATCATGCAACCTACAACAATTTGTCATTAGGTTCAATTCTGCAACATTTGAAGTTTGAGGCTTGTCCTCATTGGCTTGATAATTATGGGATATCCCCATTATTCGGTCTTGTATTCCACTATCTATTGTTTTTTGACCTCTAATTGTATCGCCTATTCTAATTCTTATAATTCTAATTAGGGAATTTTTTGCCTTGGTGATTCCTCTAATTCTAGTTGGAATTTTTATTCAAATAATTGTTTTGATTTGAAAACCCTTCCTGATTTTGCTAACCCTAGTTTTGGTTTTGACCTTGGGAGGGGTTCATCTTAAGTTGGGCCATTTCATTCATCACCTGAGATAATTTTTTCTTTAAAGTCTCTACCTTAGAGGTCAACTGGGTGGTGTGTTCAATCTCTACAAAATTCACAACAGGTGTGTGCATTGGAGGATTGGATCCTCCAGTGAGATTATGAGAATTTTAGGCCTGTTGGGATGAATCTAGAACTCTCCCATTAACCAATGGTTGTGGTGAATTCTGTAATTCAGCCAAAGTTCCATAAGCATATCTAGACATACCTAGGACCGTATTAAATAGCAAGGTTGGATTATGCATTGGAGGGTATCCCAAGGGTGAGAAAAATCCTCCAAGGTTACCTAATTGTGAGCTTATCTATTGTTGCAATTTAATAGCAAGGTGGTACACCTTGGATAGGGAGTCAATTTCTACTACAACATAGGTTCTTTGGAGAAACAAACCAATGAGTGGATCTATGGTTTTGAGGTAAGATCTGATGGTAGTGTTCTCGACCACCAGATAAGGTTCTTGTAACCATCAATACATTATTTGAAAATGATTGTTGAAGAGGGGTAATGGCTTGTGTGGTTCCTTCTTAATTATGGAAAATTGATGATACAAGATAGTTGGATCTACATGGACCCAAAATTGATTGATAAAGGCATCCTCTAAGTTTTCCCAACATAGGATAGATCCAGTGGGCAAGCTTAGGTACCAATTATAGGCCATATCCCCTAAGGAATATGAAAATAGTCTGCATGTAACATCATGATGGGATATCTAAGCCTGTGTACAAGCATCTTTGAATGCATGTATGTGCTCCTTAGCACTTCGTGACTCTCCATGAGATTACATAGGATAAAAAAAATCGGGGCTTTTAGGCATCTCATGAATACCACTGGGAATGAATCCCAATGGAGAAAGGTTGTTAGCAAATAATTCCATGGCTGGTAGTGTAGGTGGTTGCACCAGTGGTAATATCAGTGGAAATCCAGGTGGAGTGGCTAGTGGTGTCAAGGACCTACGAGCTCTAGGCCTAATGGGTGTTCAGAGTTTGATAAATGGGTCTAGATTCACAAAGGATTTGAAAATTCTTTCGAACCTTTCTAGTGAAAATGACATGATTCACTCTAGTTTCTTCTTTTAGGCCTTGTTTCTAGCGCTAGTTCTTTTGTTTTCAAAATAACATGACAACGTTAAATAGAATTTTTCTACTCTATTTCTCCTGAAAAATATAACTAATCTAAAATCACCTATCTTCAAAGGTCTTTGTAATTGGTTCTCAACTGTGTTGTTTCATTCAGTAGTCCATGCAACCATAATGTTCAAGGGGCCTGCTAGTAAAGGATACAAACTACATAGTATAATGTATTCTAACATTTGGGGGGGTTGTAAATAAATAGAAAAAGATAGAACAGAGCTTAGAACAACAAGTCATAAATGTAAATTCCTTTCAATTTAGACATACAAATTACGTAATGAGTATTTCTTTCAAATAACTAAAACTACAGAATGACACAATCCACATAACACTCTATACTACTACATGCATGCATAGTGCTAATTCAAGATGTATTATCATTCATCATCATCAAATTTGAAATCAAACTAGAACATATTACCAACTCATTACTAAAATTTGTAGATCAACAAATATAAAGAACTTGCATTCATAAATAATTCAATGAAATAGTCTTAAATTCAGAGTCTTCTATTGATTCTCATCAAATAAGAAACAACTATGCACAACATTCATTGGCATATGAATGACTATAGTTCGTCAACATTATCATTAAAAATAATTCTGGAAAATAACATAACTGTATTAAAAATTTGTAAAAAATGTATCCAAGTATCTTTGCATAAACTGTAAAAAGTTCTGAAAAGCTATAAACTATCTTAGATCTTCTCTACTTGGTTAATCTTGCTTCAATGAGCTGACCTTTACAAAGTGGAGAGAAATTCTATATATAAACTTATTTAGCACTAATTCCTCTCATCAAAAGTCCAGATCCAAAAATCATGTGGCGACTGGGGCAATGTATAATGAATGTCCATGTTTATCTTTAGTTGTTGAATAAGGACTATTTTTCAGAACTTGCATTCAAAAGGATGAAGGTGGAACTACTAACATCTTCAGTTGAATTTATGTCACCTCCTTGAAAAATAGGAAATAGATATGTCCAACAAATTGCGCCTTCCTGATGCTGATCTGGCAAAAGGGACAGGTGTATTTTTTCCTTAATCTTGCAATTTATGCTCCAACATATACTAATCATAATTCGTAATCACCTGTTGAAGTACATCTGCATCTGGCCCATCTACCTAGCCATCTTCAAACTTTATTCTCTGTAGTTCGGCATAGGAAAACTCTTTCATATCTTTAAGTTTGATAGGATCCCTTCTAGAAACCTTTATTTCTTCTTGCATATCCATGATCATGTCCATCAAGAGGTCATCACCATCATCCCCTTTCTACATTATCCCCTCAAATCTATTGTTCCATTTATCCTTGATTTTATCAAGGAGGAGGCCATCTATCTAAGGGATGTCTTCATTAACAAGTATAGTAAAACTTTCTTCTAATTCCTCAATTTTATCATTAAGATCCTTCCCATCCTATTGCACCTCATTCCTATGAGCATAAATGAATGAAGATATAAATATTCTGATGCTAATGGTCTTTTCAACAAAGTTTGCATTGACTTCTTCCAGGATGGACTGTTCCAACAAAGTTTTCAAGGGCAACTTATTAATATATTTTAACTTCCTTGCATGATCTACATATTCCTCCTCTTGTTTCTCATGAGCTTCAACATGTGTAACCATGTCATTAACCAACTCTAATTCTCCTTCATGATCTTTTCAACCTTCAACAAGAAAATATTCTACTTCTTGGTTTAGTCTAGCAATCCATCATTCCCACCTTATTCCTCATTTGAACCAAGCTGTCGGTATCTTTCTTGCTTAGCAAAATTGGTGTCTTATGAAAAAAAAATTGTGAAGAGATAGGAGAATACAAGTCTTTCAAAAAATTATGCAATTGATTCACCCACGACTTAAAATCATCTCTCTTTTTCTTATACTTGACCATTCTTGATTTGGTTGAAGAGGCTATAATATCAATTAGGTTCATTTGTTGGTTTCTTGTAGGCCTTCCTAGATTCACATACCTAGTTGATAATCACTTAGTTCCATTTATTTTTTATCCTTGACAACCATTGGAATGGCACATCCAACAACAATCTCCCTGGCATCCATTAGTGTAGTGTAATGGAGAACTCTAGCCCTTTCCTTTGTCCTCTCCTTTTCAATTTGTAATCTCACATCATCCCAATTAAGGGGTTGTGGTTGCAATATCTATTTACTCTCTAGATTGAGCTTTATCCATGTCAGTGTAGTAGGGGGATTTATCATCTGATTTAAAGAAGATGTGGCAAGAGAAAAGGTTTGCTAAAGTGTTGCCTTAGGTTGAGAATCAATCTCTTTTTGTTTCACCTTTTCAGCCTTTTCCTTCACCAATTTGTTAGCTTTAGCTTTTGCTTCTCTCTCTTGTTCTATCTTTGCCAATTGTTCTTCCTTCAATCTCCTCTCCTCCAACAATTGATCTCTTTGTTTTTCTAGCTCCTCCATCCTTTCCCATACCTTGGCTGCTTCCTAGTCAATTTTAGCTTGCTCCTCTTCTTCTATTCTCTTCAACTCCAACTCCACTTCTTCTTTTTTACTTTGAGCTTCCTCTACTTCTTTAAACTTGGCTTCAAGGGCTTCTTTATCTCTTCTTTGTTGAGCCTTCTCTTCTTCTATCTCATGGATCTTTTGTAACAGAGCCAACTTATCTCTTTCTTTTTTAGTTTTCCGCTTTGTTTCCCTTTGTTGCAACAGAAGATCCTCTTTCTCCTTTTTTTTCCTTGCCAATTCTTTAGCCTTTTCTCAAGCTTCTAATTCCTATTGTTTGGCAAGTATATCAGATTTAGCTTTTCCCTCTGCTTCTTGTTGTTTTTCCAATGCCTTAGCTTGTTCTTTAGCATCCGCTTCTTTTTTTGCATCCTCAAACAATTTCCATTCATATTCTGGAGTAAGGACATGTTCAATCTCAACCTCTTCAATATCATCATATGATTTAGCTACAAGAGGTTCATTATCTGATTGAGTGGCCTCTAAATAAGAATTGATCTGATAAATTTAAACTTCTTTTTCCTTTCCTTTTAGAGTATTTTCTTGCTCATGAAGACTACCTATAGGTATTTCTTTGCTAGGTTCTTGAGTGAAGGAAGGTCTAGGAGAGGATCCCTCTCCAACTGTTGTGGTCTCCATGCCTGGTGATTCATTGAATTCCTATATTTCTAGAACGACATATCCTCCAGAGATGGGAGGGAGATTCTCTAATTTCTCTTTGGGAGCTACTATCCTCTTGGTCCTCTAATAACCTTTGGTTGCCCTTGCTTTCCTCTTTTTTGAAGCTTGAGCCCGTGGCTCTTTCACCCTCATGACCACCCACTAGATACTTCTATCCATCATTGTCCTAGATTTTTTTTTATATGAATAAACTCTTCCTCATCATAGTTTATTGGGTCTAATTTCTTAGTTCTTACCTTTCCCGCTTCATATCTAGGATCCAAAAGCACACCATCATCAGATAAGGTGTCAGGAATATCTTTTTTCACCCCATACTCAATCATTTGTAGGATGGTTAGCCTTTCATAACTCCTTCTAACATCATAGTCATCTTGTAGGTCAATCCAAAAATCCTCCAACAAATTATAATGTTAGCCAAAAAAATGGAATTCAAGGCATTCATTTTGCTCTCCGGATCAAAATGTTTTTGGGATGTATACAATCCCAACTTCAAATAGCTCAACTATTCACATATTGCCTTTACAGCTACATTTTGAAAATAATAATATTCCCCAAACCTCATAGGGAAATTATGGAATCCTAGCTTAAGTTTGATGGAAAATATTTCATTGACTCCTAAGGCTTGATATATAAACTCCATAAGGACAATCTTATCATTTTAACACCTTGGGAGTAAGTGAGGGTGGCCATCAAATACTACTAACCTGAAGTATGAGAACCTGGGATATTGGATATACCAATGTCTCAATTGAGCAATAAAAGCCATAACATCTCTACTCAACCTAAACCCAACATCCTCATTCAATCGTTTGATGATGACATAGAGGAATGCATCATTGACCCTTCTAAAGTGTAACTTTGATGTTTGCAGGGTCAATTAGTCATAATGGTTCCACACCTTCTATTTTCTAGGACCTTCTCCCAATACTCCTACTACATGCAACCCAAGAAAAATACCCATCCTTGCAACAAAATATATGACATAAGAATTCATAAAGAATATCTTGGTTTCCCTTACCCCTAACATCTAATTGTGCAGATTTTCAGATAAGATCATACACCAATAAAATTATTTTCTACCATCAAAAATAGATTCAATGAATGGGAACATCCATTCCTTGAATCATGCAGAGTCCTTCTTTCCAAATACCCTAGAAAGCATCAAAATCAAGTCATCCACTTCCTTCTTGAAGTCTCCTCTTGTAGGCTATTCAAACATCTTGGTTAAGGACTTCTTCTTAGTCCTCAACCACTTCTTCTTCATGTGGGATCTGTTGACTTATTTATCCTTATTGAATATCTACAATGCCTCCACTTCAGTCAAATTTCAAGGATTCCTTGGGGTAGGTGCATTGAACATGAACCTCATCATTTGTGGGGATAGATCAATTATTACATTCCCCTCTTGGTCCATGCACTACCTTCACACTAAATTATAAGCCCCTATTGCAGTCAAAATGAGCTCCGGGCATTAAACTGATAGAGGAAAAAGTGTGACATGTGCTAGCCCAGATTGGACTATTCTTTTTGTCCTTCCAGTCACATCTTTTGGAAAGGTCTCTAGATTCAACTCCTCACAATTAAAGGATCCCAATTTCGTATTTGTAATATCTGACCATCCTAAATCAAGCTTGCTAGCTATGGGAAATATATTTTGATGTTTTTATCTCAAATTATAAGGTAGTTATTCGACCATTATTTTCTTTGGCTTCACTTGTCTTGAAATATCTATAGCTTGGCCTCCAACTTGTGAACCTCTCGCAGATACTCCTAAAATTGTTTATTTCTACAAAAAACCCCATGGATTAGATCAATAGAAAGTAGGAAAATCAATATTAGAAGACTTAGCC
Organism: Sequoiadendron giganteum; assembly: GCA_007115665.2. Taxonomy (NCBI): domain Eukaryota; kingdom Viridiplantae; phylum Streptophyta; class Pinopsida; order Cupressales; family Cupressaceae; genus Sequoiadendron; species Sequoiadendron giganteum. The sequence goes on along the minus strand of CM021109.1, from coordinate 200,957,367 downwards.
TTCATGTTGCTTTATCCTTCCCTAGGTAGCCTTTTGCACTTAATTAATTTTCAAGTTTATCGAAGGTGGAACCAAGAAAGAGATCAATATTGGAAGGTTTCTAGTATTGGCGAGATTGGGGTCAGGATCAACATCGAAATCGGGGCCACAATAGGGATAAAAATTGGACCCAGAACATTACAAAGTTTCAAAGCTTTCTCCCATTCCAATTCCACTTCCACCAGAGTAGCAGGATGTGAGACAGAGTAAAAATCTCATCGGAAGCAGTTTCAGAACTAGATCTGAACTTTCAAACAAACATTTATGGGTCAAATCCATTCCCGAATGTGCTTCCTCCTGTTATTATTAAGCATGGTGTAATATTAATCAAGAATTTAAAACAAAGTCATATGAGGGGCCAAGGAGGCTTGAAATAAATGAGTGAATCTATCATTCATGTGACCATGAGAAAACCACCAGCTAGGATACGATATTATTAAGAAATATGGTGCAAAACCCTAGTTTTCATAACCGGTCGACTCAAGAAATTTAGAGCATTGAAAACCTGATGCGGAAGCTATTGATTCAACTTGTGAATAAGATGGAATGTGTCTTCCAATAGATCTGGGAGCTTTAAAAGCCTCCAAAACCTGCCAAAGATGAAACCTTAAACAAAAGCTAGGGCATGAGAGTATAGATGCCACCAAACATGACAATGGCCACAACAGCTAAAACAAACTAGAAAAGACAAAAAAATAAATCAAGAAACAGAAGGGGAAGAAACCAAAAATGAAAGTGAAATAAAAACATCAAAAACGAGCAAAGATCCATGAAGAATTTCTCGTGAATGCATGAAGAACACAAAAAAAAAGAAGACGGGAACCAAAACACAAAACAAAATGGGAAAACCCACCTACCTCAAACATTACCAAACAATATGAAAACTCAATCCAAAATCCACTTGGAAATGCTTGTCCTTTGATCAAATCATGCTCCACTCTTCATGTTTCTACTCTGGTTTGCAAAAATAACTTAGGCAATAATAATAATGAGCAAATTAACCTTGATTAAGGTTATGAATTCAATTTCACACATGTGAAGAGCCTGCAATTAATGCCATTAATGTGGTTAGTTGGTCACAAGATCAAAGAAGGAATGAGAACATAACAACTATGTAGTAGAAGTAAAGTGGAGAAGAAGAAAATAAGAAATCAGGGGGGCGGTTGGGATCAGAATCAGTCTGGGAACTTTTACAAAGTTTCAGGTTTAGTTTCGGTTCCAGTTTCAGTTCCACCAAAGATGAAGAAAACACAAAGAATGGAAGGGAACGAGAAAATAAAACAAGGAAAGATCAAGACCAAAGGAACCAAGCTAAAAATAAGACAAATGGATAAAATGAAAAGGCAGGGGCAAAAATGGAATGGAAAACGAGCTTGGAAGTTCACAAAATTTTGAGTTTGTAATCTGATCCAGCTTCGATCTCATCAAAGAAAACAGCACCAACCAAAGACAAAACACAAGGAAACAAATGGGAGCAGGATCAAGACCAAATCAAAACATGAAACCTATGCAAGTTCTAAATTAAGGTTTGGTTATCGTTTCACTTCCGCCAGAGCAAAAGAAAAAGACAAAGACTTAGGAGAAAAGAAAACCTCTTAAGTCCCGAACAAAATCACCAAGGACAAGAAAACAAAAGGGGGGACCCATTTTGACCAAATTTAAGATTGGGCGGTTATGCAAGGCATAAAACTTTGCACTGGATAGTAAAATCATTGGGTGGTTGATTTTCTATGCATGTAGCCCATATTGGGTGAACCACATTAAATTTATGTGTTGATCTCTTTTATGTTTTTTTTCATTGTTATTTCTAGGTTATTTAATTTGCATATAATTGTTAATGTTTATTGCTCTGATTTTCATGAATCATAACATTCATAGCTCTATTTAGACATCTAGAAGCATAATAACCTAAATTTCCACAACTAAAACATTTGAAAGGTAGTTTACCTTTGTAATTATGGGTGCCCTTTTTCATCCTTCTTACAAATTTAGTTTCCACATCATCAAGATCATCTCGATATGAATCTTCAATATTTTCTAATTTTCTAGCCTTAAACGAAGTCTCCAGTTTTCTACCATTTTTTAAACCAAGCTTTCTTGTTTCAAATGAAGTTAGTGTACTAATCAACTAATATATATAATAAGTATTAAAATTTGCAACTTCCTCAATAGAAGATACCTTTTCACTATATGATTCAGGAAGAGTTTTGAGAACTTTCTCTATCACCCTAGGTTCTTTAACTTGTGCACCAAGACCTCTCATAACACTTACAATTTCATCAACCCTTTGCATGTAGCTTGCAATTGTTTCATCTTAATACATTCACATAGTCTCAAATTGTGCCTTCAAATTATACAACTTAGCTTGTTTGACGTTTTCATCTCCTTCATAAATACTTTCAATCTTATCGCAAACTTCTTTAGTAGTCTTAAGATTCATAACTTAAACCAATCTATAATTTTAAATACTTCCTCAAAATAAATCTTTCTTTAACATTTAACTCATGTTCCTTGATCTCATCACTTGTGCTTGGAGCATTTTCAAGTGCAATATACTGATTCTTTATTTCCTTTTCAATTTAAAATCCATGAACTCTGATAGATATCCTTCCATTTTTGTCTTCTAGAATGCATAATTGTTCCATCATATTTAAGAAAATAAATTTTAGTTTCCATATTAGATCTACCTTAAGGGATGAAGCTCTTCACCAAGGAACCTTGTTCCGATACCAATTATTGAATGAACAAGAAAATTGAAAGGGGGGTGAATCAGTTGTAGAAAATTAAAACATCAAAACCCTCAACACTAATCAGATCCACATGCATTCATTAAACCCTTATTCTGTTAATGTGATTAATCATGAAATGAAGATAACAAAAATTGAAATAACAACACCATACACAAGAGAACACAAAATTTACATTGAAAACCCAATGAGGGAAAAACCACAGTGATGATTATATCATAATATAAGTAATTGAAAAACCAATACAAGGGCTCACTACTAGAATAGGACACACTATCCAAAAAGGCTCATAGCCAGAGCTCACTACCATAAAAAGAATACAAGAAGATAGAAGAGAAATTTTACACAGATAAAAACTTCTCAATGCAACAAGGAATCCACCACAAATACTCGAACACTTTTGCATCCTTTTTTGAAAGATTATGGACACCTTCAGCTCACTGCATTTAGGAATCCAACACTTGAATTCCACACTTCTCTACTCAAATTCGCATCTAAACTTCTACAATTCACATCACTCACATCACTCAAATTGATCTCACATCTATATTATCTCTCTCTTGATTCTCTCTTCAACATTACTCTTATTTATATTAACCTCAACCTTGAACAACTTCTCCAAGGTTAGAAACTATTTTTTACACTTACAAATTCAAATTAGGTAAGAACCTAAACATTCCCATGGTGAATAAGAATGAAGGAGACCCATACATATCCTTAATTAGGACCAAAATAGATCCCAACACACTTTCATTAATACTTGAACATTTTTAAATGTAGTGTAGACACCAAGTTGGTCGTTACCTATGAAAACACATTAAACATTAAGTACACGCTTCCTTTAAAAAATTCAAAACTTTCGATACACCTGACCTCAAATACTCTTGACACAAACAAGATAACAACACCATTAACTCTCTTTCAAAACTAGATGTCCTTAAAAGCAACTGTGGAGAAATGTGAAGCAAATATATTTCTCCCAAACACCTCTATACAACATTGCAAAACCAACTCACACACTAGTGGAAAAACTCCCTCTCACCAATGATCCAAAAACCAAAATTATAAATGTAGCAACCTCTAACAACCTTGAAAACATATCAGAACCACACAAGCATAACATCAACACCAAAGAAACACACAACACAATACAGAGCACGTTCTGAACACATGCACAACATTGTTTTATTTATTTATCATTTTTTCAAAAGCACTTGGAAACCAAGTATTAGAGACATCATATTAGCTCATTACTTCATTCCAACTCATCTTCATATAGTGCAACAAAATATAGCTCCATGTACTAACAATACTTCCTTAATATCTCAGCTACACATGCACAACCTACAACAACCTGTTTTCCTCTTTTCCACAATTTTCTCAATATCCTTGACATTTTCATCGTACAACAACTTCCTCAACACACAGTTCACATCAATGAAAACACCATTTATTAAAATTCCTATTGACATTAATGAAAACACCTTCGTACTTGCAACAAAATTACACTACAATAATAAGATAAACAACAATCTAACTACATTGACTACCCAAATTTACTAGTTGGGCCAACATATGGAAGTTGGAATTGTATAAATATTATTATATAATGAGTCCCAAAATATATTACATTAATTTAATACAAATTGAAATAAAAATCCTTTTTCCATGACCCCATGAGAATTGCAATGTTGTGAAAATGCAATATCACCAATATCGATCACTATGAAAATGCAAACATAAAGTCTGAGTTCAAGATAGCTATTTTTAACAAAATCATTTGATGTGTGAGATCTGAAGGTTTTACAACCTTCAAATTCCTACAAACCTATGTATTTTCATCTATAGATTTTGATTCTTAAACGTGTGTGCTCATACCAAGTTCTAGTTTATGTTTTTGTGTATATTTAATGATTATCATTCTTTTCAAAATTTGAATCTATGATACCCCTTAAAGTGTTAGATGCATAAGAAAACTAAGAGGGTGGGAAAATCAATTGTACATTAAAACATTCAATCCTTCATCAAAATTCAAATGCTTATCAAACTTTAAACCTTCATAAAGCATTAACAAAATGTAAACATATGAAATAGTAATGAAAACATATCCAAACACATAAGAGCACTAGATTTTCATGGAAAACCTGAGAAGGTAAAAACCATGGTGAGGATTAGCTCACATATATATGAATATCAACACTAAATATAGTTAGGCTCACTGCCAAGGTCTCATGGCCTAGAAGAAAAAAAAAAGGCTCAATGCCAAGAAGAAAGAATAATAGAAGAAACTATTATAGAGAGATTCACTATCTCAGAGCAACAAGAGAAATCCACCACTGAAACTTTATGCCATCCACAACCTTTGGCTCATTTCCTCCAACAAATTCATGCACACTAAAAATGTACAACATTCTTCTCACTACATAGGAGTGATAGGCATTAAGATCACACTTAGATCATCACACTTAATCAAATTCACATCTTTCGCATTTTACATAATCATCACACACATATCTAACAATTAACCTTGCTTTTATACCATCCATGACCTAAAAAATCTTAATTAGGCCAGCCTTAATGAAATGTATGCACCTCAAATGTGCAACACCAAAATATTTCAACACCAAACACTTCTACAGCGGAAAGAATGTTGCAAGAATTATATTTTGGTCTCCTTGTCTTGTGTAGTGTAGCACTTGGGTTGTGACATGGCTTAACCACCTCCCATGGATCTTGTATAAATTTAGCAATTATATCAAGGATTAACAAGTTGATCTTCTGGTGCTATGAAAACCACCAATGTAACAATTGGTATTAGAGCCGAATCATGGTTTCGAACCCCTCGCTTTCACTCTGGGGAATTGTTGTAATAATTCTCTCTTGGTCTCCTATTTTTTAACACGGTGCTCGGGTTTGTGACATGGCTAAACTACCTCTCATGGATCTTGTATAAATTTGGTAGTTGTATCAAGGATTAATAGGTCGATCTTTCGGTGCAACAACAACCACAAATGTAACAAATAATTGAAGGTAGACCACCCCAAGGGTTAAGTAGGACCAAAATCCACACCACAATGCTACTCAACACATCCACAATCCATGAGGTATCTCTGTAAATATGGCTATCATGCCAAGTTATCCAAACTTGAACTAACACTACAAGTGACCACATACATGCTTCTCCACAACATGTGGACCACACAATAACACTTCACAACATCCATATAACATATTATAATATTCCAACATCATTAGAATATTTTGTAACAATGTGGCAACCACCTGAGACAAAGAATACTTTCATTTTGTGTAACCAAACATATAGACACATATATACAACTTACTAACCAATCTTACATAACACCTCAACACTTGAAACCTCAAGGGAAGTAAGTTATAGACAATATAAGCATGTTCCCAAATCCATAATACAAGAAACCTCACTAGAGAGATATGTGGAGAAATCTCATTTCTCCTAGACAACCTTCAACACAAACAAACACAATGTCAAACACAACTTATACTACTGCATGATCCAAAACCTACAAAAATTGGATATAAAAAAATTGAACACCTTGTATCATCATATCCAAACTACACAAGCATATATTCAACCATGAAGAAATGTGAAGCACAACAATAAACACACCTCTATCACACTACACACTCTTTTATTCATTTTTTTCTCGAAAGCACTTGGAAACCAAGTGAGTCAACTACATCAACATCAACACAACACTACAACACCTTCTCAATACATCCACAACATCTGCAACACCAAAAATCTTCCTAATCATACTGTAGGTTGACATTAATTACCAATTTTTGACATCAGTGACAACACTAGCAACATACTTATAACATAAAGGAATATAAAAATATAAATCAAATGATAATATCTCTTGGCAAGTACATAGTGGAGAATGGCCATACCTAAAACTATTGGAATTTTCCTTTGAGCTACACTTAAAATTATACCACCTACCCTTGGACATAAATATGAAGTATGGGGAAATGTTTTATGTATTTTATTTATAGTTCACAATAATATGGAGAGATATCATGGGGTTTGTAACCCTAAATACTATATTAATGGTATCAAATAATGAATCTTCATTTGCAATATTGAAAACACATTTTGATCCACACCCTAATATTAAATAATATTTTCTTAGTGGGATAAAACCAATTAAGAAGATAGCATATCAATTCTAATAATTATTCCACTTTGAGATAAGATGAGAGGTAGGTGAGTTGAATAATAAAATTTAGGTGGGAGTATCTATTGAACACCCAAAATAATGAGAGGGTGGGTGAATTAGTATTCTATTAAATCATTTGATCACAATCCATCTAATTAAAAAAATATATCTAACTACAACAATTAACGAAAACATGAAATAATCACAAGATCACATAATACATGAACACCAATATTTTTACATGGAAAACCTAAAAAAGGAAAAACCATGATACATATTATCTCGCAATATATTATAACTGGTTATAAGATATTACAGAGGATCACTACTAGAACACACTATCCAATAGGGCTCATAACCACAAAAATAAAGATAAAAAGAAGAAATAGCCACAAGACCAAGATGTGAACTGATACAAAATGCACCCCCCTTGTGCTGAATCTAGTTCTTTTGAAGTTCTAAAAAAAAAACATTGCTTTACTTTATAGTCACTCAATATTTATAAGAATTCTACTATAGATTTGATCAATGTACATACAAAATTCACATATTCATATTATATCACATATCATCTCTGTCATACAATGTAAAAAATGTCTTATATATACCCAATGCATCTGCATACATCAATTTGATTTGCCTAATTATATGTAGCCATATATTAAATCAAAATTTCCTTTTCGGCTACACACTTGAATCAAAAATATCTTCATTCTTAAACCAAACATGAAACACTTAATTTAGGTCAGCATGGACCTAAAATAGATCTCGCTATCATCTGTAATACATATTTAATCATCACAACATACACTAAGCATTAGGTCAGCCAATAATTAGACCTAATCAAAAAATATGCCAAGTAATCAATCACCAATGATCCATCTGATCATATAAACATGAAACATCTAGAATATATAATGTAAGTAATCTCCCAAAATTATAAAACTAATTTCTAACACTGAAGGAATGTGAACCATATTACACATACCCATTTACACTGTACAAAGCCAAAATTGTATGTTGAACTACTATCACTTGTAACTTTCAAACTATACATCCAAAACACCTAAAATCTTGAAAATAGATGCACATAATGATTAGGAATAACATATTATTGTTGATGGTGTTTTTTTGCATAGCAACAACTCAGACAGAATATGATATCTTATCTCTCTTGAAAGGTAAATCTCTATGGGAAAAGAGATAACCCCAAGGTCTCTAATGTCAGGTCTTGACAATGCAACAAAATAACTCAATGATAAATGTGAAAATGCTGGTAATCATAATGGGACCTTACTACGAGAAAAAACTGGACTTTGAATTTATCAGATCTAAACAACAAATTGATACTTTGAAAATTTGATTGGAACCCTGATAATAAAGAAACAAAAAAAGATAAAGGTTTCAGAGATAATCCTAAAACTACTACTAACCCTAAGATTGAAAATGCCAAAAGATAAAATGCTCAAAATGGACTGATCTCTCATAAACTATCTTCTACTTGACCTAGACGAATCTACAATTTCACATAAATAGTAGATTTTCAAATTATAAACATTTATTCAACCAATTCTATTGCAATTAAGATGAACAAACCCTTATAACTGAACTAAGCACAATTTTGAGTCCAGAATAACTTTGCAAAGCAGTTAACAATTAGCTAACTACAAAAAGTATGGACTAGAGATTGCTGCAATATTACCAAACCATTTTACCATAAACTTATAAGCAATTTAAAGGATAGAATAATAAGAATCATGCTAGATGAAATTCCAAAAGATAGATACCAAACACAATATCTATCTTATATTAAATCATCCAAAGTAGCAACAACTCCAACTTTC